>CM038142.1:375956881-376556881 GCA_021437245.1 Aegilops speltoides
CCGAACTGTAAGTGCATCTAGTGCCCCTTAGTGATTTTGGTGTATTGAAGACTTATAGGTTAAGTAACTCGATGAGTTTGTGAGTGTACATACAGTGTCTATAAGTCAATGAGGAGTTTGATATTTACAGAGAAAGTCGAATTTCTAAAAATGAAGTTCTTCGAATCAAGACTTTGATATTTTCAAGACTTTCTCAAGACTTTGAAAGTGAAGAAATTGTGTGACCATGAAGACTTGATATTCATTCGAGGAATATGAAGCGTGAAGACTTTTGTTTTCGTAGTTTCATTTTCTTTCTTGAGTCATAGGAAACACCGCATCGTTAAAGGGGTCGAGGAAATACTAAGGAAAAATTTCCATGTGATGCTCAACTCAAAATCCTACACCTACCAATCCCTTCGAGTGAAGCCATTGAAATCTCATATAGTTCACCAAATTCTTCAAAGGATGTAGACGCAGCTTCTTCTAGTCACCATGACTTTGCTCGATCGAGAGTTAGGAATTCGCCAAAGGCGATAATTGCCTACACAAAGGAGGAACATGATAGCCCCGAGGACTTTGAAAGTCAAATTTCCGATCGCTGTCAGTCGTCATATACCGCGACCAAAATATCTTATCCACCTAACGGTCATATCATTGAAGGGCATTTATGTCTTATCATGTCGGGCTGCCCTTAGGCTATAAATAGTCGCTCTACAACCACTAGCTGGTTGGTTGCTCCGAGAGAACTTGACACTTGTCATTTGAGAGCAACCCATCCTCCGAGGACTTTGAGCGAAAAATCATCAAGTGAGGAAAATCCCAAAACCAAACCCATTAAAACCCCAAGTGATTGAGCATCATCAAGAAATTGATCTCTGTGGATCCGACGCTTGTTACCTTTGAAGACTGTGGCTTCTTCCAGACGGTTAGGGCGCCAAGGTCTAGAGCATCCAAGAGGAATTGTGGATCGCCGAGTGACCAAGTCTCGTGAAGGTTTGAAGTCACCAAGACTTACCACGAGTGATTGGACGAGGCCTCGCGTGGTCTTAGTTCAAGGAGAATACGGTGAGGACTGGGTGTCCCGAAGTTGCGCTCGTAGAGATCGGGTGTCCGGACTGTGTCCTCGAAGTTTAAATACTCACCGCTTCCAACCAGACGCATAACCGAGACAAAGCAGCTGAACTGGTTTACCAAATCATTGTCTTCACCAACCGACCGGGTTCTATTTCCTCAACTCATCCATTTCTCATTCTGTGGTTGTATGTTGTTCATATCTGTGCTTGAAGACTTTGATCAAGACTTTCACAAATTCCTCGCTCAATTTCTTCACCGCTTGTCTTCATCTTGTTATCCTGTGTTTACGCTTCCTCATGACTGCTCTAGTCTTCATTTCATCATGCCGACTATGTGTGTAATCTGTTATGTTTACCTCTCGAGTACTTATTCCGTCAGTAAATAGTTCTTCGCTAGGAATTTCTCACCGCAAATTCCTCGCTGAAGAATTTCATAAAATCGCCTATTCACCCCCTCTAGTCGATATAACGACTTTCAATTGGTATCGAGCAAGGTACTTCTGTTCTGTGATTTTGGTTTAACCACCGAGTTCTAGTTATGTCGATCGCAGTATGATCAAGGTCTCGGCCGGGTGTCCTACCTTGATGGAACGGACTATCCTTATTGAAGAACAAGATGCGATGCATCTTGAGGCAATTGATAATGATCTCGGTATGTTGTGGAAAATGGTGTCCTCATTGTCATCAAACACCGACCGCCATCGATGTGAAGAGATTCAAACAACTCGACTCAAGTTAAGAATATCATCTCGGGCCATCCGAGCAAAGGACAAGATGGAAGAGTGAGTGCTTGGAAACCGCCAGTTTATCCGGGATAGGCTATCCAAAGTAAATGAAGGAGTCTCAACTCAGCGTGACTCTCGAGTCGATGTTCTTCGAATCTCTTCAACCGCTTCAAAAGACTCGACAATGAAAATGTTCAACAAACCTTCGATCGCCTCTCATCGACATCTCAAATGAGCTTCAAGCCCTCGGTGCCACCGACATCATCGATCATGAAGTGGTGAAGAAACCGCTAAGATCGCTTGATTCTCATTTGATACTGGGACCGATGATACAAGAGCGTGGCCGACTACAAGTCACTTGATCCCGCCGATATCCTCGAAAGGCTTAACACTCACGAAGTTCCAAATTTGTTGAAAAGAGAGATCTCTATGGCTCAAACTATGGCAAACCACGCGCCCTCAAGGCTAAGGTTGTGTCTCGACTCAATGTGAGGATTCTCGTGAAGTAGCCTTGGTGATCCCAAGAATCGAGCCAGATCTAGCTCTCCTGTGAAGAAATTCCAGAAATTCACAAGACGTGGTCGCTGGAAAACCTCAAGGGGAAGTGATTCTTCATCCAAAGGACTACAAGAGAAGACTTTGCCACAAATGCAAGAAGCCCGGTCACTACATTCAAGATTGTCCTCAAGGGAAAAGGAAATGAAGAAGAAGAAATACAAGGACTAGCTCGATGAAATGAAGAAGAAGAAGAAATCATCAAAATCTTCGCCTTCAAAACCATCAAAGTCTTCATCTCACAAGAAGGGCAGCTCCAAGAAAGCTCTCTGCATTCATTGGCAAGGAAATGGACTCGTCAACTGAGGAAAATGATGAAGAGGAAGAGTCTCAAGAATCTGAAGTCCGTGTGGCGAAGTCCGCCGCTACCGCTGTCAAGAAGTCCATCTTCAACATCAAGAAACCGATTCCACCAACAAGCCTCGATGAAGATAATGATGGCTACGCCCCACCTATTGCTTCATGGCAAAAGCAGCTAAGGTACTCAAATACAACTCCTCCGATTCTAGTGAAAATGAATCGATGAGGATCTTAAGCCTAGCTACTCTAAACTTGCTAAAATTGCTGTGAAACAACAACGGCTCTTGAAAAGGTTCAAACATGCTAGATAAAAGTGATGATATGTTGGGTGAAGAAATGGATCGCACTAAAGCCCCCGATCGAAAATCTTCAGAGACTTCGCCTAAGTATGATAACCTTCAAGGTCATCATAACTCCTCTTGTCCGATCATGAGAAACTTTCTTATGAATTTCTTCAAGAAAAGCAAGACAATGAGAAGCTTTCTGAAGCTATTCAAAGAAAGGCAGATCTTGAAAAGCTAAGAGTATGTTATGAAGATCTTCGTATGGAGCGCGATTCATTACTAGCTCAACAAATCAGCGCTTCTCGTGAAGAATTTGTTCCTCCATGCTTAAAGTGCATTGAACGTGAATCGCTTAATTCTTCACCAATGTTCAAATGCTTCAAATGTTACAAATTCTTCATCCGGCTCGCTATCACTAATTCTCATCCGAGGACATTGCTAGTATCACCGACAATGCAGTGGTCAAGGAATTGTACATGACAGCATGTACAAAAGCCTCAAAGGGCATCGACACTTTGTGATGTGCTCAAAAGCAGATCCTCAATGTAAACCCTAGGAAAGAGGGTATTGCCTTTGAGAGGAAACTCAATGCCGATGGAACATATTGGAAACCCGAGCAAGATCCCAAAACCTCATGGGTTGCTGCAAAGGACCTCCAGCCTGATCCATCTAACTTATCCGCTTTACATGTGAATCTCCTCATTCTTCCGATGAGTCATTTGACTCCAACTATAAACTGCTCAAAATCGAATGGTGAAGTATTTGCTAGATATGTTGGCACTAATCGCAGGAACGGTTCCCCTATGAAGAAAATCTGGTTCCCAAAAGCCGTGTTGAAAGTCTTCAGTGAATGTCCTCATGACACCACCAAAGGAAGAACAGAACCCCAGATCAAATTCTTCATATGGACCAAACTCTTCATATGGATCCAAATCCTCATATGGACCAAATTCTTCACGAGGATCAAATTCTCAACGGATCAAAGTCCTCATATGATTATCATCATGCTAACAAATCTGTCTCGCAGGTAAAGCTAAGGGCTATGAATATGTGCATTATTCTTCAAACCATTATGTTCATAAGTCCTCAAGAATTATTCTCGCTTATTCATATGCTTACCCTAACCCTCCTATGCTGTTTAAATGGTTTGGCATCTTTGCCACCTTTTCTCACATGGTGCTCGCAGGATGATGAACTCTTGCCACCCTCCGATGTGGGTGGTGAAGAAAAGAACTAATCTCTTCAGCAGGTCAGTCTCCGACGTGTTCTAACGCTCAAGAATTTGCTGGGACCCGATAAAATGTTCGAAAGGACGCAGCGAATCATGATGAAATGAACTTTCATTTCACACGCCCTCATACCGCTATATCTGTTTATCGCTTGATGAAATTCATCCGATGAACTTGATATCATATTCTTCACCGATGAAGCATATGAGATTGTAAGTTACACTAATTCATCTCGCAGGATGATCAACCCAAAACCACCGAATGGGTCCTCGATAGTGGATGTACAAATCACATGACTGGTGACAAGAATCTATTGATGGATGCTCCTTTATCACCGCCACTCAAGCATATCATATTCACTGACAAAGGCAAAAGTCGTATTGGGTCTTGGTAAGGTTATTATCTCATGATAAGCACATGGACAAAGTCATGCTTGTTGAGTCCTTAGGATACAATCTCATGTCGGCCTCAATGCTTTGTGATCTTGATATGGTTGTTGTCTTTGGCAAATATCGCTGTGTTGTGATTATGGAAGCCGATAATTCCAAAGTCTTCAAGGCTTTAGGAGAGGAGATCTCAGATATTGTTGATTTCTCTACAGACCACAACCAGCCATGTGTCTACTTGCAAAAGCTTCGTATATCTGGCTATGGCATCGACGACTTGGTCATGCAGCATGAGGAATTTGAACACGCTTGCAAAGAAGAAGCATGTCATTGGCATTGAGAATGTCAAATTCTCAAGGATCACTTATGCGAGCATGTGAAGCCGAAAATGACCAAGGCCAAGCATCCAAATAAGACTATCATGACCACTACTCGCCCATTCAATTGCTTCACATGGACCTCTTCGACCTAATCATTATTCAGCAAATACTAATGATGCATCTCTATATGGTTTTGTCATTGTTGATGATTATTCTCGATATACATGGGTACACATTGTTACTTACAAACATGAAGTGCGTGAAGTCTTCAAACGATTTTCTCGAGGGCTTCAACCAACTTTGGTGTGAAGATCAAGCATATCGGTGACAATGGAACCGAAGTTCAAGAATTCTCGGTCTTGATGCCTATCTTGATGAACTTGGTATTACTCATGAATTATCTGCCCTTATACTCCTCAAAGAAATGGCGCTCGGAGCGCAAGAATGGACTCTTGTTGAGATGGCTCAGACTATGCTTGATGAATACAAAACGCCTCAACGCTTTTGGATTGATGCAATTGACACTACCGCCACATCATCAACAGAGTATATCTTCACAAATTCTTCAAGAAGATCGCCTATGAACTCAATCGACAAGAAACCCAATGTGAGTTATTTCAAAGTCTTCGTGCAATGTTGGATTAGAGATCCTCACCACAACTCTAAATTTGCAATCAAAGCACATGAAGGTTTTATGCTTGGTTACGAAGGATCTCGACACCTACGTAGTCTTCAACATTGTTCTTCACAAGATTGTCGACATCAGAGATGTGCGGTTCGATGAAACTAATGGCTCGCAAAGAGAGCACCTACCTTCGGTTAGATGAACCAGCACCGAGGATGCTATCAAGCACAAGGCAACCGAGGATGTCATTCCCATCAAGAATCTGTGAAGAATTCATTCCTGTTCGTGAAGAACGCCGAGCTGATGCACCAAGAACATGATGAGGAAATTGGTGTCAAGAAAATGCCGATCAAAATCCTCGCCGACAACCAACTCATCCACGCTGCAAAAAGAAGTGCAAGTGGAGAAGATCATCGATGACATCAACAAGCACCAGTCCTCTCACCCGCCAAAAGCCTCACACTTATCTAACTTTTGTGGGCACTATGCTTTTGTCTCTATCTCAGAGCCCACTAAGGTAGATGAAGCATTTCGAGCCGGAGTGGATTCAGGCTATGCAAGAAGAATTACATCAGCTCGAGCTGAACAATGTCCGAATTGGTCAATCGCCTGCATCCTCGCAAGCATAATATCATTGGCACAAAGTGGATCTACCGCAACAAGCAAGATGAAAATGGCCTTGTTGTGAGGAATAAGGCACGACTAGTAGCTCAAGGCTACACACAGTGTCAAGGAATTGATTTCGATGAAACTTTTGCACCTGTTGCTAGACTTGAGGCTATTCGCATTTTACTTGCATATGCTAACCATCATGATATCATCTTATATCAAATGGATGTGAAAAGTGCATTCCTCAATGGTAAGCTTGAGGAAGAAGTATATGTTGCTCAACCCCTGTGTTTTGAAGATCCCAAGAATCTCGACAAAGTCTTCTGACTAAATAAGGCTCTCTATGGTCTCAAGCAAGCCCTCAAGCGTGGTATGATACATCAAGGAATTCTTCGTGAAGAATGGCTTCACAATTCGTTCACTCGATCCTACTCTATTTACTAAATCATATGATGGTGAATTGTTTGTGTGCCAAATATATGTTGATGATATTATCTTTGGCTGTACTAACCAACGATATAGTGATGAATTTGCCTATATGATGAGTGAAGAATATCAAATGTCTATGATGGAGAGTTGAAATTCTTCTTAGGTCTTCAAATTGCCAAGAGACAATGGCATATTCATATCTCAGAGAAATACCTCAAAGATGTAATCGAGGAAATTCGCATGCAAGATTGCAAAGGCGCTAAAATTCCTATGCCCACAAATGGTCATCTATGCAATCGATGAAAATGGTATCGACTTCGATCACAAGGTATACCGCCCATGATTGGTTCTTTATTGTACTTATGTGCATCTAGGCCAGATATAATGCTTAGTGTTTGCATGTGTGCCGATTTCAAGCTGCACAAGGAATCACACCATAAGGCTGTGGAAGCATATTCTTCGATATCTAGCTCACACACCAACACTAGGATTATGGTACCCCAAGGGCTCGCTTTGATCTCATTGATATTCTGACTCGACTATGCTCAGTGATCGTGGACCGCAAGTCAACATCCGCACTTGTCATTTCTGACGATCTTTGGTCCGCTGGTCCTCAAGAAATGTAACTCGTATCACCGCTCTTACACTCAAGCTGAATATATTGCTGTCGGGTCATGTTGTGCTCAATCGCTGGATGAAGCAAACCTCAAGGACTATGGCGCCAACGTGAAGAATGTGCCTCCTCTCGCGACAACGAGAGTGCCATCAAGATTGCTCACAACCCAGCCCAGACTCAAGACTAAGCACATCCAGATTCGCCATCATTTTCTTCGTGATCATGTGTGAAGGGCGATATTCCATCGAGCATGTGAAGACTAAAGAACAGCCGCTGATATCTTCACCAAGCCCTTGGATGAGAAGAGATTTAGCAAGTTATGTGTGAGCTAAATATCTTAGAATCTTCGAATGTTCTTTGAAAAGGACACACATCCTAACCCTTATGCTTAATTGATGACTTAGATGTGCAACACATGAAGAAACGTTGTTCCTCAATCAATGAAGAATAACACTCTAAGTGTGAAGAAATCAATGAAGAATTTGATTCTCTAACCCTACGACAATTGTACGCTGTGTCTGAAATCATCATTCTTATACGGGTTACGCCACCACAAAAGTTGAAAATCTTCAATTTGAGTTTTTCCTCGCTTTTGAAATTCCTCATTTTTCAAATTCTTCAACCTTGCAAAATCTTCAAGATTTCCGCCATCTTTCTTCATTGGCTATATATATATATATGAGTTTATGTCCTCTACAAGATTCACTTATTGCTAATTCTTCTGTTGCGATTTCGCTAAGTGAATGTGATCGACCCTTCCTCTATGCTATACTCAATCCAATCTATTCACAAATTCTTCATGTGCGCTCGATTGAAACTGCTCAAAGTCTTCACGGTCCTTGACAAATGAAGAAATTGCGAACTAAACTTTTAAAACAAATCTTATCCAAGTTTTCGGTTTTACCGCCAAACCGCTCCGATCCCACGATGTATTAGTTTAATCATCCACGATCTTACACGATCTCATCTCGCACAAGACGCGGGTGACACACGTCGCGGAAGGAGAAAGGGCAGGGCATGTTCGCCCAAAATCTTCGGGTAACTGTTTTTCACCGTGGCTATAAATACCCCTTTACCTCCTCACTTCATTTACTCCGCCGATCGCTGTCTTCGCCGAGCTCTCTCAAACCCTAGCGCCGCTGGCTACTCCATCGCCGCCGTGAGGAAAGCTTCAACGCCGACCTCATCGTTGCCAGATTATCAAGGCCGTCATGAAATTTCACTCCGCCATCGCCGTAGTCGCTTTCCTCGCCAAGTTAGGGCGTGAAGATCTAACGTGATTAACTTCTATAGTTTATCTCTCGCTTGTCGTGTTCTTCGCCTCGTAATTAAAAGTCACTTTATTACTCGCTGATTCTCAAATCTTCAAAATCTTCAAAGGTGTTTTTACTCTTCAAAATCTTCACATATGAACACCTCACACACTATATGTTTTGATTTATCTCTAAGCATTCATTTCTTCAAGATTCCTCAATTTTGCTGATTTTCGATCCGCATAACTCGAACCTAAGACTAAACGCTTAGTGAAATTCCTCAAGGCTCAAACTGGTCAAATTCTCAAAACTTGCTTCTTTTGAAAAATCTTCCGAGAACGATATGACCTCTCCAAATTCCTCGCACCTACACTCGCTCACAGTACTCATGTCCGCGCTGAATCACTAGGTTCTCATCAACTTAACTCATTTGCAGCCTCTCAAGAAAACTGCATACTTCTTCAGAGTGCTCTATTGTTCAAAATCCTCACCAAGAAAATGGCGAAAGCAAGAGACCTCAAGGGAGGAAAGAAACCGAAGTCATGACTGCATTTGAAATTCCCGAGGAAATATACAAGACTATCTGACACCGATGAATCCAAATTTGGCAAGGAGACTAAGAACCAGCAAGCAGTGCGATACAGAGAATAGAAAGGAGATGGGCACGAGAATGGCGTGAATACCGCTATGTCACTCCTAAGTACATGAGGAAATTCGACCGAATCCTCCATGCCCAAGAGCTCCCTCCGCACCGCTGTTGTCGATCCCACCAGCTGCTGGTGAGGACTTTCCCGAAGAATGGTCCAGCGCCAAGCCAAATTGGCAAGACAGGCCAAGGAGGCAAGGAGGAAATTCAATGAGGATATCATGCTATCGCCTGCTGGTTGAGCCTTCGGTCAAACCGAGGAAATCAATGCCAAAGAAGCTCGCACGCAAAGCCAAGTGCTTGACCGTCACGCCTCACTACCAGCCTCACCTGCGCGCTACACGGCAAATTCTCGATCGCTATTGCTCATTCAAAATCCTCAAGAAGCTCTCTCCAAGTCCTCAACACCTATGCATCTTGTAACTTGTCAAAGGACGCAAGGATTCTCCATTGCTTCGTGCTTCAACAAGTTCCTCACCACCAACTACTACTGCTCAAATGGGCTCAAGAAACTCATCCCACATCATCTCACAACGAAGAGATTCCAGCCACTAGCACCTAAGATCCAATCGCCGATCCTCAAACCGCACAAAGAGAGGAACTAGAAATTTCACCAAGAACCTGAAATCGCGATTCGGTTGTGCCGCAAATCACGATATTCCTCCGCCCCAAGCCAACGAATCCATTTTCGAGCCAAAGAAAAGTTCAAGGCTGAAGACTTCTTTCTCCGAGCACGGTTCTTCATCGCTATAATCCCTATGACTCGCTTCTGATGAGGAAAAGACGCTCGACTCCAACACAAGCAAATTTCTATTCCTCGCTATTTGACAAGGACAAGATCTTCACCATGAGCACATTCCTCATGTAGATAAGGAATCACTACTGCTTCGAGCCAAGATCGTGTTCTTCACGATGCGTATTGTTAAATTTCTGCACCGACATATGTGACCGAATGAAGAACTCATTCTTCGCCTCTATGCCACCCCAAGACATCACCGGAGATGTCAAGACATCAACTCATGGGTTCGATTGATGACCGAGAATACTCACTACAAGGCACCAAAGAATCAATTGCTTCGTGTCCTTCCTCTTGATCCTCCCCATGAATCTGCCGCTGCTCGCATAATGATCGTGAATCGTCCGATCACTTCATGCAAGTACCGATGAAGCCATTGAAGCCGTGCCAAGCTCCGAACCAAATTCTCGCCAAGGATTTGCTCTATGTGCCTTGATCAGTATGAATCTTGACGAAGACTATGAGTCCAATCAAAGGCCACGACTCAAATGAAGAAGATGTCGAGGCATCATGAAGAACCTGCTTTTCAATATCATTCATGCATGCTCCTCGCAACTTCCATGATTTCTTCATGAGGAATCGCCAACGCTGTAATGTCACCTTTTTGAGCCGGCTTATGCGCCTTTGGATCATGCGATTCATAAGGGCAAGATCTTCATCAATTACAAGGTCGACACTCAACCATGGCAGCTTCCCGCCGCCCATTGAAGTCCTCGTTTACCAATTACATCATCCGATGACAAGGGCAAGGCAGCTGCCTGTAATTGATGAAGGCACTCGCCCATTGATGGTCAGTTTCGCAAAGCTGCATCTTACTCCACCAATGACGATTCTGCAACGCATGATACCGCCAAGAAATACTCTCAACCAAGCAACAGCCTCAAGCCACAAGACTAAGGGTGATGACCGATCGTGAGCTACTCTCGCCTTTCATCGAAGGTTGAACGAATCGTAAATGGGTGAAGCGCCAATTTGCTGCAATTTTCACAATATGACTTCAACGCGATAATGCAAGGAAGAAAACCAAGATTACCTTCATGAAACCCTCAACCGCACTTGGGCTGTTCTCAATCATGTTTATCTCAAGGAAGAATTGAAGACTATGGGTCTTCGTGAAGCTTATGACCGGTCTCGCACTAATTCAAGAAATTCAAGAGAGTCAAAGTTCCCGATTTGGTGGCTAGCTCTTATTCTTCATCGCTACGACACTTATGAATATGAAGATTTGGAAGACATCAGCGGCAGGCCCTACTTCAACAACAAACCCCGATAACGCCGGGCGCCTCTTCATCAACTTGAATATCTTCAGTATGCTTAGTCCTCGCTTTTGATCCTTTTGGTCATTTGATGACAAAGGGGAGAAATCTGAGTTAGTCTTCGCCGGTTTATACTATGGGCATTTTTATTAAGTTACAACTCTTGTTCTTTTGAAACTTTTATTGATCGAGTTGTAATCTTAACTCCGATGGTGCCTCGACATTTTGATCGCATTGTGCCGATTTTGCACCGCGTTTCAATACTTTTAATCATGCTTCCGATGCTCGATTTTGATACGTGTTATGCTCGATGCTTTTGAAGCACTAAGCTCAATGTGATATTTGAGCTCGATGTTTTTGATGTGATATTCCGCATGCTCATTCCTAGTCAATACTATTGCATGCATGCGTAATCTCATCAGCACCATATTTCATCATGCATTTCAAATTCCTCATAGTATATATATCAAATGCGTATGAATTACAAGATATAGGGGAGATCTCCATGATTCAATTCTTCAAATGTGCATTGCCTCAAAAGCAAATTCTCATTATGCACATATTCAGGGGAGTTCTTCTATATCTTGCAATCAAATTCCTCAATATCAGTATTTACACTTCATATGTTTATCCCCGTTGAAAACTTAACCTATGTTGTCATCAATCCCCAAAAAGGGGGAGATTGTGAGTGCATCTAGTGCCCCTTAGTGATTTTGGTGTATTGAAGACTTATAGGTTAAGTAACCGATGAGTTTGTGAGTGTACAGGTCTATAAGTCAATGAGGAGTTTGATATTTACAGAGAAAGTCGAATTCTTAAAATGAAGTTCTTCGATCAAGACTTTGATATTCTCAAGACTTTCAAGACTTTGAAAGTGAAGAAATTGTGTGACCATGAAGACTTGATATTCATTCGAGGAATATGAAGCGTGAAGACTTTTGTTTTCGAGTTTCATTTTCTTTCTTGAGTCATAGGAAACACCGCATCGTTAAAGGGGTCGAGGAAATACTAAGGAAAAATTTCCATGTGATGCTCAACTCAAAATCTCTACACCTACCAATCCTTCGAGTGAAGCCATTGAAATCTCATACAGCTTCAGTCAAATTCTTCAAAGGATGAGACGCAGTTCTTCTAGTCATCGATGACTTTGCTCGATCGAGGAGTTAGGAATTCGCCAGGCGAATTGCCTACACAAAGGAGGAACATGATAGCCCCGAGGACTTTGAAAGTCAAATTTCCGACTGTCGTGTGTCATACCGGGCGACCAAAATATCCTATCCACCTAACGGTCATATCATTGAAGGGCATTTGTCTTATCATGTCGGGCTGCTCCCTAGGCTATAAATAGCTGCCCCCTTCAACCACTAGCTGGTTGGCTGCTCCGAGAGAACTTGACACTTGTCATTTGAGAGCAACCCATCCTCCGAGGACTTTGAGCGAAAATCATCAAGTGAGGAAAATCCCAAAAACCAAACCCACAAAACCCCAAGTGATTGAGCATCACCGAAGAAATTGATCCTGCGTGGACCCGACGCTTGTTACCTTTGAAGACTGTGCTTCTTCCAGACGGTTAGGCGTCAAGGTCTAGAGCATCCAAGAGGAATTGTGGATCGCCGAGTGACCAAGTCTCGTGAAGGTTTGAAGTCACCAAGACTTACCACGAGTGATTGGACGAGGCCTCGTAGTCTTAGTTCAAGGAGAATACGGTGAGGACTGTGTCCCGAGTTGCGCTCGAGATCGTGTCCGGACTGTGTGTCCTCGAAGTTTAAATACTCACCGCCCCAACCAGACGCATAACCGAGACAGCAGTTGAACTGGTCTACCAAATCATTGTCTTCACCAACCGACCGGTTCTATTTCCTCAACTCATCCATTTCTCATTCTGGTTGCATGTTGTTCATATCTGCGTTTGAAGACTTTGGTCAAGACTTTCACAAATTCCTCGCTCAATTTCTTCACCGCTTTGTCTTCATCTTGTTATCATGTGTTTACGCTCTCAGACTGCTCTAGTCTTCATTTCATCATGCCGACTATGTGTGTAATCTGTTATGTTTACCTCTCGAGTACTTATTCCGCAAGAATAGTTCTTCGCTATGAATTTCTCACCGCAAATTCTCAAGAAGAATTTCATAAAATAGCCTATTCACCCCCTCTAGTCGATATAACACACTTTCAAGAACTTTACCTGGCAAGGTTGGGCCCCTGAAGGTCCGACGCTAGTGCGACAGGCCCATGCAACTAGGTGAAGTGGTGCGTAAGAAGAAGATGATGCAGACCTGCTTTTACTTTCGCCGCCCCTCTTGGAGGGGCTAGGTCGAGGTACTTCCGGCAGTGCGTAATTGCTCTTGGCCTCCTTATGGCCTCGAGGAAGCTGCGCCATTACTTACAAGCGACGAGATCACCGTTGCCGTTCGCCTCCCATTGCAACGGATAATCGATAACCCATGCAATGGGAGGATTGTGAATGGGCCTTGAGCTGTCAAGTTTTGGTTTGAAGTTCGAAAGCACTTCGACGATTTAGAGCAGAGTCTTGGCGGAGTTCATTGCCGAATGGACCTCGACGCCCGACGAAGAGATCCAGGAGACTACTCTCCCCGGCAAGGAAACAAGTCGCACCTGGATTATGTACTTTGATGGGGCTTTTTCGCTATAGGGCGCCGGTGCTGGTGTGCTTCTCATCGCACCGACCAGAGAGAACCTCAAGTACGTGATCCAGATGCACTTTCCCAGGGAGATGTCGACGAACAACACTGCTCAATACGAGGGATTGCTTGCCGGTCTCAGGATCGCGGCAGACCTCCGGGTCAAAAAGCTCATCGTCAGGGGCGATTCACAGCTTGTCGTCCGGAAAATCGACAAGGATTATCAAAGCCCGTTGATGGAAGCCTACGTAGATGAAGTGAGGAAACTGGAGGAGTGATTTGATGGTATACAGGCAGAGCATGTCCTCTGAGTGGAGAACGACATTGCTGACTACCTGTTGAAGCACGCTGCCCTCAAGCTACCTATGGAACCAGGTACTTTTGTGCTTCCGTTAACTCAACCATCCGCTGAACCATCAATAGAGCAGTAACAAGCAGGAAGTCAGGCTCGCAAGTACTTCCCCACCGAAGCTCCCTAGAGCCGCCGGCAAGATGTTGCCGTGGACGCCGAGCCCGCCATGGGACAACCGACCCGAGAGGTGCTGCCCTTGCCGTGGAGGCAACTGCTCAAGGCAGAGGAAATTCCTTTGGTATTTGCTGCCGAGCCACAGTGCTCCAAAGATGGGTGTAGCATACCGCCCAATTCCTCCAACAGGGAGCTCTCGAGGAGCAGGAAGAAGCAGAGAAAGTAGTCGCCTGCCTACCCCTGCATCAGTTCGCTGATAATGTTCTCAGATAGAAAAAGACCAAATGGAGTGAAATTGAAGTGCATCCCCTGAGGAAGGATCGAGCTGTTGGCGAGATACATGGGGCATATGTGGCTCCCATATAGATCGAGTGCCCTTGCCGACAAAGCTTCCGGCAAGGTTTCTTCTCGCCCATCGCCTCCGTGATGTGACGGCACTAGTAACCAAGTGTGAAGCGTGCAGCCCATTCAAAGAAGCTTCATCACCAGCCAAGCCTTGCGCATAATCCTCTCTCCTCGCCATTCTCGGTCCTGGGGCTCGACATCCTCGGCCCTTTTCCTCGCTGTTGTTCTGGGCTTTGAGTACTTGTACATTGCAATCGATAAGTTCACAAAGTGGCTAGAGATGGAAGCAAGGAGGAAGGTGACCGCACAAATACCGCCAAATTATTTAAGAGGCTAGTTTGCCGCTTTGGTGTGCCGAAATGAGTCGCCAACGACAACGCACGCAGTTCACAAGCCACACCTTCATGCAATACATTGGAGACCTCGGCAGAAGGTTTGTTTTGCTGTGGCACACCCACGAAGCAACGCTGCCGGAGAGGGAAAATGCTGAAGTGATGCGTGCCCGAGGACAAAGACTTTGACAGCTGCACAAGAGCGGAAGGCACTGGATTGATGAGTTGCCGGGCGTTCTTTGGTCGATCGTAACAACGCCAAATTGAGCCACCGCCGCATAATTCTTTTCCTCGGTATACGGGCGTAAGCTTCTCCCACGGAACTAAAATACGAGCCATCAAGGAAATATGCCCTAGAGGCAATAATAAAGTTGTTATTTATTTCCTTGTTTCATGATAAATGTTTATTATTCATGCTAGAATTGTATTAACCGAAACATGATACATGTGTGAATACATAGACAAACATAACGTCACTAGTATGCCTCTACTTGACTAGCTCATTAATCAAAGATGGTTAAGTTTCCTAACCATAGACATGAGTTGTCATTTGATTAACGGATCACAACATTAGAAGAATGATGTGATTGATTTGACCCATTCCGTTAGCTTAGCACTTGATCGCTTAGTATGTTGTTATTGCTTTCTTCATGACTTATACATGTTCCTCGTAATTATGAGATTATGCAACTCCTGCTTATCGGAGGAACACTTTGGGTGCTACCAAACGTCACAACATAACTGGGTGATTATAAAGGAGTACTACAGTGTCTCCAAAGGTACATGTTGGGTTGGCATATTTTGAGATTAGGTTTTGTCACTCCGATTGCTCTGAGAGGTATCTCTGCCCTTCTCGTAATGCACATCACTATAAGCCTTGAAAGCAATGTGACTAAGGAGTTAGTTATGGATGATGCATTACGAACGAGTAAAGAGACTTGTCGGTAACGAAATTGAACTAGGTATTGATACCGACGATCGAATCTCGCAAGTAACATACCGATGACAAAGGGAACAACGATGTTGTTATGCGGTTTGACCGATAAAGATCTTCAGAGAATATGTGGGAGCCAATATGAGCATCCAGGTTCCGCTATTGGTTATTGACCGAGAATAGTTCTAGGTCATGTCTACATTGTTCTCGAACCCGTAGGGTCCGCACGCTTAAGGTTTCGGCGATGCTTATATTATGAGTTTATGAGTTTTGATGTACCAAGGAGTTCGGAGTCCCTGATGAGATCGTGGACATGACGAGGAGTCTCAAATGGTCGAGATGTACAGATCGATATATTGGATGACTATATTCGAGTTCGGAAAGGTTCCGAGTGATTCGGTATTTTTGGAGTACCGAGAGTTACGGAATTCACGGGAGTATATGGGCCTTATTAATATACGATTAGAGGAGAGAGGCCGAAGGAAGGAGGCGCAGCCCCCCTCTCGTCCGAATTGGACAAGGGTGCGCCCCTTTCCTTCCTCCTCTCCCCTTCTTTCTCCTTCTCCTACTCCAACAGGGAGGAGGGAGTCCTACTCCCTGGGAGTAGGACTCCCTTGGCGCTTCCTCCTAGGCCGGCCGCCTCCCCCTTGCTCCTTTATATACGCAGGGGCACCCTAGACACAACAACAATTGATCCCTTGGATCTCTTAGCCGTGCGGTGCCCCTCCACCATAATCCACCTCGATAATATCAGAAGCGGTGCTTAGGCCAAGCCCCGCGCCGGTAGTACATCAAGATCGCCACCACGCCGTCAGGTCGACGGAACTCTCCTCGACACTCCTGCTGCACGGAGTTCGAGGGACGCCATCGAGCTGAACGGTGCTAGAACTCTGAGGTGCCGAGTTTCGGTGCTTGATCGGTCGGCCGTGAAGACGCACGACTACATCAACCGCTGTTCTAACGCTCCACTTACGGTTCACGAGGGCACGTGACAACACTCTTCCCACTCGCTGCTATGCCATCACCATGATCTTGCGTGCGAGGAAAATTTTGAAATTACTACGCCCCCAACAAAGGGCATCCGAGCCTGTGTTTTATGTGTTGATGTTATATGCACGAGTAGAACACAAGTGAGTTGTGGGTGATACAAGTCATACCGCTACCAAAGATGTCATACTTTGGTTCAGCGGTATTGTTGGATGAAGCGCCCGACCGACGTTACGGTACGCTTACGCGAGACTGGTTTTACCGCTACGCTTTTGCACACAGTGACTAGCGGGTGTCTGCTTTCTCCAACTTTAGTTGAACCGAGTGTGGCTATGCCCGTCCTTGAAGGTTAAAACAGCACTAACTTGACGAACTATCGCTGTGGTTTTGATGCGAGGTAAGAACGGTTCTTGCTCAGCCCGTAGCAGCCACGTAAAATTTGCAACAACAAAGTAGAGGACGCCTAACTTTATTTTGCAGGGCATGTTGTGATGTGATATGGTCAAGATGTGATGCTATATTTTATTGTATGAGATGATCATGTTTTGTAACCGGTTATCGGCAATCGCAGGAGCCATATGGTTGTCGCTTATTGTATGAAATGCAAACGCCTGTAATTGCTTTTACTTTATCACTAAGCGGTAGCGTTAGTCGAGAAGCAATAGATGTCGAACGACAACGATGCTACGATGGAGATCAAGGTGTCGCTACGGTGACAATGGTGATCACGATGGTGCTTTCGAGATGGAGATCACAAGCACAAGATGATGATGGCCATATCATATCACTTATATTGATTGCATGTGATGTTTATCCTTTATGCATCTTATCTTGCTTTGATCGACGGTAGCATTTTAAGATGATCTCTCACTAAAATTATCAAGAAGTGTTCTCCCCGAGTATGCAATCCGCAGGAAAGTTCTTCGTGCCTGAGACACCACGTGATGATCGGGTGTGATAGGCTCTACGCTCAAATACAACGGTGCAAAAACAGTTGCACACGCGAATACTCAGTTAAACTTGACGAGCCTAGCATATACAGATATGGCCTCGAACACGGAGACCGAAGGTCGAAAGCGTGAATCATATAGTAGATATGATCAACATAGTGATGTTCACCATTGAAAACTACTCCATCTCACGTGATGATCGGACATGGTTTAGTTGATTTGGATCACGTGATCACTTAGATGACTAGAGAGATGTCTGTCTAAGTGGGAGTTCTTAAGTAATATGATTAATTAAACTTAAATTTATCATGAACTTAGTCCTGGTAGTATTTTGCAAATTATGTTGTAGATCAATAGCTTGCGTTGTTGCTTTCATATGTTTATTTTGATATGTTCATAGAGAAAACTGTATTGAAAGATGTTAGTAGCAATGATGCGGATTGGATCCGTGATCTGAGGTTTATCCTCATTGCTGCACAGAAGTATTATGTCCTTAATGCACCGCTAGGTGACAAACCTATTGCAGAGAGCGTATGCGCATATTATGAACGTCCTGCTAGCTCAATATGATGACTACTTGATAGTTTAGTGCACCATGCTTAACGGCTTAGAATCAGACTTCAAAGACGTTTTGAACGCTATGGACCATATAAGATGTTCCGTATTGAAGTTAATATTTCAAGCAAATACCCGAGTTGAGAGATATGAAGTCTCCAACAAGTTCTATACTAAAAGATGGAGGAGAATCGCCAACTAGTGAGCATGTGCTCAGATTGTCCGCTACTTCAATCGCTTGAATCAAGTGGGAGTTAATCTTCCAGATAAGATAGTGATTGATGAATTTTAGTCACCATCACTAAGTTACTAGAACTTCGTGATGAACTATAGTATGCAAGGGATGACAAAATGATTCTCGAGCTCTTCGTGATGTTGAAATCGACGAAGGTAGAAATCAAGAAAGAGCATCAAGTGTTGATGATTGACAAGACCGCTAGTTTCAAGAGAAGGGCAAAGGAAAAAAAGGAACTTCAAGTGAAAGACAAGCAAGTTGTCACTCCAAATGAAGAAGCCCAAAGCTGGACCATAGCCTAAACCGAAAGTGCTTACATCGCAAAGGAAATAGTCATTGAAGCGAAATGCTCAATATTTGGTAGATAAGAAGGATGGCAAAGTGAACAAGGGTATATTTGATATACAGGTTATTAATGTGTGCCTTGCTAGTGTTTATAGTAGCCCCTGAGTATTTGATACTTGTTCGGTTGCTAAGATTTGTAACTCAAAACAGGAGCTACAGAATAAACAGAGACTAGTTGAAGGGGAAGTGACGATGAGTGTTGGAAGTAGTTCCAAGATTGATATGATCCTCATCGCACACTCCCTATACTTTCGGGATTAATGTTAAACCTAAATAAATGTTATTTGGCATTTGCATTGAGCATGAATATGATTTGATCATGTTTATTGCAATACGGTTATTCATTTAAAATCAGAGAATAATTGTTGTTCTGTTTACATGAATAAAACCTTCAATGGTCATACACCCAATGAAAATAGTTTGTTGGATCTCGATCATGATGATACACATATTCATAATATTGATGCCAAAAGATGCAAAGTTAATAATGATAGTGCAACTTATTTGTGGCAATCGCCGCTTGGGTCATATCGGTGTAAAGCGATGAAGAAACTCCATAAAGATGGATTTTTGGAATCACTTGGTTATGAATCATTTGATGCGTAAGTAACCGCGCCTTTTGGGCAAGATGACTAAAACTCCGCTTCTCCGAACAATGGAACAAGCTACTAACTTGTTGGAAATAATACATACCGATGTATGCGATCCAATGAGTATTGATGCTCATGGCAAGTATCGTTATTTTCTGACCTTCACAAGATGATTTGAGCAGATATGGGTATATCTACTTGATGAAACAGTATATCTACTTGATGAAACATAAGTCTGAAATAGTTCAAAGGTTCAAAGAATTTCAGAGTGAAGTGGAAAAATCATTGTAACAAGAAAATAAAGTTTCTACGATCTAATCGCGGAGACGAATATTTGAGTTACAAGTTTGGTCTTCAATTAAAACAATGTGAAATAGTTTCACAGCTCACGCCACCTGGAACACCACAACATTATGGTGTGTCTGAATGTCATAACCGCACTTTATTGGATATGGTGCGATCTATGATGTCTCTTACTGATTTACCACCATCATTTTGGGGTTATGCATTAGAGACTGCTGCATTCACGTTAAAAGGGCACCATCTAAACTGCTGATACGACACCATATGAACTGTGGTTTAGCAAGAAACCTAAGTTGTCGCTTTCTTTAAATTTTGGGGCTGCGATGCTTATGTGAAAAAGTTTCAACCCGATAAGCTCGAACCCAAATCGAGAAGTGCGTCTTCATAGAATACCCAAAGAAAACTATTGGGTACACCTTCTATCACAGATCCAAGGCAAGTTATTCATTGTTAAGATGGATCCTTTCTAGAGAAGAAGTTTCTCTCAAAGAAGTGAGTGGGAGGAAAGTAGAACTTGATGAGGTAATTGTACCTTCTCCTTATTGGAAAGTAGTTCATCACGTAAATCAGTTCCAAGTGATTCCTACACCAATTAGTGAGGAAGTTAATGATGATGATCATGAAACTTCGTGATCAAGTTGCTACCAAACCTCGAGGTCTTCCAGAGTAAGATCCGACTAGAGTGGTACGGTAATCCTGTTCAAAGTCATGTTACTAGACCATGATAAACCTACAAACTATGAGGAAGCGATGATGAGCCCAATTCCAAAAATGGCTTGAGGCCATGAAATCTGAGATGGGATCCATGTATGAGAACAAAGTGTGGATTTTGGTGGACTTGCTCATGATCGGCAAGCCATAGAAAATAAATGGATCTTCAATAGGAAGACGGACGCCGATAGTAGTGTTACTATCTACAAAGCTAGACTTGTCAAAAATGTCTTTTGACAAAGTTCAAAGTGTTGACTACAATGAGATTTTCTCAACTCAGAAGCGATGCTTAAGTCTGTCCAATCATGTTAGCAATTGCCACATTTTATGAAATCTCGCAAAAGGATATCAAAACTGCATTCCTTAATGGATTTATTAAAGAAGAGTTGTATATGATGCAACCGAAGGTTTTGTCAATCCTAAAGGTGCTAACAAAGTGTGCAAGCTCCAATGATCCATTTATGGACTGGTGCAAGCCTCTCGAGTTGGAATATACGCTTGATGAGTTGATCAAAGATATCGCTTTTATATGCACTTTTGAGAAGCCCAGATTTACAAGAAAGTGAGTGGGAGCTCAGAGCATTTCTAATATTATATGTGGATGACATATTGTTGATTGGAAATGATATAGAAATTCTCGATAGCATGAAAGGATACTTGAATAAGAGTTTTTCAAAGATAGACCTCGTGAAGTCTGTTATATATTGAGCATCAAGATCTATTGAGATAGATCAAGACGCTTGATAAGATTTTTCAATAAATACATACCTTGATAAATTTTGAAATAGTTCAAAATGGAACACCAAAGAAGGAGTTCTTGCCTGTGTTGTAAGGTGTGAAATTGAGTAAGACTCAAGACCCACTCATGGCGTAAAATAGAAAGAGAATGAAAAGTCATTCCCTATGCCTCACCATAGGTTCTATAAAGTATGCTATGTTGTGAACTGCACATATTGTATACCTTGCTCGAGTTTGGCAAAGGAATACAATTTTGATCTAATAGTAGAGCATCGGATAGCGGTCAAGAATATCCTTAGTAAGGACTAAGGAGATGTTTCTCGTTATGGAGGTGATAAAGAGTTCGTTGTAAAAGTTACATTGGTGCAACTTTTACACCGATCCAGATGATTCTAAGTCTCACCGATACATATTGAAAGTGGGAGCAATTAGCTAGAGTAGCTCCATGCAGAGCATTGTGACATAGAATATTTGCAAAATACATACGGCTCAATGTGACAGAATCCATCGACTAAGCTTCTCTCACGAGCAAAACATGATCACACCTTAGTACTCTTTGGGTGTTAATCACATAGCAATGTGAACTAGATTATTGACTCTAGTAAACCCTTTGGGTGTTGGTCACATGACGATGTGAACTATGGATGTTAATCATATACGATATGAATATTGGTGTTAAATCACATGGCGATGTGAACTAGATTATCGACTCTAGTGCAAGTGGGAGACTCAAGGAAATATGCCCTAGAGGCAATAATAAAGTTATTATTTATTGCCTTGTTTCATGATAAATGTTTATTATTCATGCTAGAATTGTATTAACCGAAACATGATACATGTGTGAATACATAGACAAACATAACGTCACTAGTATGCCTCTACTTGACTAGCTCATTAATCAAAGATGGTTAAGTTTCTAACCATAGACATGAGTTGTCATTTGATTAATGGGATCACAACATTAGAAGAATGATGTGATTGATTTGACCCATTCCGTTAGCTTAGCACTTGATCGCTTAGTATGTTGCTATTGCTTTCTTCATGACTTATACATGTTCCCGTAACTATGAGATTATGCAACTCCTGCTATCGGAGGAACACTTTGGTGCTACCAAACGTCACAACGAATCGGGTGATTATAAAGGAGTACTACAGGTGTCTCCAAAGGTACATGTTGGGTTGGCATATTTCGAGATTAGGTTTTGTCACTCCGATTGTCGGAGAGGTATCTCTCGGCCTCTCTCGTAATGCACATCACTATAAGCCTTGAAAGCAATGTGACTAAGGAGTTAGTTATGGATGATGCATTACATAACGAGTAAAGAGACTTGCCAGTAACGAGATTGAACTAGGTATTGATACCGACGATGGAATCTCGCAAGTAACATACCGATGACAAAGGGAACAACGATGTTGTTATGCGGTTTGACCGATAAAGATCTTCAGAGAATATGTGGGAGCCAATATGAGCATCCAGGTTCCGCTTATTGGTTATTGACCGAGAATAGTTCTAGGTCATGTCTACATTGTTCTCAAACCCGTAGGGTCCGCACGCTTAAGGTTTCGGCGATGCTTATATTATGAGTTTATGAGTTTTGATGTACCAAGGTGTTCGAGTCCCGATGAGATCGTGGACATGACGAGGAGTCTCAAATGGTCGAGATGTAAAGATCGATATATTGGACGACTATATTCGAGTTCGAAAGGTTCCGAGTGATTCGGTATTTTTCGAGTACCGAGAGTTACGGAATTCGCCGGGAGTATATGGGCCTTATTAACATACGGATTAGAGGAGAGAGGCCGAAGGAAGGAGGCGACAGCCCCCTCTCGTCCGAATTGGACAAGGGTGCGGCCCCTTTCCTTCCTCCTCTCCCTTCTTCCCCTTCTCCTACTCCAACAGGAAGGAGGGAGTCCTACTCCGGCGCGTAGTAGGACTCCCTTGGCGCCGCCTCCTAGGCCGGCCGCCTCCCCTTGCTCCTTTATATAGGAGCAGGGGGCACCTCTAGACACAACAACAATTGATCCCTTGGATCTCTTAGCCGTGCGGTGCCCCTCCACCATAATCCACCTCGATAATATCGTAGTGGTGCTTAGGCGAAGCCCCGCCGGTAGTACATCAAGATCGCCACCACGCCGTCAGGCCGACGAACTCTCCCCGACACCCGGCTGGATCGGAGTTCGAGGGACGCCATCGAGCTGAACATGTGCTAGAACTCGGAGGTGCCGTAGTTTCGTGCTTGATCGGTCGGGCCGTGAAGACGATGACTACATCAACCGCTATTGTTCTAACGCTCGCCACGGTTCACGAGGGTACGTGGACAACACTCTTCCCACTCGCTGTTATGCCATCACCATGATCTTATGCGGTCCATAGGAAAATTTTGAAATTACTACGCTCCCCACCACCACCTCGAAAGTGCTCGCTATGATGAGCTTGAGCAAGAGCGATTGCAGCAAGATGACGCGACGCCTCGAGGAAGATCATCTTCGGCGGCTGTGAGAGCAAAGACGCTATCAGCAAGCCTTGCGCCGCTACCATAGCCGCAAGGTTCATGCCCAAGCTTTGAGGAAGGCGACCTTGTTCTTCGCTGCTCAATGCCAAGAATTCCAAAAGTTGATGCCAAAGTGGAAGGCCCTTATCGGGTAACACGAGTCACTGTGCCCGGCGCAGTCCGCTTAGAGATCAAGATGCCATCCCAAAGAGAAACTCCCGAACATCGAGCATCTTCGCAAGTTTTACCCATATATGCTGCTGCCGGTCCCCGCAAGCCACCTTTTGTACAAGCCTTGCCGACGAGGCATGTACCTTCAGACAAAGCCAAAGCAGCACTCTGAGCATAAATAAACGAAGATCGGGCGCCTAAGTTATAGCATGCATGCTAGGTTGAGTCTCTCTCTGCTAGGGTTGATGGTGCTTAGCAAATGACTAACCCCTAGCATAGAGGTCGAGTTCTGCTCGTGTTTCTTTTCCATCTCCTTTGGTTCGCTGAAACATAAGCACCCCGCCAAGCTGGATGGGGGAAAAGAACGGGTCGACGCTTCAGCCCGGCAAGCCAAGCTTGCCGAGGACCAAGATACAAGGGTCCGCCTCCCGACAGCCGAGGTCACGGGGCGGCAGATTCAGATAAGTTTTTCCTTCCCTGCTTTTACATTTCCGTGAGTTGGGACATGTGAAACCTTGTTTCGCCTTGTTACTGCGGTTCTCCCGTCTGCACTTCGAGAATTATTTCTTGGTCGGGTCTGGTCAGCCGCGATGGCGAGGAAGCAAGCGAGGGCTTAACCCCACTTCACCCCTGCCTCCGCCAAGAGCGCTGAGTATGGTCGAATGAAGAAAGGAGCGGCAAGGCCTGCTGCTTGGCGACAGCCTTTACGCTAAAAGTAACGAGGATTCGCTCTTGTTATGGGCTTCATCCACGCACAAAGTACCCGCAAACACTTTTTCATTAATGCACCCCACACAGTACAACAGATGGAATGTAAACATGAGCAGGGGAGTACAAGTTTTAAATCTAACTAAGGCCCGTAGGCTTACAAGCTAAAAAAAGATAAGGTGTCCGTAATCCCTTTCTTGTCCCTCTCCTCAGGAAACGGAACAAGAAGGCAAGAGGGCAGGATGAGCGCCTAGGCGAGATACGAGCAGCAGAAGGCGCCAAGAGTGTTAGAATAGTCGAGAGAGACGGGAGAAACAAATGTAAAGTGAATCCTTGTTCTCATTGATGATGGGTTACACATATATATATAACCCCCGAAGGGGTGTCTCCGAAGGGACACGAGGCAACAGCCTCCTTCAGGAAAAGTATGGATTAACAGGATTAATTAAATCCTAACACTCCCCCTAATCCATGCTTGTTAGTGTAAGTATCATCATCTTGGGAAGCTCCTCCAAAACCCTGTGGGAAAAATATGAGGAGATATGTGTTCCATATGTTGCTAAAACTCCTTCAAACCTAGTGGGAAAATAAGGAGAAAATGATGCAACATATAATGGTTATTGTCTCTTTTAACTCAATACGAGAATCCATAGAGTTTAGAGGACAATAAATATGCCGTGATATGCTTTCCTAAAACTCCCGGTGGGGAAAATGTAAAGTATGACATATGATCTCATGATGATATTACCTCATTAAAACCTTTATGAGAACTCTGTAGTAAACTCGTGAAGGAAAAAGAGTATAATATGATGCATTGAACAGAACAATTCAGAAGATACTTCCCGATTCTGTAAAATTTGAAGCCGCCACATACCAAAACATAGAAATTGGTAGAGACTCACCGAACAAATCAATGCATGATTTGACTTGCAAGATATGCAATATAGTGATATTGCTTATTATGTAACCTGCTTGCATCCGGCAACACAAGAAACATTATCGTTGAGATAATGGTTGGTGAATGTAGCCATGAGGTCTGATTTGAAGACTCTTCATGAGAGGGCTACCACACCTAGTAGGAACACTAAATTTGTCTATGATCCGATAGTGGGATCTCGATCCATGTACCCAATGATATTGGTGTTCAGATTCAAACTCGAAAAACCAGACAAGATGTTTCATGCCTTGGAGATATTGAAAGATATTCTTGAGTACCAACCTGTCGTGGATTTGTCACGACAGATGTCCTAGTGAAAGGACTTAGTCGTGGAGCCATCGCTATGAGTTTACTTGAAAGGGTTAAAGCGACACAAAGACACAAGGGTTTATACTAGTTCGCCCTTCGATGAAGGTAAAAGCCACGCCTAGTTGTGATGGAATTGATGTGGTCTCGATGGCTAGGAGCAAACAAGCTTCGCTTAGGCTCGAGTTGTGGTTGTCTCGTTTTGAATCCGTCAGCCGTCGTCGCCCTTTATATACACGGTGACGCCTGCCGGTTCATAGAATCCCAACCGTTCATACTGTATCCCGCTGGTATCTCTATTCCTAACTTACAATACAAGTTATACATCGTCGGGTTTACGGCCAAGTTCTAAACCGACTACAGTGCCTTGGGCCTTTCTTCGCTTATACCACTAACGGGTTAATCCGCCCAGTGCTGGCCGGTTTACACCTAGTGGTAATATCCCCAACATTAGGCCCCGATTGATTTGAACTGGTTCATGTCAATCCTTCACAAAAACTTGCATCTTGGACATCTTCTAGTGATCGGTAAACCGCCATGTCGCTATCACTTCGTTATCAGAAACCGCATGACGCCATCCTGAAATTTTATCATTTATAACGCCTCTTTAATAGCAGCTCTCGGATCCGCCGCTGACCTAGCTCGTTGTTTTATAAATAGGACCGAAGGGTCATTTCTTTCCTTTCTCTTCACCTCTTTCTTCGCCTTCCTCGCACCGCTGGTCTTTGAGCTCCGCCACGCCGCTGACCTTCGCTTCATCTCAAAGCCACAGATCGACTCAACGATCGTAACATTGCGCATCCTTCCGCATCTTCTCCGCTCCCGTAAGCTTTCTCCCTTCTTGACCTAGATCTGCTTCTTTAGGTTCCTGCTCCATGCTTTGTTCTTCGCTCATATCTGCTTCTTTTGACTTTGAATGAATCCATGAACCTCGTATGTATTTAGTAGCGATCCTCGCAAGATCCGCTGTAGTCTCTCATATAAGCCCATAGATCTTCCGCATATACCGCTCCATAGTTCACTTCTGCTTTTCGCTTTACTTCTAAGACTTTTTCCGCTTTTTGTAGCTTCGCTTGATCCGCAAATGTAATATAATCTTGCAAAACTTGTTTCGTGATACTTAATTATCCATAGCTTCAATTGCCTCCAATGCTTAGGTCAGCGGTTTAACCTACTATAGAAATAACCACTAAACCGCATATACATATCATTAGTCCCCTCGTTGAACCGCTAGAATCCACATGACACGGTATTTACGGAAACCAGTTTATAGATACCGCTTCCAGCTTTATCGGGTTTAGATCAACACTTTGTACCAAGCATGCTCTTGAACCGACCAACTATTTCTTGTAGATCTTACCATGGCC
This sequence comes from Aegilops speltoides, assembly GCA_021437245.1. Lineage (NCBI taxonomy): Eukaryota > Viridiplantae > Streptophyta > Magnoliopsida > Poales > Poaceae > Aegilops > Aegilops speltoides. The sequence goes on from CM038142.1 coordinate 375,984,080, forward strand.
AAACAAGTGTATGAATGCAATCGGTTCCTTCGCATCACCGAATCACACCGATGATCTAGTCTCGATTGGCGCTTTAGATGACAAAGATACAATCCACTGGAGGGTCCCTGGAGAGGAATGTCCTCCTACACCCCAGGAAGGAGAGGTTGTGGTCTTCGCAGATCACCTGGCCCGGGGCTTCAAACCTCCCGGTTCTAAATTTTACCGGGATGTGTTAGCCAATTTTCAGCTCCATCCCCAGGATATTGGCCCCAACTCCGTCACCAATTTATGCCACTTTCAAGTACTATCTGAAGTATATCTTCAAGAGGAACCTTCTGTTGAACTGTTTAGAGACCTTTTTCACTTAAACCGTCGTGACCGACCACCGACGGCCCTAATATCAATTGGGTGGCATGGCTATTCAAAAGAGGAAGGAGATCACTTATCCCCACGCCAAACTCCATACTCACCCCAAGGAGTGGAATGCGACTTGGTTTTATTGCAAAGATACTTCCTCAAGATGAAAATCCTTACCGCTTCCGCCCGAAGCGGCTTGAGCAACACTCATCCTTTTCCACAAAGACCGAAAAGTGCCAAGGATAGAAGCAAATATGCCCCGCGAATCGCCCAAGCCGAGCCTTTATGGCCAACGGTTTGACGGAATAGACCTTGCACGCCGCCGATATCATGGAGCATATCGCTTTTGAGCCGGGCGCCCGCTTGATGTGCCAAGATATCGATAGTGTCGACGACCCACTCCGACACACCAAAATCCAACTCTCGATGACGGTTACGCATCGGTAAAGAAGATGATGAATGAACCGAGCATCTCTCGCGCTCAAACCGTTCCGCCTCCTTATCGCACCACTCAAATAAACCGCCAATGTAAGCTTTTAGTTGCTCCATCATTAATCCTGCATCGCTTTATGTGTCCGACATTTAAGTATTTCTGATCCAGGTGACAACCGCTTTGGAGCAAGAAACTTTCACAAGATAAAGCGGAGAAAGCAGGCGCCAACCCGCCCAAGACCAAAGTTATTAAGAAACCAGCTCATAAGAGAAAAACCACCGCTTCATCCGACCCAGCCATTGACGATGATGTGGGTAATCCGGATCTTGAGGTAGAACTTGATTCACTTGGCTTACTTTTTACACGCCTTTATTGATGATGATGCTTGTCGACGACGCCGAGGCCAAGAATGCAGGATTCACGAGGTAACTATTCTCTTCCGATTCGTAAAATTTGCCTTTGCCAAAATTTCGCCAGCAAACCGAAGTTAACTTTTTCACCCTCTTGCTTATTTGGATCCCAAATTTCTTATGAAGACCTAGCAACATGAAGCTCGCCGATAACCCGCATGCTGGTCGTAGTTACCTCTCGCCGTTTACCAAACAGCCCGGTTCGAAAGCTACCATCCGAGGTCTCCGACATTTTTATTGCTTTAAATTCTAAAGCGGTTTCTTCCACAACCTCTTAATCCGCATTTACCGATTATCAGGTCACTTCCCATTCATCCTCCGTGAATCATCGGCCACTGGCTACCACCATTGAAGATAGCTCCGGGTAAGCCAAACCGAGCATATGCTTCTAGTATATTGTGTAATGGCTTATGCTTTTCATCGACTTTGTTTTTTCTCTTAGAACCAAACCGAAACTAAGCAAGAAGGCCCGCTTGATAAAACGGTCAAGAAGATGCCGCCTGCATCATGAGAGAGCGCCAGATTTTGAAAATTTTGCTCAAAATATTCCCAATGATCCTCCGCTGTAAGATGATGTTACACCCGAGAGAGGCCTGTTAACACTTCAATCTTTGCCGATCCGCCTACCAGCCCGGCCCGGCTTGATAAATCCCACAGCCCCGCCGACAAAACAGCCGTGCCTACACAACCGGCCGAGTCCAAAGATGATGACGCTAGGATTATCGGTATGGGCCGCTCAACCGGGAATCTCGCAACTTTAACCAGCACACTGTGAAAGAAGATTTTTCCGCTTTGAATAAAGGAAAATGGGATGTTGAATCGAGACATATGCTGCTCGAGCGCCCAAGACCTTCATTCTGCTATTTAAACCGGCTTTATACTAGCCGTGATCGTGAAGCTGGCCTCGGTCAAGATGATGAAGGATAAGTTTGAGGTAACCCACTTCCTTACCATCGCAATATATCAATCCTTCTAGCTCTTCAAGGGCCGGTTTGTAATCTTGATCAAACCGACTTGAATATATTCTTTAACAATTTTGAAATCCACCTGATAGCTCCCCAAGGGCCGGTTTATCTTTACATACTTAAACCGGGCTTCAAATAAAACTGTCCTTGGAAACATACGAGATCAAATAGCCATTAGCCCCAAGTGCCAAGTTGAATACTTGTATTGAGCTTGGGACTTTGCCATCTAGTAATATGTATAAAAATTGAAGGTGCATTAGCCCCAAGTGTCGTGCATATAACTTTGTTATGTGGTTGAGACTTCACTTTCTTGAACTGCTTGTTGAAAATACCGCCTATATGCAAAATGAGGTGAAAATCAAGGAGGACCGGATTGCCGATTTACAAGAGGCGTTGAAAACCCAAAGAGTCAAACAGCATAAGGCCAAGAAAGAATTAACCAAAGGCCTTGAACGCCATCAACAACTAAAGGAAGGCTTCAAGAAAGAACAGCTGATTGGGCCACCGATAAGGCCACTTTAATCAAACGAGCGAAAATGTCAAGCTGCCCTTAAACCGTGGTAGATGATCCGACACCGTAAGCGCAAGTACACTCCATGACCGCTGCAATCTTTGGTAAGCCTTTGAACATTTGTGATGCTTTGAACATGCTGTAGTATAAATCTGGTTTGAGACTATCTCTTTATTGTTGTAGGCACACGATCGGGCACTTAGGAAACGATGTGTGGAAGAAATCAAGGCTGTCTACACCTTAGTAGAACAGCTATATATTGGAGCCCAAATGATCATCACCACAGCCTCTCATAATAACCCGCACCTTCCTTACTCCAGATACTCAACAGGTTGTCCATGCTTCCCGCCCTGATTGAGGAGGTGAAAAATCTGCCTCCCAACCGGAGCTATTAATGCTTTGATCCGAGCCAAGGCATGGGTACTAGATTTTGACCTCCGTGGAAGCAGCTCAAGGCTACCCCAAAGGTGAAGGAAGATGGTTCTGAATTTAATGAAGAGGATTTACGGCGATAAACCGCAAAGGCGCCTCCGCTCCGTCACCGGGTCAAGAAGCGACTTGACGATTATCAAGCACAAGATAATGACCGAAAAGCTTTAGCACCGCCCCAACTTTTGAAGCGAAAATCTGATCCTCCGATCCGTAAAGCATACTTACGCCCTCGATATTGAACCGCCTTCCTTGATCCATGAAGAAGCTGTTTTCCAAGCTTTAATGGGAATCGATCGACCATCGTTGATTTCCAGCCAATGGGTAGAGACGAGGAAGTCAAGCGCGGAGGATGAGGAGCAGTGCTTGAACCGAGACCGGTTTGAATAGCTGTCATTGGCAGCTGTCCAAAAGAAACAATGATCTTATTTGGGCACCGTGTTGCCTTGTAATAGGATAGTTAATACTTCTATCTTGAATATGCCTTCGCATAAGTATCAAGCTTTTTGTTTGAAAAACCTCACTCATATTTCCTGCAATCGTAAAATTTGAACTTCGGCGGCGGTTATACCGCCACCGTTTATGATCTTGAATATATGTATCAAGAATACAACAAATAGGTGACACAAATACCGCCATAACCGAGTATGAAGCTGGCTTAGCTAAGCTTGAAGCGGAGGTTGTATAAACCATTACCGCCAATAAATGGGAAGAGAACAGCCCCATATGAACCATGCTGAATCAACACAAGCCCCCTGTTATTCGATGAGGGTAACAAGAAAAGGTAAACCGGCATACGCCTCCTGCTTTAAAATCAAATCCTTCGCTGAACTGAAAAAGGTGTTTTGTTGATATAAAAGAAATCCAACAAAAAACAAAGATCAAAGAAGCCATGAAAGTAACATTGAAAACAAGGCAATGATAAAACCGTTTTACAAACATATGCTATACTGAGTTGTTCAGATGGTATTACCATGGTCGGACAGGATCAAGCCCCAATAGGTGTGACAATGATTCAAGTCAGCCAGTCCCCAAATGACTCGTGGCATATATGCCGATCAAGAGGCGTGGTAATGGTTCGGTTCGACCATTCCCCAAATGATTTGATGGCCTTAGGTCACCAAGAGGCGGATCGGTTCAGACTTGACCATGTCCCTGTGATCCGGTGGTCGCCGCCATCAAAAGGTGTGCGTTGGTTCGACTCCACCAAGGCCCCTAGTGATATATAAAAAGCAATGTCAAGGGGTAAACCGGAGGCCGCTTTTAAAAATAGAGGTACCCATGTAACCACGCATGATAAGAAAGACAGAGACCCCGCTTAGCCGAGGTTCTGTTTTATTATATCAAGATAATATATACACCGCCATGATATGTACATAAGTAGAGCCGATGGCTCAAGTGTAGTAAGGCCAAAGATGAGCTATGTTCCATGGCTCGTTGGTCTCCTCCTCGATGTGCGTGAGTCTTGATGCTCTCAATATCAATCGATAGTATGACCCACAGTGATTCTGTCGACCACAAAAGGTCCTTCCCAAGGTGGGGATAACTTGTGCATATCCTGTTCGGTCTTGGATGAGTCGGCACCAAATCTCCTTCTTGAAAGGTTCTAGTTTTAACCCGCGATCGTGATAACGACGAAGATGTTGCCGGTAAATCACCGAACCAGCAGCCGCCATATCACGCCCTCATCCAATAGGTCCAAAGCGCCTTGCCGCGCCGCCTCGCTGTCCGCTTCAACATAAGCCGCCACACGAGGCTAATCGTGCCGATATCGCTGGGAGAACTCGCCTCGCCCATAGACCATGAAGAACAAGTATATCCAAAGGGACCGGTTTGGCGAGTATTGATACTCCATAGCACCGATGGTAGTTTTTCAACCCAGCACCCCGTGTCTCTCCGTAATGGGACCATAAGCCGGGTTTGATGCCTCGAAGATCTCTTGATTAGCTCGCTCGCCTGGCCCATTGACTGGGTAAGCACTAATGACACGCTGCCGGATGTGCTCTTGTTCACGTAATTGTTTCATAGCACCCTTGGATAAATTGGTACCATTGTCAAGAATGATACCGTGGAAAACCAAACCGAAAATCACCTTTTTGATGAACTGCACCGATGTTGCCGCATCACACTTGCCGACAGTGCCCGCTCAACCCACTTGGTAAATTTGTTCATCGCCACCAAAAGGTGGGTTTTCTTATCCTTGGATCGTTTGAAGGGTCCAACCATATCCAGCCCCCAAGTTGCAAACGGCCACGTTATTGGGATCATCCTCAACTCTTGTGCCGCTACATGAGCATGTCTTGAAAATTTCGACATCCATCACACCGCTTAACCAAGTCCTCTCGTGATCAAGGCCGCCAACCAAGAAAACCCGTGATTTAAACGCTTTGCCACCGTGAGACTTTGAACCGGCGTGATGTCCACAATCCCTTCATGGATTTCTTAAGATTTCACAGCCTTCCTCAGAGAAACACAACGCTGAAATGCCCTCGATATATCGCAATGATGTAGCTCACCATTGAGAATCGCTATAGACTTGGAGCGCCGGACTATCCGTCCGCCGTAATCTCATCTTCTCGCAATTCCTCGAGTCATATACGCAAGAAAAGGAACCGCCCAACTGAATAGCATGTAGTGCTGCCACCAATTGAGCCTCCGGATCGTGAATAGCCAAACCGCTTCACCGAGCCGGATCGACGGTTGTGCAATACGCCCAAAAGACATTAGGCGGACCGGTTTGCGCTGAGAACCCAACCGCTTAAAGCATCCGCCGCTTCATTCTTCCGTGGTCCACATGATCCACTTGATAACCCTTGAAGCAACCCGCAATATTATCCACTTCCCGACGATATGCGCCATGAGCGGTCCTTAGAATCCCAAGTGCCGCATACTTGCCGAGCCACAAGGTCCGAGTCACCAAAGCACTTAACCCGCTTAAGTTCATCTCTTTAGCCATCCGGAGACCATGGAGCAAGGCTTCAGACTAGCTGCATTATTAGTACAAGGAACATTAAGCAGAGAACATAACAAAACTTATCACCTCTTGGGGAAGTTAAACGACTCCAATTTCGAGCCTTCCAACCGCCTCGATCCATCAAATGAATAGTCCAATGCGTGTGATCCGCTTTCCTCCGGTGCTTGTAACTCCGCCCAATCATTAATGAAATCAACAAGTGCTTGAGACTTCACCGCCGTCCGTGGTATATACTTCAGCCCATGCGCCCAAGCTCTATAGCCCATTTATAATCCGCCACGCCCTTGCTCAGATGATATCACCCAAAGGAGCCGAATCGACCATCGTGATGGGGTGCCCTTGAAAATACCGCTTCAATTTCCGCCGCCATGAAAACACCATAGACTAGCTTCGCCAATGCGGATACCTTTGCTTGGACTCAATAAGCACCTCATCGATATAATAAACCGCCACGAACCGATATTCCTTGCTCGCCTTCCTTATGCTCCACCACAATAGCTATGCTAATCGCCGAGCATTGGTCATGCATACATATAACAACAAAGGGCCTTGTCAACCGGAGCCGCAAGAACAGCGGATTGGCTAATTGCCGCTTTAAGTCCTCAAATGCTTCATCAGCAGCCGGACTCCAAACGAAATTATCTGTCTTCCTCAACGATTTGGTACAAAGGGATGGCCTTTTCTCCGAGGCGGCCGATAAACCGCCAAGCAGCGATTCTCGCCCGCCAAACACCGAACATCATTGATACACTTCGTTTAGCCAAGGAAGTAATAGCTTTAATTTTCTCCGGATTAGCCTCAATTCCTCCGTTAGACACAAGGAAACCCAATAACTTGCTCGCCGAACACCAAAGACGACTTGGCCGGATTAAGCATCATCTTGTAAATGCGCAAGTTGTCAAAGGTTTCTTCAAATCATCCACCGCCGCCTCCTTTTGTCTTGATTTCACTACAATATCATCCACATAAGCATGCACATTGCGCCGATCTGTATGCGTGCAATTCAGACACACCGCCGATAAGTAGCTCGGGCACTCTTGAGCCCGAAGGCATAGATACATAGCGTAAGGCTCCAAAGGGAGTGATAAACGCTGTTTTCCTCGTCCTTAACCGCCATTTTGATCCGATGATATCCAGAGTACGATCCAAAAACTTAAACGCCACAGCCGTCCGTGGCATCAATAACTGATCAATGCGGGAGGGCAAAGGATCCACCGGACAGCCTTGTTAAGATCTCGTAATCCACACACACGCCAAGTGCCGCTTTTCTTAAGGACCAGCAGACCGGATTAGCAAGCCACTCGATGAAACACTTCAATGATAAAGCCACCGCCAAAAGCCTCGCCACTTCTCTCCAATGGCTTTATGCTTTTCTTCGTTAAACCGCGGAGGAACTGCTTTCACCGGTTTATACTTAGGATCCACATTAAGAGTGTGCTCACGAGTTCCCCAGACACCCGCATGTCGATGGCTTCCGCAAAGATGTCCCGATTCTCACGGATCAACTCGATGAGCGGCCTTCCTATTTGGGATCCAGTTGGCACCGACAAGGAACTGCTTGGACTAATCGCCCGCACGAAGTCAACAAGTTTGGTCTCAACGCCGATTTAAACTTCAGATCCGATTCATGCTCAGAAGTTGGTTTCTTTAAAGGATCATATCTCACGGATCAACATTGTCCTTATAGAATTTCAACCTCCGCGGGCACGCACCGACTCGCATAAGTCGCATCACCTTCCTCACATTCCAAAGCGACCCGGCGGCTTCCATGCACCGCTATCGCTCCTTTGTAACCCAAGATCTTGAGCTGCAAGTAGATATAACAAGGTCGTGCCATGAACTTAGCATAAGTCACCGCCCAAACAAGGCGTGATACGGGCTCCGGATCTTCACTACCTCAAAGGTTAGTTTTTCGCATCGAATCGTGTTTCGCTCCAAAAGCCACATCCGTGGCTATCTTACCAACAGATATGCAGATTTGCCGGTACTACGCCATGGAACATTGTATTGACGGTTCGAGATCCTTGTCTCGTAGACCCATACGGCGGAAAGTTTCATAATATAGTATGTTAATACCGCTTCCTCCATCCATAAGTACCTTTGGTGAACTTATAACCCCCACCGAGGGTCTACCACTAATGCTAGCTGGCCCGGATTATCAACCCGGGAGGATGGTCCTCTCGCCCATTACACGATAGGCTGCTCCGACCAGCGTAAATAACGGGGCAAGGCCGGTTCAACAGAGTTCATCGCCGCCAGAAGTTTTTGGTCGCGCTTATCCAAGCTAGTCGTGAAAACATGATATTGCCCATTGCTCAACCGCTGGTTGGCTCGATAACCCGATCGCCGTTGCCGCCGCTGGCCGCTCGATTATTCTAATTATTGTGACCGCCTCGATTAAGACCTCGACCGAAGCTCCATCGTGACCCGCCCGTGGAAACCGGATCCTCGAACCGCCACCGACTTCGGTCATACCGAAGGCATTAGAGTTTTTGAACTCCGCATAATATAACAATCTTTCCAGAGGTGGTTAGCCGCGACTCCTTCGTCCTGCTTTGGGCAAGGCTGATTCAACAAGTAATTCAAACGGCTCGCATTAGGATTGGGACCCCATTACGATTTGCCACTTCATTCCTACCGCTGCCCCTGCCTTGTGCATTAGTATTGGCCACAAAATCCATGTTGCCATCCGCTGGCGCTTGCCTCCATTTCCATGACCCGCCGTTTGTACTGGCCGCCTCTTGAGTTGCCATTCTTCTTTTCCCTTCCTCGCTTCATCATCATCAGCCTCGATCCTTGGTACCGTCTCAATCAGCATATTTTTCACCAACGCGCCATGAGGGTTCCTATGTCATTACAGTAACCGCCTCATGCGCCCCAATTTCAATTTTAAAGGCTCAAACCGCAGCTGCCTTCTAGGGTTAAGATTGCAGAGTCGCCATAATCCCGCCGATGAGTGCAAAATCTCAAACATGGCGCATCTAACGGGTCGTTGATTCTCCTTCCTCCCGGACACAAGCCACCGTGTCTACTATGGACTTGGGCTGCTTACATGTATCCTTGAAATTTAGATAAACCGGCCCGCAATCGCCCATGAGCTGATAGAGTTGGGCGGTAGGCTCTTCAACCAAGCACGAGCCGTGCTTCAAGCATCATGGTGAAGTATTTTGCACACGCAGCCTCATCCACGCCTAGCATCTCCATGGCCATCTCATAACTTTCACCCATGCTTCAGGGACAAATCGGCGGTGTAATTCGCACCTTGCGCGACCCTTGAAATCTTTAGGCAGCGACATTGCGTAAAGCGGATCAAACAGGCACCCCTAAAGCGGATGCGACTCCGGTCCGGGCGAAGGTGGTAGGGCGGACTGTAAGTTGGCTCATGGCCATCCTCGCCGCTAATTCGCCTCCCTTCGCGCCCGGCCCGTCCACCACCTCCCGAGCATCGCGAACGCCACTGCCGGTTATTGCCACGGGCCGCTTCACGGTCCCGCCGCATTGCTTGATATGGCCGGTTCATCCATGCGCCGCTATAGCTCCGCTTGACGGGCCAGAATGAATCCGATCACGGCAGATGAATATGCTTCGCTGAATCGTGTAGTCCGGAGAAGCTCTTAACCCGACGCTGCCTCGACCGCTATGTGAGTCCCTTCGATCGATAGTTTCCACGCTGGCGGCGCGACAAGGTTGTCCATAGGATTAGAATAATGGCCTGGGGGTGTCTCGAACCGCGGGGAAACACGGATTCTGCCGAGGAGGCTCCATCAGCGAGGTTGGACCGCCGCCTCGTCCCGTGCCTCAATCCGCTTGCCTTCCCCGGTGCCGGGCGGATTATCGGGTCCAGCCTCGGGTCTGAAGAGATTTCGATCAAACCCTAATGGTAGGCGTGATCTATACTTCGCTTCAACACCTCTCGCGACGCACTCGTCAAGCATGAGTTTGTAGGTTCGGCGCCCAGAGCGCCCGCCTCGCAGCTATCCGCCTTTTTCGCCGCTTAGATCCGCTGGCTTGCGTGCGGATCTCGCTTTTCACCTTCGCACTTCTGATTATGGGCCTCCTGATCCGCCGGGTTGTCCTTCGCCATAAGCGCAGCTAGTGCATCAAACAGATCTGATAGAACTTGAACCGGCGGGCGCCCGCCTCCCGCCTCGCCGCCATCGCCGCCGATCCGGAAGCATCGCCGCAGCCGTTGAAGAGTGATTCGCTGCTCGCATACCGCCATGAATATTCCAACCCGCTGATCCGCTTGGGGGTCCGGAATATCGCCGCCATCGAACAGCCCCCGATCATATCGCCCCGTAATCGTACAATGATTCGCCTGCTGAAGATTCGTCGCCGAATAGACGCATACCTCACTACCATGTTCTCGAATCGCCCTCGCTTCCTCCGTGGATGACTCCGACGAAGACACGCTTACAGCCGGTTTAGCCAGTAGGTCTCGCGACGCTGAGCCGCCTCGACGAGGTCCGCGGCAGATGTCCGGCCAGCCCAGCTCCCCGATCTTGCCGATGAAAACGCAGTATGCTACCAAAGAGGACCCGCACCAGACTCAATTGAATCGCCTCGACCCCATCCTGCATCGCCGATAGATCCGCCGCTGATGACTCTTGGTCATCCGCCCACGACGAGCCTTCGAGTCCTTTGAGCTTGCCTCCAAGATCGCTAAACCATCGTGGCGATAGCTCCCACGGTGGGCGCCAACCGTCGTGGGATTTGTCACGGCAGATGTCCTAGTGAAAGGACTTAGTCGTGGAGCCATCGCTACGAAGTTTACTTGAAGGGGTTAAAGCGACACAAAGACACAAGTGTTTATATTTAGTTCGCCCTTCGATGAAGGTAAAAGCCTACGCCTAGTTGTGATGGAATTGATGTGGTTTCGATGGCTAGGAGCAAACAAGCTTCGCTTAGGCTCGAAGTTGTGGTTGCCTGTCTTGAACTGCTGCCGGTCGCCCCTTATATACACGGGTGACGCCTGTCCGGTTCATAGAATCCCAACCGTTCATACTGATCCCGGTTGGTATCTCTCATTCCTAACTTACAATACAAGTTATACATCGTCGGGTTTACGGCTACAAGTTCTAAACCGACTACAGGCCTTGGGCCTTTCTCTGCTTATACCACTAACGGGGTTAATCCGGCCTAGGCTGGCCGGTTTACACCTAGTGGTAATATCCCTAACACAACCAATTGTGTTTGGTGGATCCAATGCATTATGGAACATTGAGTCCCAATATCCCATTTCCATCATCTCTTGGTCTAATAGATCTTTCTCTACGTCTAGAGAATGAACTACCATGAGAGTTATGGATAGATAAGATTTGTCCACAATGAATTTCTCCAATATATTTTGGATATAGACAACATAGTATACCATAATGCATGAATGAAGGTGCCTGTTGTAGTAACGAGCGTATTTTGGTTTACCCAAATCCTTCATTTTAAAGTTCATCACTTAGATGATTACATGTGTCGTCATTGCAGACACACAACACATGGATAATCATCATTGTAGGAGTAATCCTTGTGTGTAAGGATCTCACTACGTCAGTTGTACCATATGTACCGACAACAATAAGCCGTATGGAGGCTTACCAATTTTACACAATGTATGTTGCATTTTGTATTTCAATTCAGAATTGAGATTCCATCGGAAATCAATCATATATGTCTGAATCTAGTGATCCACGTGGATATATGATCACTACATCTATCAACTACAGAGATAGATGATTTTGAGCTGCCAATGATATAAGTTATCGGAATGAGATTCCACCTCTGGAGAATAGTTGGGTATCCGCGGAGCCCTTGTGCTACAATACTTGCTTTTTGTTTCACCACCCGTTGTTCTCAATTTTGTCGGGGTTGATGCTATATGCCAACGGGTGGCTTATCATGGTGGGGCGAGTAGAACGTCACGGTGCTTCGAAACGGATGAGGCGAAGGCATGCACGCCGCTAATCTACCTACTGGCTCTCCGAGGAGATAATACCTCATCGCTGCTTCACGGGTCTCCGCATGATCACTATGGGTGATAGTACAATGGTGCTCCTCGAGCTGTGTGGAGGCATGAAGGAGCCAGCTAGCTCTTTCCTCTTGTCTGTATCTAAAATCCTATCCAGGTCAACCCTTGTATGGGCGCCTGGGTTTATATAGGCCTACTCCCCGGGGTACAAGGGTAACTGACCGGGCGTGGCCCCCACCGTCACCTCTTGTAGCCGCTTTCTCCGCTGACTTCCTGGGCCGCCGATCGGCGGGTCTCATGGACAGGCCGAAGGCCAGGCAAGACTCCTGATGACGCAGCTCGGTCATGGGGTCGTGGGAACAAGGTCACTACCGTCAGTGATCACCGCTGCCACTCCCCGTCCAACTGCTTATGGCTTGTGGGCCCTCGCCAGATGCGCCGACTGGGAGGCCGACCAGAGGGCCGCCTTTGACTCTCCACCAGCTCTTCTATCTCATCGACGGAGGGCCCGGCGATCTCCGGCCGCACGCGGCTGGCTGTGGGTACAATGCTGCGGCAGACGTGGAGCCGAGGTCAGGGTGGTGGCATGGCACAGCCGCTACCACCGAGATCTCCCGTGACGCTGCTCATCAGAGCCATGCCCCTCTCTGGTCCGAGGGGACAGCCACGACGGCTGACCGCGCTGGTCTGGAGGTTGCGGCCGACTCTGAGTCGGCCCCTTGAGAGGTCGCTAGCCCAGAGTCGGCTTGGTCCAAAGTCGCCGCCTGGGACTCGCTTCAAGGTCGCCACTGGGCTCGCTCTTCGGTCGCCACTGGGCTCGCCTTCCCGGTCGCCACCGAGGCTCGCCTCGCAGTCGCCTCGGCTGACTCGCCTTCCCCGGGTCGCCCTCCCGACTCGGCCGAGGGCGCGCCTGCCCCGATGTCTTGAAAGATCTTGGGTCCTGGTCTGCCACCCATGGCCCATTATTCGGCAAGAGTCCCCGGCGGGGCGGCCGGCGGCGCCGCTGGCTTTTGGCAGCTTGCTTTGCGCGCCGACTCAGATTCGCCGCCGTTTTCGCCGCCGCAGAGCCGCCCGCCTCGCGAGGCCGCCTCGCAAGTCATGGCGGAAACCAGCCGCGACGCCACGCTCGCCATCTCGCGAGACGGTCCTATCACGTAACGCCACGCGGAGGCGATAGCTCGCTCGCCACGCTGCGGACGGACGGGCCGATAGGTGGGGCCCGCCACTACCACGCCGCCCCGAAAGCGATCCGCCATGCCGAGGGCGGCAGGTATCCCACGGGTTACCGCGGCAGAATTTCGTGGTTTTAACCGCGGGCGCCGGGGCCAGGGCGCAGCATCCCCACGCCGCCTCGGCTTCTCAGCCCCGGGTTATAATAGGCCGAGGGGAGCGCGCGCAGCGCGACTCCTCTCGCCTTTCTTGCCCTTCTTCTTGCTCTGCCGCCTTCGATCCGCCGCTTCCTCTTCGCCGACAATGAGCTCCTCCGCCGCTTCACCGCCAAGGCCCGCGAGTGGGACGGCCAGACGTGGACGCTGAGGACATCGAGTTCCTCCGCCGACCCGCCGCTTCCGAGGCCGACCTGTGCGGGCCCGCCTGCGCCGCGGGGAACTGCCCGCCGAGGAAGGCGAAGGGTCATCTTCCGCCGCACTCATGCGCGCTGGATGGCCTCCCGGCGAAGGGTTCCTCCGCTGCTCGAGCTATACCAGCCATAGTCAAGACACTCACCCCCAACGCTGTGGTGTTCTCTCCGCCGCCACCTCGTGCGAGGGCTACATCGGGCGCTTTCCCACCATCGAGCCGTGGGGGAGAGTTTTTCTTCGGTCAAGACGCAGGTTGCCGCACGCCGCGCAGTGGCACGCTCATCGCGCCACGCGCACGACGGCCGATAACCCTTTCCGCCCATCCGACCGGGTGAAGTCGGTGAAGATGTGGCGAAGACATACTTCTACGCGAAGAATGTTGCCACCGATGGCGATCGGGTCAACTTGCCGCTTCTTCGACCTCGAAGCCGATCGCCGCCGCCACCTGGTCTCACCCGGTCAAGACGCTGGCCCCGGAGTCGGCGCTGGTGCGCCCGAGTCTTGACGCAGCCGGAAGGCTCGCCGCTTCCGACCTTCCGCCGCTTTTGTGGCGCCGGTGCTTCCGCCCAAGGTCCGCCCCATCTCATCTCGCCAGATGAGTGGCCGGGATGATCCCAGCCGGTTGTGCACCAAGGACATGTCGCAAGGTGGAAGTGGCGTAACATGGTGAACCTCATCGCCCACTACAAGTTCACCGACGAGTGGCGTTCGGCAAGGAGCCAGACCGCGCGACAACCCTCCGCCGGTGGTAAGTTTTTCCATCTGTGTTCGGTCTTGCATGTATCCGACTCGAGCTCTAATCTTGTCGGGCTTTTGAGCAGAACCTCTCTGGCGCCGCCGCGCTACCGAGAGAACCACGTGAATACGCCCCGACCGCGAGGTCACGACGCTGACGACCCCGACCTAGGAGCCGCGGGCTGAGGCCGACGCCAAGGCGGCGGGAGGAGGAGGAGGGCGGCCTCAGCCGCCGGGCGATTTTCACCGACCGCCCGAGGATGACATCGACGCAGGTCATCCTGCCGCCACAACCGAGAGCCGCCCTCCAACCAGCCGGTCAAGAAGCGCCACACCGGCCGAGGCGCCGGGCGACCGTCAAGAAACCCAGGGGACCGCCCGCGACTAAGCTGGAGGAGGCGGCCAAGGCCAACCGCCTGAAGGAAGTGAAAAGGCCGCCGCTATCTCCTCAGAGGTCTTTTACTCTTGCTCTTTTTGACTTGGCTTGAATTGCTCGACTCTCGCCTTTTCTCTCCAAATACTCTCCCTTGAGAGAGTCGCCGCGCCCCGCCATGGGGTCGGGGCGACGCCCTCCAACACGCGGGCGGGTCGACCACCGCCGATCTCCGGGAGGCGACGGAGCGGAACGCGCGAGAAGCGCGGAGGAGGAGACCAAGCGCCGAGAAGGCGCAGTCGACAAGGCGGCCGCCAACGCCCAGCGACACCGGACGAGGCTGCGGCGCCGCGCCGCCGTTAAAACGAGACGCCGAGGCTGCTGCCGCCACGCTGGCGATGCTTGTCCCCTCACCGCCATCAAGCGACCGCCGCCACTCGACTTTACGGGCAGACCGGGAGGTCGGCACCACCAACCTCTCGCCGAGGAAGGCGGCGACGCTTCGGGTTTCGGACACTCATGCGCCCCCACCGCCCCGCCGCCCGCTCGAGGCCGCACGGCAGCTCAGGACTCCGCAGGACTCCGCTGGTTGCGGACGACGCCGACGCTGCAGCCGCTTCGCAGTCGCAGCGCCGACTCGCCGGGTCGAAGGATTTGTGTCGAAGGCCGGGCTCGAGGCGGACGCCGCCAAAGATGGCGAATCTGACGCCGGCTTTCCAGGTTGCCGCCCACCGCTGGTGCGCTAAGGCGGTAACGTTCACTGAACCAGCGCTCGACGCCCACCTGTTGCGCAAGGAAGGCGGCCTTCCAACTTACACCAGACGATCCGCCATGCGGCCTCCGCCCGCACGCTTTGTTTTCCTTTTTGGTTCTTCTTTGTCTTTCTTCGTGGGGCGCCAACAAGCACTCCACTGGTGTAGTCCCCGAGTTCGAGTCGCCGCCGAAAGCAGCGGCTCGAACTCCTTCCGCGATCTTCAAGGCTGACTTTGCTTTGCCGCCTTTGCAGAGTACCATAACCTTCATGGCTACCGCTTTCAACCGCAACGCTGAAGAGCCGAGAAGCGGATCACGATCCGCGGAGAGTCGAGGTAAGCGATGATTCTTTCATGGGCGCACAAGCGCACCTGGGCTGTAGTCCCAGAGATTCGGCAGATCGTCATAGCAATGGCCGGATCTCTCCGCGATTTTCCTTTTTCCTTTCTCTCAAGGGCGCGGCGAAGGCTACCACTGGCTGTAGTCCTCGAGATTCGCCGATCGCAAGCAGCAATGGCCGGATCTCCCGCCACCTTCTTTCCCGATGATGTTCATCTTTCTTTTGCTTTCAGACGCCAACGCCGCCTCTTCAAGGGCAGCCGGATGAGGCCAACGCCGCCAGCCGCTTAAGGTGGAAGAGGCGACAAGCTCGCCAAGAGTGCGACCTTCGGCGACGAATCGCCGAAAGGTATGATTCGCTTTAAGGCGCAGGAGGACGCCAAGTCGCGGGAGGAGGCCCTTCCGCCGAAGTTCGAGATGGAGCGGGCCGCTCGACCGACCGCGAGGCGATGCCGACCTCCGCTACTATGTGATCGAGGACGCCGCCGACGGTAACTCCTGTCTTCTTCTGGTCTTTCGATTCTCGCCGAACTGTTTTCCGGTTTTTCTTGATCGCTTTCTTGTCTTTCGCAGACTTTCTTCCCGCCACTCGCAGCCGCTATTCCGCCATCGAGGCGGATCGAGGAGGCGGGCGCAGGCGGCGGATCGCCGCCAACGCGCTTCGCAGACCGCCGACGAAGCAGATCTTGAGCATCGGGCTCGCCGCCTGCTCACCGCCTGATGCGCCGCCTTCAACGCTGCCGGGCGCCAGTCGCCACCGCCTATGGCCGGAGGTGCCAGCTTTCAGACGCCAATGGACGGCCGACCGGCCGGAGGTCGCCGCCGGCCGCTTCGAGGCTTGAAGGGCTCGCCCGCGGCCGGAGCACGCCGGCCCGGAGTTCGCCAAGGGCTGGTACTGGCTGACCTGACCGCCTGCTGCGCTCCGGCCGGAGGCCCAGCCGAGCCGGGGTCCGGAAGGCGCCTGCCGAGCGTGGCTGCAGCCATCGCCGAGTACACGGACACTAGTGTCTTTGTGCCCGAGCGACCGGCCGACGGCGAGGAGGCTCACCGAGTGGTTTGGGATGCACCCAGAGTACGAGGAAGACTCATGGAGGTAATCGGCCCAAAGACCGAGGGAGGGCGAGTCGGAGGACGGAGGCGAGGAGGAGGAGGTGCCAGAGCACGAAGAAGGCGACTCAGCCTCACTGATCGCGCCCCAAAGAACGAGCCTCGAAGGACAAGGCACTCGCCGAGGGCGACCAAGCCGAGACCGCCACCCTATCGCCTGACGCCTGAGCCGCCTGGCCCCGCCCTCCCATTTAGAGGCCGCCTTAGGATGCATCACCTTTACTGCTTTCTTGTTCTTTTGAAAAATTTGTTAGTTATAACAATTCCACCTGTGGGTGTATTCGCCAAGGGCCTTATGTAAATATTTATCGTTTCCGCTTGCTTTTGGCTCTTTTTAGACTGTTTTCCTTGTCGCTTTCCTCGTTGCCGCCATGTTATCTGGCAGCCGCTCATGGATCGCCACTGGGTCAAGCGCCAGCTACCTTTGGGGGCAAGTACTTAGTCGCTTAAAGTGTCGAGCAAGTTTGGTTGAAATCGCCGCCGACTTTCAAGGTCACCGTTGTTAACAAAGGGTTAGAATTATGAGCCGATCGCCATGAAGTCGGCTTGGTAGGGGAATCGAGCCAGCTTTGGGCTATGCGTAACTTTAAGTCCTTAGTCGCTTATGTGTGCGCCGCTTCCTCGCTTATCGGCTAGCCGCCTCCGCGAATCGTGGCTTTCGGTAGGAGACGGCTTGAGCGCTGCACATTACTTGTCCGACTGTGAGCGCTTATAGCACAGGCGGTGAGTCCCCGGCCGACTTGTCGGACCCGTGCCGGACGGTGTGATAAAATGGGGAAGCATTTCTGCGAGATTCATATCATACAGATAATCAAAAGGCAGTCCCCGAGCTCGCTAGGGGCCTCGAGGTCTTAGTACTTTAATACGTAAAAGGGGAGTAGCGCGATACATATCAGACAGCTTGTAAAATCTTCAAGAAGATTTGTATTCCACGGGCGCCTGCCTCCTTGCCGTAGTCGCCTCTTGCGTGCTCGAGGCTTCGAAAGGCCGATCAAGTAGTAGGCGCTGCTTCCCAAAGACCTTGTCGATGATGAAGGGATCTTCCCAAGGCGCCGACAACCAGGCCGCCGGCCGTTCTCTCGAATCAGCCGAGCACAAGGTCGCCTCTGGAATGATCGTGGCTTGACCTTGCGGTTGTAGTATCGCCGCAGACTCGGCGGTAGATGCCGGACCGCTGAGTGCCAACAGCCGCCCTTCTTCCAGCAGGTCGACGCCGCCTTGGCGTGTTTCTTCACCTCTCTTCGGTGTACATGGAGACTCGTGGAGAGTCGAATTGTATATCCGCCGATGACGGCTTCGCACCGAGACGAGGAAGAACGGCGAAGCCGTTGATCTGTTCGAGTCGCGGCGCAGACTCCAGAGGACGGCAGCAGCTCTTCCACTCCAACAGCCGCCGAAGCGCTCGAGTGGTTCGACCAATCGAGGCTTGATGCCGGATAGGATGAGGCCATTGGCTCGCTTCCACCGCCGCTTGACTACGGATGGGCAACGGACGCTAAGTCCACGGATGCCTCGCGTCGCGCAAACGAGCTAAGGCGCCTTTGGCGGTTGGTGCCGCTGTCCGTGATGATGCTGTGGTATGCCATACCGCACCGTGATGTCGGCAATGAAAGTCGCGCTGTGGGCCCATTTAATTTCTTGATGGGCTTTGCTTCCACCCACTTGGTGAACTTGTCCACCGCGACGAGTAAATGAGTCGTGCCGCCGGGCCGCCTTGAAAGGTCCCACCATGTCCAGCCCCAAACCGCAAAGGGCCAGCGATAGGGATCGCTCTTCGCAGAGCCGGTCAAGGGGCTTGGAGCGAACACCGCACCCCTTGCACTTCTTGACTAATTCTTTAGCTTCTTCCAGGCAGGCCGGCCAAAGAAACCATGCCGAAGGCTTTAGCCACGAAGCGCCGAGGCCGCTGGCAGTGACCACACTCGCCTCGATGGATGTCCTTGAGGATCGCTGCCTTGTTCGACTCCACGCAGCACTGTGGACACCAGGACGCCATACCGACTAATTCTCTGCTGACTATTGTAGGCTGCCGCAAGCGCTGTACTTGCCGAGCCGTAGTCTCATCTGTAGGTAACTCCTTGTCGACTAAGAACTTGAGGATGGTTGTGCCCATGAAGGTGCCGCTATCTTCGATCGCCGCCACAATGATTTGGACGAGGGCGGCTGGGCTGGAGGCGGCGGTTGGACTCACGCTTGTTGAATCGAGGGAATCTCGCCGATCGGGCGCAGTCCCCGAGCTAATCGGGCGCAGCCCCTGGCCGATCGGGCGCAGCCCCGAGCCGACCGGGCGCAGCCCCGCCGACTGTGGCTTTTTGAGGTCGCTTGTCGGGTCTTGAGTCGGATCCGACTATTTCGGGGAGCCGCACTAAGATAGAGTCGATCGCGAAGGCTTGATAGATGGCTTGAGGAGGCGCCAAGGGCAACGCCGAAGGTATTGCTTGGCGAGTAGAGCCGATTCGCGCAAAGCATCCGCTTGGTCGTTGTCGCTTTTGGTACGTGGAGGAACTCGTGATCCTTCAAATATCCGCCGAGCTGCTGCACCAGAAACGGTAGCTTGCCATATTTATGCCCTGGCGCCCCACCGCCAGATGATTGCCGAACCACCAAGTCGGAGTCGCCAGAGCACGATCCGCGAATGCCGAGTTCCTTGGCGAGCCGGAGCCCGTGGATGAGCGCTTCATATTCGGGCGACGTTGTTGGAGGCGGCGGCGGATCTGCAGATGTATTTGAGCTTGTCGCCTTTGGGGAGGTGAGACGACGCCGCCCGAGGCCGAGCGCATCTTGGAGCCGCCAAGTGAAGTCGCCAATGAGTAGAATCAGCAAGCGGTGTATTGGGTCTCGCCCACGACGAGGAAGTCGGCCAAAGGCTCGCGATTTGATGGCGGTACGAGGTTGGTAGTAGATCGTAAGGAGCTAGATCGATAGCCCACTTGGCCACTCGCCGGAGGCGCCTCGACTCCGATAATCTCGGCGAGGGGCAAAGGCAAACCACAAGTGATTGGATGCTCTTGGAAGTAGGGCTTCAGCTTCTGGCGGCAAAATGCATGCCGAGCACATCTTCCGGTAGTGAGGGTAGTTTTGCTTGGAGGTCAACAAACTCGCCTGTAATATACCGTCTCTCGGATCGAGAGCCTTGCCTTCCTCCTTATGCTCGACTACAATAATCAGGCTGACTACCCGACTGGTGGCGGCGATGTACAAAAGCATGGGCTCTTTGGGAGTCGGAGCCGCCAACACAGGGGAGTTGCCAAGATCTTCTTCGCTTGGAGAAATGCCTCATCTGCTTTGTGGTTCCACTCAAAAAGTGGTCTTCTTCATTAGTTGATACAATGGCAGAGCTTTCGCCACCGATCGATGAATCGCTTATGGAAGCCAAGCAGCCGGTGAACTTACACGCCCAGCAATGGCTGGGTACCTCCATCCTCTCAATGGCCTTGATCTTCACAGGTTGCACTCTATGCCGCTGCTCGAGACCGTGAAACCAAGGAGCTGGCCGGCCGACCAACACGCACTTCTCCGGGTTGAGCTTGATCCGAATCGGCGCAGATTCTCAAAGGTCTCCTTCAGATCCTCTAGCAGCGCCCCACGCCTCCGCCTTCACCACCACATCATCCACATAAACATGGGCATTCCCGCCGAGTTGCTTGAGGAGGCACTTCGCATGCAACGCTGAAAGGTGGCGCCATGCTCTCGCCGTAACGCCATCGCTGTGCAATGTAAGGCTCCAAACGGCGGATGAATGCGGTCTTCAGCCCGCTCGCCGGATTCAGCTTGATCCGTGATATCCCGAGTATGCATCCAAGAAGCTCAACACCGCATCCGCCAGGAGTCTATCACCGATCTATTCTTGGCATGGCGTAATGGATCCTTCGGCAGGCTTTGTTGAGGCTGGTGTAGTCGATGCACATCCGCCATTGCTTGTTCTTCTTCAACACTAGCACGGGGTTCGCCAACCATTCCGGAAAGAACACCTCCATGATGAAGGCGCTGCCAGAGCCGGGCCATTCTCTCCAACTACTCTCCTCTTCTTCTCGACAGCGGCGCAAGGGCTGCCTCGACCGCTTCACATCCGCCCGACATGTAGCTTGTGCTCGGCGAATTCCTGGCCGGTACACCGGCATGTCCTTTGGGGACCACGCCAAGATGTCCCGTTCTCACGGAGGAAATTGACGAGCTCGCTTTTCCTATTTGCTGCCAAGGCCTCGTGCCCATGACAACAGACTGGGTGCTCCGGTCCAAGGGTATCCTCTTGGTCTCTCCGCCGCTTGAATGATCCTTCCGCCCGACTTTGGGGTCTGGCGACATCTCCGGCTGCTTCCCAGCCATCGCCACGACACGATCCAGAGTCGCTTCGCCGCGATCACCAGAGACTCGCCACCGATCGCTTCTCGCCGCAGCAGGACGACTTCTTGTAGTCGCTGCAACGGTCAAGATCCCTTCGTGGTCGGCATCTTCATCTTGAGATAGGCGAGGGGAACCGCCATGAACTTGGCCAGTGGCAGGCCGCCTAGCAGAGCGTGGTATGGGCTTCCAAGTCCACCACCGAACCAGATCGGCTCTCGCGGAAGTGATCTTTGTCTCCGAAGAGGACATCTATCGAATCTTGCCAATCGGGCGAAAGCAGAGAGGCCGGCACGATCCCATGGAAAACAAAGGCGGTTGCTCTACAACTGCCTCCGCCTCGATTCCGAAGCTTCCATGGTATCTTTGTACAGATGTTTATGCTGCTGCCTCCGCTCATCAGACTCTCGAGAAGCGGGCGCCCGCTTGTCGTGGTTAAGGTCGCCCAAGAACTAAGGCGAAGAGCCCGGACTCGCATCACCTCCGGATCCGCCCGACTCCAACCGATAGGCTTTCGACCAATGCATGAATTCGGGCTTCGCCGCCATCGCTAACTTCTTGTCGCCGCCGGCGCCGCCACGGTCATCTCTGCCGACCGGTGAACACTACGATGCTCCGTTTTTCCGAAACTCATCTTGGATCAGGCTGATCCGCCGCGCCACCGCCGCGGAGGCGGCGGGCGGCGGGCGTCTCGCAGCGGCGGAGGGACGAGGCCGCCTCTTCGCGATCCCGACGAGCCGCTGGCACTTTCTCGGTGGTATGGTTCGACGGCTTCGCTACCACTATGAAACTTGCAGGGCCGCCCGAGTCTCGCCAGAGGAGAAAGCCGCAGCCGCTTGACTTGCCTTTCCGCCGCTTGGCCGGAGGCTGCCCCGCAGTTGCCGATCCTCATCACACGACCGCCGACCGCTGAAGTCGGCTGGGGCTTTGGCGCTTGTTGTCGCTTCGCTGCTGCCGCCGGCCGGCGCCTCCAAATGCGCTCGGGAGCCTGGGGATCACCTTGCCACCAAGGCTGACTTGGATCTCCGCTTTCATAGAGGAGTCGGCCGTGGAGTGCATTTGTCTCGCGATGACTAGCAGCTCGCCGAGGGTTTCGGGTTCATCGCAGAGGAGCTTATGTTTGAGGAGGGTGCCCTCTCGCACCCGGCCGTGAAGTACTGATGGCCTGCACTCGCACGCCGCAGGAGTTTCGAGCTCGCCCACAGCGGAGATAATCGCGCCGACTTTCGGGCCTTGCACGCGACAAAGAGAGCCGGGCGCGCTTCGAGGTCGCTTGTACGCCGGTGAAGGCGAATGAAGGCTTCGTGAAGTCGACCCAGCTGTTGATGCCGCGGCTTCGTTGTTCAGCCATGTCCGGCCGCGCCCTCGAGCATGAGGGGTACATACTTGACGGCGACTCGCTTGTTGCCGCATGGCGTTGACAGCCGTGGAGTAGTCTATCACCAATCTTCCGCTTCACAGAGCGTGTATTTGGGTGTGTCTCGAGGGAGCGGAACCCTTTCGAAGGGCTCATCTTCGGCGCGGGCCCGGCAAGGCGGACCCAGCTCATCTTCTTCTTCCAACGCCAGGATCTGTGGAGTCGGTCGATCCGTGACGGGCGCCGCTTTCTCCGACTCTCTCGGCGACTAAGGCAATCTCCGAGAGTCGGATGCTCGACAGCGGCGGGAGACCTGCCGCTTTCTCCGAGGCGGGGAGGCAGATAATCATCTCGCCGCTTCCACCGCCTGGGCGCTATCTTGGTCTCGCTGATGGAGATGCGAGTCCGACCGTGGCTTGCCGCCGCTTTTCTCCTCCTCCCGCTGGCTCCGCCACCGGGCGTCCGGGAGGTCGCGCCGATCTCGGCGAGGGGTAAGTCGCCGTTTTTCGCTTGCGCTGCCGCCGCCGCTGCCGCTGCTTCGCGAATAACCGCTGCGAGGAGCTGCTGACTCGCCTGTCATCGCACGGCGCTTTCGCTGCCGAGGTTCTCGCTTCGCCGCCGCCGGGCGGCGCGGATGTTCTCCGCGGGTGGCGACGGGCGCTGGCGCCAACAGATCGGGCGATGGTCAGCTGCTGCGATCGCGCTTAAGACGGCTCGCCCGCCGGAGCTCGCGAGCCGCATAATGATCCACTCGCTACCGGTACGCTTGGACAAGCGCCTCATGCTCGCCAACTTGGCGCTTTCAATGAGCTGAAGGCGGCGTTTTCCAAAGATCTTCGCGTCTGCTCCTCCGGAGGGGCGCGTTGTGTCTTGCAGACCGCAGCCGCGGGTCCTGGGCGTTTCGCCGAGCGCCGCTGGGCCGGCGACGAGCACCTCCGTGACGGCGCTTCCGCCGCTTCCTCGCACGGAAGCGTTTCGTCAGAAACCACCACGCTGGTGGGGAAGGTGTCAATCGACACGGGCCGAATCGACCAGATCGGGTCGAGGAGTTTATGGACTCAAGTCACGGCGGGCTCGCCGCAACTTGAAGTTGATCGAGGAGACCCGCGAGAAGTTGTTCTCGGGCCGCCGCGCCGGCTTGGCGCTGGCTCGCCGGAGAGGCGACCACCGATGAGCTCGGCGAGGCCGCCGCGCGCAGGGCGGCTCTTCGCCGCTGCAGCGGGCCGATGCAGACTCCATTCGGCGAAGCCCGCCGGGCTGCGCCGCCAGGAGGAAGAGGGTTCCCGCCCGTAATGATCTCCGACGACGGTGCACCTGCCCCACGGTGGGCGCCAAATGTCGGGGTTGATGCGATATATGCCAACGGGTGGCTTATCATGGTGGGGGCGAGTAGAACGCCGCCGTGCTCGAAACGGATGAGGCGAAGGCATGCACGCCGCGATCTTACCAACTGGGCTCTCCGAGGAGATAATACCCCTACCGCTGCTTTCACGGGTCTCCGCGATGATCACTATGGGTGATAGTACAATGGTGCTCCTCGAGCTGTGTGGAGGCAGTGAAGGAGCCAGCTAGCTCTTTTCCTCTTGCTGTATCTAAAATCCTATCCAGGTCGAACCCTTTGTATGGGCGCCTGGGCCGAGATAGGCCTACCGGGGTACAGGGTAATCCGACCGGGCGGGCCCCCACCGCCGGCCTCTTGTAGCCGTTTTCCGCACGACTTCGGGCCCGCTGATCAAGGGTCCTCATGGACAGCCGAAAGGCCAGGCAAGACTTCGATGACGCAGGTTCGGTCATGGGGTCGGGAACAAAGGCCGCCGTCAGTGATCACCACTGCCACTCCCCGTCTAACTGGTTTATGGCTTGTGGGGCCTCGCCAGATGCGGCCGACTGGGAGGCCGACTCAGAGGGCCGCTTCTGACTCTCCACCGAGCTTTCTATCTCATCGACGGAGGGCCCGGCGATCTCCGGCCGCACGCGCTGCCGTCAGGGTACAATGCTGCGGCACTATGGTCGAGGTCAGGTGGCATGGCACAGTGCGCGCCTCACCGGAGATCTCCCGTGACGCTGCTCATCAGAGCCATGCCCCTCTCGTGGTCCGAGGGACAGCCACGACGGGCTGTACCCCGCTGGTCTGGGAGGTTGCGGGCCGACTCGAGTCGGCCCTTGAGAGGTCGCTAGCCCAGAGTCGGCTTGGTCCAAAGTCGCCATCTGGGACTCGCTTCTCAAGGTCGCCACTGGGCTCGGCCTTCTTCAAGGTCGCCACCGGGCTCGGCCTTCCCGGTCGCCACCGAGGCTCGGCCTCCTCGCAGTCGCCTCGCTGGGACTCGCCTTCCCAAGGTCGCCCTCCCGACTCTCGGCCGAGGGCGCGGCCTGCCCCGATGTCTTGAAAGATCTTGGGTCCTGGGTCTGCCTACCCATGGCCCATTACTCCGAAAATTCTGTTTTCAGAAGAAAACTGGTGTAGGTATTGCTTATGAATACCTTCCCATCATTGAGCAAGATCATTTCTACCTAGATTATACCCTTTGCTTGAGTTCAGTCCGAGTGTTGTTCACACTTTTCCATGGCCATGGTCTTTGGATCTGAATCATTTGAAAGGTTTTTGCAATCTATTTGAGAAATGTATGTCGAGAATTGTAGACTTCCGGTTATATGGTTCTCCAGAATCTATATAACAATATATAGTTGATGGAAATATCGTTACCCATGGTGATCGTCGCATTTCCCAATGCGATTGAGTCGGTATTCGATGTCCTGCTCATTGTGTGCACTATGACCTGGGTTGGTGGAGGTTTCCGCCCACCGGGTGTATACTACCCATTAGGTGTCTCGCCAATGTGAAGTTGACTTGCATTTATCGATTCACATGCCTTGATATCCTTGCTTATAGAAGTGAATCCTAATGTACTTCGCCATACATCTCCCCATGTTGCTTTGAACGGGAGTGGAGTGGATTTTGTTGGTACCTCCACTCTTTCAAAGCGCATTTTGCAGGATTGTAGGATTGTGTGACACCTTTATAGTCAAGAAAGAATCGGCAGGTTATTTGCAATATGTTGCAAATCTTCCCAACGCATGGTTCAGCTCTTTGAGTACGTGGATATGAGGCAGAAATGTGTTGAACATTCCACTAATTTCCTGGCATTCTATATGGTACTTGAATTCTCCCCCTAATGCCTAGAAATATTCCTCATTGAATCAACATACTTGCCTTGAATAACTCCCCATGTGAGGGGCTTGAGGTATTGACGGTAATACAGTTATTCCTCACATAGATCCCAACTATATGTTGAGGGGACAATGATGTATGTCGGGGTGATGATATCGGTGTGTAACCGAATTACCGCGGATAGGAAATACTTGGTAGATATCCACATATCAAAGATAGAGGGGAATAATATTAAGCAGCTCTGTCATGAGCGTGTAAAACTGCATGACTCCAACGTAAAGTTGGTAAATTGCAATTCCAAAGTAAAGATAATGTAATGAGATTAACTCTTTGGATAGGATTCTACCAAACCATTTGGAGTCTAGACATTAGGACAAATTGCTAAACTTCAATCCAAGGGCCATAGAGAAGGCACTCAAGGAGAATGATGCAATGTTATCCATTCGATTTGCTTGAAATTGATGTCAGGATAATGAGCCAATGGTTTCATGTGAATAAAGCTCACACTTAAGACCATCATGTAGATATGTCTTTTAGAACCATGGAATACCTGAATAGTCTAGTCAATGGATGGAAAGAGCCACTTTCCTCAACTTGATGCATTCAAGGAGTCTGAGTGGTTCGGCGTAGACTTTAAGGTGTACGAGCCTTAAAATTTGCTTGCCTGTGTCACTTGTAATGCACATAAAATCCAAATGTTGTCAGAATTTAGCATCATAACAATCATAAACTATTGGAATTGCTGATAGTTTCGGTTTCAACCCAATGTCTTGATGACCAAGGCGAGTATGCCAAGTTTGTCATGTACAAGACACTCTGGAAAACTATCTCGTACGCAACCTGTGCTACGGGTTGAGTTGTATGTGTACTACAATCCTGATGATACACAAAGAATGTGCTTGCCATATCTGTTGCATATGGTAAAGAGAAGTTATTTCTCTTTGTTGTCATCATAAGTTTCGCTATGGAAACTATTTTGACGGATACCTCCATAGTTTAGTAGGCTACGAGTTAAACTCGAAGCAATAAAGCATCCCGACATTACTTGAGTACCCACAGGATAGTAAATATGACTCAATTGAGCCAACAAATACCTCATCGCGCCTAGCCATTTTAAAATATCATCTTTCTCTCAATGAGAGTGGAAACATTGACTTCCCCGAGTATAGAGTTTATGCATATGTCCACAAGGCACATATCATTTTTCATCGAATTAACTCCTGTAGAAATCTATATATAGACATGAAGATTCTCAATATGAAAATCATTGTCAGATATATAGAATGCATACAAATTTATTTGTATCAAAGTGCTGATACAATATATTGTGATGTACAATATATGATGACAACAATACTTATGTCGCAACATTGTAAATGGACATAAATTATATTGATCACTCAGGAGATTGAGAGACTATTCATAGTCTGCAAACATGCCGACTGAGGCATATTCAACCATCACACTCTCCGTGCCCATAGGGTTCCGTCACAGCTGGTGATGTCGGATTGAAGGTTGAAGTAAGATTCAAACCTTTGCCCTTGAGGTTCATTGTATCCCAGGAATTGCTAATACAGAATAAGCAGATGCTGAGATCTGAATCTAATGCCTTATGATATATAAGACACTATTGCACACATTATCCCATGAGACACAAGAGCGATCATGATATCCATGGCCCAGATAGGGCAGTGGTGGCCATTGAGGGCGAATGCCTCAAACTCTATAGCCATATGTTACCTCTATGGGTAAACCAAAGATAATTAATTTACAACCAGTAAATTAAAGATCATCATGGTTGATGTTGTAATCAACTTAGCAAAATCAATGGGTATTTCAAGGAATTTATCTTGAAACCATTAGTGTGAATCTCAAATTGCTAAATATGACACCTTGAAGATAATCTCCAAAATGGAGTAGATCTCGCAAAGACTAGGGAGTATAATCTGATGAAATCAGAGATACTCACCGTAATGCCTTATGTCATGACTTAGTAAAATGTGTGGGAGAGCACTTTGTAAAGCAATTATGATGTCAAAATGACAAAACATAGGCTTTAGTCATTGATAATCTATGAAGGCAATAGATCTATATGACTACCTTGTGATCTCAATACATCAATTTGAAGAAATCACTTTGAATTTTGCATTCTTATTTGCAAGAAAGTAAAAAATCTCAATTGCAAATAGACATATTAATCTCGACATGTAGTGAACATGGAGATACATACATTCTGGAATACATCATACTCAACAGAAATACACCACTATTATAATGAATGTTGAAAAGTTGATGTTCAAGTAAAAAACTTGAATTGTATAGATCTCAAATTAAATGAGATGATATTGTATCAAGTTGCAAGATAATTCAGCAGGGTGAATTAATATTCAGTGAAAGAAAATTAAACTCAATCGCTATGAGATTGTTTTGCGAGAGAAGAAAATCTCAATCGCAAGTTCGTACTGTTTTGTACTAAAAATTTGCATTGTACAGACAACCTGCCCACTAATCTGCAATTTACGGAGACTTAAATGTAAAATACATTTCAGTCGAGGATTACCCTACATACTGAACTAAGTCAGAAGACTTAACATCAAATTACATAGTCCAATCTGTAAATAGGCAGAATAAGGAGGACTGAAATGCAGAATGGTGAAAAGATGAGGTTTTCTCCCCGTCCAGTTGCCGATTACGAGTAAATCGTAACCGCCTCAGCCTCTCGGGCTGCTGGCCACGAGCGCGGGGCGGTTGGAGCGGCCATGGGCACGGCGGGCGGCGGCCAGTCGAGGCCGGGCGCGGGAGGCGGCCGCGTGCTGGAGACGGAGGACGCGCTGCCCTGGCATGACTGCGGGCCGGGTTGGGCGGAGCGAAGGAGCGCGGCCACGGCCTGGCGTCGTGGCACAATGCGGACGCGGCCGGGCGGACGGGCGCGGGCGCAGCCACTGGCGCGCGGGCGGGCTCCACGGCCATGGCGTTCACCGTCGCCGAGCCGCCAAAGGTTGCTGCGTGCTCCATCAAGTGGCTCCATCTACCAGTGCGGCCGGAGCGGCTGCACGATGGCGAGGTCGTTAGGAGATGGCCGAGGGCCATAAGACGGCGCCGGGCGCCGGAGCGTGGCGCAGGTGGAGGAGTGGCGGGCGTCGAGGACGGCAGGCGCGATGGCCCTACAGTGTCCGCGTCGACAACCACATCGCTGGCTTTGGCTTCAACAACCGCAGGGGTTGGAGACGGCAGGTTTTAAGGCCTGGTTCTCCACTGATTCACCATGCAGCCATGAATCCATCGATTCGGTTGGCTTTGGCTTTGCACACAGACCACATCTCCATCTTGAAAGAATTAGGAAAAGAAGGTCGCGTCGCCGATTGAAAACCTTGTGTTGCGTGATGGAGTGTCTTCATGAAGTGCGCCACTGTTGCCTGCTGCCATCCGGCGTCCTGACGGGAGAAACGGCAGCGTGGATGCGTGGAGGCACAGGGACGAACACCAGATCCGGGCCTGCGTCGGCCGCTTGGTTCGAGGGGCCGAGGGCCACCGGTTCATCAACGTCGGAGGGCGTCGCCCGCCCGGACGTGCACCAGTCTCGCTGTTCTTCTTCTTCTTTCCTTCGGCTCTTTTTGCTTGTTGCGTGGCCTAATGCTCTCGGTAGAGGCGTGCGTGATAACGTGTTAGAATAGACGAGAGAGACGGCAGACACATAAGTAAAGTGAATCCTTGATTTCATTGAGGATGGGTTACATATATATAACTCCCGGGCGGTGTCTCCGATGGACACGGCGGCAACCGCCTTTAAAAAAGTATGGATTAACAGGATTAATTAAATCCTAACAAAGAGAACATGTCGGTGGCCGCCTGAGAGAGGGCTGGTGATGATGATGCCGGGAGAAGAGCTGGAAGATGAGGCAGCGGTCGTCAATACGCTACGAAGGCATCGGTGGCATCAGATTGACTTGACACCGCCACCCGCCTTTCTTCGCTTTCTTCGCCTCCTCGCGCCACCCGCCTAAGGAGGCGACCCCGGGAAGTTCAAGGAGCCGGCCCCACCGGGAGAAGGGGCCCGGTGCAGATGCTGCTGCTGCCAGCACCGCCCTAGGATGGCAGGTTCGACACCTAGTCGGACCCGTCATCCTATTGCCTGCTACCCCCGTAATCACTGCCGCTGTCCTCCTTGTCACTCTCGCCGAGGATCTAGTTCACATCCGACAAGCTCTCCACGCAGCACTTCAAAGTAGTTCAAGTCGCCGAAGACCTTGACGGAGAGGAGGCCATTCTTCATTAGCTTGAAGTAGAGAATGAGCCCCGCCGTCATGCTGTGGATGCGAGCGAAGGTTTTCCATCCGCGACGGAGATACATGACATGAGGGGCTGGGAAATCGACATCGGCCCATGTGCCGCTATTCCCACAGCCCCTCATATACAGTCTCAGCGCCTGCGGCGGGTCGAGCTCCATCTCCCGAGCGAATGGAGTAGGGAGACAAAGACGACGACGCGCCGGCCGGCGCAGCCTGATGAAGAACTCGCGGAGCTGGTCCCCGACGTGGCCCTCCATTGGGGGGATGACCGCTAGCGGAGGCGAGGCCGATGCGCTGCCCCGTCCTCCTCTTCCCCGAGCGCCACAACGGTTCGCCGCCTCTTCCTTTCCTCGTGGTCGCACGCCACGGGCTCTTGGGAAGGAGCGCACGCTGTCGAGCAAAGGACCTCGCCGCCACCATCAAGACAAGACACCCTCTCGCCATGGCAGAGGGAGGAAGAAGCAAAGATGGGAGGAGGCGGATGGCGAAGACTAAAGGGTGCCATCCTCCCATTCCCTCCTTATAAATGGGCGGGTCAGGCTCGCCGCCTCTCACCAACCCACTCGTTAAGATGACAATGGGTGAGGCTGTCGACCGCCCTCCCCGCCCAATTGAAGGCATGTGGGTATCGACCCACGGGCGCACGTCTTCCCATATTCCGCGCGCCTGTCACCCGCCCTACGCCGTGCATGCGGCGTACGTGGCGCAAGGGGAGTAGTGGGACGCATGGAGCGACGATTCCAGAGCAGAAAGCGTAAATGAGCAGCGGCCCCGCGGTCTTAAAGGGACACGCAAGCCGCCTCTTTACTATTCACCGCAGGATGACGCAAGCACGCTTCGATCACCCCATGCAGGACCCCCATGTCACGCATTCAACGCGAGTCGTGGGAAAGCGCAGCGAGCGAAAAAAGTTACTACGGTAAAACCGCCTACCGCTCACAAGATTGCTTTTGGGCCTAGGGCCAACAACGCTGGCGCTTATGTATGGCCCAGAGATTACTAGAATTGTATCCGACATGAACAGTTCTTAACAGAATAAAGTGCTTTGTGTTCAAGATGTTTTGTTATGACGTTCGATTGATACTAATTGAAGTCTTCTGCGATCATATGTATGACTTGCTATATGTTCCTATGTACTTAACGATGACTTCTACGTGACTGATGATTGTCACTCATTCTCGGAGGATACACGTCACAAAGGTATACAACGGTGTTATTATGCCAAGTCTTTATGGTTTAATTAGATGGTAATGCGGAGAGTATTTCGGCATCGAATGCACATCTAAGCTTGTAAGCTTGAACAGGTATTTGATGTTACGATATGAATTCTACGTATCGAGTCAGGAAGTCGACGATTGATCTTATGATACCGATGACAGAATTCGGAACCCGATGAGGGACAGACGTATTGTTATGGAAATGGAACATGGCTGACATATGTTTGGCCGACTTTGGATGCTAATGGTTTAGTGATCGACCTGTTTGGTCCGGATGCTTACAGGTAATTTCTGTCCAAGATTTTGGCTATATTGGATCCAGGATGATGGATGAGGAATGGGGTTAATTCGCCGAGAAGTGATTGGGTAGGCTCGGAGAGACGTTCGCTCTCCGGATGCGCCTAGCCTAGGGCTACCTGCCGTCCATGCCGTCCACTTCGATCCCTATCCCTTCCTAGTCTCCGTGCTAAAGGGGTCTATCCCGGAGGACTCTATCCTGGCATAGAACGGGCGGCATCTCCCCCTTTTAGGGCACCATAGACCAGTTGACATGATCGCTGCTGTCAGGCGCCTCCTGATTCACTCGATCTTTAGCGTGGCGTACGCGAAGACGACACAAGATCCCAACGGCAGCCGACGAACCTCCCGCTCCGTGGAGGAGCATCGGCAGATACGGTGTCAAGAACTCGAGGTGCAGACTGCTGGACGTGTGGCGAGGACGACGACTCTTCCTCTATGTTGCGCAACGCTCCTTTTGGCCACGAGGTGAGAAACTACATCAAAGACAAGGCATACCTTTGGGCAAAGGCATGTGCCACTGGATTACAAAACATCATCCCGGTGCTTAGTTCATACTCTGTTCTGCTCCAACCCTTTCATTCATGCCGCATGCGTACATGGCCTTGTAAGCGATTGTAATCTCACGCTAAAACTCTCTTCTCCCATCAATGAAAAGATAGCATCTTGCGTATCCGCAAAAAAAGGGAAATTGAGATGGCAAGTGGAGCTGGAATCAGAATCCGAGAAGCTTGTCTGGGTTCTGAAGTTGTCAGGACTGCGTTTTGGTTTCATTTTCCTTGTTTATTTCCGTTACATTGGCCAAACGTTCTGGTGGATTCAGTAACTTCAAATTTTACTTCACATGTTCATTAGTCAAAAATTACGACCATGTCACGTTTTTGGCATGAATCAGATCTTGCTTAGTCCAGATCTCACATCAAACATTTTCTGAAAGACATCTCAGGCACAAGGTGAAACAAAGAGAGAACCATTGTATGATGGAGTTTCT
Organism: Aegilops speltoides; assembly: GCA_021437245.1. Taxonomy (NCBI): domain Eukaryota; kingdom Viridiplantae; phylum Streptophyta; class Magnoliopsida; order Poales; family Poaceae; genus Aegilops; species Aegilops speltoides. The sequence goes on from CM038142.1 coordinate 376,016,651, forward strand.
TCAAAAAACAAAATTTGCTTCACCTCAACATTCAGAATGAGTAGAAGGATTTTATCATCAAATAGATAGGACAACAATTGTATTCATGCCAGCAACACAATCTCAACAAAATAACTTGAAAAGAAAAACAAAAGCAAAGGATTTGACTAAGCTAATGTTCCCTCAGACAAATGCCTCGATTGTCCACACGGTTTAATAGAATGGATTACATCAGACTCGTCATCTGTTTTCATCATCACAGAGAAGATACAACATACAGGGGAATAAAAAAAGCAGCTTGATGACAGAAAAGGGATAAAGAAGGGTGTTCTCTCAGACAAATGCCTCATATTGTCCCCATGGTTTAAGGAATGGATTGTATCGGACATCTAATCAGTGTTGATCATCACCAAGAACAAACAAACAATTTTAGAAAATGAGTGAATGTAAACGGGGTATAGTAACAGGAAGCTCCTGGTACGGGAGCAGCCAGTGTCGCAAAACCCGTTTCCTTCTCGCTCTCTGCCAATCTAACGAGAAACAAGGCCATTGAAAGAGACCAAGCATCAGATACCTCATGGCATTCATCCTACCGTACAAATCAAATCACAGATCCTATAAAAACAAATCAAAGAAAGATGGGGATTTTCCAAAACTAGATCAGAGGAGAAGTGCAATCTCAGTCGAAAGATGGTGATTGTTGTTGAGATAATCACAGAGGAACTCAGCATAATTAAACGATTACATCACCGATTGCAACCAAACGAACAATATTAAGTGTGCCAAGCAAGAAGTGTAATCAAATGCGAGATGTCCAAAAACTCACTGTTGGCACAATGTAGCATCTCCGGTCAAGGCTTGTGGCTACAGGAGATGAGGCATCAGGCCCAAGAAAATAAATTCGAATGCATTACAAAAAGTTCATCGGAGACCCATTTAAATCACGCACACAGCTGAATCAAGCAGGTGCAAATGGGCATTTCCATCCCAGACAGGGACTTTCAGCGGCAGAGAAGCAGCTGCTGTTTACAGTGTGATACGGCACTTCCTGGTCTGAGATCTTCACCGAGACAACATGTACAGAGGACGAGATCAGACCGAGAAACGAAATTTCTTCACGACAATTTCTCTAATAATTCTAGGACATGCTAATCCAACAGTGTTGTGCAGTTTTGCCTTTCCAATTGACAGTGGGATATGCAGTATCGAACTCGTCCCGGGGGTGTCGTCTGTATCAACGCTCACTGAGAAAACAACTCCACGAGATCACATCCATCACATCTATCTCACAGAGGCCTTGCTTCTCTTCCGCAACAAGAAAAAATAAATCTTCGCAATGGTATGCCGACGGAAAGGGCCCGGAAAATCATGAGTAATCAGATCCAGGTGAGTTGAAAGCCGACTTGGTTTTCAATCTAGCAAGATGGCAGGATGATTTGCCGATTGGCTGGAATGGTGAGTTACAACATCCAGACAAGAAGCTGATCTTGCAAAAAACACCATACAAACATTCAAATAGATCGCTCCTACAGATTTTTCTGCAATAGGGATAGCCTTGCCCAACAAGCACACCGCCCTGTTTTGTGTGATGGATCCACCATATGTAAGTGGAAGTCATTAATAAGCTACATCGCCAGGGATGGGGTCGAACGGTGAAAACACTGGTACGAAGGGAATTTTGCGCTATCGCTCCTTGTAATTAATCTGAAGTCACTGCGCTGGAATTGTTGACTAACATGGAATGTTAATTGGCATCTGTAAACATCTTATGCAAGTAATTTATCCTGTTAATGTTTTTTGATTTATGTAATGAGAGCTAAAGATTCCAGATAAACACATCCACAGCCAATGAACAAGTTGCCTCAAAGTTAGAACAGGAAGACACATGAGCGATCAAATCACCAAACAAAGACAGAAACATTTATCAACAACATCGAAGATATGTATGGATTAAGTTGAATGCACAAACCATCTCGAATAATGGTCTGTGCCAGAATCTTAGCCCAAAGATTCATCTCGGCAACGTACAGCGCTGAATTACGCTATTAAGAAGCGCACCAGAGACTCTAAATTATTGCCTTCAAAAGTTGTAAATCAAATCTATCTAAAAACAAAAGAAAACAAAGACAACAAAACGAATAGAGGAGATCGCATTAGACTCACGAAAACTTGGTGTAATCGACACAGTATCGATTCAGAGTTTGATGGTAAGTTGAAAAGATCATCATCGTCTAATGCCACGATCTAGATGCTCCGTGGAGAAGAGAAATCGCGAAGAAATAAGCAATCAACTAATCAGCAAAGAGAGGAAACGGAACGCAAAAGAATGAGAACTCAACTGGCGGCGGAGGATAGATGAGGGTTTGGAAGATGCCAGGTGCTGTTATATATAGGGGTGGCGACGAGGGAGGGCTGCCCTAGCCATCGTGAATTGGCATAATTGCCCCTGTGCTTCGCTTGGGGAAATCCTATATGCCGCTCGTTGCGTCAAACTACCGGCGCTTCGCACAGGCGAGCGACCGAGCAGCGACGCAACGGGCCGGCCCGTTTAACCGTCCAGCGCTCCCTGTTTTGGGAACCTTCTAGAGGTTCCCAGCTGGGTTTTTTCCGGTTTTGGGAACCTTCTAGAAAGTTCCTGAACCGGGTTTTTATTTTCTTTTCTTTTTCTATTTCTGTTTCTTTTACTTTTCTTTTTTTCTTTTTTGTCTTTCAAGTTTATGTTTTCTGTTTCAAAAAAATGTTCGCGCTTTTTTTAAAATGTTCGTGAACAAGTTTGTTCAGAAAATGTTCTTTTCATTCATAAATTCGTTCTCAAGATTCAAAAAATGTTCATGCTTTAAGAAATTGTCCAAATTTGTTCTTCGTTTCAAAAAATTTTCTCAAGATTCAAAAAATGTTCGTACTTTCAGAAAATATTTATGTTCAAATTTTGTTCTCAATTTGAAAATTTTGTTCTCTAAATTCAAAAAAGTTCGGGACTTTATATTTTTCTTCAAAAAATGTTCTTTTCATTCATAAATATGTTCTCAAGATTAAAAAAATGTTCATGCTTTAAGAAATTGTCCAAATTCGTTCTTTGTTCAAATTTGTTCTCAAGATTCAAAAAATGTCCGTGCTTTCAAAAATTGTTCGCGCTTCCAATTTTGTTCTCCATTTCGAAATTTGTTCTCAAGATTCGAAAAATGTTTGCACTTTAAAAAATTGTTCGTGCTTCCAAATTTGTTATCTGTTTCATGTTTGTTCTCAAGATTCAAAAAATGTTTGTCAATTAGAAAAATGTTCAGGGAATTTTACAAAATTTCTTGTTTTGAAAATTTGTTCGTAATTTTGAAAAAAAATTCGAGTTTTCAAAATATGTTCTCTGTTTCTTTTTGGTTTTTATTTTTCCTTTACTTTTTTGTTGTTATTTCATGTTTCTATAAAAGTCCGGAAAAAAATTTGTTCACAAATTCCAAAAATGTTCGGGTATTTCAAAAAGTGTTACAACTTTTCAAAGATTGTTCATTTTTAAAAAAATGTTCTCATGTTTCTAAAATTGTTCACAGATTCAAAAAAAATGGGTTCACAAATTTTTAAAATGTTCTCGTCTTCTTTTTATATTTACTTTTTTTAGATTCCAAAGATGTTCCAATTTTAATAAATTTGTTCACAAATTTGAAAGTGATCACAATTTTCAAATATTGTTCACAATTTCAAATAATGTTCTTGTTTTCAATTTTGTTCCTTTTTTATTCACAAAAACTGTTTGTGCTGTTGAAATTTGTTCCCATTATCAATTTTTTGTTCTCAAAATTCTATAAATGTTTGGGTTTTCAGAAAATGTCCACGAATTTCAAAAACCAGTCTGTCGAAAAATGTTCACGTCTTTTGTTTTACTTTTTTGAATTTTGAAAATAGTTCTGAGTTGTTAATTTTTCTTATCGTATTTTGGTACACTGCCCGTTTGTTAAAAGAAATTCACAATTTCGAAGGAAAGTTTGGAAAAATTCAAAAAAAAACTGTCCACATTCTTCATTAGTATTAGTTCTTATACTAGCACACTTCATATTTAGCAACAAGGCTTGTTATGTCTACTGGTTAGCTCCTCTTGTATGCAACTTGGAGGTGCAGATATCGAATCCTGGCCTCATTGCAAGCTTGGTTTTTTTTCATATTAATATCGCAGCGCTACTGTACAAGCAAGCGCGCCCACTATTGGGCCGGCCCAGTCGGGGTTCTGTGCGTGCGTCGCGCAGCTGTTTGACGCAGAATGCGTCCAATAGGAGTTCCCCTTCGCTTGTTGCAGAAAACGATACGCTGCCCTGCGGGCTGCGGCGTTTTGGGCTTGAATTTCGCACAAGGGCCTAAAAACCACACTACGTGATCAGGCCCACACAAGCCTGCGTGTCTATGAAGCATTCAGAATGCTTGCGAGATATCCCTAAAAAGAAAAAGAATGATTGCGAGATCACTGATCTGCAAAGATCACTCTCATTCGGACGTGGATTTTTGGCTTTAGGAGCATATGGTCCCTACTGAACAGTAAAATCAAATTAAATAACAGATAAATTTGAAAAATCTGAAACTTTTTTGTAGATGATCATATTAGTGTGCTTGACAATTCATGCCATATGGGATAGCAGTGCTTCGTCGGTGAAAAAAATTAAGTGCAATATTTCGAAGTAAATTTGGCGTTTGACTTGTTTTTATTTTGTGCACGGGTCAAAATGCTTAGGTTTTTTCCCTAAAATAACATGCATGTGCCATTTGGGTGTGGCAACGAACACATCTATTTTAAAAAAAAACATTTTTAAAATCCATTTTTGGCACGCAGGAGCATGTGCTTCCTAGAACCAAAATGAATTTCTGACTCTCATTCCTCCTTTGTTAAAGTGGTGCATTAATTGTACAACATGTGACGTGATTTGCAATTTTTGTGTGTTTTCTGTTTTTCTAAAACATTTTATTTCTTGAATGTTGCGTTCAAATCACGAACCGTTTCCACCATTCCATTTCTTGCATTGAGGTATTCAAAACTAAAACCCCGTATTAATAGGCTTGGACGATTTTTTCCAAAAAGAAGAAGAAGAAGAAGAAGAAAACAAACAAAATTGAAAAAAAAAACTAGAAAACCGGAAGAACGGCTATGCTTCTCAATTTTTGTTTGAAAGCACATTTGTGCTTTTCACTTTTTAGGAAGCACAAATGTGTTTTTCACTTTTCAGAAAACACAGTTGTGGGAAGCATAAATTGCTTCACGGAAAACATACTTCATGAAAAAATACAGTTGTGCATCACCAGGGAGCACAAATGTGCTTTTTTCACACGGGATGCTTCACACAAGGAAAACAAAAAAGGACTATAAAATTACGAAAACCTGAGAAAAACCAAGTGAAATGCAAAAAAAAAAAACATTCGGAAATAGGAAAACACGCTTTTGCGGGTGCGCCCGACGGGCGATATGTGACGCCCGCTAGGTGCACCATGTGACACGCCTCCGCATGCCCTGTGAGCGTCCGTTGGGTTCCCCTCGCAGGGGGTACCCGCTAACTAGTCTATCTCAGTGTTCTAAAAAACTACTTGTAACAATGATAATAATTCATGTTCCCGCAAAAAAAATGTTAATAATTCACTATGATCATTCAAAGGTTGAAAATGTATTCTAACCTTTTCTGGAGAGGTGGGGGTAACCTTGTTTTAAAGAGACACCTAGGGCTTATATCTGATACTTATCGAAGAAAACAATAGCGAGTACAATGAAAAGATAAGTGGACGCAGACCAATAAAATTAAATATATTATAAAACATACTAGCCTTCTTCTTCCTCTAATTGTACACTGCCCGTTAGAGATAGTACAAATTGCAATGAACCAACTGTCACTACTGGAATCAGAATATTTGTCGTCCGCCACCTTTTTGTCGTCAGCTAGCGGATGGCAAAGAATGGCTTTGCCATCAGCTAGCAGAAAGCGGACGGCAAAAAGGCAGCGGGCGGCAAAGGAAGGCTTTGCCATCAGCCAACATTTTGCCGCCTGCTAGCTGACGGCAAAGCTTCTTTGTCGTCCTCTAGCTGGCGGCGAAGAGGGTGTTTGGCCCGCTCGTTGTTAAGCCCTAACGGGCCCCCTCTTTGTTGTCCGCCAGCCGATGGCAAAGCATCCATTGCCTTCAGCTTGCAGACGGTAAAGATGACACGGACGACCAAGCTTCAAAATAAGTTAACGGCCCGCACCCCCGCCGTCGCCCTATCTCTTTCTCCTCTCCTTTCCTTTCCGACCGACGAGCACCACAGCCGCCCAGTCGCCCAACGGCCCCACCGCCCCACCGGCCCACCTCTCCGCTCCGCCTGTCCCTTCCCCGCCTGGCCACCGCCTCCCCGCCTCCCCACCACCTCCCGAGCCTCCTGTCAGCAGCCTGGCGGTGGACCTTCCCGAGGAGCCGCCGTCGCCGCCTCCCACCTGCCGCCGCCTCCTCCCCACGGTGAGCCCTTGCCACCCCATCTCATGTTTTTTTAGTTTAGGTTTAGGTTTAATTTGGTTAGGTTATTTAGTTTAATTAGTTTAGGTTTAATTAATTTAGGTTTTTTACTTTAGTTAGTTTAGGTTTAATTAGTTTAGGTTTTTTAGTTTAGGTTTAGGTTTAATTTGTTTAGGATATTTAGTTTAATTAGTTTAGGTTATTTAGTTTAATTAGTTTAGGTTATTTAGTTTAATTAGTTTAGGCTGTTTAGTTTAGTTAGTTTAGGTTTAATTGGTTTAGGTTTTCTAGTTTAGTTAGTTTAGGTTTAATTAGTCTAGGTTATTTAGTTTAATTAGTTTAGGTTTTTTAGTTTAGGTTTAATTAGTTTAGGTTATTTAGTTCAATTGGTTTAGGTATTTTTTAAGAATAAATAAGAAAGATAAAAAAAAGTAAAATAAGAAGAGGAAGAAGAAGAAGAGGTGTCGGGGTGTTGTGTCGAGGGTCGAGGGGTCGTGGTGTCGTGTCGAGGGTCTAGGGGTCGGGGTGTCGTGTCGAGGGTCGAGGGGTCGGGGTGCCGGGGTGTCGTGTCGAGGGTCAAGGGGTCGAAGGTCGCCGAGGGGTCGAGGATTTGCCATCCTGACCACGACACCCCACCCCTCGACCCCCACACCTCACCTCGACCTCGACACGACACCCCGATGCCTCACCTCGACCTCGACACAACACCTCGACACCTCACCTCGACCTCGACACGACACTGACACCCCACCCTCGACCTCGACACGACACCACCGACACCCCGACCCCCGAGGGTTGCTGATGGTCGAGGGTTGCCAAGGGGCACCCCGACCCCAACACAGCACCCCGACACGACACCACTAACATCCCGACCCTCGACACGACACCCCGAGACCCCGACACGACACCCCCGACACCGACACCCCGATATTAATTAGTTTATGTCATTAGGTATTCAATTTTTTTATTATGTTCATGATGATGATACACACTAATTGTTTTATTATGTTTATGTTGTACTAATTTCGTTTACCCTTTGTCATTGCAGGTGTTGACAGATGGTGGACTTGGGCCGAGAGCGCTCCGAGCCTCCTACCTCGGCGCGTGGGAGGGGTGTTGTTATTGCACCCCAGAACCTTCGGAGAGCGCTGGTAGACAACATGCATACACCCCCAGCACCTTCGGCGGGCGCTTCTTCTTCGGCCAGGAGAGGAGGTCGGGGGAAGAAGAGGGGTGCAGGTAGAGGTGGACGGGGCGCTGGGAGAGGTAGGAAGGTTGTTCTGCCTTCCTCACCGCCACCTCCCCCCCCCACTGAGTCTCCGGACCACCAGAGTGCTCCGCCTCGTGGACCTGCCTCGACCTGACCTGTCGAACTCCGGTACACGAGCCTCAGGTCGACGAGCCTCTGGTCGCCGAGCCTCAGGTCGACTATCCTCTAGTGTAGAGCCTCGGGTCCCCGTGTCTTCCTCCCAGGATACCGGGGTCCCACAGTCTTCCTCCAAGGAGACTCGACTCCCAGAGTCTTCGTCACACGTGACTCCGGAGACTAGCGACCATGCTGATGATGTCGAGGAGACCTTATCTGAGGAGAGCCACAGCGAGGGCGAGCTAGTTGAGTAGGGCAAGAAGGTCTACCAACATGGTGGTACTAAGCTACCGTCTGTGCCGGCGACCCGCGACTAGAGGTGGTTGATTCAGCCTAACGGGGAGAAGTAAGTGCATTTACTCATTTTTAACCTTTTGCCTTCATGTTTGTTCAAATTAATATCTAATGTGTTGGTCTTGTCATACTGCAGGGGTTGGATACATGCAGATGGTGTCCGTAGGCCCAGCCAGGTCCTTGGTACTCTAGTCCGGCACCACTTCCCGGGGTGGGTCACGTTGCCTGGTGAGGGTTAGCTTCCACAGCTAGCACTGACCTGGGAGTTGTACGAGGCTGCCCCGGCCCCACAGGGGGAGATGGTCGACGGTGTAGTGTGTAGACAAAGGGCTGCATTGTGAGACGACGGTTTTGGTAATTTCTCCTTTACGTAACTAAAATCAACAAGACTCTAGTGATTGTACTAATGATCGGTGTTGTCTTGTTTGATTGCGACCTTCTACAGTGTCTTGAGGAACACGAGGTGGATGCGGCTATGGTTCTCGGCCGAGTGCAAGTGCCTACTTGTAACACACGGCACAAGGTGCAGTCTGTCCGAGACTACTACACCTCGCTAACATCGAGGGAGAAGATGAAGTGCCACGTCATATCTCGAGTAAGGACAAGTACATGAAGGTAATTACCTGTTCTTAAGGCCATGTACTAGTTTCCTTTATTTGATTCGTAGGCGTAGCACTGAACTTTGTCTAACTTAGGTGCCCCTGAGATGGTGTGCGGATAAGATGGACTGTTGGGAGTGGTTGGTGGATGAGTAGTGCTCTCCCCAACGGCTAGCCGTCCACAACAAGAACAGGGACAAGCGTGCCCAGATGCAAGGTGTGCCGCACCATCAAGGGAGCTCCAACCTGTTTGAGTACGGGGATCACTGGGTATGTGGTTCGAGCCCTTAAGGATTCATGCAATTTCTTCATGCTTGCTTTAAGTACTAATTTACCTTATTCCTCTCTTTCAAGCGCGACACAACAAGAAGGAGGTGCCGCCGCTGTACGACCTCTATGCCATGGCCTATAGTGCCCTGTACAAGAAGGCCAAGGCATTCTCGGAGGATGACCTCGATCATCCAGAGAGCTTCACCAACATCTCCTCCCACGACAAGCTTGTGAGGTACAAAGACTGGGGGAAGAAGATGAAAGGTGAGGAGTTCAACCCGATCCAGAGTCCTTTTGACCTGAGCTCGTGATGCTATCTGGTGATGGGAGGAAACATGGCTCGGTAGCCATTGGGGATGGACTCATACGTTGTCCTAGAAGTTTCCCGGAGATCAAGAAGCGCCAGATGAAGTCTCTTCCCAATATGAGGCCTCGACCACGGCCAGTGGAGCTCGCTCTCGAGGCTAGGGCCAAGGAGCTTGTGGCGGAGGCAACTAGGCAGGCGGAGGAGAAGGTGAGGGAGATGGAGGAGAGGACGACTAATCTGTTGGAGGCAGAGAGGAACCGGAATGACGCGGGTCACCGGGCCCTATATGAGATCCTCGTGGTAAGTTTCTCCCGCATACTAGCCAAATCATGCATGAAATGTTCGTTTCATTACTAACTAATATGACTGACTCGTGAAAACAAAATGTGCAGTCCGTGTGCGAGAAAACCGGCCAGACCCCTCCGCCGATGCCCTAGATTGCTATAGCGGACACGGTGAGTTTCATTCGAATGGTCATTAGTTACTAGTATTCACATTTCAGTTGCATCATGCTAACTAAACATTGCAAACGATCTTTCATACAACACGCCTCCCACAAAGGATCGACCGACCCTTCTCCGCCTCGCGCTGGCGCAACCCTGACCCTCCTTCACCTCCTGGATTATGGTAAGTTTTCCCAAGTGTTTTGCTTAACAAATGCTTTGTTAGCTAGAAAATGGCATGACAACCTAGGATAGCTCAATAATGATCTATAGCTAGCTTAGCTAGTTCATTTATGACATAATTAGCTCACTTAGGTAAAAAAAATGGCATGACAATCTAGGATAGCTCAATAATGATCTATAATTAGCTTAGCTACTTCATTTATGACATAATTAGCACACTTAAGTAAAAATTGGCATAACACCCTACGATAACTCAATAATGACCTATAATTAGCTTAGCTACTTCATTTATGACATAATTAGCGCACTTAGGTAAAAAAAATGGCATAATAACCTTGGTTTAGCTCCAAACTATCATATAATTAGTTTATTTTCCTCCAAAATGACAAAATAACCTTACCTAGCTCCCAAATGACCGATTATAACTAGGATAGCTCTAAAATGACCTACAATTACCATATTGTCCTACAAAATGAGTAAATATGTTTAGTTAGCTAAAAATGATATAACTACGTAGGTTAGCTCCAAAAGACCTATTTTACCTAGCTTAGCTCTAAAATGACCTACACACTTAGCATTTTACCTACCTTAGCTAAAAAATGGCATTTTTACTCATTTGTTAGAAGAAGAAGAAGAAGAAGAAAGCTTCTTCTTCGTCGTTTTCTTCCTTCTTCTTCTTCTTCTTCGTCTTCTTCTTCTTTTTCTTCTAGCTAGTCTTCTTCTTCTTCTAACTTCCATTTTTCCTAATTTGTAGATTTGCTTGAGATGAGGAAGCAGCTAGCATTGATGGAAACTTGTTGCAAACTTTTACTTGTGCTTGCTTTTTATATAAGGAAACTTGTTGGAAATGTTGTTGGAAACTTATTGTTGGTATGATTGTTGAAATTATGTTGAAATGTGTGTGTGTGTGTGTGTGTGTACATATATATATATATATATATGTGTGTGTGTGTGTGTGTGTGTGTGTGTGTGTGTGTGTGTGTGTGTGTGTGTGTGTGTGTGTGTGTGTGTGAGAAATTTCAAATTGAATGAATTTAGGAAAAAACATGAAAAACAGGGGCTATATAGCCACTTTTCCACTGGCTGACGGCAAAGGTCTTTGCCTTCCGCCAACAGACGACAAAGATTCCACGTGGCAGCTACCTGTGCAACCTGGGGTGTATGGGGCTGGCCTATTTGGCAGATTTGTTGTCGCCAAGAGATTTACAAAGATGCAAAGGTTTTGCCGTCACGGCCGACAAAGAAAGCACACCGTTAACCACTTAACGGACCTGAATCGCCACGCAGCCGCCCGTGCTTTTTGTCGTTGGTCAATGGACGACAAAGCCTTTTGCAGCTTTTGTTGTCACCAATGGACGGCAAAGAGGCCTTTGTCGAGCCTATTCAAATGACTGTTGCCATTGCCGGCCGACGGCAAAGGTCTTTGCCGTCACCATCCATGCCTTTGCCGCCAACCATGGTCGACGGCAAAGTGCATGTCCTATAGTGTAAAGGAAAGGACACATGCAAATGCCTACACATACCAAAGCTTGAAATTGAAGTGTTTTTTCTCCCGAGCTCAAATGAGCTCGTGAACAAAGAAAATAGAAAATAATATCAACATTGACAAAGTTCTATATTACAAAATTTCGTCAAGGAAGCACATTCATGTAAGGCGTGGCCAAAAAACAAATTTAGTTCTCCAAAATGCTTTTGAAAGTAGCATTTTCAGAGTACCTTTTTTTTGCCACGCCTTCTAGGAATGTGATTTCATGACGAATTTTTGCAAGCACTTAAAACTTTTGTCAATGTTTCTTCTAAAAAAATTAGAATTTTTTAATGATTTTACTGTTCACCCGAGCTCATTTGAGCTTGGGAGCGTAAACTCAAGCTCCTTGAAATTAACCTAAAATCAATTTGGATGGAAGAGGAAATGTGTAAGAAAACTTCTTGCCCGCATCAACTCACTGCAACTTGAGCATGCATATGTAAGATCTACTTCCTTAACGGGGCCGAGAGCTCGGTCTAGTATCAAAACCTACCTGACCTATGTGTCTGACCTTAACCCTCTTTAAACCAACCTGAGTGCCACATACAACAAAAGCGTCACTCTACCATCACTACTGCAGGATGTTGCTAGCGCGACACTACGATCAGAGACCCTTCGAGAAACTGTGTGATGCAATGATAGCAAACGGTGGTGTAGGAAAACCGTCAAAATGTATAAAACGCTTATGGCGACGGATGCATCAAACATGGTTCAGGTTTTAGTTATGCAGCAATGAAGGGCATATGGTTCAGCCTCAATTAACTGCTTGTGATAAGGAGGTACAAAAGAAACGGGCAGCCGATGAAGGTGTGTGCGATAGATAAAGATACGCTTCACTTGGATGAACTGCTTGTGATTAGGCAATGTAAAATAAACGGTCAACCCGATCAAGGTGTAAAGCGATGTACATCATACGGTTCACTCGGATGAACTGTTTGTGATTAGGCAAGAGAATGTAAACGGTTCAATATTGCAAGATGTGTGATACGCGACAAACAGTCTATAATCACAAATGTGCGAAGACCGATAATAACGCAGATTTATTGCTTCTAATAAGACGTATGTGATATGCTCTGCTCACACAACATCTATTGGCCATTGTGGGACGGGTGGTCATCCGGATATGCCATAAGGATGCGAAGAGGCATTCCTATCAAGAAGGACTAGCTGCTCCACCAAGAGCTCATGTAAGAAAACTATCAAGTTATGTGCTCAGCCGAGCAGCCATCGATGGGTGATCGGATGGGAATTAGGTCAATCAGTTAATTAGTTGATGGGATGGGTCATTTCACCAAATAACCGAAATGTCCCATTCCTCAGCCTAATTTAACCTCGAGGTCCTTGTTTTTTATTTTTATTTTATTTTTTAACACATGTTAAAGAAGGTCTCACAGATTACTTTTTGACAATATGCTATACGTGGCATACAGTTGATCCATCCGACCTATTTGTGATGGAATAGGCCGTAGTTGTGGGCAAACGCCTAGTATTCAACCGCTTGGGATTGATGAATTCATCACCGACGGGTTCCCTAGTGTAGTCCGTGTTCATCTGATCATCATCGACTTCTTGTGCTAGCTCGATGCTAAGTTTCCATTAATTGATGGCGTTTTATGAACACACCACTGTTTCCCACCATTTCCTCACATGTTTCTCGCCACCTTGCTATATTGCGCATAGGGGGCGCGCAACGCACGGAGGCGACAAGCATAACCTGTAGCACATCCACCTTTTCCAAGCATGCCAACCCACCAAAGCACCACCTCTGCCATCAACCTCGTCGATGAGGAAAACGAGCAGGCGCCATGGCCCGTCGAGGCCGAGGCGCTCCCCGGCAACACGATGGACGACGCCGTGATGCGCGTCATCGCCAGGGTTGAGCAGACCTTTGGAGCATGGCGCTTGAGCGCCGCGGATCAAGATAGGCATGTTAGCGCCGACAGGCTGCAGCTCACCGCACAACATGATCGATGGCGCGCCGGAGAGCAAGCTAGGCGCGTCCGCGCCGATAGGCTGCGGCTCGCCGCTTGGCGAGACCATTGGAGCGCCGCAGAGCGAGAGGCGCAGCGCGCCGCACAGCAAGAGCGGATCCATCGACGCTTGCCTGCTGTCGACACAGCGTCACAACTGGGTACACGTCCCATCGCTACCCCCATTCCTCGCCAAGAGTGGGCAGAGGCCCTCAGCGTCGTACTTGCACCAGAGGCCGGTCACGTCGTACTTGCACCGGACGCCCGCCATGCCGTTCGCATGGGTGCCGCCGTTCACCTTGGCCGCGGCCCGCTGGATGCCAATGCGCTGGTCCGTAGGCTCGACCGCCTCCTTGGCCCAGTGTTTCCACCTAGGCGCGTAGAGGAACATGGCCGTCGCATCCTCGAGTTGGTGATCTCCGATAAAATAGCCAACTTGGAGCTTGAGATCGCACTCCAGATGTACCGCGAGCGTGTCGACCGCTTGGACGAACGCCTGCACGAGTTCAGGCAGAGCCAAGAGCTACCTTAAGCAAGGGCTGCTAGTCATGGTCTCACGGACGCATTTTATTTTGAAAAGTCGTTTCGACGTTGATAGCTTTGTATTCACAACAATCATAGCATTGCTCTGTTTCAATGTGTGTACTCTGTTCTTCATTCTTATATGTTCTGTTTCAATGTGTATATACGCTCTCCATTCTGTATATGTGGATGATAACAGCTAGATTCAAATTAGTATACAAAAATAGATAGAAAATGGAATTCATAAATAATCCCTCCTAGGGCCAGTATTCTGGCAGCCCCTCACCAGCAGCTCCCTGGTACGCGGTGTCTTCCCAGTGCGGAGTGAAGGAAATATGCCCTAGAGGCAATAATAAAGTTATTATTTATTTCCTTATATCATGATAAATGTTTATTATTCATACTAGAATTGTATTAACCGGAAACATAATACATGTGTGAATATATAGACAAACAGAGTGTCACTAGTATGCCTCTACTTGACTAGCTTGTTAATCAAAGATGGATATGTTTCCTAACCATGAACAAGGAGTTGTTATTTGATTAACAAGATCACATCATTAGTTGAATGATCTGATTGACATGACCCATTCCGTTAGCTTAGCACTCGATCGTTTAGTATGTTGCTATTGCTTCCTTCATGACTTATACATGTTCCTGTGACTATGAGATTATGCAACTCCTGCTTATCGGAGGAACACTTTGTGTGCTACCAAACGTCACAACGAATCGGGTGATTATAAAGGTGCTCTACAGTGTGTCTCCAAAGGTACTTGTTGGGTTGGCGATTTCGAGATTAGGATTTGTCACTCAATGCTCTGAGAGGTATCTCTCGCCCTCTCGGTAATGCACATCATTTAAGCCTTGCAAGCATTGCAACCAATGAGTTAGTTATGGATGATGTATTACGGAACGAGTAAAGAGACTTGCCGGTAACGAGATTGAACTAGGTATTGATACCGACGATCGAATCTCGGCAAGTAACATACCGATGACAAAGGGAACAACGATGTTGTTATGCGGTCCGACCGATAAAAATCTTCAGAGAATATGTAGGAACCAATATGGGCATCCAGGTCCCGCTATTGGTTATTGGCCGCAGACGGTCTTGGTCATGTCTACATTATTCTCGAACCGTAGGGTCCGCACGCTTAAGGTTTCATGCGATGCTTATATTATGAGTTTATGAGTTTTGATGTACCAAGGATTTCGGAGTCCCGGATGAGATCGGGAACATGACGAGGAGTCTTGAAATGGTCGAGACGAAAGATCGATATATTGGACGACTATATTCGAGTTCGGAAAGGTTCCGAGTGATTCGGTATTTTTCGAGTACCGAGAGTTACGGAATTCGCCGGGAGAAGTATTGGGCCTTATTGGCCCTCGCGGAAAGAGAGAGGGGCTGCCTAGGGCAGGCCGCGCTTCCCATGGCCTAGTCCGAATTGACTAGGGAGGGGCCGCACCCTCCTTCCTTCCCTCTCTCTCCCCTTCCTAGTCTCCTACTCCTAATACATGGAAGGTCTCCTAGTTGACTAGAAAGGGGAATCCTACTCCCGTGGGAGTAGGACTCCCAGTATGCCGCCATAGTAGAGGGTCGGCCCTCCTCCTCCTCTCCTTTATATACGGGGTAGGGCACCCCATAGACACACAAGTTGATCATTGAGATCGCTCTTAGCTGCAGTGCGTGCCCTCCATGATATTACACCTCGATCATATTGTAGCGGTGCTTAGGCGAAGCCTCGCGACAGAGAACATCAAGATCGCCACCACGCCGTCAGGCCGACGGAACTCCTCCCCGCCTCGCTGGATCGGAGATCGGGTGGCCATCGAGCTGTACGGTGTCAAGAACTCGGAGGTGCCGAGTAACGGTGCTTGGATCGGTTGGACCGGAGGACGACGACTACTTCCTCTATGTTGCGCCAACGCTCGCTTCGGCCACGAGGGTACGAGACAACACTCTCCCTCTCGCTGCTATGCATCACCATGATCTTGCATGTGCATAGGAAATTTTTGAAATTACTACGCTCCCCAATAGTGGTATCGAGCCAGGTTTTATGGTTTGATGTTATATGCACGAGTAGAACACAAGTGAGTTATGGGCGATATAAGTCATACCGCTTACCAAAGATGTCATACTTTGGTTCGGCGGTATTGTTGGATGAAGCGCCCGACCGACATTACGCCAGACGCTTACGCGAGACTGGTTTTACCGCCGCTTTGCACACAGTGACTAGCGGTGTCGCTTCCAACTTTAGTTGAACTGAAAAGGCTACGCCCGTCCTTGCGAAGGTTAAAACAGATCAACTTGACAAACTATCGCTGTGGTTTTGATGCGAGGTGAGATTGGTTCTGCTTAAGCCCGTAGCAGCCACGTAAAACTTGCAACGACAAAGTAGAGGACGCCTAACTTGTTTTTGCAGGCATGTTGTGATGTGATATGGTCAAGACATGATAAGATATAAGTTGTTGTATGAGATGATCATGTCTTGTTGAAGTTATCGCAACCAGCGTAAGCCCTATGGATGTCTCTTTGTTGCATAAGATGCAAGTGCCAAATAATTGATGTACTTTATCGATATACTATAGCAATAGTTGTAAGAGCAATAGTTGGTGAGACAACCATGTGATGTCACATTGATATAGATCAAGATGATGAAGATCATGGTGTCATGCCGGTGATTTATAGAGATCATGACAAGATTTTGAGATGGCGATCAAAGGCGCAAGATGATCATGGCCATATCATGTCACATATTTTGATTGCATATGATGTTTATCTATTATACATCTTATTCTTGCTTTGATCGACGGTAGCATTTTAAGATGATCTCTCACTAAATTATCAAGAAGTGTTCTCCCGAGTATGCACCGCTGCCAAAGTTCGTCGTGCCTGCACACCACGTGATGATCGGTGTGATAAGCTCTATGTCCATCTACAACGGGTGCAAGCTAGTTTTGCACACGCGAATACTCAAAGTTAAACTTGACGAGCCTAGCATATGCAGATATGGCCTCTAACACGGAGACCGAAAGGTCAAGCGTGAATCATATAGTAGATATGATCAACATAAGATGTTCACCATTGAAAACTACTCCATCTCACGTGATGATCGGTTATGGTTTAGTTGATTTGGATCACGTGATCACTTAGATGACTAGAGAGATGTCTGCCTAAGTGGGAGTTCTTAAGTAATATGATTAATTGAACTTAAATTTATCATGAACTTAGTCCCGTAGTATTTTGCAAATTATGTTGTAGATCAATAGCTCGCGTTGTTGCTTTCATATGTTTATTTTCATATGTTCCTAGAGAAAATTGTGTTGAAAATGTTAGTAGCAATGATGCGGATTGGATCCGCGATCCGAGGTTTATCCTCAATGCCGCATGTAAGAATTATGTCCTTAATGCACCGCTAGGTGATGACCTATTGCAGAGCAGATGCGCACGTTATGAACGCTTGGCTAGCTCAATATGATGACTACTTGATAGTTTTGTGCACCATGCTTTATGGCTTAGAATCGACTTCAAAGATGTTTTGAACATCATGGACCATATGAGATGTTCCAGAGTTGAAGTTAATATTTCAAGCAAATACCCGAGTTAAGAGATATGAAGTCTCCAACAAGTTCTATAGCTAAAAGATGGAGGAGAATCGCCAACTAGTGAGCATGTGCTCGATTGTCCGGGTACTACAATCGCTGAATCAAGTGGGAGTTAATCTTCCGATAAGATAGTGATTGACAGAATTTTCAGTCACCATCACCAAGTTAGTAGAACTTCGTGATGAACTATAGTATGCAAGGGATGATGAAAATAATTCCCAGTTTTTCATGATGATGAAATCGATGAAGGTAGAAATCAAGAAAGAACATCAAGTGTTGATGGTTAACATGGCCACTAGTTTCAAGAAAAGGGCAAAGGGATAGAAGGAACTTCAAGAAGAACGGCAAGCAAGTTGTTGCTCAAGTGAAGAATCCCAAGTCCGACCTAAGCCTCGAGACTAAGTGCTTCTACCGCAAAGGACTGGTTATCGAAGCGTAACTACCCCAAGTATTTGGCGGATAAGAAGGATGGCAAAGTGAACAAAGGTATATTTGATATACATGTTATTGATGTGTACTTTACTAGTGTTTATAGCAACCCTCGGTATTTGGTATCGGTTCAGCTGCTAAGAGTAGTAACTCAAACGAGAGTTGCGTATCAAATGTAAACTAGTTAAGGGTGAAGTGACGATGTGTGTTGAAAGTAGTTTCAAGATTGATATGATCATCATCGCACACTCCCTATACTTTCGGGATTAGTGTTGAACCTAAATAAATGTTATTTGGCGCTTATGCTGAGCATGAATATGATTTGATCATGTTTATTGCGATACGGTATTCATTTAAAGTTATATAATAAATTGTTATTCTGCTTACATGAATAAAACCTTATATGGTTACACACCCAATGAAAATGGTTCATTGATCTCGATCGTGGTGATACACATATTCATAATATTGAAACCAAAAGATGCAAAGTTAATAATGATAGTGCAACTTATTTGTGGCAATCGCCGCTTAGGTCATAATGGTGTAAAGCGATGAAGAAACTCCATGTTGATGGGATTTTGGAATCACTTGATTATGAATCACTTGATGCTTATGTAACCATGCCTCATGGGCAAGATGACTAAGACTCCGCTTCTCCTAATAAAGGAGCGAGCAACCGACTTATTGGAAATAATACATACCGATGTATGCGATCCAATGAGTGTTAAGGCTCATGGCGGTATCGTTATTTTCCGACCTTCACAGATGATTTGAGCAGATATGGGTATATCTACTTGATGAAACATAAGTCCGAAATAGTTGAAAGGTTCAAAGAATTCAGAGTGAAGTGGAAAAATCATCGTGACAAGAAAATAAGGTTTCTACGATCCGATCATGGAGACAAATATTTGAGTTACGAGTTTGGTCTTCAATTAAAACAATGTGGAATAGTTTCACAAATACATGCCACCGAACACCACATCATAATGGTGTGTCCGAACGCCATAACTGCATTTTATTGGATATAGTACAATCTATGATGTTTCTTACCGATTTACCAATATCGCTTTTGGGATCATGCATTAGAGACAACTGCATTCACGCTAAGTAGGGCACCATCTAAACCGCTGAGACGACACTATATGAACTGTGGTTTAGCAAGAAACCAAAGTTGTCGCTTTTCAAAGTTTGGGGCTGCGATGCTTATGTGAAAAGTTTCATCCCGATAAGCTCAAACCCAAATCGGAGAAGTGCGCTTCATAGAATACCCAAAGGAAATTGTTGGGTACACCTTCTATCACAGATCCAAGGCAAAACATTCGTTGTTAATAAATGGATCCTTTCTAGAGAAGGAGTTTCTCTCGAAAGAAGTGAGGGGAGGAAAGTAGAACTTGATGAGGTAATTGTACCTTCTCCCTTATTGAAAGTAGTTCATCACGTAAATCTGCCTCGTGACTACTACACCAATTAGTGAGGAAGCTAATGATGATGATCATGTAACTTCGATCAAGTTACTACCGAATCTCAGAGGTAAACCAGAGTGAGATCCGCACTGAGTGGTACGGTAATCCTCTTCTGGAAGTCATGTAACTAGACCATGATGAACCTACAAACTACGAGGAAGCGATGATGAGCCCAGATTCCGCGAAATGGCTTGAGGCCATGAAATCTGAGATATGATCCATGTATGAGAACAAAGTGTAGACTTTGATTGACTTGCCCGATGATCAGTGAGTCATTAAGAATAAATAGATCTTCAAGAGGAAGACGGACGCTAATAGTAGTGTTAATATCTACAAAGCTAGAATTGTCGCAAAAGGTTTTCGACAAGGTCAAAGTGTTGACTACAATGAGAGTTTCTCACTCGTATCTATGCTTAAGTCTGTCTGAATCATGTTAGCAATTGCCGCATTTTATGAAATGTGGCAAATGGATAGACAAAACTGCATTCCGTAATGGATTTATTTAAGAAGAGTTGTATATGATGCAACCAGAAGGTTTTGTCAATCCTAAAGGTGCCGATAAAATACACAAGCTCCAAAGTGATCCATCTATGGACCGTGCAAGCATCTCGAGTTAGAATATACGCTTGATAAGTTGATCAAAGCATATAGTTTATACTGCACTTGCAAGAAAGCCTCGATTTACTAGAAAGTGAGTGGAGCACTACAACATTTCGATAAGTATATGTGGATGACATATTGTAGATCGGAAATAATGTAGAATTATTCTGCAAAGCATAAAGGAGTGTTTGAAAGGAGTTTTTCAAAGAAAGACCTCGTGAAGCTGCTTACATATTGAACATCAAGATCTATAGAGATAGATCAAGACGCTTGATAAGTTTTTTCAATGAGTACATACCTTGACAAGATTTTGAAGTAGTTCAAAATGGAACAAATCAAAGAAAGAGTTCTTGCCTGTGTTACAAGGTGTGAAATTGAGTAAGACTCAAAACCCGATCACGGCAGAAGATAGAAAGAGAATGAAAGTCATTCCCTATGCCTTGGCCATAGGTTCTATAAAGTATGCCATGCTGTGTACTGATCTATTGTATACCCCGACCGAGTTTGGCAAGGAATACAATAGTGATCTAGGAGTAGATCATCGACAGCGGTCAAAATTATCCTTAGTGGAATAAGGATATGTTTCGATTATGGAAGTGACAAAAGGTTCATCGTAAAGGGTTACGCCGATGCAAGTTTTGACACCGATCCGATGACTCTAAGTCTCGATCTAGATACATATTGAAAGTGGGAGCAATTAGCTAGAGTAGCTCCGCAAGAGCATTGTAGACATAGAAAATTGCAAAATACATAACGGATCTGAATGTGAAAGACCCGCTGACTAAGATTCTCTCACAAGCAAAACATGATCACACCTAAGTACTCTTTGGGTGTTAATCACATAGCGATGTGAACAAGATTATCAATCTAGTAAACCCTTTGGGTGTTGGTCACATGGCGATGTGAACTATGGGTGTTAATCACATGATGATGTGAATTATCGATGTTAATCACATGGTGATGTGATCTAGATTATTGACTCTAGTGCAAGTGGGAGATCAAGGAAATATGCCCTAGAGGCAATAATAAAGTTATTATTTATTTCCTTATATCATGATAAATGTTTATTATTCATGCTAGAATTGTATTAACCGGAAACATAATACATGTGTGAATATATAGACAAACAGAGTGTCACTAGTATGCCTCTACTTGACTAGCTTGTTAATCAAAGATGGTTATGTTTCCTAACCATGAACAAGGAGTTGTTATTTGATTAACAAGATCACATCATTAGTTGAATGATCTGATTGACATGACCCATTCCGTTAGCTTAGCACTCGATCGTTTAGTATGTTGCTATTGCTTCCTTCATGACTTATACATGTTCCTGTGACTATGAGATTATGCAACTCCTGCTTACGGAGGAACACTTTGTGTGCTACCAAACGTCACAACGAATCGGGTGATTATAAAGGTGCTCTACAGTGTGTCTCCAAAGGTACTTGTTGGGTTGGCGATTTCGAGATTAGGATTTGTCATCCAATGCTCTGAGAGGTATCTCTGGCCCTCTCGGTAATGCACATCATTTAAGCCTTGCAAGCATTACAACTAATGAGTTAGTTATGGATGATGTATTACGAACGAGTAAAGAGACTTGTCAAGAACGAGATTGAACTAGGTATTGATACCGACGATCGAATCTCGGCAAGTAACATACCGATGACAAAGGGAACAACGATGTTGTTATGCGGTCTCGACCGATAAAAATCTTCATAGAATATGTAGGAACCAATATGGGCATCCAGGTCCCGCTTATTGGTTATTGGCCGAGACGTGTCTCGGTCATGTTTACATTGTTCTCGAACCGTAGGGTCCGCACGCTTAAGGTTTCATGATGCTTATATTATGAGTTTATGAGTTTTGATGTACCAAGGAGTTCGGAGTCCCGGATGAGATCGAACATGACGAGGAGTCTCAAATGGTCGAGACATAAAGATCGATATATTGGACGACTATATTCGAGTTCGGAAAGGTTCCGAGTGATTCGGTATTTTTCGAGTACCGAGAGTTACGGAATTCGCTGGGAGAAGTATTGGGCCTTATTGGGCCCTCAAGGGAAAGAGAGAGGGGCTGCCTAGGGCAGGCCGCTCGCCCCCCCATGGCCTAGTCCGAATTTGACTAGGGGGAGGGGCCGCACCCCCTCCTTCCTTCCCTTCCCTCTTCCCCTTCCTAGTCTCCTACTCCTAATACATGGAAGGTCTCCTAGTTGGACTAGGAAGGGAGAATCCTACTCCTGGGAGTAGGACTCCTCAGCGCCGCCATAGTAGAGGGCCGCCCTCCCTCCTCCTCTCCTTTATATACGGGGTAGGGGCACCCCATAGACACACAAGTTGATCATTGAGATCGCTCTCAGCTGCAGGTGCCCCTCCACGATATTACACCTCGGTCATATTGTAGCGGTGCTTAGGCGAAGCCTCGCGACAGAGAACATCAAGATCGCCACCACGCCGTCAGGCCGACGGAACTCCTCCCCGCTACCGCTGGATCGGAGATCGGGTGCGCCATCGAGTTGTACGTGTGTCAAGAACTCGGAGGTGCCGAGTAACGGTGCTTGGATCGGTTGGACCGGAGGACGACGACTACTTCCTCTATGTTGCGCCAACGCTCCGCTTCGGTTCACGAGGGTACATAGACAACACTCTCCTCTCGCTATGCATCTCCATGATCTTGCATGTGCGAGGAAATTTTTGAAATTACTACGCTCCCCAACACGGAGGCAGATTCACTCCTCCGCCTCCCAGCCTTGACGACTCGACCGCTTCTCCCGACGGCGACGCTGCACGCCGATCTTGCCATTTCGCTACGCCCACCGAGCTCCTCGTTAGTGGCATCGCTGGAGCTTATCGCCCACCTCCATGCAGCGACGAGACGCCCAACACCTATGACCTTCCTCGCTAAGTACCCGCCTTCATACACCTCCTAAGACGACGATGCGCTGATATGTCTCCAACGATCTATTATTTTTTATTGTTCCATGCTATTATATTATCCATCTAGGATGTTTTACATGCATTTATATGCTATTTTATATGATTTTTGGGACTAACCTATTAACCTAGAGCCCAGTGTCAGTTTCTTTTTTCCTTTCTTTTGAGTGTCACAGAGAAGGAAAATCAAACGGAGTCCAATTGACCTGAAACTTCATGGAACTTATTTTTGGACCAGAAGAAGGCCATGGAGTAAAAGAGTTGGGCTGAGAGAGTCTCTGGCAAGACGAGGGTGGGGGCGCCACCCCGGGCGCGCCTCCCTACCTCGTGGACAGCCCGGAGACCCCCTGACTTGTTCTCGACGCCAAAACCTCTTATTATACAGAAACCTCAAGAACATAACCTAGATCGGGAGTTCCGCCGCCGCAAGCCTCTGCAACCACTAAAAACCAATCGAGACCCTGTTCCGGTACCCTGCCGGAGAGGGGATCCCTCACCGGTGGCCGTCTTCATCATCCCGGCGATCTCCATGACGAGGAGGGAGTAGTTCACCCTCGGGGCTGAGGGTATGTACCAAGAGCTATGTGTTTGATCTCTCTCTCTCTCTCTCTCGTTTCTTGATTTGGCTCGATCTTGATTTATCGCGAGCTTTGCTATTATAGTCGGATCTTATGATGTTTCTCCCCTCTACTCTCTTGTAATGGATTGAGTTTTCCTTTAAATTATCTTATCGGATTGAGTCTTGAAGGATTTGAGAACACTTGATGTATGTCTTGCATGTGCTTATCTATGGTGACAATGGGATATTCATGTGATCTACTTGATGTATGTTTTGGCGATCAACTTATGGGTTTCGTAACATTGTGAACTTATGCATAGGGGTGGCACACGCTCGCCTTGACTCTCCGTGAGAAACTTTGGGGCACTCTTTGAAGTTCTTTGTGTTGGTCTAATAGATGAATCTGAGATTGTGTGATGCATATCATATAACCATACCCACGGATACTTGACGTGACATTGGAGTATCTAGGTGACATTAGGGTCTTGGTTGATTAGTGTCTTAAGGTGTTATTCTAGTATGAACTCTATGATAGATTGAACAGAAAGAATAGCTTCGTGTTATTTTACTACGGACTATTGAATAGATCGATCAGAAAGGATAACTTTGAGGTGGTTTCATACCCTACAATAATCTCTTCGTTTGTTCTCCGCTATTAGTTACTTTGGAGTGACTCTTTGTTGCATGTTGAGGGATAGTTATATGATCCAATTATGTTATTATTGTTGAGAGAACTTGCACTGGTGAAAGTATGAACCCTAGGACTTGTTTCGAAGCATTGCAATACCGTTTGTGCTCACTTTTATTACTTGTTACCTTGCTGTTTTTATATTTTAAGATTACAAAACCTATATCTACCATCCATATTGCACTTGTATCACCATCTCTTCGCCGAACTAGTGCACCTATACAATTTACCATTGTATTGGGTGTGTTGGGGACACAAGAGACTCTTTGTTATTTGGTTGCAGGGTTGCTTGAGAGAGACCATCTTCATCCTACACCTCCTACGGATTGATAAACCTTAGGTCATCCACTTGAGGGAAATTTGCCACTTGAAAGTGCGTTATATCGACTAGAGGGGGGGTGAATAGGCGATTTTTATGAATTCTTCACTGAGGAATTTGCTGGTGAGGAAATTCCTTAGCGAAGAACTACTTGCAGCGGAATAAGTACTCAGAAGTAAACATAACATGATACAAACATAGTCATCATGATGAAATGAAGACTAGCACAGAGTACGTAAAACGAAACACAGGATAACAAGATGAAGACAAACAGATCAAGAAATTGAATCGAGGAATTTGTTGAAGTCTTCACCAAAGTCTTCAAGCACGATATGAACAACATTCAACACAAAGAATGAGGAAATGAAAGAGTTGAGGAAATGGAACCAACCAACAGTGAAGACAATGATTTGTAAACCAGTTCCAATCGCTGCCTCGCTTGTACGTCTGTTGGAGCGGCCGAGTATTTAAACTCGAGGACACACATTCCGACACCCGCCTCTAAGCCGCAACTCAGACACCTAGTCCTCACCGATTCTCCTTGAACTAAGACCACGCAGCCTCGGCCCAATCGCCGTGGTAAGTCTTCAGTGACTTCCAAACCTTCACAGACTTGGTCACCGGTGATCCACAATTCCTCTTGATGTTTAGACCTTGACGCCTAACCGTCTGGAAGAAGCACAGCCTTCAAAGGTAATAAGCGCCGGATCCATGCAGGATCAATTTCTTCAATGATGCTCAATTACTTTGGGTTTGTGGGGTTTGGTTTTGGATTTTCCTCACTTGATGATTTTCGCCAAAGTCCCTGAGGATGGGTTGCTCTCGATGACAAGTGTCAAGTTCTTCGAGCAGCCAACCAGCTAGTGGTTGTAGGGGGCGGCTATTTATAGCCTAGGAGCAGCCCGACATGATAAGACATAAATGCCCTTCAATGATATGACCGTTAGATGGATAAGATATTTTGACAGCCGCGCAAGAAGATAAAGAACGGTCGGAAATTTGACTCTCAAATTCCTCGTGGCTATCATGTTCTCATCGTAGGCAATTCAGACTGGCGATTCCTAACTCCTCACCAGAAAGAAAGTCCCGAGTGACTGTAAGAACTGCATCTCTCACATCAAGAAATTGATCGAATCTGTATGAGATTTCCAATGGCTTCACTCAAAGGGATTGGTAGGTGTAGGATTTTGAGTTGAGCATCACATGGAAATTTTTCCTTAGTATTTCCTCGACCCCCTTTAATAGTACGGTGTTTCCTATGACTCAAGAAAGAGAAAATGAAACTACGAAAACAAAAGTCTTCACGCTTCATGCTCCTCAAGTGAATACCATGTCTTCAAGGTCACACCAATGTCTTCACTTTCAAAGTCTTCGTAAAGTCGTCGAATATCAAAGTCTTCAATAAGAACTTCATTTTAGGGTCGACTTTCTCTCAGAAATATCAAACTCCTCATAGACTTATAGACATGTGTACACTCACAACGAAGATCAGTTATTTAACCTATAAGTCTTCAATACACCAAAATCACTAAGGGCACTAGATGCACTTACAATCTCCCCTTTGGTGATTGATGACAACATAGGTTAAGTTTTTAACGGGATAAATACATGAAGTGTAAATACTGATATTGAGGATTTGATTGCAAGATATAGAAGAACTCCCCCTAACATGTGCATAGTGAGGAATTTGCTTTTGAGGCAATGCACATTTGAAGAATTGAATCATGGAGATCTCCCTATATCTTGTAATTCATACACTCATTTGATATATAATATGAAGAATTTGAAATGCATGATGAAATATGGTGCTCGATGAGATTCAAAGATGCGGCAATAATATTAACGAGGAATAAGCATGCGGAATAACACATCAAAATGTTCAGAGCTCAGTGCATCAAAAGCATCAGAGCACGACCAAAAGTATCAAGGCACCATCGGATTTAAGATTTCAACTCGATCCAGTAAAAGTTTCGGAAGAACGAGAGTTGTAACTTAACAAAACGCCCATAGTATGAACCCGCTTGAAGACTAACTCAGATTTCTCCCCCTTTGTCACAATGACCAAAAGGATTGAAATTGAGGACTAACGCCCCTGAAGAGTTCAAGTTGATGGAGGAGCGCCAGCGTTGTCGGGGTTGGTCGTTGAAGTAGGGCCTGCCGCAGTGTCGTCCAAATCTTCATGTTCATCAATTTCGCGCGATGAAGAATAAGAGCTGGCCACCGATCAGAACTTTGACTCTCTTGAATTTCTTCTGAGGTGGTGCATCACCAAATGCTTCCCGAGACCCATAGTCTTCGCCTTCCGCAAATATACATGAGTGAGAACAGCCCAAAGCGGTTGAGGGTTTCATGAAGGTGATACTGATTTTTCTTCACTGCATTATGTGTTGAAGTCATGTTGTGAAGAATTGCAGCAAATTGACGCTTCACCCATTTGTGATTGCGATCAACCTTCTGATGAAGACTGAGGAGTAACTCACGGTCAGTCATCACCCTGGGTGCTGTGGCTTGAGGATTTGGCTTAGCTGAGGTATTTGCGGTAGTGTCATGTGTTGCAGAATCGTCATTGGTGGAGTAAGATGTAGCTAGACGGAATTGAGCATCCAATGGACGAGTACCTTCATCGATCACAAAGAATCGCTTTGCCCTTATCATCAGATGATGAAATTGGTCGCTTGAGACTTCAATGGGCGGCAAGTAGCTACCATGGTTCAGAGTGCCACCTTGTAATTAAGTGAAGATCTTGCCCTTATGAATCTCATAATCCAAGGCGATAGGGCTTCAAATTTCAAAAGGTGACATTGCAACATTAGCCGTAGTCCTCATGAAGAAATCATGGAAGTTGACGGAACGCCATGAATGATGTTGAAAAGCATGTTCTTCATGATGCCAACGACATCTTCATCATTTGAGTCGTGGCCTTTGATAGGACTCATTGTCTTCGCCAGATTCGATAGACAACCGAGGCACATACCGCAGTTCCTTGACGAGGAATTTGGTTCGAGGGCCTGCCTCGCTTCAAAGGCTCATGAGCACTTGCATATAATGATCACCACCATGATCATTGTAGATGCAACGCAATCGCCATGGGGAGGATCAAGAGGAAGGACACGGGCAATTCAGCTTGCTGGTGCCTTGTAGTGAGTGTTTTCGTCATCCAATCTAGCACCCATGAATTGACATCTTCAAGATCTCCGGTGATATACAAAGTGGCATAGAATCAAGAATGAGTTCTTCATTCCAATCACGTATATCGCAGCAGAAATTCAAGAGTCCCGCATCGTGAATAACTCGAGGACCGGCTCAAGCACGCAGAGATTCCATATCCACATGAGGAATATGCTCATGATTGAAGATTTTGTCCTTGTCAAAGAGGATTGAGGAATAGAAGTTGGCTTGAGTAGCAGTCCAGAAACGCTTTTCCTTATGCGAAAGCAGAGTCATATGGATTGTAGTCGCGAAGAACACATGCTCGTAAAGAAGTCTTCACTCGCTTGCTCGAGAACGGATTCTTCGGTTTGGGCGTAAGAGTGTCGTTGATTTGCAGACAACCTCGTGAATCGCGATCTCAGTGCCTCAGCCGAGGAATTTCTGTTCCTCTTCTTGTGCAGGTTGGGGATCAAGAAGAAGTTCTTCAAAGACTAGCGGCTGGAATTTCTTCATGAATGCATTTATGTGGGATGAGTTTCTTCAGAGCCCATTTGAACAGCTTGTAGCCGGGACCGAGGAATTTGTTGAATGGGGTGAAGAGAGAGTATTGGGATGCCGACTTTCCCAAAAGTCATCATTCATCACCGTGTAGTGCATCCAATATCCACGCTTTCATTTTCTTTTTCACTTCTCAACACCGCCTCTTCACCGTGAACCGAGGCATAGGTGAGGAACGATCGGGCGCTGAAGGGAATGCTTCCACTTCAATTTCTTCATCAAACTGCTCGAGGTAGCAATGTAATGATTTTCTTCATCGATCCGCTTGGGATCTTGTATTTTTCTCCATAAGGAACAATTTCCTTAGACGACATGGAGGAAATGGGAACGGCATCAATGGGATTTTCAAGTGAGCTGGTCATTGGCTTCATTTTCTTCGCAGCCGAAGAATTTGACGCAGCTGATGCCTTCCTCTTCTTCACTGCAGCTCGCTCTGCAGCCTTTGTCTTATATCATATTGCTTGAGTTTATCCCTCTACATCATGTCATCTTGCCTAATGCGTTACTCTTTTCTTATGAACTTAATACTCTAGATGCATGCTGGATAGCGGTCGATGTGTGGAGTAATAGTAGTAGATGCAGCAGAGTCGCCTACTTGTTGTGGACGTGATGCCTATATACATGATCATGCCTAGATATTCTCATAACTATGCTCAATTCTATCAATTGCTCGACAGTAATTTGTTCACCCACCGTAATACTTATGCTATCTTGAGAGAAGCCACTAGTGGAACCTATGCCCCCCGGGTCTATTTTCCATCATATTAATCTCCCGCAAACTAGCTATTTCTATTGCCGTTTATTTTGCAATCTTTATTTTCAATATTTATCATAAAAATACCAAAAATATTATCTTATCATCTCTATCGATCTCACTTTTGCAAGTGGTCGTGAAGGGATTGACAACCCTTTATCGCGTTGGTTGCAAGGTTCTTATTTGTTTGTGTAGGTATGAGGGACTCATGGTGGCCTCCTACTAGATTGATACCTTGGTTATCAAAACTGAGGGAAATACTTACGCTACTTTGTCGCATCACCCTTTCCTCTTCAAGGGAAAACCAACGATGCTCAAGAGGTAGCAAAAGCAAAAGAATCGTTTGCAATACACACAATCATTCAAAGTGAATGGTCCAGCGACACCTGATGTCTACTACACAACCTTCTTCTTGTAGACGTTGTTGGGCCTCTAAGTGCAGAGGTTTGTAGGACAGTAGCAAATTTCCCTCAAGTGGATGACCTAAGGTTTATCAATCTATGGGAGGCGTAGGATAAATATGGTCTCTCTCAAACAACCCTGCAACCTTATAGCAAAGAGTCTCTTGTGTCCCCAACCCACCCAATACAATGGTAAATTGTATAGGTGCACTAGTTCGCGAAGAGATGGTGATACAAGTGCACACTACTAGGAAAAGGCTTACTAATGGTGCACTGCTTGTTTACTAATGGCGCACTCATCGTGCGCCATTAGTATCACGCCACTAGTATTTTTATTAATGGCGCACCACCGGTGCGCCATTAGTATCTCGGTATACTAATGGCGCACTCACGCAAGGCGCCATTAGTATTGCCCACAAGGCGCCACTAGTAATCAAGAGACTAATGGCGCACCACATGGTAGTGCGCCATTAGTAACAATTTTTTAGTTTTTTGTTTTTTCTTAATCTCAGTCACTATTTCACATATGAGATATCCAACACATATATATACAACAAGCATCCATATAACAATCATATCCAACACACAAGTTTCATCATATATACATACATAGCCAACACATAGTTCGATCGTTACATATTACAAAAGTTTCACATTGTTCATCCAACACCGTTATCCATCAATTCACTAAAGTTTCACATTGATACAAAATAAAAACACAAATGGAAAAGAAGCACTCCATCCATGCAAGCTGTGAATTAAATCAAATCTGCAAAATGATAAACAAGAAGTTAGAAGAAGAAGAAGAAGACTAGAAGAATACTAGAAGAAGAAGAACACTAGAAGAAGAATAAGAAGAAGAATAAAAATAAGAAGAAGACTATAAGCTTATTATGTAAACTTGATCATTTTGTGCTAACATAAGTAATTTTGGAGCTAACCTATAGGAAACTAAGATATAAGCTCTCTAAGTTAGCATATTAGAGCCAACTTAGGTGAAATGAAGCTAGCCTATGTCATTTTGGAAAAAAGAAGAATAAGAAGAATAAGAAGAAGACTATAAGCTTATTATGTAAACTTGATCATTTTGTGCTAACATAAGTAATTTTTGAGCTAACCTATAGGAAACTAAGCATATAAGCTCTAAGTTAGCATATTAGAGCCAACTTAGGTAAAATGAAGCTAACCTATGTCATTTTGGAAAAGAAGAAGACTATAAGCTTATTATGTAAACTTGACCATTTTGTGCTAACATAAGTTATTTTGGAGCTAACCTATAGGAAACTAAGATATAAGCTCTAAGTTAGCATATTAGAGCCAACTTAGGTAAAATGAAGCTAACCTATGTCATTTTGGAAAAGAAGAAGAATAAGAAGAAGACTATAAGCTTATTATGTAAACTTGATCATTTTGTGCTAACATAAGTTATTTTGGAGCTAACCTATAGGAAACTAAGCATATAAGCTCTAAGTTAGCATATTAGAGCCAACTTAGGTAAAATGAAGCTAACCTATAGGAAACTAAGCATATTAGAGATAACATAGGTAACTAGGTATATATATATATCATTTTGGAGATCTGACATACCTGACATAGTTCAGTTCTCATTGTTCTTCTCCTCTCTTTCCTCAGTCTGATGCGCCAAGAGCGGCGAGGCGATGGAGGCAGTGGGATGTAGTCTTCTACCACAATTGGCGTGGTCATGTCGCCCACCTGTGGGATCGCTGGCGCCACCACCGTGCGTGGTCATTGTCGCACCACCACCATCGCGAGGCCACCTTCAGCAGGATCGGCACGACCATTGCTAGGTCACCCTCACCACCTCCATCTCTTGCCCATGGTCACCACCACCATCTCTTGCCCATGGTCACCACCACCATCTCTTGCCCTTGGTCAACCACCACCAGCGCTTAGGTCATCCTCACCGATGCCCATCGTCATCCCGCAGCCTCATCCGCACTGCCCTCTTCTCCCGACTCCAAACCGGATCATCCTTCTTGTTGTCTATGCCGCCAGACCGTAATCATTACGCTGCTTAAAGCCGAATCGGTGTTGAACACCTTCACGATGAGCATGGTGGCGCTGCTGTCAGACTCAAGCGAAGGAAGTACCCCACCGCAGGTCGAGGCACGTAGAACTTCTCCCACCCACGATACAAGTACATGTGGCCCTCCTGATCACCAACTCCACATCCCATCGCCATGAAACCCGGCCGGGCCGTCGCAGCTTCACATTATTTGGCTAATCTTCACCCAAAGATGTTCATAAAATTGTCAGCAGCCTCGCAGTTTGGGACAATGAGTGATGTAGCAAAAACAAATATCATAATGAGATGGGCGAAGGGGAGATCTCTCATTTTATATACCCGCCATGGATGATATCAAGTCCCAAGTATGATATCAAGAACCCGAAGCATCCAACTCAGATCATGTGTGGCAGAGCGCGTGTGGCTGCTTCCCCATCTCCGATAAGCAATGAAGAGACCAATTAGTACCCTTACAACAGATCATAAAACATGCATGATAACATGCTGTACTGATCACCGTGTGGTTTGAGTGAAACCTATGTCTGTCACCAACATGACTGATAGGCATGTTAATACATCTACCATATAAACCTTTGGTTCAGAAAAAGTATGCAACAACATTGCAACCGATGATATCACAATCATAGTGCCATTCTAAACCAATAGCAAATTTGATTAAAGGTATGAGGTGGGTCGGCCAAACCCTTTTTTTTTTGGAACAAAGGCACATATACAAAAGACCACTTATGCCAACAATATGGTTTATATTTGTTCCCAATAGGGAATTGATCACCGTGTGGTTTGAGTGAAACCTATGTCTGTCACTTTAATTCTTGTTGGGGTTTATCCCCTATACCTCCTAATCCCTGTCCACTTAACTAAGTACTAAGATACCCCGGCCCATGCATTAGTCGCAAGTACCCCATATGTCCTATTTTTAGGAAAGTCATGCTAAAATTCACAGAAAATTTCAGCATGACCTTTGCTGAAAATAGGACATATGGAGTACCAATTTGCCGGAACGGAAGTTAATCGACATTCCGCAAACTCAAGGGCCTCTCGGTACTGCAAATTCATCACGACACAATGGTCGGAAACAAAACCCAAAGAACTTTACAAGTCTTTCACAGATTTGTTTGCAAGTTCTAATATGTAATAAAGATGAGCCTCAAAGATGAGCCTCCAATGCTGATTTGTTTGCATTGTTTTAGGAGTATAAACTGAGTATGCAAACCGGATATACACTGAATTTAAATAAATTTACGTAAAAATACCATGTGCTTGTGGGTGTGGTGTCCTATTTGCGTAAAAATACCATGTGTAAGTGGAGTGTAGTGTTCTGCAGTATGATGTTCATTGGGTTTCACATCGAAACTTGCCAATTGCAAAGAGTACCTGTTGTAAAACCATCAGAATCTACCTCTATACAAATCTTAAAAGCAGGTCTACTTCACCTAAAATTCACCTAAGAGCTACTACAAGGTGTCTACTTGCTTTTGGTGTGTTCTTGCACAACCTGCTTTCTCGCAATGCCACATAAGCATGTGTGCTAAACCTCTGCCTAACAAGTATTGAGGCAAACAAATATTGCTCCTAATCGAACATTTTCGCTAATCAGAGCAACAAGTATTGGAACACTGTGCTCAAAAAGTTCGCTAATAAAGATTGATCGCAACTCATTGAAACAAAAGGGCAGATAATCCTTTTAACCATTCTGTGAGTTTTGAATGAGCTGGTTACTTGGCTGCTGCTATGTCCTAGTACTATACAAAAGTACTACTCATTTGATACGACCCACCTCTGCAGCCAGAGATGGGTCACCTGCTGCAGCGAGAGATGCTTTAAGGTATTCTCGCTTTCAACCTCTTTTGCTGTCATATCTTGTTTGAAAGTTGTAGAGAGTTTCAGCGACATTGTAAGAAAACAATTTGGTGGAATGGTAACCAAAGACATAACTGAGTGACTTTGATGCCTAACCATAAACTGTATGAAGTGCATTTGAACGGGTCTCCTTTGCAACAACATATCGCATCAAGGACTCAATTATTTATAGGAATATTGCTTCGCTTTTAATTCAGCAGACCTTGCAAGGTCTAGATAGTATGAATCCAAACAAATTATCGCTATTTTCATAATTAGACATCGAAATGGATAGTGAAGTGAAGAATTATTCATCACGCATCACCAGTTAGTAAGTAACTCTATATAAGATGAAGGGATATAAATAAGTTTTCATTGTGTATGATCATATCAGATGACATGTTGTTAATTGAACTATAGTGTCAGAATGCAGTCAAGAAGGAGTTAAGTAGAGACTTTGCAAGGTAAATGTCTGTAGATGATATATGCCAAGTGATAAGTGAGAAGGTAATGCATTTCAAGGTATTTAGAGAATAAGAGAGATCAGTTGAAGAAATCAAAGTATAAGTACTATGAGTGTTATAGCAAAGTAATGTGTACTTCGTTTAGAGACTCAATCAATGAATGTGATAAGTATAATTCAAAGGGAAGTACAGTTTAGTTAGTCAAGAGATATAAATAGTCAATATAATGATAGTATAACGTGAATAATGTTAATTTCAGTTATGATGATGAATCTATATGATTAGATAATAAATGTGTGATGATAAATGAATAGTTTCATAGTATTGATAAGGTATAAATAATTAAATCATTTATGATAAAACATATGGCTCACAGCTCAAGAAAATGTCATCGGATCAATGAAACATATTGATCAAGTATTGAACCAATGGACGTAATCAATATACTAAAGACCATAAGTAAACCCATGATTTGGTGATAGAAGATAGCAATGAAAAAGTATTTGATGATGTTATGATTGATAGATTATACTTAGATGTTGTACATCCTCAGGAATATACTCGTTTCGATAAAGAGGTAAAACGGCGTAATTATAAATAATACGAGTATGGTAATAGTTTAAGGTAACAGTATCGTATACTTCAAGTGTTGGCAGATAATGGTATATTCTTATGAACATAAGTCATATTTGAAGTTCAGATTTCAAGGAATAAATATTAGTACAGAATGAAGTTTCTACATGATAGTGAACAAATATTATTCATTGGCTCAATTATAGATGGCAATTTATCATAATTTACAATAGTCAACATCAAGGGAGCACCTCCACCCTCGTGGATAGCCCGGACTCTTCGCCCAACTATTTTACTCCGAGGCTTCTTTTGGTCCATAAAAAATCATCAAAAATTGGCACGTCAATTGGACTTCGTTTGGTATTCCTTTTCTGTAAAACTCAAAAACAAGGAAAAAAACAAAAACTGGCACTAGGCTCTAAGTTAATAGGTTAGTCCCAAAAATTATATAAAATAGCATATAAGTGCATATAAAACATCCTAGATGGATAATATAATAGCATGGAACAATAAAAAATTATAGATACATTGGAGCGATATCAGACCTGCTGCTTCAAAGTGAATGTGCCCATGCCTTGAGACCAAAATTTGAATTATCAAACTTATCCCATGCGCGTAAAGCATAAGAATTGTTTGTGATGCACACAATCGTTCAAAGTGAATGGTCCGGCGGCATCGCATGCAAAGTTTCCCTCCACATTTCCAAAATTTTGGCCTACAGCCAAAATGTCTACCCCTGCCCCCTTCCCTCCTTCCCCACCCCCTTTTCTCCCCGACCACAAGTCACATTTCCCTGTTTCCTCCTTCCTTCCTTCCTTGCTAAGCTATAGTCATTCCTCGCTCTCCTTTGTCTGCATCCTACCGTCGGGTCTCCATGGTCTTCTTCAAAGACCTCTCCAGCGGTTCCTCCTCCGGCGACTACTCCTTCTGAAGGAAATATACCCTAGAGGCAATAATAAAGTTATTATTTATTTCCTTATATCATGGTAAATGTTTATTATTCATGCTAGAATTGTATTTGTGACGCCCCCGATTCAGTCGTACACTAATCATGCATGCAAACGTGTACGATCAAGATCAGGGACTCACGAGAAGATATCACAACACAACTCTAAAACATAAAATAAGTCATACAAGCATCATAATACAAGCCAGGGGCCTTGAGGGCTCGAATACAAGTGCTCGATCATAGATGAGTCAGCGGAAGCAACAATATCTGAGTACAGACATAAGTTAAACAAGTTGCCATAAGATGGCTAGCAAAAACTGGGATCTGAGATCGAAGAGACGCAGCCTCCCCACAGGATCCTCCTAAACTACTCACAGTCGTAAATCGTCAGCTCTTGCACGTAGTAGTAGGCACCTCTAGTGTAGTGGTCGTCGTCGACGGTGGCGTCTAGCTCCTGGGCTCCAACGTCTGGTTGCGGCATCCGAGAATAAGAGGAAAACGGGGGGAAAGGGGGAGCAAAGCAACCGTGAGTACTCATCCAAAGTACTCGCAAGCAAGGAGCTACACTACATATGCATGGGTATATGTGTAAGAGGCCATATCAGTGGACTGAACTGTAGAATGCCAGAATAAGAGGGGGATAGCTAGTCCTATTGAACACTACGCTTCTGGCAACCTCCGTCTTGCAGCGTGTAGAAGAGAGTAGATTGAAGTCCTCCAAGTAGCATCGCATAGCATAATCCTACCCGGCGATCCTCCCTCGCCGCCTACGGGAAAGCGATCACGGGTTGTCTGTGGAACTTGTGCAGGTGTGTTTTATTAAGTATCCGGTTCTAGTTGTCATAAGGTCAAGGTACAACTCCGGGTCGTCCTTTTACCGAGGGACACGGCTATTCGAATAGATTAACTTCCCTGCAGGGGTGCACCACATAACCCAACACGCTCAATCCCATTTGGCCGGACACACTTTCCTGGGTCATGCCCGGCCTTGGAAGATCAACACGTCGCAGCCCCACCTAGGCACAACAGAGAGGTCAGCACGCCGGTCTAAATCCTATGCGCGTAGGGGTTTGGGCCCATCGCCCATTGCACACCTACATGTTGCGTACGCGGCCGGTGAGCAGACCTAGCAACCTCCATTACAAAGGAAGTCGCATTATGCAGTCCTACCCGGCGCGCGCCGCTCAGTCGCTGACGTCATGAAGGCTTCGGCTGATACCACGACGTCGAGTGCCCATATCTTTCCCGCGTAGTTGGTTAGTGCATATAGGCCAGTGGCCAGACTCAGATCAAATACCAAGATCTCGTTAAGCGTGTTATTATGAAGCAACCGCTAACGTCGACCAGGCCAGCCCACCTCTCGCCTAGGCGGTCTCAACCTGCCTGTCGCTCATACAAAGATCCACACAGAGGGCCGTCGGGACAAAGATCCTTTAGCCCCCAATCTGTGAATCACTCGCGGGTACTCCTCGAGCCGACCCGACTTTAGTCACCATCTGTAGTATGTATATATGTATAGTATATACCCGTGATCACCTCCCGAGTGATCACAGCCCAATAGTATAGCAAGGCAGACTGACAAGAATGTAGGGCCAATGATGATAAACTAGCATCCTATACTAAGCATTTAGGATTGCGGTATGGTATCAATGATTTGTAGCAACAATGACAAAGGCTATGCAGCGAATAGGAGTAATCGAATAAAGAACATGCTACACTACTCTAATGCAAGCAGTATAGAGAAGAATAGGCGATATCTGGTGATCAAGGGGGGGCTTGCCTGGTTGCTCTGGCAAGAAGGAGGGGTCATCAACTCCGTAGTCGAACTGGGTGTCGCCGACAGTCTCGGGGTCTACCGGAAAGAAGTAACGGAGAGGGAAAACAATAAATAACAGAGCAAACAAAGCATCACAAAGCGTAATAAGGCAATACGCGGTGTTCGGTGTGCCCTAACGGTAGTAGGTGATACCGGTGAAGGGGGAAAACATCCGGGAAAGTATCCCCGGTGTTTCGCATTTTCGGACAGATGAACCGGAGGGGGAAAGTTGCGAGTTTGCTATGCTAGGGATGTGTGGCGGACGAACGGGTTGCGTATCCAGATTCATCTCGTTGTTCTGAGCAACTTTCATGTACAAAATATTTTCATCCGAGTTACGGATAATTTTATATTAATTTTAAAGTTTTAAATCATTTTCTAAATTATTATTACTAAATTAATTCAAAATTAGCATTACTGCATCAGCATGATGTCACCATGGCATCAGCAGTCAACAGAGGTGTTGACTGGTCAAACTGACATGAGGGTCCCGCATGTCATAGTCTCATAGTAATTAATCAGGGTTAATTAACTTTAACTAAATGATTAGGTTAATCTAATTTGAATTAATTAAGTTAATTAATTAATTTAATTAAAATTTTAATTATTATTTATTTATTTTATTTATTTAATTCCTTTTTTGTAACGTTTCAGGGGATAGGCCCCACATGTCATTGGCCCTAGGGGCCTTAGTGGGTGTGGGCTAACGGTGTGGCGAAGGGTGCCAGACATCGAGCTCACCGGGAGGGGAGCACCACCACGACGGGCGGGAGCAGGCGGTGCGCAATGGCGCCATGGCGGAGGTAGGCACGTGAGTGGGTGATCTGGCCTGAGACCGTGCAAGGGGCTGTGGCCCGTCGGGGAACGACGGACGCGACGGTAGCTTGCAGGCATGGCCAGACGAGAAGGAGCAGCGGGCGACGAGCTGCAGCGACGTGGTCGCGTACGACGACGACCGAGCGTAGGCGGGAGGAGGGGCGCGCAATAGCGAGGAGGAGCCGCGGGACGTGCGGGAGACGGTTGCGGGGTGCGCCACGGGCGCGTCGAGGAGCGGGCGCGGCGAGCAGGGGAGGAGGAGGAGATGTCGGGGCCTCACCACGGGGTCGTGGGGTCTAGGCAGTGGGGGTCGAGGAGGAGGACGGAGACGACAGAGCGACGGGGAGGCGAGCGGCGATCCGGCAGGGTGGCTCCGGCGAGGTGGCACCAGAGAGGCAAGCGGCGACGGGGCGCAGCGTGGCTTGGGGAGGCCGTCGGGGAGGAGGTCGAGGAGGTCTGGCGTGGGGAGGAGATGGGGAGGCAATGACGGAGACGAGCGACGCCGGCGATGGGGCGCTGGGATGAGGTGGCAGGGTCCGGGCGCGCCGTGGCACGATCCAGAAGGGGGGGAAGTCGTGGGGGGAGTGGGGCGGCGGGATTGGGGTCGATCCCAATCCATATCGGGAGGGTGGGTTGTACGGGAGAGAGTGGGGGATTGGGAGGAGAAGTGGGACGGTTAGGGTTTCGGTCGGGTGGACCGGGGGGTAAGTAGGCTGGGGCGCGGGGTGGGCTGGCCTGGTCGCTAGGCCAACTAGGCCTTGGCCCCGGGGTGGGGGGTTCTTTGTTTTCCGTTTTATCTTTTGTTTACTTTTCCTGTTAATTAGTTTTGCTATTTTATTTATTACTCATTTTAGTTTTGTTCATTGTAAAAACAACACCTAATGTAGATTACCAGTTATACCACTGCCAATACTAGTTAGGCATTTAATTAAAAATAGTTTCCAACCTTATAGCTTGAAAAGATATTTAATTACTTGTTCTAGTTGCTGCTTTAATTAATTTAGAGCATTTAATTATTTTATAAAAATGTGTTTTCTCCACCGTTACTAATTACGATTTATTTGACACAACCGGAACATTTTAGTTTTAGTTTTTGAAGACTTTATTGTTTGCTTGATTTTGAATTTGAATTTGAATCGGTTTCAAACTAACGCGAGATTAGCAACAGTAACCAAGGTGACGTGGCATCATTAGCGTGGAATCACTGTAGCCTGATTACCCGGGCATCACAATTCTCCTCCACTACAAGAAATCTTGTCCCGAGATTTAAGCGGTGGAGTAAGGGGGGATGGTGCTGGTAGCGAAAAACCCTACGAGTCTTCTCAGCCTTGGCTCCCCATTCGAAGAGGTTGATCCCTTTCGTTGATGTCTTCATTTCTTTGCTTCAAATCACCAGGATCAAGTCGTCATTCTTTCTCCGGGATCTCCATCGTCCTTACGAAAGAATAAGGGGGTTATTCCAGGGGAACAGACCTCTGTAAGGCTGACTATCTAGTCGATAACATCAGGGGAGGTGGCGGAAAGTAACTCTCGAATTGAAACTTAGAAAATATCGAGAGCAAAGTAAGGCGGTATCATGGAAAGTTTCAAGCGGGCAGGAAT
This sequence comes from Aegilops speltoides, assembly GCA_021437245.1. Classification (NCBI taxonomy): domain Eukaryota; kingdom Viridiplantae; phylum Streptophyta; class Magnoliopsida; order Poales; family Poaceae; genus Aegilops; species Aegilops speltoides. The sequence continues at coordinate 376,056,125 of CM038142.1, forward strand.
GTTCGATGCCTGTTACAGGACATGAATGTTGGAAATATGCCCTAGAGGCAATAATAAATTAGTTATTATTACTATATTTCCTTGTTCATGATAATCATTTATTATCCATGCTATAATTGTATTGATAGGAAACTCAAGATACATGTGTGGATACATAGACACCCCCTTGTCCTAGTAAGCCTCTAATTGACTAGCTCGTTGATCAATAGATGGTTACGGTTTCTGAACATGGACATTGGATGTCGTTGATAACGGATCACATCATTAGGAGAATGATGTGATGGACAAGACCCAATCCTAAGCCTAGCACAAAGATCGTGGTTAGTATGCTAAAGCTTTTCTAATGTCAAGTATCATTTCCTTAGACCATGAGATTGTGCAACTCCGGGATACCGTAGGAATGCTTTGGGTGTACCAAACGTCTGGCAACGAATCGGGTGGCTATAAAGGTGCACTACGGTATCTCCGAAAGTGTCATTGGGTTGGCATGAATCGAGATCGGATTTGTCACTCCGTAAAGCGAAGAGGTATCTCTGGGCCCACTCGGTAGGACATCATCATAATGTGCACAATGTGACCAAGGGGTTGATCACGGGATGATGTGTTACGGAACGAGTAAAGAGACTTGCCGGTAACGAGATTGAACAAGGTATCGGGATACCGATGATCGAATCTCAGGCAAGTACAATACCGTTAGACAAAGGGAATTGTATACGGGATCGATTGAGTCCTTGGCATCGTGGTTAATCCGATGAGATCATCGTGTAACATGTGGGAGCCAACATGGGTTTCCAGATCCCGCTGTTGGTTATTGACCGGAGAACGTCTCGGTCATGTCTACATGTCTCCCGAACCCGTAGGGTTTACACACTTAAGGTTCGATGACGCTAGGGTTATAAAGGAAGTTTGTATGTGGTTAACGAATGTTGTTCGGAGTCCCGGATGAGATCCCGGACGTCACGAGGAGTTCCGGAATGGTCCGGAGGTAAGGATTTATATATGGAAAGTTGTTGTTTGGGTTCCAGAAAAAGTTCGGGTTTTTTCGGTATTGTACCGGGAAGCTTCCAGAAGGTTCCGGAGGATTCCGGAGGGGTCCGGAGGTCCGGAAATTGTTCCACCACGTCCAATACAGTAACATGGGCTGTAGGGGGGCGCCCTAGCCATAATGGGCCAGGGGCACCAGCCCCCCCAAGGCCCATGCGCATGGGAGAGGGAAAACCCTAAGGGGGAGGGCCTCCACTTGACTTGGGAGGCACTCCTCCCCTTGGCCGCCCCTCCTCAGATTGGATCCGAGGGGCCATCCTCCTCTCCCTTGCCCCTATATATGTGGGGTGGGAGGCAGCCGCACCTGAAGTTCTCGGCGCAGCCCTCCCTCTCCCAAGTACTCCTCCTCTCCGCGGTGCTTGGCGAAGCCTGCAGGATGCCACGCTCCTCCATCACCACCACGCCATCGTGCTGCTGCTGGATGAGTCTTCCCAACCTCTCCTCTCACCTTGCTGGATCAAGGCATGGGAGACGTCACCGGCTGTACGTGTGTTGAGCGTGGAGGTGCCGTCCGTTCGGCACTGTGATCTCCGGTGATTTGGATCACGGCGAGTCGACTCCTTCAACCCCGTTCTCTTGAGCGCTTCCGCTTAGCGATCTACAAGGGTATGTAGATGCACTCTCGTTCCCCTCGTTGCTGGTTTCTCCATAGATAGATCTTGGTGACACGTAGGAAAATTTTAAATTTCTGCTACGTTCCCCAACAGTGGCATCATGAGCCTGGTTTATTGCGTAGATTCTTTGCATGAGTAGAACACAAAGTAGTTGTGGGCGTTGATGTTGTTCAATATGCTTACCGTTACTAGTCCAATCTTGATTCGACGGCATCGTGGGATGAAGCGGTCCGGACCGACCTTACACGTACTCTTACGTGAGACAGGTTCCACCGATTGACATGCACTTGTTGCATAAGGTGGCTAGCGGTGCCGCCTCTCCACTTTAGTCGGATCGGATTCGATGAAAAGGGTCCTTATGAAGGGTAAATAGCAATTGACATATCACGTTGTGGTTTTTTTCGTAGGTAAGAAACGTTCTTGCTAGAAACCCATAGCAGCCACGTAAAACATGCAAACAACAATTAGAGGACGTCTAACTTGTTTTTGCAGGGTATGCTATGTGATGTGATATGGCCAAGAAGAATGTGATGAATGATATGTGATGTATGAGATTGATCATGTTCTTGTAATAGGAATCATGACTTGCATGTCGATGAGTATGACAACCGACAGGAGCCATAGGAGTTGTCTTTATTTATTGTATGACCTGCGTGTCATTGAACAACACCATGTAATTACTTTACTTTATTGCTAACCGGTAGCCATAGTAGTAGAAGTAATAAGTTGGCGAGACAACTTCATGGAGACACGATGATGGAGATCATGATGATGGAGATCATGGTGTCATGCCGGTGACAATGATGATCATGGAGCCCCGAAGATGGAGATCTAAAGGAGCAATATGATAATGGCCATATCATGTCACTTTTTGATTGCATGTGATGTTTATCATGTTTATGCATCTTATTTGCTTAGAACGACGGTAGTAAATAAGATGATCCTCATTAAAATTTCAAGAAAGTGTTCCCCTAATCGTGCACCGTTATGAAAGTTCGCTGCTTCAAGCACCATGTGATGATCGGGTGTGATAGATTCTTACGTTCACATACAACGGGTGCCAGATTTACACACGCGAAACACTTAGGTTGACTTGACGAGCCTAGTATGTACAGACATGGCCTCAGAACACAAGAGACCGAAAGGTCGAGCATGAGTCGTATAGTAGATACGATCAACATGAAGATGTTCACCGATGATGACTAGTCCGTCTCACGTGATGATCGGACACGGCCTAGTTGAATCGGATCATGTAATCACTTAGATGACTAGAGGGATGTCTATCTGAGTGGGAGTTCATAAGATGAACTTAATTATCCTGAACATAGTCAAAAGATCTTTGCAAATTATGTCGTAAGCTCGCGCTATAGTCCACTGTTTAGATATGTTCCTAGAGAAAAAATAGTTGAAAGTTGATAGTAGCGATTATGCGGACAGTAGAAAGCTTATGTCCTTAATGCACCGCTCAGTGTGCTGAACCCCAAACGTCGTTTGTGGATGTTGCGAACATCAGACATACACATTTCGATAACTACGTGATAGTTTAGTTAAACGGTTTAGAGTTGAGGCACCAAAGACATTTTCGAAACGTCGCGGAACATATGAGATGTTTCGAGGGCTGAAATTGAGATTTCAGGCTCGTGCCCACGTCAAGAGGTATGAGACCTCCGACGATTTTCTTAGCCTGCAAACTAAGGGAGAAAAGCTCAATCGTTGAGCTTGTGCTCAGATTGTCTGAGTGCAACAATCACTTGAATCGAGTGGGAGTTGATCTTCCTGATGAGATAGTGATGTTTCTCCAAAGTCATTGCCACCAAGCTGCTAGAGCTTCATGATGAGCTATAACATATCAGGGATAGATATGATGATCCTTGAGGTATTCGCGATGTTTGACACATGAAAGTAGAAATCAGAAGGAGCATCAATTGTTGATGGTTGGTGAAACCACTAGTTTCAAGAAGGGCAAGGGCAAGAAGGGATACTTCATGAAGCGGCAAATCAGCTGCTGCTCTAGTGAAGAAATCCAAGGTTGAACCCAAACCCGAGACTAAGTTCTTCTGTAATAAGGGGAACAACCACTGGAGCAGAATTACCCTAGATACTTGGTAGATGAGAAGGCTGGCAAGGTCGATAGACGTATATTGGATATACATTATGTTAATGTGTACTTTACTACTACTCCTAGTAGCACCAGGGTATTAAGATACGGTTCGTTGCTAAGTGTTAGTAACTCAAATAAAAGAGCTACGGAATAAGCGGAGACTAGCTAAAGGTGAGTGACGATATGTGTTGGAAGTGTTTCCAAGTTTGATGTGATCAAATATCGCACGCTCCCTCTACCATCAAGATTAGTATTAAACCTGAATAATTGTCATTTGGTGTTTTGAGTTGAGCATAGACATGATTGGATTATGTCTATCGCAATCTGATTATTCATTTAAGGAGAATAATGGTTACTCTATTTATTTGAATAATACCTTCAATGGTCTTGCACCTAAAGGAATGGTTTATTGAATCTCGATCGTAGTGATACACATTTTCATGCCAAAAGATATAAGATAGTAATGATAGTACCACTTACTTGTGGCAATTGCCATGTAAGTCATATTGGTGTAAAACGCATGAAGAAGCGCCATGTTGATGGATCTTTGGACTCACTCATTTTGAAAAGTTTGAGACATGCGAACCATGTCTATTGGTGTATACGCATGAAGAAACTCCATGCAGATGGATCGTTTGGACTCACTTGATTTTGAATCACTTGAGATATGCAAATCATACCACATGGGCAAGATGACTAAAAAGCCTCATTTTTCAAAGAAAATGGAACAAGATAGCAACTTGTTGGAAGTAAACACATTTTGATGTGTGCAGTCCAATGAGTCTTTGAGGCATCTGATGAATATCGTTATGTTCTTACTTCACGATGATTCGAGTAGATGTTGAGTATATTTACTTGATGAAACACAAGTCTGAATTATTGAATGGTTCAAATAATTTCAGAGTGAAGTTGAAGATCATCGTGACAAGAGGATAAAATGTCTATGATATGATAATAGAGATAAGTATCTGAGTTACGAGCTTTGGCACGCAATTAAGACATTGTGGAAATTGTTTCACAATTAATACCGCCTGGAACACCATAGTTTGATGGTGTGTCCGAACATCATAGTTGCACCCTATTGGATATGGTGCGTACCATGATGTCTCTTATCGAATGACCACTATCGTTTATGGGTTAGGCATTAGAGACAACCACATTCACTTTAAATAGGGCACCACGTAATTCCGTCGAGATGACACCGTATGAACTATGGTTTAGAGAAACCTAAGCTGTCATTTTCTTAAAGGTTTGGGGCTGCGACGCTTATGTGAGAAAGTTTCAGGTTAATAAGTTCGAACCCAAAGCGGATAAAATGCATCTTCATAGGTTACCCAAAAACAGTTGGGTATACCTCCTAATTCAGATCCGAAAGCAATAGGGATTGTTTCTTGAATCGGGTCCTTTCTCGAGGAAAAGTTTGTCTCGAAAAGTTGAGTGGGAGGGTGGTGGAGACTTGATATGGTTATTGAACCGTCACTACAACTAGTGTGTAGCAGGGCACAGGAAGTTGTTCCTGTGGGACCTACACCAATTGAAGTAGAAGCTTATGATAGTGATCATGAAACTTCGGATCAAGTCACTATCGTACCTCGTAGGGTGACAAGGATGCGTCTTTGCTTGAGTGGTGCAAGAATCTGTCTTGAAGGTCATGTTGCTAGACAACAATGAACCTACGAGCTATGGAGAAGCAATGGTGGGCCCAAATTCCGACAAATGGTTAGAAGCCATGAAATCCGAGATAGGATCCATGTATCAGAACAAATCATGGACTTTGGTGGACTTGCCCGATGATCGGCAAGCCATTGAGATAAATGGATCTTTAAGAAGAAGACGGACGTGGATGGTAATGTCACCATCTATGAAGCTCGACTTGTGGCGAAGAGTTTTTCACAAGTTCAAGGAGTTGACTACGATGAGATCTTCTCATCCGTAGCGATGCTTAAAGTCCGTCAGAATCATGTTAGCATTAGCTGCATTTATGAAATCTGGCAGATGGATGTCAAAATGAGTTTCCTTACCAGTTTTCATAAGGAAAGGTTGTATGTGATACAATCAGAAAGGTTTTGTCGATCCTAATGATGCTAAAAGGTAAGCTAGCTCCGGCGATCCTTCCATGGACTGGAGTAAGTATCTCGGAGTTGGAATATGCACTTTGATAAGATGATCAAAGATTTTTGTTTATACAAAGTTTATGAGAAACTTGTATTTCCAAAGAAGTGAGTGGGAGCACTATAGAATTTCTGATGAGTATATGTTGTTGACATATTGTTGATCAGAAATGATGTAGAATTTCTAGAAAGCGTATAGGGTTATTTGAAAAGTGTTTTTCAATTGAAAACCTGGATTAGGCTACTTGAACAATAAGCATCAAGATCTATAAGATAGATCAAAATGCTTAATAGTACTTTCAAATGAGCACATACCTTGACATGATCTTGAAGGTGTTCAAGATGGATCCGTCAAAGAAGGAGTTCTTGCCTGAGTTGTAAGGTATGATGTTAAGACTTAAAGCTCGACCACGGCAGAAGAAAGAGGAAGGACGAAGGTCGTCCCCTATGCTTTTGTCATAGGCTCTATACTGTGTACCATGCTGAGTACGACACCTAATGTGTGCCTTGCCACATGTCTGGCTAGAGGGTACAAAGGTGATCAAGGAGTCGATCACTAGATGGTGGTCAATATTATCCTTAGAGGAATAAGGATATGTTTCTCGATTATGGAGGTGATAAAGAGTTCGACGTAAAGAGTTACGTCGACGCAAGCTTTAACACCTATCCGAATGACTCTGAGTAGCAAACCGGATACATATAGTGGAGCAACCATTTGGAATAGCTCCAAGTGGAGCGTGGAAGCAACATTTACAATATGACCTAGAAATTTGCGAAGTACATACGGATCTGAATGTTGCGGACCCGTTGACTAAAACCTCTCTTACAAGCAAAACATGATCAAACCCCAGAAATCATTGAGTCTTAATCACATGATGATGTGAACTAGTTTAGTGACACTAGTAAACTCTTGGGTGTTGGTCACATGACGATGTGACCTGTGAGTGTTAATCACATGGCAATGTGAACTAGATTATTGACTCTAGTGCAAGTGGGAGACTGTTGGAAATATGCCCTAGAGGCAATAATAAATTAGTTATTATTACTATATTTCCTTGTTCATGATAATCGTTTATTATCCATGCTATAATTGTATTGATAGGAAACTTCGGATACATGTGTGGATACATAGACAACACCATGTCCCTAGTAAGTCTCTAATTGACTAGCTCGTTGATCAATAGATGGTTACGGTTTCCTGACCATGGACATTGGATGTCGTTGATAACGGGATCGCATCATTAGGAGAATGATGTGATGGACAAGACCCAATCCTAAGCCTAGCACAAAGATCGTAGTTCGTATGCTAAAGCTTTTCTAATGTCAAGTATCATTTCCTTAGACCATGAGATTGTGCAACTCCAGGATACCGTAGGAATGCTTTGGGTGTACCAAACGTCACAACGTAACTCGGTGGCTATAAAGGTGCACTACAAGTATCTCCGAAAGTGTCTGTTGGGTTGGCACGAATCGAGACTGGGATTTGTCACTCCGTGTAAACGGAGAGGTATCTCTGGGCCCACTCGGTAGGAGATCATCATAATGTGCACAATGTGACCAAGGGGTTGATCACGGGATGATGTGTTACGGAACGAGTAAAGAGACTTGCCGGCAACGAGATTTAACAAGGTATCGGGATACCGACGATCGAATCTCGGGCAAGTACAATACCGTTAGACAAAGGGAATTGTATATGGGATCGATTGAGTCCTTGACATCGTGGTTCATCCGATGAGATCATCGTGGAACATGTGGGAGCCAACATGGGTATCCAGATCCCGCTGCTGGTTATTGACCGGAGAACGTCTCGGTCATGTCTACATGTCTCCCGAACCCGTAGGGTCTACACACTTAAGGTTCGATGACGCTAGGGTTATAAATGAAGTTTGTATGTGGTTACGAATGTTGTTGAGTCCGGATGAGATCCCTGACGTCACGAGGAGTTCCGGAATGGTTGGAGGTAAAGATTTATATATGGAAAGTTGTTGTTCGGGATCCGGAAAAGTTTGGGTTTTTTCGTATTGTACCGAAGCTTCTGAAGGTTCCGGAGGATTCGGAGGGTCCGGAGGTCCGAAATTGTTCCACGTCCAATACAAAGAGCATGGGCTGTAGGGGGGTGCCCTAGCCTTAATGGGCCAGGGGCACCAGCCCCCCCAAGGCCCATGCGCATGGGAGAGGGAAAACCCTAAGGGGAAGGGCCTCCACTTGACTTTGGAGGCACTCCTCCCCCCTTGGCCGCCGCCTCCTCAGATTGGATCCGAGGGGCCGCCCCTCCCTGCCCCTATATATATGTGGGGGTGGGAGGGCAGCCGCACCACAAGTTCTCGGCGCAGCCCTCCCTCTCCCAAGTACTCCTCCTCTCCCGTGGTGCTTGGCGAAGCCTGCAGATTGCCACGCTCCTCCATCACCACCACGCCGTCGTCTGCTGCTGGATGAGTCTTCCCCAACCTCTCCCTCTCACCTTGCTGGATCAAGGCATGGGAGACGCCACCGGCTGTCGCGTGTGTTGAGCGCGGAGGTGCCGTCCGTTCGGCACTAGGATCTCCGGTGATTTGGATCACGACAAGTCGACTCCTTCAACCCGTTCTCTTGAACGCTTCCGCTTAGCGATCTACAAGGGTATGTAGATGCACTCTCCTTCCCCTCGTTGCTAGTTTCTCCATAGATAGATCTTGGTGACACGTAGGAAAATTTTGAATTTCTGCTATGTTCCCCAACAGTGAAAGGGGTTCAAAGCAACGGGAATAAGTATTGTGTCTGATATCAGACTTGAAGGTGGCTCATGAATTACATACGAGGCCACGGACGAGGAATAACTTTGACAATAAGGTGTACAGGAGAGTCAGGTTTTGATCCTGTGGAACTATGGGTTATGGGCCCACCATGTGGGTTAAAAGTAGGAAGGGCGGAGATGTTTTGTGTGATCATGTAAGCAAGGCATGTCAGAGGATAGCCTACCATTTATGTCGGCAACAACATCGGTACCAAGGGCGAGGGACGAAGAGAACCATTTTCCTGCTCGTTGAACGAGACGGACCAATAGGCAAAGTTCTCATCCATCGGGGGTTATCAAGATGTCGTCAACAATAGTAACAGTGTCACACTGACAGAGTTGTAAACCGAGGTGTTTACCTAAGCAGGAGAATATTACTGCTTAGATCATATAGATCACAAGAAAGGTTAAACCAAACAATGGAAAGGAAAATATGATTATCAAATTAAACAGAACAAGGGAAACGAAAATGTGTTTAAGAACATATTTCAAGGGTATATCCATCCCAAGGACAAGTAGAGCATGATATCCATGACATGATATAATGTAGAAAACTCTTTAGGTACGGAGAGAGAAATTTCCTGACATTACCCATACAAAGGTGTTTGGATAATTGAGCAGGAAACATTTAGCATTGGGCTTCAAATGTTCTTGTTGAAAATTGGAGTACCATAGACATGCATCGAGATAGCATTGAGATGGTTATCAGGTGAAGATCAGACTTTAGAAACACAAAGGATCCATCAGGAACGGCTTGTAGAATAAGTCTTACAATTTCCTCATGGATGAAAGGATAGCCTTGCAAAAAAAAAACCAGTAACAATAGGTCCTCTGGCCAGGTGTGCTAGGCACGATATCACCTTACCGGGTCATATAAAGACCATTGTTATTACTCTTGGAAATATGTTCCCACCATCATATCTGATTGAGGTTCAGATCTAATTGGTGTCGGGATACCTCAGACTCGGGATGCCTAGAAGAAAAGGCACAACACCAATTGACGAGATGACATTGTAAGATTCTCGGGAAACGAACTATGGAAGCGAGTTCCGAAACAAGAGTTCGTCAGTAAACCCAGGAGAGGATGAGGAGGTGGCTAAAGGACTCAGCAACAATTCATCGAGAATTTCAAAGGATGGATTTCCACAATTATGTGAACAAGGAGATAGCCTTTGTCAGATCAAACGATATAATGAGGTATGCTCGAGGAAAACATACTCAATTAAACATTGGTGGAAAGCTGCACCCAAAATATGGGCTTAGGTAGCATGATCAATGTTGGAACGGTGATTCGATAACCAATGGTCTAAGAATGAACTATCGACCATTAACTCCAAAGAAATATGATTGCTAGAAGTTTTGAATTCACGCATCATAGTTCAATTGTCGGTATTCAGGTTAGAAATGACAAGGGGATCAGAAAACGAATGGAGATGGCGAGAAGTATTACTATATCAAGAATTCTCACGAGGTGGAGCAATTCTCACAATATCCATGACATAAAAGATGGTAATACTCCAAGGTAGAACATAACATAAGTTGGTTAGCAAGGAGCTCCATAACATGATCAAGTTTGTGATGAAAGGAAGGTAAGGATGTTGTCGATGGTAACTCAAATTACCAAGGAACGAGGAAGGCACTTATAATCGAGAATTCCATTGATATCCTGGAGGAGTCAAAATGTTGATAATGATCACGACAATTTGTTGTCGATAGGATCCACGAAGAAGCAATTGATCAGCGACTGCATCAAGCAAAAGGACTGATGCAGCAGATTATTGGAGCCACAGATACGACACAAACTCGGGATCAAGTTTGTTGTTCGAGGTGAAACGATAAGACGATGAAATTGACAAAATCTTAGTTCATCGCTGAAAGTTGTGCTCCGGGAATAAGGACCAGGTAGCACAGTTAAAATTTAGCACAATAAGGATATAGCCAATCAGGCTAGGAATGACTTGGAGGATTATTAAACTCATAAGCAACGAAAATTACTTAAGAGTATTGAATCGGAGTGCGGAATCGATTCACTTATCGGTGTTCTCGAGTGACTAATAACTCAAAACCCGGGGGAAAATTGGAATCGACGAGAATAATAGTTGACGAAGAACTCATAAGAAGTTATGTAGTTCCGTGATATTCTCGAGATACCAGAGGGGTATACTCAAAGGTAGAGCAGAATAGAGGTTGGATAGGTGTAATGATCTGCAGAAGACAAGTACTTCAACTTGTCCGAGAAAAGGAACCAAAGAATATCAATATGTCCGGAACCAAGATTGCATAAGACCAGATCCCAGATATAAGATGAACTTATACCAAGGGAATAATTAATTTAAAAGTAGCTTCCATGATGAGATCTACATCGTGTCCATGGGCATGAACACAAAATTCAAGGTCGACTCCCACTTCTTCAATGCATAATCTTTCATTCACTGCTCTAGATAAAAATGATTTCAGTGTCAAAACCTACCTGGTGAATTACTAGAGGAGTATGGCCCGTGAAAACTTTCGGGTTCACAGAGATTAAGGAAGGCATAGGTTCAACCCATCGGGGCATCTTAGAAACATATACCACGAATTTTTAGGAGTAATTAACACAAGCTCGAAAGTAGAGCATGGTTGTCAAAGCATTATGCATCAGGGAAAGAACTCACAACATTTGAATGTGAATGATACCATCGGATCACAACCCAACAATGGGTTTGGTGCTCCATAACGGAGCTGACTTGAGTATCGGTACTCAATCAGAGGAAGAAAGAATGCAAAGGCATCAGATTATGGGAATAACTAACTAATTCAAATCTCAAATGCAAAGGAATTGCGATTTCCAAGTCAAGGGATCAGAAGCAAACGCTCTGATTAAGGATGGATAAGTTGAGTAGACTTAGGGGTACAACCGATGGCAATTCGATTGGTTGAGAACCAGTTCATGTTTAAAATGACGTCTGATTTGGTAGGATGAATTCTAAGATTTCGACTGAGGATTGCGAGCATTCGCCACATATCAAATCAAAGGCTGAAAATGACGATGACAAGGGATACTAATGAATATTGTTAGACATATGGAACGCAACCATAATGCAAGCAGACAAGTATTTGCACAGCAACAGTTGGCAGAGAATTGCCGGAAGACCGGATAGTATATCATTGTACCTAGTGGATCATATGATCAACTAGTAGTGAACAGTTCCTCAATAAGGGTGAAGAATTATTCGTAGGGGTACTCATGCAGCAAGGAACTGTGGGGTAGTAAGCATAAAGGATGCTTGGAACATCGGAGAGTATTTGAGGGCACCTTGTAATAACAAGGGCAACTGGGGATGAAGGTATGAATGACAAAAGTATTTAGTTATCCATAAAGATTTATCGTTGGTAGGGATCGCAATGGCGAAGGGCACAAGGGTCTCGAGAAAGCATCAGAGAGTGTCTTTAGAATCTTCTGGTGCAGCAAGCGATCATCTGGCCTGAAGGGGCTCTCCGTGAGGAAGTATTTTCGAGAACCTAAAGTTAGATTTTAGCAAAATCATTTAACCTGAATAGAAGAGAGTTCAGAGTCCCAGAGTAAAGGTCGAGGAATAAAAGATCCTACTACCACCCAATGGCAACGTGGGCGCGTAAGCCGCACAGCCATGTTAGTAAAAGTTTTTCAATGACTAGACTCAACATCGGCCAAGGAGTTGGAAAGGGGGATTCCTATAGGCAGTCGGCTCTGATACCAACTTGTGATGCCCCCGATTCAATCGTACACTAATCATGCACGCAAACATGTACGATCAAGATCAGGGACTCACGAGAAGATATCACAACACAACTCTAAAACATAAAATAAGTCATACAAAGCATCATAATACAAGCCAGGGGCCTCGAGGGCTCGAATACAAGTGCTCGATCATAGATGAGTCAGCGGAAGCAACAATATCTGAGTACAGACCTAAGTTAAACAAGTTGCCATAAGATAGCTAGCACAAACTGGGATATAGATCGAAAGAGACGCAGGCCTCCTGCCTGGGATCCTCCTAAACTACTCCTGGTCGTCGTCAGCAGCCTGCACGTAGTAGTAGGCACCTCAGTGTAGTGGTCGTCGTCGACGGTGGCGTCTGGCTCCTGGGCTCCAACGTCTGGTTGCGACATCTGAGAAGAAGAGGAAAACGGGGGAAAAGGGGGAGCAAAGCAACCGTGAGTACTCATCCAAAGTACTCGCAAGCAAGGAGCTACACTACATATGCATGGGTATATGTGTAAGAGGCCATATCGATGGACCGAATCTGCGAGAATGCCGAATAAGAGGGGGATAGCTAGTCCTATCGAAGACTACGCTTCTGGCAACCTCCGTCTCGTAGCGTGTAGAAGAGAGTAGATTGAAGTCCTCCAAGTAGCATCGCATAGCATAATCCTACCCGGCGATCCTCCCCTTGTCGCCCTGTGGGAAAGCGATCACCGGGTTGTCTGTGGAGCTTGTCCGGGTGTGTTTTATTAAGTATCCGATTCTAGTTGTCATAAGGTCAAGGTACAACTCTGGGTCGTCCTTTTACCGAGGGACACGACTATTCGAATAGATTAACTTCCCTGCAGGGGTGCACCACATAACCCGACACGCTCGATCCCATTTGGCTGGACACACTTTCCTGGGTCATGCCCGGCCTCGGAAGATCAACACGTCGCAGCCCCACCTAGGCACAACAGAGAGGTCAGCACGTCGGTCTAAATCCTATGTGCGTAGGGGTTTGGGCCCATCGCCCATTACACACCTGCACGTTGCGTACGCGGCCGGTGAGCTGACCTAACAACCTCCATTACAAAGGAAGTCGCGTTACGCAGTCCAACCCGGCATGCGCCGCTCAGTCGCTGACGTCACGAAGGCTTCGGCTGATACCACGACGTCGAGTGCCCATATCTTTCCCGCGTAGTTGGTTAGTGCGTATAGGCCAGTGGCCAGACTCAGATCAAATACCAAGATCTCGTTAAGCGTGTTATTATGAAGCAACCGCGAATGTCGACGGGGCAGGCCCACCTCTCGCCTAAGCGGTCTCAACTCGCCCTATCGCTCATACACAAAGATCCACACAGAGGGCCATCGGGACAAAGGTCCTTTCAGCCCCAATCAAGTGAATCACTCATGGGTACTCCTCGAGCCGACCCGACTTTAGTCACCATCTGTAGTATGTATATATGTATAGTATATACCCGTGATCACCTCCCGAGTGATCACGGCCCAATAGTATAGGAAGGCAGACTGACAAGAATGTAGGGCCAATGATGATAAACTAGCATCCTATACTAAGCATTTAGGATTGCGGGTATGGTATCAATGACTGTAGCAACAATGACAGGCTATGCAACATAATAGGAGTAACCGAACAGTAACATGCTACACTACTCTAATGCAAGTAGTATAGAGAAGAATAGGCGATATCCGGCGATCAAGGGGGGCTTGCCTGGTTGCTCTGGAAAGAAGGAGGGGTCATCAACTCCGTAGTCGAACTGGGCATCGCCGGCAGTCTCGGGGTCTACCGGAAAGAAGTAACAGAGAGGGAACACAATAAATAACAGAGCAAACAAAGCATCACAAAGCATAATAAGGCAATACGCGGTGTTCGGTGTGCCCTAACACGGTAGTAGGTGATACCGGTGAAGGGGAAAACATCCGGGAAAGTATCCCCGGTGTTTCGCGTTTTCGGACAGATGAACCGGAGGGGGAAAGTTGCGAGTTTGCTATGCTAGGGATGTGTGGCGGACGAACGGGCTGCGTATCCAGATTCATCTCATTGTTCTGAGCAACTTTCATATACAAAATATTTTCATCCGAGTTATGGATTATTTTATATTAATTTTTAAAGTTTTAAATCATTTTCTAAATTATTATTACTAAATTAATTCAAAATTAGCATTACTGCATCAGCATGATGTCAGCATGGCATCAGCAGTCAACAGAGGTGTTGACTGGTCAAACTGACGTGAGGGTCCCGCATGTCATGGTCTCATAGTAATTAATTAGGGATAATTAGCTTTAACTAAATGATTAGGTTAATCTAATTTGAATTAATTAAGTTAATTAATCCTTTAATTAATTAATTTAATTAACATTTTAATTATTATTTATTTATTTTATTTATTTAATTCCTTTTTTGTAACGTTTCAGGGGATAGGCCCCACTTGTCATTGGCCCTAGGGGCCTTAGTGGGTGTGGACTAACACGTCTTGGCGAAGGGTGCCCTTTTGACCGAGCTCACCGTGGAGGAGCACCGCCACGACGGGCGGAGTAGGGCGATCTTGCAACTGGCGCCGGGCGGAGGTAGGCACGGTGAGCGGGTGATGCGAGCGCGGGACCGTGCAAGGGGGGCTGTGGCCCGTCTGGGAACAGCGGATCTGACAAGCAAGCAGCGGGTCATGGCGACAGAGGAAGCAGAGCGGGCGGCGAGCTCCAGCGATGTGGTCGCGTCTGGCACGCACGACCGAGCATAAGCGGGAGGAGGGCGCGCAACAGCGAAAGCAGAGCCGCGGACGTGCAGGCGATGAGTTGCGAGAGCGCCTCGAAGCGCGTCGAGGAGCGGCCGGCGGCGAGCACGCCGACAGAGGCGGCGTCGGGCGCGGGGTGCCATTGCAAGCAGGGGAGGAGGAGGAGATGTCGGGGCCTCACCACGGGGTCGTGGGGTCTAGGCAGTGGGGGTTGAGGAGGAGGATAGAGACGACCGGGCGACGGGGAGGCGAGCGGCGATCCGGCGGGGTGGCTCTGGCGAGGTGGCACCAGAGACGGCGAGCGGCGACAGGGCACAGCGTGGTTTGGGGAGGCCGTCGGGGAGGAGGTCGAGGAGGTCCGGCGTGGGGAGGAGACGAGGAGGCGACGACGAAGACGAGTGACGCCGGCGATGGGGCGCTGGGACGAGGCGGCAGGGTCCGGGCGTGCCGGGGCGTGATCCAGAAGGGGGGGAGGTCGTGGGGGGAGTGGGGCGGCGGGATTGGGGTCGATCCCGATCCAGATCGTGAGGAGGGGTTGTACGGGAGAGAGTGGGGGATCGGGAGGAGATGTGGGACGGTTAGGGTTTCGGTCGGGTGGACCGGGGGGTAAGTAGGCTGGGGCGCGGGGTGGGCTGGCCTGGTCGCTAGGCCAACTGGGCCTTAGCCCGGGGGTGGGGGGTGGGGTTCTTTGTTTTCCGTTTTATCTTTTGTTTACTTTTCTTGTTAATTAGATTTGCTATTTTATTTATTACTCATTTTAGTTTTGTTCATTGTAAAAAGAACACCTAATGTAGTATTACCAGTTATACCACTGCCAATACTAGTTAGGCATTTAATTAAAAATAGTTTCTAACCTTATAGCTTGAAAAGATATTTAATTAATTGTTCTAGTTGCTGCTTTAATTAATTTAGAGCATTTAATTATTTTATAAAAATGTGGTTTCTCCACCGTTACTAATTGCGATTTGTTTGACACAACCCGAACATTTTAGTTTTAGTTTTTGAAGACTTTTATTGTTTGCTTGATTTTGAATTTGAATCTGAATCGGTTTCGAACTAACGCGAGATTAGCAACAGTAACCAAGGTGACGTGGCATCATTAGCGTGGAATCACTGTAGCCTGATTACCCGGGCGTCACAGTATTAACCGGAAACATAATACATGTGTGAATACATAGACAAACATAGTGTCACTAGTATGCCTCTACTTGACTAGCTCGTAATCAAAATGGTTAAGTTTCCTAACCATAGACATGAGTTGTCATTTGATTAACAGGATCACATCATTAGGAGAATGATGTGATTGACTTGACCCATTCCATTAGCTTTGCACTTGATCGTTTAGTATGTTGCTATTGCTTTCTTCATGACTTATACATGTTCCTATGACTATGAGATTATGCAACTCCCATTTATCGGAGGAACACTTCGTGTGCTACGAAACGTCACAACGTAACTGGGTGATTATAAAGGTGCTCTACAGGTGTCTCCGAAGGTACTTGTTGACTTGACGTATTTCGAGACTAGGATTTGTCACTCTGATTGTCGGAGAGGTATCTCTGGGCCCTCTCGGTAATGCACATCACTATAAGCCTTGCAAGCAATGTAGCTAATGAGTTTGTTACGGGATGATGCATTATGTAACGAGTAAAGAGACTTGCCGATAACGAGATTGAACTAGGTATTGAAATACCGACGATCGAATCTCGGGAAAGTAACATACCGATGACAAAGGGAACAACGTATATTGTTATGCGGTTTGACCGATAAAGATCTTCATAGAATATGTGGGAGCCAATATTAGCATCCAGGTTCCGCTATTGTTTATTGACCGGTGACGTGTCTCGGTCATGTCTACATAGTTCTCAAACCCGTAGGGTCCGCACGCTTAAAGTTCGGTGACGGTTATATTATGATTTTATGTGTTTTGATGTACCGAAGGTAGTTCAGAGTCCCGGATGAGATCAGGGACATGACGAGGAGTCTCGAAATGGTCGAGACGTAAAAATCGATATATTGGACGACTATATTCGGACATCGGAAAGGTCCTGAGTGATTCGAGTATTTTTCGGAGTACCGGAGAGTTACGGGAATTCGACGGGGAGTATATGGGCCTTATTAGCCTTTAGGGGAAAGAGAAAGGAGAAGCTGGGCGCCCCCCCAAAGCCTAGTCCGAATTGGACTAGGGGGATGTTGGGAAACATAGTAATTTCAAAATTTTCCTACGCACACGCAAGATCATGGTGATGCATAGCAACGAGAGGGAGAGTGTTGTCTCGTACCCTCGTGAGACCGAAGCGAAGCGTTGGCGCAACGTAGAGGAAGTAGTCGTCGTCCTCCGGTCCAACCGATCCAAGCACCGTTACTCGGCACCTCCGAGTTCTTGACACGCGTATAGCTCGATGACGCACCCTCGATCTCCAATCCAATAGAGGCTCAGGGGAGTTCCGTCGGACGACGGCGTGGTGGCGATCTTGATGTTCTCTGTCGCAGGCTTCGCCTAAGCACCGCTACAATATGATCGAGGTGTAATATCGTGGAGGGGGCACCGCACACGGCCGAGGAACGATCAATGATCAACTTGTGTGTCCTAGGGTGCCCCCTACCCCGTATATAAAGGAGGGAGGGAGGAGGAGGCCAGCCCAAGGGGCGCCATAGAGGAGGGGGAAACCTACTCCAAGTAGGTTTCCTCCCTTTCCTTATCTTATTTGGAGGGAAGGAAAGAGTAGTAGTATTAGGAAGTAGTACTAGTAGTAGTATTAGGAAGAGGGGAAGGAGAAAGGAAAGGGGCCCCCCTCCTGGTCAGTTTGGGCTTGGGGCGCCCCTCCCTTGTTCCTTCTCCTTCCTCCTACATGGGCCCAATAAGGCCCATATACCTCCGGGGTTCCGGTAACCTCCGGAGCTCCAAACTTCTCCGGAACCTTTCCGTGTCCAAATATATCCGTCCAATATATCAATCTTTATGTCTCGACCATTTCGAGACTCCTCGTCATGTCCGTGATCATATCCGGACTCGAACAACCTTCGTACATCAAAATACATAAAGTCATAATATAACCGTCATCGAAACCTTAAGCGTGCATGGACCCTACGGTTCGAGAACAATGTAGACATGACCGAGACATGTCTCCGGTCAATAACCAATATCGGGACCTGGATGCCCATATTGGTTCCTACATATTCTACGAAGATCTTTATCGGTCAAACCGCACAACAACATACGTTGTTCCCTTTGTCATCGGTATGTTACTTGCCCGAGATTCGATCGTCAGTATCCAATACCTAGTTCAATCTCGTTACCGGCAAGTCTCTTTACTCGTTCCGTAATACATCATCTCACAACTAACTCATTAGTTGAAATGCTTGCAAGGCTTAAGTGATGTGTATTACCGAGAGGGCCTAGAGATACTTCTTCGACATTCGGAGTGACAAATCCTAATCTCGAAATATGCCAACTCAACAAGTACCTTCGGAGTCACCTGTAGAGCACCTTTATAATCACCCAGTTACGTTGTGACGTTTGGTAGGACACAAAGTGTTCCTCTGGTAAACGGGAGTTGCGTAATCTCATAGTCATAGGAACATGTATAAGTCATGAAGGAAGCAATAGCAACATACTAAACGATCATGTGCTAAGCTAACGGAATGGGTCATGCCAATCAGATCATTCAACTAATGATGTGACCTTGTTAATCAAATAACAACTCCGTGTTCATGGTTAGGAAACATAACCATCTTTGATTAACAAGCTAGTCAAGTAGAGGCATACTAGTGACATACTGTTTGTCTATATATTCACACATGTATTATGTTTCCGGCTAATACAGTTCTAGCATGAATAATAAACATTTATCATGATATGAGGAAATAAAAATAACTTTATTATTGCCTCTAGGGCATATTTCCTTGAGCTCCCACTTGCACTTTGAGTCAATAATCTAGATTACACAAGAATGATTCTAACACCCATGGAGTCTTGGTGTTGATCATGTTTTGCTCATGGAAGAGGCTTTTAGTCAGCAGTGTCGCAACATTCAGATCCGTATGTATCTTGCAAATCTCTATGTCTCCCACGGACTAGATCCGGATGGAATTGAAGCGTCTCTTGATGTGCTTGGTCCTCTTGTGAAATCTGGATTCCTTCGCTAAGGCAATCGCTCGATATTGTCACGAAAGATTTTCATTGGACCCGATGCACTAGGTATGACACCTAGATCGGATATGAACTCCTTCATCCGACTCCTTCATTGGCTGCTTCGAAGCAGCTATGTATTCCGCTTCACATGTAGATCCCGCCACGACGCTTTGCTTTGAACTGCACCAACCGACAGCTCCACCGTTTAATGTAAACACGTATCCGGTTTGCGATTTAGAATCGTCCGGATCGGTGTCAAAGCTTGCATCAACGTAACCATTTACGATGAGCTCTTTGTCACCTCCATATCGAGAAACATATCCTTAGTCCTTTTCGGTATTTCAGGATGTTCTTGACCGCTGTCCATGATCCACTCTGGATTACTTTGGTACCTCCTGCTAGACTTATAGCAAGGCACACATCAGTCCGGTACACAGATTGCATACATGATAGAGCCTATGGCTGAAGCATAGGAACACTTTTCATTTTCTCTCTATCTTCTGCGGTGGTCGGGCTTTGAGTCTTACTCAACTTCACACCTTGCAATCTGAGCAAGAACCCTTTCTTTGCTTGATCCATTTTGAACTTCTTCAAAACTTTGTCAAGGTATGTGCTTTGTGAAAGTCCAATTAAGCGTTTTGATCTATCTCTATAGATCTTAATGCCCAATATGTAAGCAGCTTCACTGAGGTCTTTCATTGAAAAACTTTTATTCAAGTATCCCTTTATGCTATCCAGATCATTTCCAATCAACAATATGTCATCCACATATAATATTAGAAATGCTCTGAGCTCCCACTCACTTTCTTGTAAATCTGAGCTTCTCCAAAAGTCATATAAAACCAAATGCTTTGATCACACTATCAAAACGTTTATTCCAACTCCGAGAGGCTTGCACCAGTCCATAAATGGAGCGTTGGAGCTTGCACACTTTGTTAGCTCCTTTGGATCGATAAAACCTTCGGTTGCATCATATACAACTCTTCTTCCGTAAATCCATTCAGAATGCAGTTTTACATCCATTTGCCAAATTTCATAATCATAAAATGCGGCAATTGCTAACATGATTCGGACAGACTTAAGCATCGCTTCGGGTGAGAAGGTCTCATCGTAGTCAACCCCTTGAACTTGTCGAAAACCTTTTGCAACAAGTCGAGCTTTGTAGAACGATAACATTACCGTCGGCGTCGGTCTTCTTCTTGAAGATCCATTTATTCTCTATTGCTTGCCGACCATCGGGCAAGTCAACCAAAGTCCATACTTTGTTATCATACATGGATCCCATCTCGATTTCATGGCTTCAAGCCATTTTGCGGAATCTGGGCTCACCATCGCTTCTTCATAGTTCGTGGGTTCATCATGATCTAGTAGCATGACTTCCGAATAGGATTACCGTACCACTCAGTGCGGATCTTACTCTGCTCGACCCACGTGGTTCTCATTAACTTGATCGAAGTTCTATGATCATCATCATCAACTTCCTCACTAGTTGGTTTTGACGTCATAGAAACGGTTCTGTGATGTATTATTTTCCAACAAGGGAGTAGGTACAGTTACCTCATCAAGTTCTACTTTCCTCCCACTCACTTCTTTCGAGAGAAACTCCTTCTCTAGAAAGGATCCATTCTTAGCAATGAATGTCTTGCCTTCGGATCTGTGATAGAAGGTGTACCCAACTGTCTCCTTTGGGTATCCTATGAAGACACATTTCTCGATTTGGGTTCGAGCTTATCGGGTTGAAGCTTTTCACATAAGCATCGCAACCCCAAACTTTAAGAAACGACAACTTTGGTTTCTTGCCAAACCATAGTTCATAAGGTGTCGTCTCAATGGATTTCGACGGTGCCCTATTTAACATGAATGTGGCTGTCTCTAGAGCATAACCCCAAAACGATAGTGGTAAATCTGTAAGAGACATCATAGACCGCACCATATCAAGTAAAGTACGATTACGACGTTCGGACACACCATTACGTTGTGGTGTTCGGGTGGCGTGAGTTGCAAACTATTCCACATTGTTTTAAGTGTAGACCAAACTCGTAACTCAAATATTCTCCTCCACGATCGGATCGTAGAAACTTTATTTTCTTGTTACGATGATTTTCAACTTCACTCTGAAATTCTTTGAACTTTTCAAATGTTTGAGACTTATGTTTCATTAAGTAGATATACCCATATCTGCTTAAATCATCTGTGAAGGTGAGAAAATAACGATATCTGCCACGAGCCTCAACATTCATTGGACCACATACATCTCTATGTATGATTTCCAACAAATCTGTTGCTCTCTCCATAGTACCGGAGAACGGCGTTTTAGTCATCTTGCCCATGAGGCACGGTTCGCAAGTACCAAGTGATTCATAATCAAGTGGCTCCAAAAGTCCATCAGTATGGAGTTTCTTCATGCGCTTTACACCGATATGACCCAAACGGCAGTGCCACAAATAAGCTGCACTATCATTATCAACTCTGCATCTTTGGATTTCAACACTATGAATATGTGTATCACTACTATCGAGATTCATCAAAAATAGACCACTCTTCAAGGGTGCATGACCATAAAAGATATTACTCATATAAATAGAACAACCATTATTATCTGATTTAAATGAATAACCGTCTCGCATCAAACAAGATCCAGATATAATGTTCATGCTCAACGCTGGCACCAAATAACAATTATTTAGGTCTAATACTAATCCCGAAGGTAGATGTAGAGGTAGCGTGCCGACCTCGATCACATCGACTTTGGAACCATTTCCCACGCGATCGTCACCTCGTCCTTTGCCGGTGTTAAGCAATTACGTAGTCCTGTTTGAGTTGCAAATATTAGCAATGAACCAGAGATCAAATACCAGTGCTCTGCGAGCTCTAGTAAGGTACACATCAATAACATGTATATCACATATACCTTTGTTCACCTTGCCATCCTTCTTATCCGCCAAATACTTGGGGCAGTTCCGCTTCGAGGACCGATCGCTTGCGGTAGAAGCACTCGATTTCAGGCTTAGGTCCAGACTTGGGTTTCTTCTCTTGAGCAGCAACTTGCTTGCTGTTCTTCTTGAAGTTCCCCTTCTTCTTCCCTTTGCCCTTTTTCTTGAAACTAGTGGTTTTGTTAACCATCAACACTTGATGCTCCTTCTTGATTTCTACCTCCGCATCCTTTAGCATTGCGAAGAGCTCGGGAATCGTCTTATCCATCCCTTGCATATTCTAGTTCATCACGAAGCTCTTGTAGCTTGGTGGAAGTGATTGGAGAATTCAGTCAATGGCGCTATCATCCGGAAGAGTAACTCCCGGTTGAATCAAGTGATTACAATACCCGGACATCTTGAGTATGTGCTCACCGTGAGAACTATTCTCCTCCATCTTGCAGCTATAGAACTTATTGGAGACTTCATATCTCTCAATCCGGCATTCTTCGGAATATCAACTTCAACTCTGAAACATCTCATATGCTCCATGACGTTCAAAACGTCGTTGAAGTCCCGTTCTAAGCCGTAAAGCATGGCACATTGAACTATCGAGTAGTCATCACTTTGCTCGCGGACATTCTTAACGTCGTCGGTTGCATCAGCAAGACAGGCACGGCACCCAGCGGTGCTTCCAGGCGTAATTTTTACGTGCAGCAATGAGGATAATCCTCAAGTTACGGACCCAGTCTGCGTAGTTGCTACCATCATCTTTCAACTTAGCTTTCTCAAGGAACACATTAAAATTCAACGGAACAACAACACGGGCCATCTATCTACAAACAACATAGACAAGCAAGATACTATCAGGTACTAAGTTCATGATAAATTTTAGTTCAATTAATCATATTACTTAAGAACTCCCACTTAGACAGACATCTCTCTAGTCATCTAAGTGATCACGTGATCCAAATCAACTAAACCATAACCGATCATCACGTGAGATGGAGTAGTTTTCAATGGTGAACATCTTATGTTGATCATATCTACTATATGATTCACGCTCGACCTTTTGGTCTCCGTGTTCGAGGCCATATCTGCATATGCTAGGCTCGTCAAGTATAACTTTGAGTATTCTGCGTGTGCAAAACTGGCTTGCACCCATTGTAGATGGACGTGAGAGCTTATCACACCCGATCATCACGTGGTGTCTGGGGGCACGAAGAACTTTGGCAACGGTGCATACTCGGGAGAACACTACTTGATAATTTTTAGTGAGAGATCATCTTAAAATGCTACCGTCAATCAAAGCAAGATAAGATGCATAAAAGATAAACATCACATGCAATCAATATAAGTGATATGATATGGCCATCATCTTCTTGTGCTTGTGATCTCCATCTCCGAAGCACCATCATGATCACCATCGTCACCGGCGCGACACCTTGATCTCCATTGTAGCATCGTTGTCGTTTAAGCCATCTATTGCTTCGACGACTATCGCTACCGCTTAGTGATAAAGTAAAGCAATTACAGGCGTTTGCATTTCATACAATAAGCGACAACCATATGGCTCCTGCCGATTGCCGATAACCGGTTACAAAACATGATCATCTCATACAATAAAATATAGCATCATGTCTTGGCCATATCACATCACAACATGCCTGCAAAAACAAGTTACACGTCCTCTACTTTGTTGTTGCAAATTTTACGTGGTTGCTACGGGCTTAAGCAAGAACCAATCTCACCTCGCATCAAAACCACAGCGATAGTTTGTTAAGTTGATGCTGTTTTAACCTTCGCAAGGACCGGGCGTAGCCACACTCAGTTCAACTAAAGTTGGAGAAACCGACACCGCTAGTCACTGTGTGCAAAGCACGGCGGTAAAACCAGTCTCGCGTAAGCGTCTGGCGTAATGTCGGTCCGGGCCGCTTCATCCAACAATACCGCCAACCAAAGTATGACATGCTGGTAAGCGGTATGACTTATATCGCCCACAACTCACTTGTGTTCTACTCGTGCATATAACATCAAACCATAAAAACCTGGGCTCGGATGCCATCTTTGTTGGGAAGCGTAGTAATTTCAAAATTTTCCTCGACACGCAAGATCATGGTGATGCATAGCAACGAGAGGGGAGAGTGTTGTCTACGTACCCTCGTAGACCGAAGCGGAAGCATTGACGCAACATAGAGGAAGTAGTCGTACGTCCTCCCAGTCCAACCGATCCAAGCACCGTTACTCCGGCACCTCCGAGTTCTTGACACGCGTACAGCTCGATGATGCACCCTCGATCTCCAATCCAGTAGAGGCTCCGAGGGGGAGTTCCGGCAGCACGACGGCGTGGTGACGATCTTGATGTTCTCCTGTCACAGGGCTTCGCCTAAGCACCGCTACAATATGATCGAGGTGTAATATCGTGGAGGGGGCACCGCTGCAGCCGAGGAACGATCAATGATCAACTTGTGTGTCTTAGGGTTCCCCCCTACCCCCGTATATAAAGGAGGGAGGGAGGAGGAGGCCGGCCCAAGGGGGCGCCATAGAGGAGGGGAAACCTACTCCAAGTAGGTTTCCTCCTTTCCTTATCTTATTTGGAGGGGAAGGAAAGAGTACTAGTATTAGGAAGTAGTACTAGTAGTAGTATTAGGAAGAGGGGAAGGAGAAAGGAAAGGGGGCCCCCCCCCCCAATCGGTTTGGGCTTGGGGGGCCCCTCCTGTTCCTTCTCCTTCCTCCTACATGGGCCCAATAAGGCCCATATACCTCCGGGGTTCCAGTAACCTCCGGAGCTCCAAACTTCTCCGAACCTTTCCGGTGTCCAAATATATCTGTCCAATATATCAATCTTTATGTCTCGACCATTTCGAGACTCCTCGTCATGTCCGTGATCATATCCGGACTCGAACAACCTTGAAGACATCAAAATACATAAACTCATAATATAACCGTCATCGAAATCTTAAGCGTCACGGACCCTACGGTTCGAGAACAATGTAGACATGACCGAGACATGTCTCCGGTCAATAACCAATAGCGGGACCTGGATGCCCATATTGGTTCCTACATATTCTATGAAGATCTTTATCGGTCAAACCGCACAACAACATACGTTGTTCCCTTTGTCATCGGTATGTTACTTGCCCGAGATTCGATCGTCAGTATCCAATACCTAGTTCAATCTCGTTACCGGCAAGTCTCTTTACTCGTTCCGTAATACATCATCTCACAACTAACTCATTAGTTGAAATGCTTGCAAGGCTTAAGTGATGTGTATTACCGAGAGGGCCCAGAGATACCTCTCCGACATTCGGAGTGACAAATCCTAGCATGAATAATAAACATTTATCATGATATGAGGAAATAAATAATAACTTTATTATTGCCTCTACGGCATATTTCCTTCAGGGGAGGGGCTGCGCCCCCTCCTTCCTTCTCTTCTCTCTCCCCTTTCCTTGACTCCTACTCCTACTACTTGGAAGGGCGGAATCCTACTCCCGGTGGGAGTAGGACTCCTCCTAGGGCGCGCCATAGAGAGGGCCGGCCCTCCCCCTCTTCCACTCCTTTATATACGGGGAGGGGACACCCCTTGTGGATACAACAATTGATTATTGATCTCTTAGCTGTGTGCGGTGCCCCTCTCCACCATAGTCCTCCTCGATAATATCATAGTGGTGCTTAGGCGAAGCCCTGTGATGGTAGAACATCATCATCGTCACCGCACCGTCGTGCTGACGGAACTCTCCCTCGACACTCGGCTGGATCGGAGTACGAGGGACGTCGTCGAGCCGAACGTGTGCAAGAACTCGGAGGTGCCGTAGTTTCGGTGCTTGATCGGTCGGGCCGTGAAGACGTACGACTACATCAACTGCGTTGTGCTAACGCTTACGCTTTCGGTCTACGAGGGTACGTAGACACACTCTCCCCTCTCGTTGCTATGCATCACCACGATCTTGCGTGTGCATAGGATTTTTTTTTGAAATTACTACGTTCCCCAACAGTGGCATCCGAGCCAGGTTTTATGCATTGATGTTATATGCATGAGTAGAACACAAGTGAGTTGTGGGCGCTACAAGTCATACTGCTTACCAGCATGTCATACTTTGGTTCGGCGGTATTGTTGGATGAAGCGGCCCAGACCGACATTACACGTACGCTTACGCGAGGCTGGTTCTACCGACGTGCTTTGCACACAGGTGGCTGGCGGGTGTCAGTTTCTCCAGCTTTAGTTGAACCGAGTGTGGCTACCCCCGGTCCTTGAGAAGGTTAAAACAACACTAACTTGACGAGCTATCATTGTGGTTTTGATGCGTAGGTAAGAACGGTTCTTGCTCAGCCCGTAGCAGCCACATAAAACTTGCAACAACAAAGTAGAGGACGTCTAACTTGTTTTTGCAGGGCATGTTGTGATGTGATATGGTCAAGACGTGATGAGATATAAGTTGTTGTATGATATGATCATGTTTTGTTGAAGTTATCGACAACTGGCAGAAGCCTTATGGTTATCTCTTTATTGCATAAGATGCAAGAGTGTAACGCCCCGGATTTGATGCGCTAGGTGTCTGCCAGTTATTCGCCGTCGTTGCCATGTCATTTGCTTGCGTGTTGCATTTTGCCATGTCATCATCTGCATTTCATCTGCATGTTTTTTTCAAAACTTGCATCCGTTCGGGTTCCCCCAGTTCTCTCCGTTGTCCGTTCTGAGTCCAGACCTCTCGCGCGCGCCCGTTGCCCCTCTCCGACCTCGTTTCATGAGTGGCGATTGTAAGCCAACTCTTTATCCCATTTTTGTTCATTACTGTAGGATCGAAAGTATGTCTAGAGGGGGGGGGGTGATTAGACTACTTGACAATATAAAAATTCAGCCTTTTGATAAAGACAAGTTTTTGGCAGATTCACGGTTATGATCAAGTCAAGTATCACCCTACACATGCAATTCTAGAGTATAGGCAGCGGAAAGTAAATTGCACATGTAGTAAAGAGAGGTGGAGAAGAGCAAACGCAATTTGGAGACACGGAGATTTTTCTCGTGGTTCCGATAGGTGGTGCTATCGTCAATCCACGTTGATGGAGACTTCAACCCACGGAGGGTAGCGGCTGCGAGAGTCCACGGAGGGCTCCACCCACGAAGGGTCTCTGAAGAAGCAACCTTGTCTATGCCATCATGGCCTCGCCCACGGAGGGCTAGCCTTACTTGGGGTAGATCTTCACAAGTAGGCGATCTCCTTGCCCTTACAAACTTCTTGGTTCAACTCCACATCTCGTGGAGGCTCCCAAGCGACACCTAACCAATCTAGGAGGCACCACCCTCCAAAAGGTAATAGATGGTGTTGATGATGATGAACTCCTTGCTCTTGTGCTTCAAATGATAATCTCCCCAACACTCAACTCTCCTCACTGATTTGGCTGTGGTGGAAGAAAGGATTGAGTGGAAAGCAACTTGGGAAGTCTAGAGATCAAGCTTCATATGGTGGGAGTGGAGCAACTTGATCTCAACACAAGGGTAGGTAGTTTTCTTCTCGAAAATGTAAGGTAGGAGTGGTAGTTCTTTCGATGGCTCTCTCTACGAATGAAGAGGGGGTGGAGGGTATTTATAGCCTCCACACAAAATCCAACCGTTACACACATTTGACCAATCTCGGTGGGACCGAAGTTGACAACTCGGTGAGACCGAAAGTTCAAATCATGTGAGCGTTGGGATTTTCGGGGGACCGAAAATACAATCTCGGTGTGTCCGATTCATGCAAAGACAGAGCTTGCCAATTTCGGTGGGACCGACTTCATCATCTCGGTGACACCGATTTGATGACGAAGGATTCTGAAGCTTGGCAACTCAAGTTTCGTGAGACCGAGTTCGAATCGGAAAATCTGAAATTTCTAGGGTTTGGCTTTGTGGCTGAGGTGGTTCATCTCGGTGTGACTGGGTTTGGAAAAACGGTGAGACCGAGATTACTTATGAGTGTACATTGGAGTGAAAGATTGCTGATAGTTTGGGAGGTGTATCACTAAGCACTTTGAGCAACCAGATCATTAACATAACCTCATCCCCTTTTAATAGTATTGGCTTTCCTATGGACTCAATGTGATCTTGGATCACTAAACCAAAAATGGAGTCTTGAGCTTTTGCCAATGTTTGCCTTAGCATTTTGAGGGGTCCACTTTTTCAGTCCTTTCCATACCCATATCACTGAACTTTCTGAAATGATTCTCAAGTAACTATTAGTTCAATGATATATATGTTGTTATTAATTACCAAAACCACCCGGGGATTAGTTGCACTTTCAATCTCCCCCTTTTTGGTAATTGATGACAACATATAGAGCAAAGCTTCGACAAAGGATATAATCAATGAATAATATCGTCGCTTTGAGAAGTATGTGATAAGCAAGAGCTCCCACTAAATTTGTGCATTATTTAAGATTTGCGTTTGAATGCAAATGCACAATCGATTAGGATCATGGGTCACTCTTCCATGTCACATACATCTTGGTGGAGCGCACAAAATGATAAGAATGGATAGCATGCACCCAATCACCAAGACATGAGTAAATGGTCATACAAGATATGAATAGCATATGATAAGCATTAAGCACACATTATAGCATAGTACGACCAAGCACTCATCAAAGTAGAATCAAACGTAGTATCAAACACACAGAATGTCTCGAAAACAAAAGTATCTCGAAGAAACCGCAAAAGAACGAAAGAGCAAAAACGAGCACTCTCTCTCTCGAAGTCCTATGATCTATACAATTTCTCCCCCTTTGGCAACAAGTTACCAAAAAGTTCGAAAAGGCATAGAGCTAAGCGTCACTGGGGACTCTGCTGGCGGCTCCTGTCTGGGCTGATGTTGGAGTTGAGATGGCAACATCGGCGAAGACTTCAGCTGATGTCTGTGGAGCTGGAGGAGTGGACACTGGAGCTGGAGCTGGAGGAACTGATGGAGCTGTGGAGAGTCTTGAGGCTGTAGTCTGGTGTCATCCTTTGGAATAGCAGGTGATCTGGGTCTTGTGGGAACCGGAGCAGTGTGGATAATCATCTGGACTAGGTCATCCTGCATCTCACGCATGAGCTCTTCCTTCTCCCTCTTTGCTTCCTCTATATCTGCCTCAAGCTTGTTGTGATTACACTTGATCGACTTGACATCGAGCATGGATCTTGTCTTCAACAATCCTCTCAAGGCTCTCCTAAGACGCACAATGCTGGCGGGCATTGTTCAATCCTTTGGGTAGCTTCAAGGAGCTTCTCTCCAACACTCTTGGGTTTAGCTGCTGCTGCTCTGCTGCTTCCTTTTCAGCTTTGGCTTTCTTGGCAGCTTCTATCTTTGCTTGTCCTTTAACTGAAGTTGGATCCTCCTCATCCATGACAACAACATTGTCCTCATGCTCAAGCTGCGATGGCAAGTGTGGTCTATCCAACAAGTAGGTGCCGTGCCAAACTTGGCATTGATAAGCATCTGAATGTGCGGGGCAAATCCACATGACCTCTTACGTCACCGCAGTCCTCTTGATGGTTTCAACTATCAAGTCCATCACCTTAAAAGGTGCTCTCTCATCGAGGATATGCAGCATGTTGATAGAATATCCTCGATCATGTGATGATCTCGGACTTGGGCATCAAGGTATGCCTCAGAATAGTGTTTGTCGTAGGAAGACCTGCCTGGAGATAATACACTGAGCCAAGCTTCCAGATTCCCAAATCCTTAGCTGGAACCTCCTTGTACATATTCTTCATAGACTCATGGTTCTTCTTGGGAATTCCATAGACATCAATGCCATCTTCCCTCTGCCTTTGGAGCATTGAAGTTCTGCCCATTCTCCAACAGTTGAAGAGAATCTTTGGCCTTGACCATCCATGTGATCTTTCCATCCGGATAGAAATGAGCTGTGGCATAGAATTGCATGATCATCTCATCATTCCAATCATCGACCGACCTCTGAAGTCTGCAACACCACATGCAGTGAAGCATTCATGCACATGTGGAAAGAAGTCTCTGTGCTCTTCATCGTCAATGTATTCCCGGTCAATGTATCTGGTGTCTGCAACTATGGGCTTCTTATCCAACAGCACAGTCTCATAGAAGTCCTGCTGCTCTCTGGTGTGGAACCTTGGATCAACAGCAGTTCTTCTCCTCACGGCATATGGATCAGCTTGTCTCCATAGCCTGAGACCTCTATCCTTCCTTTCCTTCATGTTCTCAGCTTGAGGATGAGCATCATTGTGTAGTGGCAGTTTCTGTCGAAGTTTTAGCAATACTGGTGCCTCATCATCTGACACAGCTGGTGGCACATCATCCTTCTTCTTCTCAGATGCAGGAATGTTCCTGACAGTCTTCTTGGGCTTGGCAGCAGGCTTTGCTGGAGCTGCCTTGACTGGTGCAGACTGCTTGGGCTTTGAAGTGGCTCCTGCCCTTATGGCATCACCCATGAACTTGGACTTCTGAGGAGGAGGCTGGGGTGCTTCCTCATCCTCATCTTCCTCTGCTGCATCATCATGCACAATCCTCTTCCTCTTGGAAGTTTTCTTCACCTTGCTGGTTGTTTCTGCTTCCATACTCAACTTCTTGGCAACAGTGGACTGCTTGACTTTCCTGGTGCCTTTCTTGGTCTGCTGACCCTGTGGCTCTTTGGCAACAACTTTTCTTTTGGGCTTTGAGAAAACCTCTTCCTCAACCATGAAATCTGAATCTTCTTCATCGAGTTTCTCTTCTTTACATACTGGTGGCTGCAGGAGGCAAACCACTTGGTGTACTCCTCTCACCATCATCGATGATGATCTTGACTTGGGACTAGTGCCCCCTCGGGAATTTCAGCAATAGGTGACTCGATCTGTTACGGCTGTCACGGCATCGACATGGCTGACAACCCGTGAATAGATAAGGTGTAGGCGAGTAGAAGAGTTATCACAAACTGCAGAAGTTTTTGCAAACAAAATGAGTTCAAATTCTAGTATTAGGTTTTCACAGAAGACATTTCAGTCAGACCGAGTTTAAAATTCGGTGAATCCGAAGTGTTCAAACAGAAGCCTTCACACCACTTTCGGTTGGACCGAAGTGGGTTTCGGTCCTGCCGAAAACGCTAGGGTTTCACAGAATCCTCATTTCGGTCACACCAATTTGCACAACTCGGTTGGACCGAAAGGTGCAGTGCAATGGCCAGAGGCCAAATCGGTCGGACCGAGAATGTAAAATCGGTCTCACCGAGATGTGTTCGGAAACCTAACCCTAAAATTTTACTCGAATCCATTCCAAAAGATCTAATCTGGTGTTCAGGAAGATTTCAAACGTGGCAAGATTACTGGCAAACCAAACGTGCATTGAATCGGAGATGGGAGCACGAGTGGGATCGAAACTCACCCTAACTTGGTGGAGTTCCTCTCGGCGGCAACAGCACGGAGAAGATGTCCGTTGGCGGCGGAGAGACTGCGGCGAGGGCGCAGAGCGGCGACGGAGACGATCCGAAGACCACGGCGGCGGCGGCAAAGGGGTGTGGGGCGAGGCGTTTTGAAGTAGGAATCAACAGCGCGCCCTCGAGTATATATATACCCCTTTGCTGTCGGTGGGACCGAGTTGTAAAACTTCGGTGGCACCGAGATGGATAACTCGCAGTGCGATTATGCACTTGATCACGCCGAAAAGTACAACTCGGTTTCACCGAGGTGAAAACCTAGATCAATCCAAGTGCTTTCAGTTGGACCGAGTTTGAGTGGGTTGGTCTGACCGAAATCACTTAGAAGGTTTTGGAAGTTAGCCCTTGACGGATCGGTGGCTCCGAGTGCTCCTCACTTGGAGGGTCCGAAAATGACTTGTTCAAAGTTTGTGATGTAAGCATGAATAGAATTTGAGACAAGAAAGCATAGATAGCTAGGGTAGGAACTTAGGCATTCTTGTTCATCCATTTGGTCAGAAAAATCAAAATGACCAAAACAACAAATGGATGTCCTCGAATGGATAAAATCATGCATCCAACATGCTCACACAATAAAATAGCAAATGAAATATGTGTCAAACATGCACAATCAAAACTCTAGCTACTATCACACAATTTGTCGATGACTAGGTCATCTATATATGAGTATATTGACTTAGGAGTCAAATGAGAACATTTGATCATAGGTCATACTCATCGTTTAAGCACAAGTGGGGTTACCACTTTTACATAAAGCATTTAATGTGTTCACATCTTTTGAAGATGCTTTAGCTCAATTCTTTAGAGCAAAGCTCCCCTAGATGTGAGAACCCTTTAAAGGGTCAAACTAACCTTGGGTTATCGTAGAAGACTTCATGTAGATGTTGAAGATGTGGATGCTCAATGTTGATGAAGATCATCAAGAGTTGGGAGCAATCCTTTGGATTCGGCACTTTCAATACCTACATGGGTTAGTCCCACAAGGAACAAACAAGGATATCCATGGACATAGATTGAAGTACACAATAGATGATGTCCATGAAAGCAATGATTACCTTGTCCCTTGACTTACCAACAAGAGGGTTTGTGACTCCATGAACTAGTGCATAATGTGGAAGTTGGTTGCACAAGTTTTGCCAAAATGAATGTGAGTGGAGTATGTTGGCGGAGTCACCCTCAAGAACTCTCTAGTTCTTCTTCTTGGGATCCACATCATCTTGATGGGAATCCTTGGGGTTGTAGTTGAGCTTGACGAAGTAGAACTTGATGTTTCCTTGGGAACCCACTTGACCATGGCTTTAGGTGCTTCAATAAATGCATCAATCTCCTCTTGAAGCTTGTCCTTGCCTTTTAGCTTGTGGTCTTGTGGTGGAAGGTCATCTTGAGCTTGTTCCACATTGGAAGAAGTAGGATTGTACTTCTCCTTTTGAGAAACAAACTGTGGAGTGGGATATTGACCTTCTTCCCATTCAACACCCTCGGCGTTGAACTTTCGCTCAAAACCAATTCCTTGATTCTTCCGGTGCCTTCCTTGCTTGCGGACAATTTCCTCAAAGTTCTTGCTTCCGCAAGGCTCTTGTAGACACCTTTCTCTATAATCCCTTTCAATAAACTATTTTCTTGCTCAAGTGTAACTTGGCTTGAAACATTGTTAGTGGAATCAAGAGAACTACTAGAAGCAACAATATTGGATTTAGCATGGTTATTGTTACTACTAGATGAAGAATTTTTCTTATGCTTGTCATGCTTAGTTTTAATAGGTGGCAAGAAATTAGACAAGAGAAGTCGTTTGGCAAGATATGAAGAACTCTTCTTTCGAAGATTGTCATTGATAGCTTTTAGAAACTCATGTTCTTGCTCTAGAGTGAGCTTCTCGAAGCGTAGCTTCTCATGAGATCTTAGGAGCTCTCTATGATCTTCTTGAGTTGTTTCATGAGCTAACTTAAGAGTGTTTAGTTCTTTAGTTAGACGCTCAATCTCCTTCATAGCATTATCATTCAACTCTTCTCGACTATAAAGACTACTAGCATGTTCATCATTACTAGGCTCACTAGATTTACCATGTAAGAGCTCATCTTCACCAAGCAAGTCATCCTCATCACTATCAAAGTCAATAAATTCAGGGTGTGATACCTTGGGGCCTTTAGCCATGAAGCATCTTCCAATTCCCTCATTTGGTGAATCAAATAAGTCATAGGAGTTGGAGTTGGAGGATACGAGAGCAAGACCGGCAACACCTTCATCTTGACTGTAGTCGGAGTTGGAGTGATAGCTTCTTTCGGAATGATTGTCGGAGTCGGAGCCGGAGACCCATTCACCAACATGAGCTTGATGTTTTCTTCTTGTGTAGCTCCTTGATGACTTGTCTTTCCTCTCCGAATCCTTGCTTCTCCGAGATGATCTTCGTTCATAACGATCATCTCTACTCCTTCTCTCTTTCCGAGGTGACTCTTCTCTTGAGCTTCTTCTTCTTGGAGATTCTTCTCTTCTCTTGTGGGGAGACGGGCACTCATTTGAGTAGTGTCCGGGTCTTCCACAATTGTAGCAATTTCGATCACGACTAGAAGATCTCTTTTCATCATATGATCTAGACTTTGAGCTTCTCTCTTTGCTTCTACTCTTGTAGAATTTGTTGAAGTTCTTCACCATTAGGCTTATCTCTTCATTGGAAACTAGCTTGTCACTTGAGGTTGCGGGAACATCACTTGTAGCTTTGTAAGCACCACTTGACTTGTTGTGAAGTTCTTCCTTATCCTTGAGTGTCATCTCATGAGCAACAATTCTTCCAATGACTTCGGTTGGCTTGAGATTCTTGTAGTTTGGCATCATTTGGATCAAAGTGCACGGTGTCATACTTTCCATCCAAAGCTCTGAGAATCTTCTTGATGATGAATCGGTCGGTCATTTCTTCACTTCCTAAGCCGGCAATCTCATTTGTGATGAGAGCAAGCCTAGAGTACATTTCAGCGACACCTTCACCTTCCTTCATCTTGAACTTGTCAAGTTGACCTTGAAGAACATCTAGCTTTGATTCCTTCACGGACTCGGTACCTTCGTGCATTTCAACCAAAGTATCCCAAATTTCTTTTGCATTCTCAAGACCGCTGATTTTGTTGAACTCCTCGGGACACAAGGCATTGAAGAGAATGTCACAAGCTTGAGCATTGTTTTGCAACATCCGCAATTCATCCGTTGTAGCTTCGCGATCTGGAACTTTTCCTTCCTCGAAGAATTCACCTTGCATACCAACACAAATAATGCCCCATGCGGCTGGGTTATGTCCAAGAATATGCATTTTCATTTTATGCTTCCAACTAGCAAAGTTTGTACCATCAAAGTAAGGACCTCTACGAAAATTACCCTCACTAGACGCCATACTCTCCTAGGTTGTGAAACCAAGCTTATGGAGTCAATGCAATGAAACCAATACAATGGAAACCAAAGCTCGATACCACTTGTAGGATCGAAAGTATGTCTAGAGGGGGGTGATTAGACTACTTGACAATATAAAAATTCAGCCTTTTGATAAAGACAAGTTTTGGCAGATTCACGGTTATGATCAAGTCAAGTATCACCCTACACATGCAATTCTAGAGTATAGGCAGCGGAAAGTAAATTGCACATGTAGTAAAGAGAGGTGGAGAAGAGCAAACGCAATTTGGAGACACGGAGATTTTTCTCGTGGTTCCGATAGGTGGTGCTATCGTCAATCCACGTTGATGGAGACTTCAACCCACGGAGGGTAACGGCTGCGAGAGTCCACGGAGGGCTCCACCCACGAAGGGTCTGAAGAAGCAACCTTGTCTATGCCATCATGGCCTCGCCCACGGAGGGCTAGCCTTACTCGGGTAGATCTTCACGAAGTAGGCGATCTCCTTGCCCTTACAAACTTCTTGGTTCAACTCCACATCTCGACGGAGGCTCCCAAGCGACACCTAACCAATCTAGGAGGCACCACCCTCCAAAAGGTAATAGATGGTGTTGATGATGATGAACTCCTTGCTCTTGTGCTTCAAATGATAATCTCCCCAACACTCAACTCTCCTCACTGATTTGGCTGTGGTGGAAGAAAGGATTGAGTGGAAAGCAACTTGGGAAGTCTAGAGATCAAGCTTCATATGGTGGGAGTGGAGCAACTTGATCTCAACACAAGGGTAGGTAGTTTTCTTCTCAGAAATGTAAGGTAGGAGTGGTAGTTCTTTCTGATGGCTCTCTCTACGAATGAAGAGGGGGTGGAGGGGTATTTATAGCCTCCACACAAAATCCAACCGTTACACACATTTGACCAATCTCGGTGGGACCGAAGTTGACAACTCGGTGAGACCGAAAGTTCAAATCATGTGAACGTTGGGATTTTCGGTGGGACCGAAAATACAATCTCGGTGTGTCCGATTCATGCAAAGACCAGAGCTTGCCAATTTCGGTGGGACCGACTTCATCATCTCGGTGACACCGATTTGATGACAGAAGGTTACAGAAGCTTGGCAACTCAAGTTTCGGTGAGACCGAGTTCAGAATCGGAAAATCCGAAATTTCTAGGGTTGGCTTTGTGGCTGAGGTGGTTCATCTCGGTGTGACTGGGTTTGGAAAAACGGTGAGACCGAGATTACTTATGAGTGTACATTGGAGTGAAAGATTGCTGATAGTTTTGGAGGTGTATCACTAAGCACTTTGAGCAACCAGATCATTAACATAACCTCATCCCCTTTTAATAGTATTGGCTTTCCTATGGACTCAATGTGATCTTGGATCACTAAACCAAAAATGGAGTCTTGAGCTTTTGCCAATGTTTTCCTTAGCATTTTGAGGGGTCCACTTTTTCAGTCCTTTCCATACCCATATCACTGAACTTTCTGAAATGATTCTCAAGTAACTATTAGTTCAATGATATATATGTTGTTATTAATTACCAAAACCACCCGGGGATTAGTTGCACTTTCAATCTCCCCCTTTTTGGTAATTGATGACAACATATAGAAACAAAGCTTCGACAAAGGATATAATCAATGAATAATATAAATCGCTTTGAGAAGTATGTGATAAGCAAGAGCTCCCACTAAATTTGTGCATTATTTAAGATTTGCGTTTGAATGCAAATGCACAATCGATTAGGATCATGGGTCACTCTTCCATGTCACATACATCTTGGTGGAGCGCACAAAATGATAAGAATGGATAGCATGCACCCAATCACCAAGACATGAGTAAATGGTCATACAAGATATGAATAGCATATGATAAGCATTAAGCACACATTAAAGCATAGTACGACCAAGCACTCATCAAAGTAGAATCAAACGTAGTATCAAACACACGAAATGTCTCAAAACAAAAGTATCTCAAGAAACCGCAAAAGAACGAAAAGAGCAAAACGAGCACTCTCTCTCTCGAGTCCTATGATCTATACAATTTCTCCCCTTTGGCAACAAGTTACCAAAAAGTTCGAAAAGGCATAGAGCTAAGCGTCACTTTGGGGACTCTGCTGGCGGCTCTGTGCAGGCTGATGTTGGAGTTGAGATGGCAACATCGGCGAAGACTTCACTGATGTCTGTGGAGCTGGAGGAGTGGACACTGGAGCTGGAGCTGGAGGAACTGATGGAGCTGTGGGAGGTGCTGAGGCTGTAGTCCTCGTGTCTGTCACTGGAATAGCAGCTGATCTGGGTCTTGTGGGAACCGGAGCAGGCTGTGAATAATCATCTGGACTAGGTCATCCTGCATCTCACGCATGAGCTCTTCCTTCTCCCTCTTTGCTTCCTCTATATCTGCCTCAAGCTTGTTGTGATTACACGCACTTGATCGACTTGACATCGAGAGCATGGATCTTGTCTTCAACAATCCTCTCAAGGCTCTCCTAAGACTGCACAATGCTGGCCAGCGTTGTTCAATCCTTAGGGTAGCTTCAAGGAGCTTCTCTCCAACACTCTTGGGTTTAGCTGCTGCTGCTCTTTGCTTCCTTTTCAGCTTTGGCTTTCTTGGCAGCTTCTATCTTTGCTGTCCTTCAACTGAAGTTGGATCCTCCTCATCCATGACAACAACATTGTCCTCATGCTCAGCTGCGTGGGCAAGTGTGGTCTATCCAACAAGTAGGTGCCCGTGCCAAACTTGGCATTGATAAGCATCTGAATGTGCGGGCAAATCCACATGACCTCTTACGGTCACCGCAGTTCTCTTGATGGTTTCAACTATCAAGTCCATCACCTTAAAAGGTGCTCTCTCATCAGGGATATGCAGCATGTTGATAGAATATCCTCTGATCATGCGATGATCTCCAGACTTGGGCATCAAGGTATGCCTCAGAATAGTGTTTGTCGTAGGAAGACCCGCCTCGAGATAATACACTGAGCCAAGCTTCCAGATTCCCAAATCCTTAGCTGGAACCTCCTTGTACATATTCTTCATAGACTCATGGTTCTTCTTGGGAATTCCATAGACATCAATGTCATCTTCCCTCTGCACTGGAGCATTCAGAAGTTCTGCCCATTCTCCAACAGTTGAAGAGAATCTTTGGCCTTCAGTCATCCATGTGATATTTCCATCTGGATAGAAATGAGCTGTGGCATAGAATTGCATGATCATCTCATCATTCCAATCATCGACTTCGACCTCTGAAGTCTGCAACACCACATGCGATGAAGCATTCATGCACATGTGGAAAGAAGTCTCTGTGCTCTTCACTTGTCAATGTATTCCCGATCAGCGTGTCTCGTGTATGCGCAACTATGGGCTTCTTATCCAACAAAGACAGTCTCATAGAAGTCCTGCTGCTCTCTGGTGTGGAACCTTGGATCAACAGCAGTTCTTCTCCTCACGGCATATGGATCAGCTTGTCTCCATAGCCTGAGACCTCTCTCCTTCCTTTCCTTCATGTTCTCAGCTTGAGGATGAGCATCATTGTGTAGTGGCAGTTTCTGTCGAAGTTTTAGCAATACTGGTGCCTCATCATCTGACACAGCTGGTGGCACATCATCCTTCTTCTTCTCAGATGCAGGAATGTTCCTGACAGTCTTCTTGGGCTTGGCGGCGAGGCTTTCTTGGAGCTGCCTTGGTAGTCTGAGACTACTTGGGCTTTGAAGTGGCTCCTGCCTACGATGGCATCACCCATGAACTTGGACTTCGAGGAGGAGGCTGGGGTGCTTCCTCATCCTCATCTTCCTCTCTTGCATCATCATGCACAATCCTCTTCCTCTTGGAAGTTTTCTTCACCTTGCTGGTTGTTTCGCTTCCATACTCAACTTCTTGGCAACAAGTGGACTGCTTGACTTTCTGGTGCCTTTCTTGGTCTCTTGACCTGTGGCTCTTTGGCAACAACTTTTCTTTTGGGCTTTGAGAAACCTCTTCCTCAACCATGAAATCTAAATCTTCTTCATCGAGTTTCTCTTCTTTACGCCCAGTGGCTGCAGGAGGCAAACCACTTGGTGTACTCCTCTCACCATCATCGATGAGCTGCGACTTGGGACTAGTGCCCGCCTCGGGAATTTCAGCAATAGGTGACTCGATCTGTTACGGCTGTCACTGGCATCGGACATGGCTGACAACCCGTGAATAGATAAGGTGTAGGCGAGTAGAAGAGTTATCACAAACTGCGAAGTTTTGCAAACAAAATGAGTTCAAATTCTAGTATTAGGTTTTCACAGAAGACATTTCGGTCAGACCGAGTTTAAAATTCGGTGAATCCGAAGTGTTCAAACAGAAGCCTTCACACCACTTTCGGTTGGACCGAAGTGGGTTTCGGTCTTGCCGAAAACGCTAGGGTTTCACAGAATCCTCATTTCGGTCACACCGATTTGCACAACTCGGTTGGACCGAAAGGTGCAGTGCAATGGCCAGAGGCCAAATCGGTCGGACCGAGAATGTAAAATCGGTCTCACCGAGATGTGTTCGGCGGAAACCTAACCCTAAAATTTTACTCGAATCCATTCCAAAAGATCTAATCTGGTGTTCAGGAAGATTTCAAACGTGGCAAGATTACTGGCAAACCAAACGTGCATTGAATCGGAGATGGGAGCACGAGTGGGATCGAAACTCACCCTAACTTGGTGGAGTTCCTCTACGGCGGCAACGGCACGGAGAAGATGTCCGTTGACGGCGACGGAGACCTGCGGCGAGGGCGCACAGACGACGACGGAGACGATCCGAAGACCACGGCGACGACAGCAAGGGGTGTGGGGGCGAGGCGTTTTGAAGTAGGAATCAACGCGCGCGGCCCTCGGAGTATATATACCCCTTTGCTGTCGGTGGGACCGAGTTGTAAAACTCGGTGGCACCGAGATGGATAACTGCAGGCAGTTATGCACTTCGGTCACGCCGAAAAGTACAACTCGGTTTCACCGAGGTGAAAACCTAGATCAATCCAAGTGCTTTCGGTTGGACCGAGTTTGAGTGGGTTGGTCTGACCGAAATCACTTAGAAGGTTTTGGAAGTTAGCCCTTGACGGATCGGTGGCTCCGAGTGCTCCTCACTCGGAGGGTCCGAAAATGACTTGTTCAAAGTTTGTGATGTAAGCATGAATAGAATTTGAGACAAGAAAGCATAGATAGCTAGGGGAGGAACTTAGGCATTCTTGTTCATCCATTTGGTCAGAAAAATCAAAATGACCAAAACAACAAATGGATGTCCTCGAATGGATAAAATCATGCATCCAACATGCTCACACAATAAAATAGCAAATGAAATATGTGTCAAACATGCACAATCAAAACTCTAGCTACTATCACACAATTTGTCGATGACTAGGTCATCTATATATGAGTATATTGACTTAGGAGTCAAATGAGAACATTTGATCATAGGTCATACTCATCGTTTAAGCACAAGTGGGGTTACCACTTTTACATAAAGCATTTAATGTGTTCACATCTTTTGAAGATGCTTTAGCTCAATTCTTTAGAGCAAAGCTCCCCCTAGATGTGAGAACCCCTTTTAAAGGGTCAAACTAACCTTGGGTTATCGTAGAAGACTTCATGTAGATGTTGAAGATGTGGATGCTCAATGTTGATGAAGATCATCAAGAGTTGGGAGCAATCCCTTGGATTCGGGCACTTTCAATACCTACATGGGTTAGTCCCACAAGGAACAAACAAGGATATCCATGGACATAGATTTAAGTACACAATAGATGATGTCCATGAAAGCAATGATTACCTTGTCCCTTGACTTACCAACAAGAGGGTTTGTGACTCCATGAACTAGTGCATAATGTGGAAGTTGGTTGCACAAGTTTTTGCCAAAATGAATGTGAGTGGAGTATGTTGGCGGAGTCACCCTCAAGAACTCTCTAGTTCTTCTTCTTCGGGATCCACATCATCTTGATGGGAATCCTTGGGGTTGTAGTTGAGCTTGACGAAGTAGAACTTGATGTTTCCTTGGGAACCCACTTGACCATGGCTTTAGGTGCTTCAATAAATGCATCAATCTCCTCTTGAAGCTTGTCCTTGCCTTTTAGCTTGTGGTCTTGTGGTGGAAGGTCATCTTGAGCTTGTTCCACATTGGAAGAAGTAGGATTGTACTTCTCCTTTTGAGAAACAAACTGTGGAGTGGGATATTGACCTTCTTCCCATTCAACACCCTCGGCGTTGAACTTTCGCTCAAAACCAATTCCTTGATTCTTCCGGTGCCTTCCTTGCTTGCGGACAATTTCCTCAAAGTTCTTGCTTCCGCAAGGCTCTTGTAGACACCTTTCTCTATAATCCCTTTCAATAAACTATTTTCTTGCTCAAGTGTAACTTGGCTTGAAACATTGTTAGTGGAATCAAGAGAACTACTAGAAGCAACAATATTGGATTTAGCATGGTTATTGTTACTACTAGATGAAGAATTTTTCTTATGCTTGTCATGCTTAGTTTTAATAGGTGGCAAGAAATTAGACAAGAGAAGTCGTTTGGCAAGATATGAAGAACTCTTCTTTCAAGATCGTCATTGATAGCTTTTAGAAACTCATGTTCTTGCTCTAGAGTGAGCTTCTCGAAGCGTAGCTTCTCATGAGATCTTAGGAGCTCTCTATGATCTTCTTGAGTTGTTTCATGAGCTAACTTAAGAGTGTTTAGTTCTTTAGTTAGACGCTCAATCTCCTTCATAGCATTATCATTCGACTCTTCTCGACTATAAAGACTACTAGCATGTTCATCATTACTAGGCTCACTAGATTTATCATGTAAGAGCTCATCTTCACCAAGCAAGTCATCCTCATCACTATCAAAGTCAATAAATTCAGGGTGTGATACCTTGGGGCCTTTAGCCATGAAGCATCTTCCAATTCCCTCATTTGGTGAATCAAATAAGTCATAGGAGTTGGAGTTGGAGGATACGAGAGCAAGACCGGCAACACCTTCATCTTGACTGTAGTCGGAGTTGGAGTGATAGCTTCTTTCGGAATGATTGTCGGAGTCGGAGCCGGAGACCCATTCACCAACATGAGCTTGATGTTTTCTTCTTGTGTAGCTCCTTGATGACTTGTCTTTCCTCTCCGAATCCTTGCTTCTCCGAGAGGATCTTCGTTCATAACGATCATCTCTACTCCTTCTCTCTTTCCGAGGTGACTCTTCTCTTGAGCTTCTTCTTCTTGGAGATTCTTCTCTTCTCTTGTGGGGAGACGGGCACTCATTTGAGTAGTGTCCGGGTATTCCACAATTGTAGCAATTTCGATCACGACTAGAAGATCTCTTTTCATCATATGATCTAGACTTTGAGCTTCTCTCTTTGCTTCTACTCTTGTAGAATTTGTGGAAGTTCTTCACCATTAGGCTTATCTCTTCATTGGAAACTAGCTTGTCACTTGAGGTTGCGGGAACATCACTTATAGCTTTGTAAGCACCACTTGACTTGTTGTGAAGTTCTTCCTTATCCTTGAGTGTCATCTCATGAGCAACAATTCTTCCAATGACTTCGGTTGGCTTGAGATTCTTGTAGTTTGGCATCATTTGGATCAAAGTGCACACGGTGTCATACTTTCCATCCAAAGCTCTGAGAATCTTCTTGATGATGAATCGGTCGGTCATTTCTTCACTTCCTAAGTCGGCAATCTCATTTGTGATGAGAGCAAGCCTAGAGTACATTTCAGCGACACCTTCACCTTCCTTCATCTTGAACTTGTCAAGTTGACCTTGAAGAACATCTAGCTTTGATTCCTTCACGGACTCGGTACCTTCGTGCATTTCAACCAAAGTATCCCAAATTTCTTTTGCATTCTCAAGACGGCTGATTTTGTTGAACTCCTCGGGACACAAGGCATTGAAGAGAATGTCACAAGCTTGAGCATTGTTTTGCAACATCCGCAATTCATCCGTTGTAGCCCGCGATCCGAACTTTTCCTTCCTCGAAGAATTCACCTTGCATACCAACACAAATAATGCCCCATGCGGCTGGGTTATGTCCAAGAATATGCATTTTCATTTTATGCTTCCAACTAGCAAAGTTTGTACCATCAAAGTAAGGACCTCTCTGAAAATTACCCTCACTAGGCGCCATACTCTCCTAGGTTGTGAAACCAAGCTTATGGAGTCAATGCAATGGAAACCAATACAATGGAAACCAAAGCTCTGATACCACTTGTAGGATCGAAAGTATGTCTAGAGGGGGGTGATTAGACTACTTGACAATATAAAAATTCAGCCTTTTGATAAAGACAAGTTTTTGGCAGATTCACGGTTATGATCAAGTCAAGTATCACCCTACACATGCAATTCTAGAGTATAGGCAGCGGAAAGTAAATTGCACATGTAGTAAAGAGAGGTGGAGAAGAGCAAACGCAATTTGGAGACACGGAGATTTTTCTCGTGGTTCCGATAGGTGGTGCTATCGTCAATCCACGTTGATGGAGACTTCAACCCACGGAGGGTAACGGCTGCGAGAGTCCACGGAGGGCTCCACCCACGAAGGGTCCACGAAGAAGCAACCTTGTCTATGCCATCATGGCCTACGCCCACGGAGGGCTAGCCTTACTCGGGGTAGATCTTCACGAGTAGGCGATCTCCTTGCCCTTACAAACTTCTTGGTTCAACTCCACATCTCGACGGAGGCTCCCAAGCGACACCTAACCAATCTAGGAGGCACCACCCTCCAAAAGGTAATAGATGGTGTTGATGATGATGAACTCCTTGCTCTTGTGCTTCAAATGATAATCTCCCCAACACTCAACTCTCCTCACTGATTTGGCTGTGGTGGAAGAAAGGATTGAGTGGAAAGCAACTTGGGAAGGCTAGAGATCAAGCTTCATATGGTGGGAGT
The DNA here is from genome assembly GCA_021437245.1 of Aegilops speltoides. Classification (NCBI taxonomy): domain Eukaryota; kingdom Viridiplantae; phylum Streptophyta; class Magnoliopsida; order Poales; family Poaceae; genus Aegilops; species Aegilops speltoides. The sequence continues at coordinate 376,099,897 of CM038142.1, forward strand.
GGAGCAACTTGATCTCAACACAAGGGTAGGTAGTTTTCTTCTCAGAAATGTAAGGTAGGAGTGGTAGTTCTTTCTGATGGCTCTCTCTACGAATGAAGAGGGGGTGGAGGGGTATTTATAGCCTCCACACAAAATCCAACCATTACACACATTTGACCAATCTCGGTGGGACCGAAGTTGACAACTCGGTGTATCACTAAGCACTTTGAGCAACCAGATCATTAACATAACCTCATCCCCTTTTAATAGTATTGGCTTTCCTATGGACTCAATGTGATCTTGGATCACTAAACCAAAAATGGAGTCTTGAGCTTTTGCCAATGTTTGCCTTAGCATTTTGAGGGTCCACTTCTTGATCCTTGCCATACCCATATCAATTGAACTTTCTGAAATGATTCTCAAGTAACTGTTAGTTCAATGATATATATGTTGTTATTAATTACCAAAACCACGCGGGGATTAGTTGCACTTTCAATCTCCCCCTTTTTGGTAATTGATGACAACATCTAGATCAAAGCTTCGACAAAGGATATAATCAATGAATAATATCGTCGCTTTGAGAAGTATGTGATAAGCAAGAGCTCCCCCTAAATTTGTGCATTATTTAAGATTTGCGTTTGAATGCAAATGCACAATCGATTAGGATCATGGGTCACTCTTCCATGTCACATACATCTTGGTGGAGCGCACAAAATGATAAGAATGGATAGCATGCACCCAATCACCAAGACATGAGTAAATGGTCATACAAGATATGAATAGCATATGATAAGCATTAAGCACACATTAAAGCATAGTACGACCAAGCACTCATCAAAGTAGAATCAAACGTAGTATCAAACACACAGAATGTCTCGAAAACAAAAGTATCTCGAAGAAACCGCAAAAGAACGAAAGAGCAAAAACGAGCACTCTCTCTCTCGAAGTCCTATGATCTATACAATTTCTCCCCCTTTGGCAACAAGTTACCAAAAAGTTCGAAAAGGCATAGAGCTAAGCGTCACTGGGGACTCTGCTGGCGGCTCCTGTCTGGGCTGATGTTGGAGTTGAGATGGCAACATCGGCGAAGACTTCAGCTGATGTCTGTGGAGCTGGAGGAGTGGACACTGGAGCTGGAGCTGGAGGAACTGATGGAGCTGTGGGAGGTGCTGAGGCTGTAGTCCTGGTGTCTGTCACTGGAATAGCAGCTGATCTGGGTCTTGTGGGAACCGGAGCAGGCTGTGGATAATCATCCTGGACTAGGTCATCCTGCATCTCACGCATGAGCTCTTCCTTCTCCCTCTTTGCTTCCTCTATATCTGCCTCAAGCTTGTTGACAGTTACCTGCACTTCAGTCAGCTTGACATCCAGAGCATGGATCTTGTCTTCAACAATCCTCTCAAGGCTCTCCTAAGACTGCACAATGCTGGCCAGGCGTTGTTCAATCCTTTGGGTAGCTTCAAGGAGCTGCTCTCCAACACTCTTGGGTTTAGCTGCTGCTGCTGCTGCTTCCTTTTCAGCTTTGGCTTTCTTGGCAGCTTCTATCTTTGCCTGTCCTTCAACTGAAGTTGGATCCTCCTCATCCATGACAACAACATTGTCCTCATGCTCAGGCTGCAGTGGCAAGTGTGGTCTATCCAACAAGTAGGTGCCCGTGCCAAACTTGGCATTGATAAGCATCTGAATGTGCGGGGCAAATCCACATGACCTCTTCTGGTCAGCTGCAGTCCTCTTGATGGTTTCAACTATCAAGTCCATCACCTTAAAAGGTGCTCTCTCATCAAGGATATGCAGCATGTTGATAGAATATCCTCTGATCATGCGATGATCTCCAGACTTGGGCATCAAGGTATGCCTCAGAATAGTGTTTGTCGTAGGAAGACCTGCCTGGAGATAATACACTGAGCCAAGCTTCCAGATTCCCAAATCCTTAGCTGGAACCTCCTTGTACATATTCTTCATAGACTCATGGTTCTTCTTGGGAATTCCATAGACATCAATGTCATCTTCCCTCTGCACTGGAGCATTCAGAAGTTCTACCCATTCTCCAACAGTTGAAGAGAATCTTTGGCCTTCAGTCATCCATGTGATCTTTCCATCTGGATAGAAATGAGCTGTGGCATAGAATTGCATGATCATCTCATCATTCCAATCATCGACTTCGACCTCTGAAGTCTGCAACACCACATGCAGTGAAGCATTCATGCACATGTGGAAAGAAGTCTCTGTGCTCTTCACTGTCAATGTATTCCCAGTCAACGTATCTAGTGTCTGCAACTTTGGGCTTCTTATCCAATAGCACAGTCTCATAGAAGTCCTGCTGCTCTCTGGTGTGGAACCTTGGATCAACAGCAGTTCTTCTCCTCACGGCATATGGATCAGCTTGTCTCCATAGCCTGATACCTCTATCCTTCCTTTCCTTCATGTTCTCAGCTTGAGGATGAGCATCATTGTGTAGTGGCAGTTTCTGTCGAAGTTTTAGCAATACTGGTGCCTCATCATCTGACACAGCTGGTGGCACATCATCCTTCTTCTTCTCAGATGCAGGAATGTTCCTGACAGTCTTCTTGGGCTTGGCGGCGGGCTTTCTTTGGAGCTGCCTTGGTGGTCTTGATCGCTTGGGCTTTGAAGTGGCTCCCCTACGATGGCATCACCCATGAACTTGGACTTCTGAGGAGGAGGCTAGGGTGCTTCCTCATCCTCATCTTCCTATGCTGCATCATCATGCACAATCCTCTTCCTCTTGGAAGTTTTCTTCACCTTGCTGGTTGTTTCTGCTTCCATACTCAACTTCTTGGCAACAGTGGACTGCTTGACTTTCCTGGTGCCTTTCTTGGTCTGCTGACCCTGTGGCTCTTTGGCAACAACTTTTCTTTTGGGCTTTGAGAAAACCTCTTCCTCAACCATGAAATCTGAATCTTCTTCATCAGAGTTTCTCTTCTTTCTGGCCCTGGTGGCTGCAGGAGGCAAACCACTTGGTGTACTCCTCTCACCATCATCTGATGAGCTGCTGACTTCAGGACTAGTGCCTGCCTCAGGAATTTCAGCAATAGGTGACTCTGATCTGTTCTGGCTGTCACTGGCATCAGACATGGCTGACAACCTGTGCATAGATAAGGTGTAGGCAGAGTAGAAGAGTTATCACAAACTGCAGAAGTTTTTGCAAACAAAATGAGTTCAAATTCTAGTATTAGGTTTTCACAGAAGACATTTCGGTCAGACCGAGTTTAAAATTCGGTGAATCCGAAGTGTTCAAACAGAAGCCTTCACACCACTTTCGGTTGGACCGAAGTGGGTTTCGGTCCTGCCGAAAACGCTAGGGTTTCACAGAATCCTCATTTCGGTCACACCGATTTGCACAACTCGGTTGGACCGAAAGGTGCAGTGCAATGGCCAGAGGCCAAATCGGTCGGACCGAGAATGTAAAATCGGTCTCACCGAGATGTGTTCGGCGGAAACCTAACCCTAAAATTTTACTCGAATCCATTCCAAAAGATCTAATCTGGTGTTCAGGAAGATTTCAAACGTGGCAAGATTACTGGCAAACCAAACGTGCATTGAATCGGAGATGGGAGCACGAGTGGGATCGAAACTCACCCTAACTTGGTGCAGTTCCTCTACGGCGGCAACGGCGCGGAGAAGATGTCCGTTGACGGCGATCGACCTGCTCTGCGAGGCGCCTGACGGCATTTACGACGGAGACGATCCGGAGACCACGGCGACGGCAGCAAGGGGTGTGGGGGCGAGGCGTTTTGAAGTAGGAATCAACGCGCGCGGCCCTCGGAGTATATATACCCCTTTGCTGTCGGTGCTCAAGACATCTCAGGAGATTCGTCTGTGTTCAAATTAATTCGAGGTTGTCACCTCATTCAAATATTTCAATTGTTCCGGTGCATTATCTATCTCTTCAACAATCCTTTTAAATGGTGTTTTCTTTTAGTGGGTCCTAACCGACAGGTCTTTTCCCAGGATCTTACCTGACACTTCTAATTTCCCGGAGCTACTCTCAAATCTGTTTTGAAGTTTGACGTAAGTATGAATTTCATCAGTCAGATCTTTTCCAAGATCAATTTCAAATCATTTTCATTGTTGGCTCAACCTCTTCGCTTGTCATTCTCCCGGAGCATCTCAGTAATTTTGGTGGTGTTTCTCGTCGTCATTCTCTACAATTGAAGACTGAAGAAGAGTTTTTCCTCTAAATCTTGTCTGTCCTCTCGAAGATTCGCGGTTCTAGCTTCATATTATCCTCTCAAATTATTCCATTTGTCAGATATTCTTTTCATCCATCCGGAGTATTTCAAGAGTTGTTTTCCCGTTTCTTTTCACCGGAGGCCATTGTTCCAGAAGAATTCTTCGTCCTCACATTTCAGCTACCGTTATCCAATTATCCCGGTACTTCGTTCAGGTGTTCTTTAATCAGCTCATGATCTCTTTGTTCTCTTGCATCTAAATCCCCTCTAGCATATTGGTTCTTCTAATTTCTTCCCGGTGATTCATTCTCGTTCATTAGTCTTTTTCGAATTCTTACGGTGGTTTGTTCAAGATCCTTTTTCTTTGATTATCATATTAATTCATTCGTTCTTTCCAAATCCTACCAGTGGTTCATGAAGACCTTCTCAAGTTTGCGATATGTCACTTTTCAATCCTTTTTTAAGAAGAATAAGTAGTATGAAAAATCCATTGCTTGTCATCAATTTAAGTTGATGAAGGACAAGTATACAATAAATCTTATTCTTATTTCATCCAAGTGATTAATCCCTTTTCTTCGGAGTTTGTTCGTGAGGAATAAATTCCAGTTTCAAGTTTTTTCATCTTTTCTTTTCCGGAGTTCAAATTCCCTCGGCCATTTCGTCGGAACCTCCATCTAAATCATCGCAAGGCTCATCTTATTCTTTCTTCCATCATTCTATCTCATCATTCTTTTGTCACCGGAGTTCTTCACGGTGGTTCTTCATGATTTAATTCATTCTTCAAGAGTTCATCAAGACTTTTTTGGAGAAATTCAAGTATCTTTTCTTCTCGCGTCTTGAAGTGTAATTAATTCTCTGTATTCTTTTGAAGTGGAGTTTTGCATTTCTTCGTTATTCTCAGCTATCCAATCATTTCCGTTTGTGGCCGGTTATCACCTTATGATCTTGAGATGTTACCATAAGACCACAACAAGCTTATTCTTTTCGTTGTTGATTTTCTCAACAACTCCGTTTAAACCTTCCTTCTAAAGATGCTTTCTATTTCATTCGTGGCACAAGTTGTCATTTTCTTCTCCGTTCTTTTCATTCAACTCTTTCAATTCTTTCCGGAGGTTTTGTGTCATGTCTTCATCAAGTATCATTCTATCCTCTCAAGCTCGTGTTCTATTCCTCCATGTTTCAGCTGGAGTGTTGCCTAAATCCTTTCAGTCTTATTCATTTCTTATCTCGTTCTAACCGGAGTGGTTTTAGAGTCTATCTTGTTTCCATGAGCATTTGATTCTCGTCATATTCGCCGATAATCTTTTCTAACCAAGTGCTCTCCACTTTGTTCATATTCTCCCTTGCGTTCTCACTTCACCTCTTCCTCTTTCTCTTCCGTCTCGTTCTTAAGATCTCGGGACGAGATCTCTTGTTAGTGGAGGAGAGTTGTAACGCCCCGGATTCGATGCGCCAGGTGTCTGCCAGTTATTCGCCGTCGTTGCCATGTCATTTGCTTGCGTGTTGCATTTTGCCATGTCATCATCTGCATTTCATCTGCATGTTTTTTCAAAACTTGCATCCGTTCGGGTTCCCCCGGTTCTCTCCGTTGTCCGTTCGGAGTCCAGACCTCTCGCGCGCGCCCGTTGCCCCTCTCCGACCTCGCTTCATGAGTGGCGATTGTAAGCCAACTCTTTATCCCATTCTTGTTCATTACATGGGATTGTGTGAAGATGACCCTTCTTGCGACAAAACCACCATGTGGTTATGCCTCTAAGTCATGCTTCGACACGTGGGAGATATAGCCGCATCGTGGGTGTTACAAAGAGCCAAATAATTGCTTTACTTTATTGCTATGCGATAGCAATAGTTGCAAGATCAATAGTTGGCGAGACGACCATGTGACGACACATTGATATAGATCAAGATGATGGAGATCATGGTGTCATGCCGGTGATGATGGAGATCATGACGATGCTTTGGAGATGGAGATCAAAGGCACAAGATGATGATGGCCATATCATGTCACATATTTTTTGATTGCATATGATGTTTATCTTTTATGCATCTTATCTTGCTTTGATTGATGGTAGCATTATAAGATGATCTCTCACTAAATTTCAAGATAAAAGTGTTCTCCCTGAGTATGCACCGTTGCGAAAGTTCATCGTGCCCAGACACCACGTGATGATCGAGTGTGATAAGCTCTACGTCCATCTACAACGGGTGCAAGCCAATTTTTGCACACGCAGAATACTCAGGTTAAACTTAACGAGCCTAGCATATGCAGATATGGCCTCGGAACACTGAGACCGAAAGGTCGAGTGTGAATCATATAGTAGATATGATCAACATAGTGATGTTCACCATCGAAAACTACTCCATTTCACGTGATGATCGGTTATGGTTTAGTTGATTTAGATCACGTGATCACTTAGATGATTAGAGAGATGCTATCTAAGTGGGAGTTTTTAAGTAATATGATTAAATGAACATAAATTTATCATGAACTTAGTCCTGGTAGTATTTTGCAAATTATGTTGTAGATCAATAGCTTGCGTTGTTGCTTTCATATGTTTATTTTGATATTATCATAGAGAAAACTGTGTTGAAAGATGTTAGTAGCAATGATGCGGATTGGATCCGTGATCTGAGGATTGTCCTCATTGCTGCACAGAAGAATTATGTCCTTTGATGCACCGCTAGGTGACAGACCTATTGTAGGAGCAGATGCAGACGTTATGAACGTTTGGCTAGCTCAATATGATGACTACTTGATAGTTTAGTGCACCATGCTTAACGGCTTAGAATCGGGACTTCAAAGACGTTTTGAACGTCATGGACCATATGAGATGTTCCAGGAGTTGAAGTTAATATTTCAAGCAAATACCCGAGTTGAGAGATATGAAGTCTCCAACAAGTTCTATAGCTAAAAGATGGAGGAGAATTACTCAACTAGTGAGCATATGCTCAGATTGTCTGGGTACTACAATCGCTTGAATCAAGTGGGAGTTAATCTTCCAGATAAGATAGTGATTGACAGAGGTCTCTAGTCAACATCACCAAGTTACTGGAACTTCGTAATGAACTATAGTATGCAAGGGATGACGAAAACGATTCCCGAGCTCTTCGTGATATTGAAATCGACGAAGGTAGAAATCAAGAAAGAGCATTGATGATTGACAAGACCACTAGTTTCAAGAAAAGGGCAAAGGGAAAGAAAGGGAACTTCAAGTAGAATGACAAGCAAGTTGTCACTCTCACGAAGAAGCCCAAAGCTGGACCAAATCCTGAAACTGAGTGCTTACACTGCAAAGGAAATGGTCACTGGAAGCGGAAATGCCCTGAATATTTGGTGGATAAGAAGGATGGCAAAGTGAACAAGGGTATATTTGATATACAGGTCAATGATGTGTACCTTACTAGTGTTTATAGTAGCCCCTGAGTATTTGATACTTGTTCGGTTGCTAAAAATTAGTAACTCGAAATAGGAATTACAGAATAAACAGAGACTAGTTGAGGGTGAAGTGACGATGTGTGTTGGAAGTGGTTCCAAGATTGATATGATCATCATCGCACACTCCCTATACTTTCGGGATTAGTGTTAAACCTAAATAAATGTTATTTGGCGTTTGCGTTGAGCATGAATATGATTTGATCATGTTTATTGCAAAACGGTTATTCATTTAAAGTCAGAGAATAATTGTTGTTCTGTTTACATGAATAAAACCTTCAATGGTCATACACTCAATGAAAATAGTTTGTTGGATCTCGATCGTAGTGATACACATATTCACAATATTGATGCCAAAAGATGCAAAGTTGATAATGATAGTGCAACATATTTGTGGCACTGCCGTTTGGGTCATATCGGTGTAAAGCGCATGAAGAAACTCCATAAAAATGGACTTTTGGAATCACTTGATTATGAATCATTACTGTGCCTTATGGGCAAGATGTCTAAAACTCCATTCTCCGGAACAATGGAACGAGCTACTGACTTATTGGAAATAATACATACCGATGTATGCGACCCAATGAGTGTTCATACTCGTGGCAAGTATCATTATTTTCTGACCTTCACAAATTATTTGAGCAGACATGGGTATATCTACTTAATGAAACACAAGTCTGAAACATTTGAAAAGTTCAAAGAATTTCAGAATGAAGTGGAGAATCATCGTAACAAGAAAATAAAGTTTCTACGATCTGATCGTGGAGGAGAATATTTGAGTTACGAGTTTGGCCTTCATATAAAACAATGTGGAATAGTTTCACAGCTCACGCCACATTGGACACCAGAGCGTAATGGTGTGTCCGAACGTCATAACCACACTTTATTGGATATGGTGCGATCTATGATGTATCTTACCGATTTACCACTATCATTTTGGGGTTATGCATTAGAGACAGTTGCATTCACTTTAAATAGGGCACCATCAAAATTCGTTTGAGATGACGCCTTATGAACTGTGGTTTGGCAAGAAACCAAAGTTATCGTTTCTTAAAGTTTGGGACTGCGATGCTTATGTGAAAAAGTTTCAACCTGATAAGCTCGAACCAAAATCGGAGAAGTGTGTCTTCATAGAATACCCAAAGGAAACTATTGGGTACACCTTCTATCACAGATCCGAAAGCAAGATATTCGTTGCTAAGATGGATCCTTTCTAGAGAAGGAGTTTCTCTCGAAACAAGTGAGTGGAAGAAAAGTAGAACTTGATAAGGTAATAGTACCTTCTCCTGAATTGGAAAATAATTCATCACTGAAATCAGTTCCAGTGATTCCTACACCAATTAGTGAGGAAGCTAATGATGATGATCATGAAACTTCAGATCAAGTTACAACAAAACCTCGTAGGTCTTCCAGAGTACGGTCCGCACCAGAGTGGTACGGTAATCCTGTTCTGGAAGTCCTGTTACTAGACCATGATGAACTTACGAACTATGAGGAAGCGATGATGAGCCCAGATTTCGCGAAATGGCTGGAGGCCATGAAATATGAGATAGGATCCATGTATGAGAACAAAGTGTGGGCTTTGATGGACTTGCCCGATGATCGGCAAGCCATAGAAAATAAATGGATCTTCAAGAGGAAGACAGACGTTGATAGTAGTGTTACTATCTACAAAGCTCGACCTGTCGCAAAAAGGTTTTCGACAAGTTCAAGGTGTTGACTACAATGAGATTTTCCCAACTGTAGCGATGCTTAAGTCTGTCCGAATCATGTTAGCAATTGCCACAATTTATGAAATCTGGCAAGTGGATGTCAAAACTGCATTCCTTAATGGTTTTCTTAAAGAAGAGTTGTATATGATGCAACCAGAAGGTTTTGACAATCCTAAAGGTGCTAACAAAATGTGCTGGCTCCAGCGATCCATCTATGGACTGGTGCAAGCATCTCGGAGTTGGAATATATGCTTTGATAAGTTGATCAAAGCATATAGTTTATACAGACTTGCGGTGAAGCCTGTATTTACAATAAAGTGAGTGGGAGCACTACAACCTTTCTGATAAGTATATGTGAGTGACATATTGTTGATCAGAAATGATGTGTTTGAAAGGAGTTCTTTAAAAGAAAGACCTCAGTAAAGCTACTTACATATTGAGCATCAAGATCTATTGAGATAGATCAAGATGCTTGATAAGATTTTCAATGAGTACATACCTTGACAAAAATATTGAAGTAGTTCAAATGGAACAGTCAAAGAAAGAGTTCTTGCTTGTGTTGCAAAGGTATGAAATTGAATAAGACTCAAATCCCGACCACGACAGATAATAGAAAGAGAATGAAAGTCATTCCCTATGCATCAGTCATAGGTTCTATAAAAGTATGCCATGCTATGGACCAGACCTATTGTATACTCTGCCCTGGTTTGGCAAGGGAGTACAATAGTGATCTAGGAGTAGATCACTGGACATTGGTCAAAATTATCCTTAGTGAAATAAGGATATGTTTCTCGATTATGGAGGTGACAAAAGGTTCGTCATAAAGGATTACGTCGATACAAGTTTTGGCACTGATCCAGATGACTCTAAGTCTTAATCTGGATACATATTAAAAGTGGGAGCAATTAGCTAGAGTAGCTCCGTGCAGAGCATTGTAGACATAGAATATTTGCAAAATACACACGGCTCTGAATGTGACAGACCTGTTGACTAAACTTCTCTCACAAGCAAAACATGATCATACCTTAGTACTCTTTGGGTGTTAATCACATAGCGATGTGAACTAGATTATTGACTCTAGTAAACCCTTTGGGTGTTGATCACATGACGATGTGAACTATGGGTATTAGTCACATACAAATGTGAATATTGGTGTTAAATCGCATGGCGATGTGAACTAGATTATTGACTCTAGTGCAAGTGGGAGACTAAAGGAAATATGCCCTGGAGGCAATAATAAAGTTATTATTTATTTCCTTATATCATGATAAATGTTTATTATTCATGCTAGAATTGTATTAACCGGAAACATAATACATGTGTGAATACATAGACAAACATAGTGTCACTAGTATGCCTCTACTTGACTAGCTCGTAAATCAAAGATGGTTAAGTTTCCATCATTAGGAGAATGATGTGATTGACTTGACCCATTCCGTTAGCTTGTCACTTGAACGTTTAGTATGTTGCTATTGCTTTCTTCATGACTTATACATGTTCCTATGACTATGAGATTATGCAACTCCCGTTTACCGGAGGAACACTTGGTGTGCTACCAAACGTCACAACATAACTGGGTGATTATAAAGGTGCTCTACAGGTGTCTCCGAAGGTACTTGTTGAGTTGACGTATTTCGAGATTAGGATTTGTCACTCCGATTGTCGGAGAGGTATCTCTAGGCCCTCTCGGTAATGCACATCACTATAAGCCTTGCAACCAATGTAGCTAATGAGTTAGTTACGGGATGATGCATTACGTAACGAGTAAAGAGACTTGCCGGAACGAGATTGAACTAGGTATTGAGATACCGACGATCGAATCTCGGGCAAGTAACATACCGATGACAAAGGGAACAACGTATGTTGTTATGCGGTTTGACCGATAAAGATCTCGTAGAATATGTGGGAGCCAATATGAGCATCCAGGTTCCGCTATTGGTTATTGACCGGAGACGTGTCTCGGTCATGTCTACATAGTTCTCGAACCCGTAGGGTCTGCACGCTTAAAGTTCGATGACGGTTATATTATGTGTTTATGTGTTTTGATGTACCGAAGGTATTTCGAAGTCCTGGATGAGATCGGGGACATGATGAGGAGTCTCGAAATGGTTGAGACGTAAAAATCGATATATTGGACGACTATATTCAGACATCGGAAAGGTTCCGAGTGATTCGGGTATTTTTCGGAGTACCGGAGAGTTACGGGAATTCGCCGGGGAGTATATGGGCCTTATTGGGCTTTAGGGGAAAGAGAAAGGAGAAGCTGGGCGCCCCCAAAGCCTAGTCCGAATTGGACTAGGGGGAGGGGCTGTGCCCCCTCCTTCCTTCTCTTCTCTCTCCCCTTTCCTTGACTCCTACTCCTACTACTTGGAAGGGGGGAATCCTACTCCCGGTGGGAGTAGGACTCCTCCTAGGGCGCGCCATAGAGAGGGCCGGCCCTCCCCCTCCTCCACTCCTTTATATACGGGGAGGGGGGCACCCCTTGGAGACACAACAATTGATCATTGATCTCTTAGCCGTGTGCGGTGCCCCCCCTCCACCATAGTCCTCCTCGATAATATCGTAGCGGTGCTTAGGCGAAGCCCTGCGACGGTAGAACATCATCATCGTCACCACGCCGTCATGCTGGCGGAACTCTCCCTTGACACTCGGCTGGATCGGAGTACGAGGGACGTCACCGAGCTGAACGTGTGCAAGAACTCCGAGGTGCCGTAGTTTCGGTGTTTGATCGGTCGGGCCGTGAAGACGTACGACTACATCAACCGCGTTGTGCTAACGCTTCCGCTTTCAGTCTATGAGGGTACGTAGACACACTCTCCCCTCTCGTTGTTATGCATCACCATGATCTTGCGTGTGCGTAGGAATTTTTTTGAAATTACTACGTTCCCCACCACCTTCACCACCCGGGTATGCCTCTCTTCTCTCTCTCGGGCCATGACTTGGAATGAAGGATTTTTACCCGGCGGTTGATTTGTGTCATTTCTTCCTCTTGTAGCTCCCTAGGACCATCAGTGGCAACGAAAGGAGCGGGGTGGCTGAAGATCTATCTGCTTGTTGTCACCATCAATCTTCATGCGTGAAGCTAGTTGCGTTTGATTGTGTGGACAGTGGGAGGAAGTTTATGACATGTGCAGAGAAGGTTAAACCCTCTTTCATTGTTACAAATCATTTGTTAGATGTGATTCAGACGCTACCACGGTCCCAACCCATTCATACCACACCTTCAACCAAACACATCCTAAGACAGTGTCACAGTTTGTACCTAATATCTTAAATTGTTGCCATCTCATCAGCGGTGCCATTAGAAAATTATTTGACACCGCTTCAGCAGTTTGTACAGCCAACTTTGGTCCACACATCTAAGCAGCCAAGCAGTAAAATAATAAATCTTTATGGCACGAAGGAACTGGGAATCGGAGCAACTACGTGCTCCGGAGTCCGGGTCCCTGATTTTTTTCCGCTACATCGGCTCGCCAGTGCAGGGCACCGGTGCGAGATGTAGCAACAATTGTCTTTACCCCAGTTTTGGCATACATAGTGGACGGGCTTAGTGCTATTAGTTCTATGTTACTAAATTTGTGCATGTACACACTTGTTAGTATCAATTTGCTGTCATCCAAACACTGTCACTATGCTGTTGCAGTTATATTTAACTTCCTCATAAAATGTTCAATTTGTTATTTATTGTACATGAGTAAGAACTTGTAGCATCGTTGTAGTTAATTATAGCTTCCGATGTTCCAGAATTTGGTCGTTGTCTCAGTACCAATTATTTCATTTGCACATTGATCTTTTTGAGAAGATATGTCATAATTAACATGTTTCTTTAGTTTTTCAAAATAAGCATTGGTGATTTTCTATGTTGCTATAAACCCATTTCCCATACAATTGTTACTAATCTAGTTTTAAATATTATAGGATGAACGGAAGTGTTCTTACTTGGAGTGGGTTGATCAAGAGTGGCCACAGTCTTTGAAGATGTGCCTAACGAAGCTCTGGAGCATGTATGAGGAAGAGAACACACGTAGGCTTAGAGAAAGTCTTGTCAACGCTGAAGCATATTTCAAGATGCGGGATAAAAAGTTGAAGGTGGAGAATGAGTTCAGATTTTTTAAATCAGACTTTGCTAAGATGTTGTTGGTGAAGGAGGAGGCACTTTCCCAGTTGGCCCGTGCAAAATGGGTTCTTACTGAACTGAAAGAGAGGTGGATAAGACGAGCCTAGATGATCTTGATTAGAAAAATGAATGTATTGTTCTTATGAAGTTGAACTAGCTATATGTTGTACTGTGCTATTTTCATGTAGCTACCGTACTGTGATGTTATAATATATTTGGGATAATTAGATTTATGCCCCTAGTTATGTCCCACTCGTCTGTTTTACCCCTAATTCCCAAAAGTCACCGGTTCTGTCCAAGTCACTTTGCTCCTCTTATGCTTTTGCCCTTTGACTGTTTGACCGCCAGTTTGAAAACTTCATAATTAATTCATACTAAATCAGAAAAATGCAAATAAGATACCAAAATGTTCAGAAAAACATCACCTATATCTCATTGTCATTTGCATTCATGAAAAAAGTATTGGAAAGTGTAAATCCGAGTGTTAGCTCTTTTGGTACCATCATGAATAGTAAACTCTAAAAAATTCAAAAAAATATGGTGGAAAAGAACAACAAATGTTCTAAGCGCTTGCCAAGTTTCATTAGGGAACGACATTCGTGGAAGTCGTGGCAAAAAAATAATATATTTTGGAGTGCTGATTGTTCTTTTTGCCGCGACACCCACGAATGTTATTCCCTGATGAAACTTGGTAGGCACTTAAAACATATGTCATTCTTTGCCACCAAATTTTATTTGAATTTTTTTGAAATTTTTTAGACTACTATTCATGGTGGTAGCATAAGAGCTAAAACTCGGATGGGTACTTTCCAACACTTTTTTTATGAATGCAAATGACACTGACATATAGGTGATGTTTTTCTGAACATTTTGGTATCTTATTTGCATTTTTCTGATTTAGTATGAATTAGTTATGAAGTTTTCAAACTGACGGTCAAACGGTCAAAGGGCAAAAGCATAAGAGGAGCAAAGTGACTTGGACAGAACCGGTGACTTTTGGGAATTAGGGGTAAAATAGACGAGTGAGACACAACTAGGGGCATAAATCTAATTATCCCAATATATTTATGTGCCTGATATGAAATTGGTAAACAATTGTTCGATATGAAATGTGAATTTGCGTAATACTGGAATTATTACTTGTAAACTAATAAACCTGCTAAATGTGTCATGGACCTTTGCAAACGGTTCTAGCAGTAAAAGTGCTTGCGATGGATAGCCCAATGCCACACAGTTTTCTTCATCAAACCGTGTGTGACATAGTTGATAAAAGCAAACAGTTAACCAATGAAGACCGTTTGTGATAGTTACACCTTTCACACACGAGCCTACACATAAAACTGTGTGGGATGTACGTCCGAATGGAAACGTTTTTCCTGGATTGACTGTGTGGGATGTACATAAGAACAGAAACGTATTCCTTGGATTGACTGTGTGTGATAGACATACGGATGGAAATGTTTTTCTGGGATTCACCGTGTGGGATGTACATACCTACGGAAATAATTTTCTCGGATTACCGTATGGGTTGTATATACCTACGGAAATGATTTTCTCGGATTACCGTGTGGGATGTACATACCTACGGAAATGATTGGGTTTCGATACCTCGCCCGATCGCACATCGCCTCAGCCTGGGTCCCAGGAGGGCCTATTCCCGATGATTTCTGGGCCGTGTGGGAAGGACACCCTATCGCACACACTCACTTGACGACGGTTCCAAATGCCATCGCGGAAAGGGGTTAAATACCGTTTGTTTAGAACCGACGCACACCAGTGCATTGATCTACTCCCTCCGTTTTATAATGTAAGACGTTTTGACACTCACATTATGAGACGAAGGAAGTAGTTCAGAAAACATCAACAAAAAGCACAAGCATCGTACACTAAAACTAATGGCGATTCATAGAAGAGGGGGGTGGTAACAATATCAGGCTACTACATGGACCAAACCAGATTATCCATCAAAATCTATATTTATATTTATACCTACTAATAAAGGGGCTATTGCTTCTTACCACCGTAATTTCGTCCATTTTCGTCCGTTGTCCGTCCACTTTGCCCATATTTTTTCTATATCTGAGATAGTACTAATCTATACCTGCAAAAAAATCAACCAAATAACCCGTCCCTGCGTTGTGCCTCCAATGATTCCAGCGCACCTAGGCCAACAACAAACCCGCCTGTGCACTCCCAATTAATCCAGCCCACCTTTCCGTTTGGGGCAAAAAATAAATGCTTCTGAGCGGACTCTAACTCAAGATGTAACAACCAACACATAACAGCGTGGCCGAACAAGCTAGCTTGTTCTGTTGGTGAAAACAAGATTGATTCGTTAATAAATAGTCCCACCTCGCTCTCCCATATTCAGTCTACTCAGTTTATATACCTTTTTCTGTTTCTAGGTGTGAAGAAGCTGTCTCAGAGATAATTACAAGGGTATAGAGAAGCTTCTATATACTATATGTGCTAAACGAGGCATGTGACGTGAAAAAGAAAGTAAGGAAGGAAATCGGAATCCCGTGAGATATCTTCTCTAATTTGAGAATCACACGAGGTGATAAGAAGAAAGGAAGTACACTAGGAGTTCCAAGGGAGAGGACGGTTCACAATGATTCAAAAAGCATGGTAAAGGACGACATTGCCGGGGTTAAAAAAAGAGAGGATGTTGCCATTGGCATCAATATTCCGTACTAAATTTGCGTGAATTTTATTTTATGTTCAAACACACGACTTTGTTTGATTACTTATTAATAATTCATTGCTTTCAATGATCTTTATATATTGTCATGATGTTACGAATAAATCAAAGTTTTTCCATCAATTTACTCCGAATCGCACCCCATGTTCTAACCTCCATGTCATGATCTTCATTTGATGCATCTTTCTTCATAACCGTCCATTGTCCCGTGACATGGTTCCTTGACCCGGCCAACCTTTGTTCATAGGAACTACAATTCTTTTCCCAGACATTGCCATCGGCATTAATATTCCTGACTAAATTTGCATTTATTTTATTCTCTGTTGAAACGCACGATGTAATTTTTTGTAATTATTACATTTTATTACTTTTGATGTTCTTTATATCCGCATGATGTTATGAATACATCAAAAGTTTTTTCATAAGAAAACATTATCAATCAGATCAATTTAATCTGAATTGTACCCCATGTCCTCAGCTCCATGTCGTGAACTCGTGATCGTCAAATGATGCATATGTTTTTGGAATAAGAACCGTTGTCCCGTGACATAGTTCCTTGACCCGGCCAACCGTGGTTCATAGGAACTAAACTTTTTCCCCGTTACAATGCACGGGCATTTGTGCTAGTAAAATATTATACCACGTGGCATCGTACGGACCGCCACGTCAAGTGGCGGGTAGATGCATCGTACATGCCATTGTTTGGCGGGGCGACGACGCCGGCATGTTCGTGCAAGGGCGTCACGCCGGGGCATTGATGCGGTGGTGATGGCTGATTGCTAGCCTGGTGGCCAAGGCGGCGTTAAGGGCTTTGATGGCAATTTCTTCCCAGCGAACATCGTCAGATAAACGGTCAAAATAAGACCAGGCTGGACTACGTGCTTGAGAGAGAAAAAGGAGATAGGATTTTCATGATTGCTACTGCTTTTGTACAGAGTGTTCTCATAGCTACCCTTTTTTCACTTCATTACAAATCTGGCGTCGGATTTTTTACCATAGCAAATCGCACTATTTTTATGGCAATTGTGTTATAGAGGATGACAAGTTTAGTTGGCAAGCATGTTAAATCCACCTTATTTATTTATTTTTTGTCCGAAAATTGTCGTGCTCATAAACTAATTTGACATCCAACGCCAACTAAAGTTGCCATAAAAACGTTCGATTTGTCATGCTAAAAAAACAGACGTCAGATTTTTAACTTTTTTTGTGGGGTGCTCCCATGGCTACGGTTGTGCATAGATCGAGCGTAAGTTATGATTACTACTACTATGCACGGTGAGAAGAGGATAAGAGACACAAGAAGAGAGAGAGTGAGTGAATGAAACGAATTTTCTGCTTTATGTACTATTACTTCGGGCATGTGTGTTGCCGTTGCTTCAACGTTTCACTATTGGGTCAACTATTTTAGTATTTTTACTATTTGAATAATGAATTACGAGGTGCACCTACAATAATAAAGTTCGACCCACTAAGAGATAACCAAACAATTTCATAAGCAACTATCTCTTCATGCATAGCTCTAGGAAGAAAACGATGCAACAAAGCGTGCCAAACACTTCTAGTACTAGTAAGCTGGCACGTGCAACGCATGTCTCAGCCAAAGCAACACATGAAACTCATATGCATATTGAATTCTGAATCCATATTCTAGAAATTTAATAAAACACAATGACTATAATGTCTGATGATCCCTGACTGTTTAAAGGTCATATAGTAAAGAAATTTAATACAAAGCCCAACAATGCTTGAAGAGTCACAAGCTTGATGAGTCTATCGGTTTTTAGGACCATTTTTGCCCCCATTCCGAGTTTCTCTCATCTCCTGGAGTGCAACATTCATGAACAAGAAATGAAGGAAAATTAAGATTTTTTTGTATGACATGGATGTCATGCAAGCGGCAAGCCACACTTTCTCTAAGTTAATCTTAGTTCTGGCCAGATTAACCATGAATGAAACCTGTCCTATCAACATACAGTTTATTGCATAATAAAGGGAAAAATATAATATTTTTATTTTCTTGACACAGATCTCATCAATGAAAAAGCCATGCTTTTATTACTCGCTATTACTAAATCATGTAGTATTTATAGGGTCAGCCTGTTTGAGCATCCTCTACTTTTTCTTCTTTTCTTTCTTTGCCATTAGAGTATGGTGATTGTTGCATCCCAAGTACGGGAAGGGCCTAAATGATCATATCGTGATGTGAATATTTAATATGCAAATATAAGGCGCTATTAGATAACAGGCAATATATGTTCACTTCTGTTTAAAAAAATACCAGCATGATCACACATTTAATCGAGATAGCATAAATACCTATATAGTATTCTCATGTATGTTTCCGAACTAACCTGCACTTTAAGGCCATATTTACCAGCATGTAGGAGATCAGCTCTAGAGAAATGGCACTTCAATGCATCGGAAACAAGATGTTGAAATGAACAAAAATACCTGGCAAACTCTATACATAACATGCCTGCTGTATTTGGCTCCTGAACTTTAGCTCCTCCTCCGTCCATTTTAGAGTCCCCATTCCTAAAAACAAAAAATTTCATTCATCAAAAATCTTATATGTCTCCAAGGGATAGTGGTAACCACAATGTTTAATTCAGGAGCTATTATCAATATAAAATATAAGATGAAAAGTAAGAAATTTATTGTATGTGCTAAAAGTGCTTTGTAAGTAGAATTAATAAATGGTGCCGATCTCTAACTCATAATTGGGAACCTAGAATACCCGCCGATGAGTGTTTGTATGGCATCAAGGGACGAATAAGGTCAGGGGCTAAGGCAGGTGGTCAAGGATTGATCCTGATCTTGCCTGTCATCTGATTCTATGACTCTCGGGGCTGAGCATCCATATGCCTTCTGCTTAACTGTATCCTTGTCTGTGCCATGCAGTTTACGTAGCTCAGCTCGAGGAACACAACCCTTAATTCCCTCTATCAATGGAATAATACGCAACCTGTGTATTCACGGAAAAAAAGTAATCTCTTCTTTTTATTACCATCTAGATGTTCTAACCAAATTGAATAAAACGTAGGAGCAAGCTAGCGCTCTTTATGCAGTAGTTAAGCACGCGAAATGCACATCTTGACTACTATAAATACAAAAAATATAAATTGTAAGTGTTAGGAGTGTAAAAAATACATATGCATTTAGACTAAAAATAACCTCTCTAGAATTATGCCAGCCTATGTGTCATGCTTATAGGTGAAATACGTACATGGCCAACCACAGGATAATGCAAGAGATTGTCCATCACTCTCATAATAAAATGCTCGGTTGTACCGAGTGCTGATTTTTTTACCTCTATGGCATATTAATGATCTATCATCAAAAGATTCAGGAAGGTCAATGAGGTCATGTATACCAGGTTTCCACCAATAGACGATCGCCTAGGCTTCTTGGTTTATCCTTTTCCTTCAAAAGCTCCACATAGTCACCTATCGGAAGAACACTTCTGTATACCAAGAAATGAGTTAACGTATTTATAGTTAAACATCCCTTCATGATCATCTATTCGCTTATTAGATTTTAGAAAATACTCAGATGAGTATTAGATCGATACTCTGCAACCACAACTGAATTGGCATTGCCATCATCATTGTTGCAGACCTGCAGTCCTCATGCAATCACACACACCACCGTCATCACAATGACATTCAAGCCATGGTAACTGTGTTGGTCGATGCCACTATTCTGGTTTCGTGTTTACAGAATACAATACATACCATCTCGTTGAACCAACATATTCTATCAGAACTTAATATTTTCATTTACGGATCTTCTCGAAAGAGAAGCACACCTTTACTTCCCCTTCGTTCTTTCACAATAGAGACATAGACCAAATACATGTTAGATGGTGAAACAAACACAGTTAAGAGATAAGAGGAAGTACATATACAGATCATGTGTCCGTGACTCTACTCAGCACAAAAGCATTTCAGAATTGGAAAGCAGATTCATAAAACTGGAACACATCATTAATAGGAAGAAATCAACCAGCAACAAACTTATATATTCAATGAGTTAGGTGCATAGTAAAATGTTGGTAATCCATATTTTAACACTTAGCCTACATATCCTTTTATCGTAGTGTACTTTAGGCCTTGTTTTAAATCCTTTTTATTGTTCTTGTGCATTGATTTTTTTAAATCACATGTCATAAAGATAAGCAAGGAATATCTATGATAGATGAATAAATAATGACGAACATAGAAATGGACAAGATGTCGTTGCCTTCAACATTTGACTGCCATTGATTTAATGTTTAAACATCTCCATTTGACATCTAACATTCAAAATTCAGATCGTCTTGCTTCCCGAAGCACATGTCCATTTGACATCTAGCCATCAAAATAAACGGGGCAGCGATGACGAACTTTCTACGGGGCCGAGGGGTTGTTTTGTTGCGTCCCTGCAAGAATTAGAAGATGAGGGAGGTAGACGGAACCTAGGAGAAGAGCAGAGAGGAGAAGGGAGATGCTAGGAACCCCGATGGCGTCGAATTTGTCCGGCGGAGGAGCTTCTGCGGCGGCGGACTCTGGCGAGATCGGGACGATGCCCTAGGCCGAGGCGTCGGGGCACACCACTGCGGGCCGGCAAGGATAGTAAAATTCAGAATGATGCAACATAAATATAATTTCCATGAACATGCTTAGAGAAAGATTATCATGATATATACATCTGTTTTCTCTAAAAACCTGTATGTGTCATGGCACAGAAATGTCATAGTACGCTCCCAAAAATATTTTTCTTCTATACATGGACACAGAGCAAGCTCTAATCAGAAATAACAAAACAAATGTCATCTGACAAAATATAACTATAATATATCATGACAAACAGTATCAAAACAAAAGCATCACAAAGTACATACTTATTATCCTAACCACAAGACATTAATAATTAGAAGCACCAAGAAAAGGGAAATTTTCACCTTTGCACATATGTCAAGTGTGTAGTGCAGACTGCTAGGTGTTGCTGTCTCCAGAACCACACATTTCTGAAGTCTGAACAAAACAAATTCTTCTGCATTTCTCCATACCATGAGATATTATATTTAGTGGTATGTTAGTCACTATGTAGCAAGTATCAGACAGTCTTGCTAATTCGAAGTAACAGTAAGCAACTCCATACCTATTCGTTAATGTAGAGATGAACAGTTGTTCAAGAAGACACCATAGAATTCTTGCTTTAATTCATATCGCCTCCTGTAATAAAAATGAACTACAGATCAAAAAATAAGTAAAAGCTTGCTTGGCTGGAAGTTGCATGAAGATGAGATGATTCCACATTATTCTCAGCTATTCATGCATACCATACGTGACCACAACCTGGGACGACATGTCTTTCAAATACCATGTCACAGGAGGCGTGCACCTGAAGGAGTTCTCCGGCTGCTCGGAACACAACAGAGATGGAAGACAGGAGGTGGGCAGGCGCGACCACAATAATCGGCCTTGGTGGCGGCCTGTCATCCTCGATGGTGGCGTTTTCAGGCTCGGTGCTCGATGGTCGTCATCGGTGGCGATAGCCGGAGTCCTCAATGGAGGTGGTTCCGGCTCATCCCTCGATGGCAGCGCCCACCTCGATGCCATGCATGCCACCGACCCCATGCGTGGCCCGAATCTGATCTCACAGCCACGACCCCGCGTGCAAACCAGGCCTCACCCGCACACACGAATCCGGCCGTTGCCTTCCTGTTGCGCGCACCCTCCCGACTGACGTTGCATCATAGTACAGAGGCGTAGGCCGCCGCTTGCCCTGGCCCTATCCCCGCCGATGGCCGTGCCGGCGACCAGAGAGAGCACAACTGCGCCTCCCCACTACAAGAAATATGTCAACTTATGACCTTCTGTCAATGACCCTCGAAGAATTGGTCATAAATTTATGACCATTTTAGACCAATTGGTCAAAAGCTGTTCAGGGGGCTTCAAACCCTAAACCATTGCGACCATTTTGGTCAGAAAGGTCGTAATTTCCTTACACGAAATGGTCACAAAGCAAACAGTGCTAGTCCGCTACCTTATTTCTAGTTGTTAATGACCAATATAGATGGTCATAACCTTGTAGATTGTGTTGGGTTGTGATGACTAGGCGCCATCTCATCAGTTTTGCATATGTGTCATGTCCATATGGCAGTTTTTGCCCTAGGTTGTGAAGCAACCTATATTTCTATCATTCCCAAAATTCCCCAAAAAATCTCATAAATTCTTTGGGTCATATCTTCATCAAATATGTAAAAATCCTTCCTTGCCTAGTTCAAAACTAATTCAACAATATTCATTTTCCTATTATGTTCACAACAACACTTTATGAAGGAAGTGCTATTTATATATTCTTGATTGCCCTACGAATTTTTGGGCACTCTTTCCTATCCAAATCATTACCGCATGACAAAATTCAGCTCCATTTGCCTAGCAAATCTTCCTCGGCAAATTTCCAATGTTTTTGTCCACCTAGAAGCATTGTGAAGGAAGTACCTTTTTTATATCTCTAAATGACATGAAATTTATACAGTTTCTTCATATGCCCAAATTATCACCCTCCTCCAAATTGCAGCTCAGTCAAATCATCTATGTGAGCCCAGGTTCAATTTATATTTTATGGCCAAATTGGCACGTTGCAAAGCAAGTGTTATATAGACCCCTCCTATTACCCTCAAACTTTTCGGGCACTCTTCCATACCCAAATCATTGCCACATGATAATATTCAGTTCAATTTTCCTAGTAAATCTTTCTCGGGAAATTTCCAAAGTTTCTACCTCGAGAGAAGCTTTGTGAAGTAAGTACTAGCTAGGCTTACCCAAATGATCTGAAAATTGACCAGCGCATGACCATACCTAAGTAACTTACCTACACCAATTTTGAGCTCATTTCATTCATCCAATCTCTCTCACTAGTTTTCCCAAGTTTCTGTCCATAGAAGAGCATTGTGAAGGAAGTACTACTTTGGCATGTCTAAATGGTATCAATTTTCTACAATGCTTTCCTATGCCCAAATAACCATCCTCCACAAAATTTCAGCTCAATCCATTCATTATTTTGAGCCCAGCTTCAACATTCATATTTTTGTCCAGCGTGGTACTTTGCAAAGCAAGTACCACCTAGGATCCTCCTTTTGAGCTAAAAATTTGTGAAGACATTCTCCTTAGTAGATGATCATCCTCAGCCAAAACTCACGCCCATTGGCCATGTGCATTTCCCGTACCGCTAATCAAACACTTGGCTGCTAATTCATGTTTGAGCATCGATCGGTCTTCTCGTGAGAATCTTATTGAAAGATCGAGGATGTCGCCTAGAGGGGGGGGGGGGTGAATAGGCGCTTTAAAATAATTATGGTTTAGGCTTGAAGAAATGCGGAATAAACCTAACGGTTAATTTGTCAAGCACAAAACCTAAAACAACTAGGCTCACCTATGTGCACCAACAACTTATGCTAAGCAAGATAAGCAACTATGTGATAGCAAGATATATGACAAAGAACAATATGGCTATCACAAAGTAAAGTGCATGAGTAAAGGGTTCGGGTAAGAGATAACCGAGGCACGCGGAGACGACGATGTATCCCGAAGTTCACACCCTTGCGGATGCTAATCTCCGTTTGGAGCGGTGTGGAGGCACAATGCTCCCCAAGAAGCCACTAGGGCCACCGTAATCTCCTCACGCCCTCGCACAATGCAAGATGCCGTGATTCCACTAAGGGACCCTTGAGGGCGGTCACCGAACCCGCACAAATGGCAACCCTTGGGGGCGGTCACCGAACCCGTACACTTTGGCAACCCTTGGGGGCGGTCACCGGAACCCGTCAAGATGCTCGGGGCGATCTCCACAACCTAATTGGAGACCCCGACGCTTGCCCGGAGCTTTACACCACAATGATTGAGCTCCGAACACCACCAACCGTCTAGGGCGCAAGCACCCAAGAGGAACAAGCTCAAGGGCACCAAGCACCCAAGAGTAATAAGCTTCTCAAACTTCACTTCCACGTATCACCGTGGAGAACTCAAACCGATGCACCAAATGCAATGGCAAGGGCACACGGAGTGCCAAGTCCTTCTCTCTCAAATCCCACGAAGCAACTAATGCTAGGGAGGAAAATGAGAGGAAGAACAAGAAGGAGAACACCAAGAACTCCAAGATCAAGATCCAAGGGTTCCCCTCACATAGAGGAGAAAGTGATTGGTGGAAATGTGGATCTAGATCTCCTCTATCTTTTCCCTCAAAAACTAGCAAGAATCCATGGAGGGATTGAGAGTTAGCAAGCTCGAAGAAGGTCAACAATGGGGGAAGAACACGAGCTCAAAAGGATAAGGTTCAATGGGGAAGAAGATCCCCTTTTATAGGACCTCCCGAATCCAACCGTTATGTGCTCAGGTCGTGCACAAGCGGTACTACCACTTAGCACGCTCAAAACAGCCCAAACAAGAGAGAAAACACGAGTTTTTGGTCCGGGGCGGTACTACCGCTTAGGAGCCATGGTAGTACTGCTCTGGAGCGGTAGTAAAAAATTACATCCGCTCTAGTCGCGGTAGTACCGCTGCAGCCTTCACCAAAACAGCCACAACTTTTGCAAACGGACTCCGAATTCGATGAAACCAAGTTTGTTGGAAAGATAGCGACAAGGCCTAACACAATCTTGAAAGAAATACCAATAATAATCAAATGAGAAAAGGCCCAAAAGAAAATGGTGAGAACCCTTCCTCGGAGAAGACCGGTAAAACCTCCAACACTGAAAACATCATAGAAGACGCATGCAAACTCCGTTTTCGATGAACTCAAGCTTGTCATCAAGATGACCATAAGCTCTAAGACTCACAAAGAGAACCAAACAAGAATCAAGAAACATGATGCAAGGATGCAATGGTTTGAGCTCTCGACGAACGATACAATCAAGCTACTCACTTGAGAGCCCCCCTTGATAGTACGGCTATCGATCCTATAACCCGGTCTCCCAACTACCACCATGAGACTGGTAAAATAGAAAACCTATCAAGGGTAAACCTTTGCCTTGCACATGGTCCACTTGAGCTAGATGATGACGATCTTGACTCCCTCAAGTTGGACCACCTTTCTTGATTGCGTTGGCTCGATGAAGACTAGATGATTGCTCCCCCATAGTCCACTATGGGTGAGCGACTCTTCGGCACATCTTCACAAGTCCATTGAAACCACAATGGATGGCAAGATTCAAACTTGATTGCTCCCCCATACTCCATTATGGGTGAGCCACTCTTTGTGTTGCTCCACTTGAACTTGCACACTGCAAACTTGATGACGATCACCACTTGATGTCATCCTCCATGGGTTGTATGGGATCTTCCTCTTGACGCAAGACCATGGAAACATACCTAACCCCACAAAGAACTCTCACCTAGACCATGGGTTAGTACACAAAGCGTAATGGACAATGCTTACCATACCATGGGAACACTTGGTCCCACTCGGTACATCTTCTATGCTTTGTGAGTTGATCAACTTGATTCACTCTTGACTTAGTCTTGATCAACCTTGAATCTTTCCAACTCTCTTCATTTGGATGATGTCTTGAAGGTAAATATGAATGATCACACAATCTTCTTCTTCAAGACATGCTTGCAATAAGCTCAACACTCACATGACCAATCTTTGGATAATTCCTTAATAGCACCTTGGTCAACCCATAAACTCCTTGAAACCAACACATGGACTTCAAGAAATGCCTATGGAAAAATCCTTCAAATATAACTCGATGCAACCATTAGTCCATAGAGAATGTCATCAATTACCAAAACCACACATGGGGGCACCGCATGTCCTTTCAATCTCCCCCATTTTGGTAATTGATGACAATCACTTTCAAGAGAGTTTATATAAGGAATTATGCATCACAATGCAATGCAACAACCAATGATGCAGGAGAATGAGATGCAAATGCTTAGGACCAAAACCAAAGCAAGGAGAAAACTCAGAAGACTTCTCCGCAAAACTCTCTGAAACTCCTCCCCCATTGGCATCGATTGCCAAAATGGGTGAAAAGCTGAGAAGGTCAAAATAAAGGGTGTCCCTCCATAAATTGTGTATTTCTAAACAAGAGAGTGGAATGCAATACACATATCCAACTGCCGATACTTGGAGGAAGACAAACTATATTGAGTCCCAAAGATTGCAACAAAAAGATATGACACAAAGACATAACAAAGAGCGACACAAGCAATCAGAAGATACCAATTGAAGCAAGCAATCAACGAATATCAATTGAACCAACTAGACCAATGGTCCTACATGCCACAAGAATAAAGATATTATGATAAGCGCAAAGGAGTGTTCTAAAGAAACTAGAGAAGCTCCCCATGATTTGTGCACACATAAGAATTTTTGTATTTGAATACAAAGTGCACAAAATAGGATCATAGCTCCCCCAAAATCAATAGAAACTCAGATCCAGTGCAAGTGAGCATATAGGAAACAAAGCCTAGCGCTTGCAACAAGCACATGGTTGAGCAACATGTAAAAGAGGAAACTTAAGAATAGGCTCAACCAAAATGATGTGTGTGAGTCATGGCGAAGCACTTGAGAAGACTAAAATTAGGATGAGCATTAAGCATCAACATAGTCTTGAAAGAATGAGGCACACGGTGCAAGGCCTATCATTCCCACACACAACTAGCAAATGGGTTCACAGGCTTACTAATAAGCATATAAAGAACTTATGCTTGTGACAACCTGTGGTGAAGATAGAAGATGAAAGCCTCATCAAGACGAGGGATGCCAATTAAGATGGCAAAAGCCTCGTAAAGATAAGCATGAGGAAAATAATCTTCACCACACAAGAGTGCATCAAGATGCAACGATAGAGGACACACACTCAAGGCAAAAGCTTTCACGGAGCCACCAAAGAAATAACATAAGAAAGACAAGGTGGACGTGAAAGAAAAGATATCAACTAGAGATGTAATTTCTCTCAAGTGTATAAGGTTCTATGTAGACGAAATCATGATGATATATATATATATCTACAAAGAAGGATGTACACCCGAAATAGTTACACCACGAAGGAACAAGATATCCACAAGGAAGTCATAAATATACCAATAAGATATTTGCTTGAAAGCATAACACTTGGCTAGATATGGTCTTATTGTATATAAATGAAGTCCAAACACACATCCATCAAGGGCATCACAACTAGCAACAGAGATCATCGTTGGGATGCTTTGAGAAAGGAAACAAGTATCACAAGATATGAAATGAATATCATGCCAAGATGCAACCGACACAAGGTTGAAAGGAAGAGAGGAAAGCATGAATAGATACTTGTTACCGAGATATCATTGGAAGGATGTAGTAGATACCAATTGAAGGTAGATAGTAGTTCATTGATCATCCTAGCTTGACTCCAATATGCACATGGTGACAACACCTTCCTTGTGAGTGAGCCGAGCATCCAATGTATCTCCAAATGTTCCTAGAAGAACAACACAAACTAAACGGTACCCAAACTCATTGGGACCACATAATTAGAAACACCAATACATAGGACAAACTACACATAAATATGTGCATATAGATATGAAAATAAATATCATGCACATCTCATCCAATTTGAGACTTGGTGGAGTTTCCCCTATATATTGGGTCAAAGAAAGAAAGCATGCCAAATAAAATACATGAAGTAAACATGCATGCTCAAAACTTTCAAGAACCAAAACGAAAAGACAAAGAAATGCCAAGCGAAAAGGATACCAAATGGAGAAATCATCACTTGGAAGATATTATTAAAGATACATCAAGGAATGAGATATCCATCGATACACACTAAAATAAAGATGTCAAACTCCCAATGAGAGGATGGTTCCAAACAAACCAAGCTCTCAACAAAGTTTCATGATGGCACAAGGTACCAAAAGAAAACGGCTTTCCTTCCACCAACACACACTTGATAAGGATCACAAGAAGAGTGTTCTAAATAAAATAGGATAGCTCCCCCATGATTTGTGCACTATAGAGAATTTGCTTTGAATACCAAATGCACAAGGTGGGATCACCACTATCACTATATCTAGAAAACACTAGACAAGAACAAGAAATTAACAAGATCCACAAGTGGTATGGAAGACAACGGGAGTTGACACAAACCTTGGCTAGAGAAAAGGCAAATAAAAACAAAAGCCAATGTAAAGATGATCAATTAAATTCTACCACACATAAATGACTACCAATTGTCAAAAGACAAGAAGTAGATGGAAAGAATTCCCGGTGGTAGATAGCAAGGATATCCAACATCATCTTCACACCACACACAATGTAGAGCTAACATGCCACCTAGATAATCTACAATATCAACACTAGGTGACAACATCTCAAATATACACATTTTCTAGGCTAGTAATATACATAGCATATTACTCCCCCATAATGTGATACCAATGAAGAAAACTTAACAAGAGTCAATAAGAGGATCCAACACGAGATAATCAATGGAATTTTTAGAATTTGAATTTCTCATGAGAGATATACCACCTAGCGACTAGATAAAAATATCAATACTAGATGGTATTACTCATGTGCACACATTTATAGGATTGTGAGGTGCACAAAGCACACCACTCCCCCATAATGGATATTCCATTAATCTCTCACAAGAGCCAACTGAGAAATAAACAAGATGCACTAAGGCTCAATGAACGACACACAGGTACATGATGTGCAAACCAACATACACAAAGGCTATTTGGAGACACATCATATACAAACACATGCAAGGAACAAAACCAAAACACGCAAAGGGGCAAGTAACTTTCAATGTAAACAATTTAAGTACAAGTTACCGCACGGAGGCACATTGGATATAAGTTATAAACTTGACGATTCAATAGACTTGGCTTGAGACAATAAGAGTGATGAAGTCCCCTTAATTCTTCATAATGTAGCCAAGTCTCCAATGCCCTCCAAAAACACCTATTGATCAAGTTTGAGCTTGTTGGTCCCCAACCAAGTTGGGTCCTAAGAGGTTAGTCACAATAGGCTTGGCTACCCAAATGGTTCTTTTCTTGACACCACTTTGAGTACCAACAAACTTGGCAAACACATTGCCAACCTTATCCTTCCAAGATAATAGATGTCATCAATAATAATTGGGTTAGATAAGTTACCACTAGTGCATTAAGAAGCGACGTGACCTTTCTCACGACATAAGTAGCAACGTCTACTCTTCACTTTCTTCTCACTTGATTTTTCCACAAGAGAAGCATTAGCTTGAGTCTTCTTGGGAAGTGGCCTTTCTTCAACTTGAGGTTGAGCATGAGATTGAACTTGTGTCCTCTTCCCTTGTTGCTTGACACTAATGGCCTTATTCTTCAATGGGTAAGATCTAACATGATGCCCTTCTACTTTGCACTTGAAGCAAACAATCTTGGCCGAATTCTTGACTTGTTCTTGGCACTTCTTTTTGTTCATGTTGGACTTCTTCTTCTTATTGGAGTTGAATCCAAGTCCACCTTTGTCATTGGGGGATTTTTGCACACTCAAGATATTGTTGAGTGCGGATTTCCCTTCATGCCACTTTTTCAAGTCTTTCTTCAAAGAAGTGACTTGGGCCTTGAGCTCTTTGATTTCCTCTACATGGTTAGTCTCAACACAAGTACTAGAGGAAGTATAAGCTTCATCATTAGAGCAACAAGGCAAGGAAAGCAATTCATCACAAGATGTACCAACATTGTGAGTAGATGAATTACAAGGACTAGCACATGGCAATATACTATTTTGACTAGAAGTAGTGCTAGTATCCACATGAGGCTCACTAGATGTTACTTTAGCAATCATGGCCTCATGAGCTATCTTTAGCACACTATGGGATACTAGAAGATCATCATGAGAGCTTGAGAGCTTTTCATGACTTTCTTCCAATTTCCCATAGTTGCAAGATAGCACCTCAAGTTGAGCCCGTAGCTCAACATTCTCCTTCAAAATGGATGCTTCAAAAGTA
Source organism: Aegilops speltoides (assembly GCA_021437245.1). Classification (NCBI taxonomy): domain Eukaryota; kingdom Viridiplantae; phylum Streptophyta; class Magnoliopsida; order Poales; family Poaceae; genus Aegilops; species Aegilops speltoides. The sequence continues at coordinate 376,130,001 of CM038142.1, forward strand.
ATAGAATTAGTAGCACAAGCATCATCATTAACAACAAGAGGAGAAGGCAACTTGGCACGCTCTTTTAGATAAGAAGCTTCAAGTTGAGCATGAGACTCGGTGAGTTTGATGAGCTCACCTTTGATGACGCTTGAGCCATTTTCGAGGTGCTCAAAATCCTCAAGGAGTCTAGCATGAGCAACTTCAAGCTTAGCATTTTTAGTTTCAAAAACATTGGCCACCTCAAGGGCTCTATCAGTAGATTCCTTCACTCTAGACAATTCTAGAGCAAAAGTCTCCTCAAGAGATTCCTTGGTGGTTTGTTCAAGTTCAAGAGCTTGAGAGGTCCACAATCTCATTAGCGTAATCACGCCCATGACCTTCCATTTTATCAATGGTGACCTCATGCTCCTCAAGACGAGATTCCAACTCATCAATATATTTCTTGCTCTCAATAGCAATGGACATAATTTCCATGAAGTTGGACGAGCAATTTTATTTTATGAAGAGCTTTAAAACCATTTCCCCTTAATTTTTAAGGAGGCAACATTATCATTCTCTTCATCATTATCCTCATCATCATTAGCATCAACATCATCATAAAGAGACATATTGGGGTACAAAGTAGGAGATACCTTTGACGCCTTAGCCATAAGGCAAAACACAATAGATGATGATGTAGGATCCCTTGAGGCACCATTAAACACCACATCTTGTTCCATGGAGTGTTCGGTTTCCTCTACATTGTTAGCACAACAATTCGAGGAAATAGATGCATTTTTATCATGGCAACAAGACATAGCAAGCATATCATCATGATATTTAGTCAAGCAATTTCTACATGATATGCAAGGACTATCAACACAAGGATGTGAAACATTTGGAGTGCTCGAAGTGTTAAATCCCAAAGAGGGAGCATTGCAATAATATAGTGATGAAGGATCATCCACAATAAGCATACTATCATCATTGCAATGACCAACACTACTCACCATATCATTACCTTGTGGCAAACCACATGTAGGTGAAGTAGAAGAAGTTGAGAAGACTATATGACCAGAGGTGGAGGGAGAACAACCATCCCCACAAATCTTGGACACACCATATTTATCTTGAAGCTTTGTCCATAACTCATGAGCATCCCGGAATGGCATGAGTTGAAATATAACTACATTGCTCAAAGCATCGAAAAGCACATTAGAGGCTTGAGCATTGAGATAAGAGTTTTTCTCATCCTCTGAAGATAATCTTTGGGGATCCTTTGGAGGAGAAAAATCCATATCTACAATTCTCTCTAAATTTGGGTCCATGACCCTAAAGAGATTAAGCATGCGAATGACCCAAACATCAAAATTTGTGCCATCAAAACTAAGAGTGTCAGAGAATCCTAATCCTCTAGTCGACATCTTTACTCTCTAGGCGGTTAAGCCCAACAAAGAGAGACGAGGCTCTGATACCAATTGAAAGATCGAGGATGTCGCCTAGAGGGGGGGGGGGGTGAATAGGCGCTTTAAAATAATTACGGTTTAGGCTTGACCAAATGCGGAATAAACCTAACGGTTAATTTGTCAAGCACAAAACCTAAAACAACTAGGCTCACCTATGTGCACCAACAACTTATGCTAAGCAAGATAAGAAACTATGTGATAGCAAGATATATGACAAAGAACAATATGGCTATCACAAAGTAAAGTGCATGACTAAAGGGCTCGGGTAAGAGATAACCGAGGCACGCGGAGACGACGATGTATCCCGAAGTTCACACCCTTGCGGATGCTAATCTCCGTTTGTAGCGGTGTGGAGGCACAATGCTCCCCAAGAAGCCACTAGGGCCACCGTAATCTCCTCACGCCCTCGCACAATGCAAGATGCCGTGATTCCACTAAGGGACCCTTGAGGGCGGTCACGGACCTGCATAAATGGCAACCCTTGGGGCGGTCACCGAACCCGTACACTTTGGCAACCCTTGGGGCGGTCATCGAACCGTCAACATGCTCGGGCGATCTCCACAACCTAATTGGAGACCCCAACGCTTGCGGAGCTTTACACCACAATGATTGAGCTCGAACACCACTAACCATCTAGGCGCCAAGCACCCAAGAGGAACAAGCTCAAGGGCACCAAGCACCCAAGAGTAATAAGCTTCTCAAACTTCACTTCCACGTATCACCGTGGAGAACTCAAACCGATGCACCAAATGCAATGGCAAGGGCACACGAGTGCCAAGTCCTTCTCTCTCAAATCCCACCAAGCAACTAATGCTAGGGAGGAAAATGAGAGGAAGAACAAGAAGGAGAACACCAAGAACTCCAAGATCAAGATCCAAGGAGTTCCCTCACATAGAGGAGAAAGTGATTGGTGGAAATGTGGATCTAGATCTCCTCTCTCTTTTCCCTCAAAAACTAGCAAGAATCCATGGAGGGATTGAGAGTTAGCAAGCTCGAAGAAGGTCAATCATGGGGGAAGAAAACGAGCTCAAAAGGATAAGGTTCAATGGGGACGAAGACCCCCTTTTATAGGACCTCCCGAATCCAACCGTTATGTGCTCAGGTCGTGCACAAGCGGTACTACCGCTTGGAGGAGCGGTACTACCGCTTAGCATGCTCAAAACAACCCAAACGAGAGAGAAAACACGAGTTTTAGGTCCGGGGCGGTACTACCGCTTAGGAGCCACGGTAGTACTGCTCTGGAGCGGTACTACCGCTCAGGAGCCGCGGTAGTACCGCTCTAGAGCGGTAGTAAAAAATTACATCCGCTCTAGTCGCGGTAGTACCGCTGCAGCCTTCACCAAAACAGCCACAACTTTTGCAAACGGACTCCGAATTCGATGAAATCAAGTTCGTTGGAAAGCTAGCGACAAGGCCTAACACAATCTTGAAAGAAATACCAATAATAAGCAAATGAGAAAAGTCCCAAAAGAAAATAGTGAGAACCCTTCCTCGGAGAAGACCGATAAAACCTCCAACACCGAAAACATCATAGAAGACGCATGCAAACTCCGTTTTCGATGAACTCAAGCTTGTCATCAAGATGACCATAAGCTCTAAGACTCACAAAGAGAACCAAACAAGAACCAAGAAACATGATGCAAGGATGCAATGGTTTGAGCTCTCGACGAACGATACGATCAAGCTACTCACTTGAGAGCCCCCCTTGATAGTACGGCTATCGATCCTATAACCCGGTCTCCCAACTACCACCATGAGACCGGTAAAATAAAAAACCTATCAAGGGAAAACCTTTGCCTTGCACATGGTCCACTTGAGCTAGATGATGACGATCTTGACTCCCTCAAGTTGGACCACCTTTCTTGATTGCGTTGGCTCGATGAAGACTAGATGACTGCTCCCCCATAGTCCACTATGGGTGAGCGACTCTTTGGCACATCTTCACAAGTCCATTGACACCACAATGGATGGCAAGATTCAAACTTGATTGCTCCCCCATACTCCATTATGGGCGAGCCACTCTTTGTGTTGCTCCACTTGAACTTGCACACTGCAAACTTGATGACGATCACCACTTGATGTCATCCTCCATGGTTTGTATGGGATCTTCCTATTGACGCAAGACCATGGAAACATACCTAACCCCACAAAGAACTCTCACGTAGACCATGGGTTAGTACACAAAGCGTAATGGACAATGCTTACCATACCATGGGAACACTTGGTCCCACTCGGTACATCTTCTATGCTTTGTGAGTTGATCAACTTGATTCACTCTTGACTTAGTCTTGATCAACCTTGAATCTTTCCAACTCTCTTCATTTGGATGATGTCTTGAAGGTAAATATGAATGATCACACAATCTTCTTCTTTAAGACATGCTTGCAATAAGCTCAACACTCACATGACCAATCTTTGGATAATTCCTTAATAGCACCTTGGTCAACCCATAAACTCCTTGAAACCAACACATGGACTTCAAGAAATTCCTATGGAAAAATCCTTCAAATATAACTCGATGCAACCATTAGTCCATAGAGAATTTCATCAATTACCAAAACCACACATGGGGGCACCGCATGTCCTTTCACTTATGTTGTAATTTTCTTCCTAGCACCAACCTGGGGAGTGCCCAACCTACTAGACATGCCTAAGCCGCCCAGAACACATGGCAACATTACGGTCACGCGGTGACCACGCGACGGGCATGCGAGTTTACGCGCTCTAGAGTTGAGGCCCTCGGCCACCGCCCAAACCTCGACGTATCGCCACCAAACCATGTATTTATGATTAAATAGGTCCTTATGTACCTAGAAATGATTTTTGGAAAAAATAAATAGCAAACTATGAGGCAGCTGCAGTTCAAATTTGGCCCGCTTCCAGCTGAATCGGCGGAAATTTGTCTTTTTCACGAGAGGTGGATCAACAAAATTTACACCCAACCATTTTGTCAATTCTGCATTAAATATGGCCTAGTATTTTATAAAAATGATTCAGTCCAATTTTGCAACAATTATTTGGTAGTTCCTTCACAAAAAACCCTCCTTTCGGGCACTCAAAAAATGGAAAATGGTTTTTTCGTCCAACGAAAATGAAAACTTCCTTAGGCAACATTGTTTGCCATTCCAATATGAACCCTTGTGCACAATATGAGATCATTTGAACAAACTATGCCATGAATGTGGCCATAAGATTGATCATTTGGCTTGAAAGCCATTGATCTTCACACATGATAGCTCGTTTCTGAGAACACTTTTTTAAAATAATTGCCGTTTTACAAGTTTGTTATTTTTCCTAGGAACTTGGCCACATTTGATGACACAATGCGAAGGTTTCCCAATTTTTTGATTTTTTTTTAAATTGTTTATACCCGTTTCAAAATGCGGTCAAAACGGCGGGAATGACCGTTCCTAGCTAGTGGTTGAATCTTGGAATTTTATTGGTGTTTCTCTGATTAAATAGATACTTATGTACCTATAAATGATTTTTGGAAAAAATAAATAGCAAACTATGAGGCAGCTGCAGTTCAAATTTGACCCACTTCCAACTGAATCGACGGAAATTTGTCTTTTTCATGAGAGGTGGATCAAAACTTTTTACACCCAACCATTTGGTCAATTGTGCATTAAATATGTCCTAGTATTTTAGAAAAATGATTTGGTCCAATTTTGCAACAATTATTTGGTAGTTCCTTCACAAAAAACCTCCTTTCGGGCACTCGAAAAATGAAAAATGGTTTTTTCGTCCAAAGAAAATGAAAACTTCCTTAGGCAACATTGTTTGCCATTCCAATATGCACCCTAGTGCACAATATGAGATCATTTGAACAAACTATGCCATGAATGTGGCCATAAGTTTGATCATTTGCCTTGAAAGCCATGAATCTTGAGAGATGATAGCTCATTTCTGAGAAAACTTTTTTAAAATAATTGCCTTATTACAAGTTTGTTATTTTTCCTAGGAACTTGGCCACATATAATGACACAATGCGAAGGTTTCCCAATTTTTTGATTTTTTTGAATTTTTTATGCCCGTTTCAAAATGCGGTCAAAACGGCGGGAATGACCGTTCCTAGCTAGTTGTTGAATCTTGGAATTTTTTTGGTGTTTATCTGATTAAATAGATACTTATGTACCTAGAAATGATTTTTGGAAAAAATAAATGGCAAACTATGAGGCAGCTACAGTTCAAATTTGACCCGCTTCTAACTGAATCGGCGGAAATTTGTCTTTTTCACGAGAGGTGGATCAAATTTTTTTACACCCAACCATTTGGTCAATTGTGCATTAAATATGTCCTAGTATTTTAGAAAAATGATTTGGTCCAATTTTGCAACAATTATTTGGTAGTTCCTTCACAAAAAAAACCTCCTTTCGGGCACTCGGAAAATGAAAAATGGTCTTTTCGTCCAAAGAAAATGAAAACTTCCTTAGGCAACATTGTTTGCCATTCTAATATGCACCCTTGTGCACAATATGAGATCATTTGAACAAACTGTGCCATGAATGTGGCCATAAGATTGATCATTTGGCTTGAAAGCCATTGATCTCCACACGTGATAGCTCGTTTCTGAGAACACTTTTTTAAAATAATTGCCATATTACAAGTTTGTTATTCTTCCTGGGAACTTGGCCACATATAATGGCACAATGCGAAGGTTTCCCAATTTTTTGTTTTTTTTTGAATTTTTTATGCCCGTTTCAAAATGCGGTCAAAACGGTGGGAATGACCGTTCCTAGCTAGTGGTTGAATCTTGGAATTTTTTTGGTGTTTCTCTGATTAAATAGGTACTTATGTACCAAGAAATGATTTTTGGAAAAAATAAATAGCAAACTATGAGGCAGCTGCAGTTCAAATTTGACCCGCTTCCAACTGAATCGGCGGAAATTTGTCTTTTTCACGAGAGGTGGATCAAAACTTTTTACACCCAACCATTTGGTCAATTGTGCATTAAATATGTCCTAGTATTTTAGAAAAATGATTTGGTCCAATTTTGCATTTAATATATTATAGTTCCTTCAAAAAAACTCATTTTGGACACTCGAAAAATGAAAAAAATGATTTAAGAGAACTCATTTCTCATAACTCTTTAAAAAAAATATTTGTCTTAGTTCAATTTGTGATTATTCCTGAAAGCTATAGTCAAATTTGCTGACACAATGAGAAGTTTTTTCTCTTCATATTTTAAGGTCATAATAAAATAGCTAACATGATTTAGCAACTTCTTTTAGTCAATTATGACCAATTTAAATGGTCAAAATATCATACCTGTATACTACGTTCTGATTGGTCCAAAGGCCTCTCACGCGGATCATGGATAAACCACCGTCGGATCCTCCTGGATCCAACGGCCCTCACCTCACCCTCTCATGGTCTCACCCACCCACCGGACACCACTCCCCTCTCTCCCTGCGTAGCGAATCCTAGCGCTCTCACCCTCTCCCTCTCCCCCTGCCGCCGCCCCCAACCTCACTCCCTCCCTTTGGATCTCGACGCGCCACCGCCCCCACCCCACTCCTTCGGTGTTCCCCCCACACGGTCACCGCTCGGACCTCCCCATTGCGCCTCCTCCTCCTCCCTTCGCTCGCGGTCGCCTCTCCTAATAGATCTGGTGACAGGGTTTGCGGCCCTAGCGGACGGGGGAGCGGAGACATGCGGGGGGATGGGTTGACGCGTGCCTGGTGGGCGGATGAGAGGATGGAGAATCCGCGTGGCGGCCTTGACGAGCAGATCGAGCCATGGTGGCGGCGGAGGAAGCCATGGCACCGACGCAGATCAACGTGAGGATGGACGTGGCGCTGCTCCACTGCCGGGACTGCCTCCTCCCCCCCCAAGCCCCCGTGTTCAAGGTATGGCATGCACCCACGTGGCGCTGGATTCCCATCTCCTCGCGGGATCCATCTGTCTGCGCCGGTGGCCTGCAGGGAGCGGCACATCCGCCGTCTGCGCGTCGGATCCCGCGGATCCGCGAGGCTGACCCCAATGGCGCTGGCGCCGTTGCTGCGACGACGTCAACGGCGCGCGCTCCTGCTAGTGGGATGCCTGACTGGATGCTCGCTTGCATCAACTTGGACGCCGACGGTGCCGGGAGAGGAGGAGTCTTCTCGCTCAGGGTTGGGGGACGACGCGGTTTCAGCGACGACGAGATGTTGCTCGCCCATTCTCCTCACTGACCAAATCCAACGCAGCGCAGCGCAGGGGTAAGCACAGCCGCCTCCTCTGCTCTCTCACCGTTTTCGCCGCCCCTCTTCTCCCTCGACGGTGTTCTCATGCGCCACATCAGCTTACTGACACTGTCGTTTTTTCTGTCTTTCTTTTGTTGGCATTAGGGGAAGAAGGAGGAGGAGTTCAGCACGGGGCCCCTCTCCATTCTCATGCTCAGCGTCAAGAACAACGCCCTGGTTGGTTTGGTTTGGTCGACTTCTTGCCTCTGTTGATTGAGATATCAGCTTAGCGAGGGCATATTTTCTGCAGTAGTAGTACTTACTGACTTACTGTCTGTCTGCATATCCGTGTGGACTGAACACCTGACCTTCTGGAGTGCTGGTGTTCTCCGTTGTGCGTGCACTTGTTAAAACACACCAATCGACTTATTCGCCTGTGATCCCGTCATGCAAGTGAACACTAGTTTCCCTCTTAGTGCTACAATGCTAAGCGCACCATCGCATAAATGTGTCAGTAATTAACCACTGTTTTGGTGCAGCCTTTCGTCAAATGCCTTTGGTAATAGTGTGGCACTGCAAAGTTGAATGCACCATTGCGTACAATTGAGGGCTAGTCATTTGGAGATTAATCCTGACCTCAATATCTCGATAGGTCTGGCCGGATAATAATTAACTAATACTACTAAATGACAACCATTTGGCTACATTCAGGTCTGTCAGCAACAAGAGCAGCTGCCCATCCTCTCCCCACTGGGAATTTAATCTTGCTATACTGAAGTCGAGCTCTTTGATTATGCATTTTTAGTGTAGATTCTTTCATGTTAACTAATTGGAACAAGTTCTAATTAGGTCACGGATTTTGTACTAAATAAAAAGTGTTGTTTAGAGACAGTAATGGTTAAGGGCAAAACCATTGGTTTTACATTTTGTACCACAAGTGTCGAGGGTGCATTTTCTACTTTGAGGTTATTTAGACAAGCTATAGTCATATGGTGGAATGTGTTTTTCTATCCAACAGGTTGTGGCTAGTAAGCATAGAGTAAAATAATAGATGAAGATTTCCTTATGCAATTTAGGAGCAGAAAGAAACATATAGCTGATTACTTTGTTTCTGCCAAACATTTTTTTGTTTGTTCATGTTTGAGAAAGAAAACCAAATGTATAGCGATTTAAGGTAGTTCCGTTTTTTGTCTTGTGACAGGCACATGACGAGGCGGCCCAACTCCAACGATTCATTGATACCCCTCAAAAAAAGGTGATTCATTCATGGTTCATTTCGTTCGTTCGATCCATGTGGTGATCTGAAATGCTCTTGGTGCTATGTCTTCAAGACTAATATGATATCCCATGTCTGTCTGTCTGTCTGTCATGCTGCTGCTGCTGCTACTTGTTTTGCTACTAAAATATGGATCGAATTTTATGCAAAGTTTTGGTTCCAATGCACCATGTTTCCTCCTTGAATCTGCCACAATTGTGGCCCTTTTTCTTTCACAAGATACAACTAAAATTCTACGCACTGACATGATCTGTTTCACATATTTTGGTATACTTGCTAGTATGAAGCACTAGTATCTTTTGTTGGACTGCAGCAACAGTTGCAACTATGTCGTAATAATTTATGCAAGATGCCATCTTGCCTAAACAATCAAACTCAACTGCTGCAGCCTCTTGTGTCACCTACTTCCTGTATGAAACAATGAAATAGATGAGCTTAGTTCTGTGCACTTTCTTTTAGTGTTAAGGTTGATGTGCTTTAAATTTTATTTCTGGTAGATGAAACATCAGATTTTGACTTAGTTGCACAAATATTCAACACCCAAATTTTATTTAACTCCACTTGTCTTAGGCCATGTATACAATGCAATATGCTTAGAGAGGTGCTTGTAAAAATAAAACATGTTTAAGCTCAAGTATCGGTGCTTGTTCCTTTAAGCTCAGACCAATACATGCTTTTCTGTAACTTTAGATATTTTCCAGAATAGTTTGCTTGGTCCTTCATATCTAAAGCTTGCATGTACTGTAGAAGCTCTACATTATGCTAATACTTGCTTGTGTAACATCTTTCATGGCATACTTCTAAATGGACAAGTACGTGCGACGTCCAGCGTCAATGATGATGCGGACCATATGTTCAAGTGTTCAACTGCAGCCCCATCCATTACATCGACACAAAGGTATGTACTCCGTCTTGCTGAACAGATATGGGCCTGATGCTTGATGTCCTTATGCCTGATGCATGTATCATGTGACATACACATAATTAACTTTGACATAGTTGCTCTGTTATAGCAAATGGCAAGATGAATAGCTAGTGTCTATTTAATTCCATCATGCACCTGGTAGTTTAATAGGTACTGTTGATTGAAAATGAATGTTATTCCATATACTCAAATGGAACTTTGATCTGCTGTAACTTTGAATGATGGTTTTTAAACCTTGTCGTGTATGTGAAACATTCCTTGCTCGTTTGCTGCTAAGTTTGTCATATGTGCCAACTCAATTCCCAATTTTGATCAATAGCCATATTCTGGATAAGTAGAATGATCTCGTTAATAATAATAATAAGTAGAATGATAATATACTGGTGTATCTTTACTTTTTATTTTAAAAGTACTCTGTATTCTATCAGTGACTTACCTTTTGTTCTCTTTTGAATGCTCAGATGTTTTGCATCAGTCTGTCATTGCTTGCTAAGGGAGAAGCGGGACTTGGAGAAGAAATCTTTCCATTAAGCAGATTACATGTTTGGTTGTTGTGAAGTACCAGATAGGCTAGTTCTATTTTTTCACGATCCTGGAGTATTTCAGCAGCACCATGCAAATGCTGTAGCGTTTGTTTTTTGTTTGTAAAAACTTAGTTAGCCCGCAGTCAGTTAGTAGTAGCTTAGCCAGCCAGCCTCAAATAGTATTGCTGGAATGAATGGTTGTAATATAATAATGTTTCACGTTGCTTTGAAAATATATCAGAACTGGGTGATGTGTTGTAATGTCAATGGCATAATATTTTTTTGGATTGGATCAATTTTTTCGGAACTGGGCTAGGCCCAAGTTATATTGGACAATTATTTTTGAGGGAAAAACATGAGAGGCCCAGCAATGAAATGGCCCAGAAAAATACATGATTAAAAAGAAAATCTGCTGTTAAAAGGGCCACGCAAAGAAATCAATAAGGCTGAATTATTGGGCCAGACCCAGGTAGCTAATAAAAGCACAGGAAAAAATACATTAAAAAGGCCGAATTGTTGGGCTAGGCCCATGTAGAAAACCGAATTGGACCGGGCTGAATCTTGTGCCACGTCAGATTGCCACGCTGGATGCCTACGTGGCCTGGGGAGGTTGCTAGTGACCAAAACGCCACAGTAGACGTATTTTGGTCATAAACGTTTGCGACCATTCCAGAAGAAAGGTCGCTATAGTCAGTTTACGACGCCTAGCTTTTGACCTTATGTTTTTGGTCACAAAAAGGTCATAAATGGAAATTTGTGACCTTTTAGTGACCAATAGTGGTGGTCATAAGTTGACATATTTCTTGTAGTGCCCCTTGTCGTCTCCCCCGCTGGTGGCTGTTCTCCTTCACGACTCCGGCTTCCAGCGGACGGCGCTCCAACGAAGAGTGCGCCGATGAGGAGGTCGTGTGGGCGGCGGTGAGGGCGAGCGGTCAAAAAGGTGTTAGGATTTAATTAATCCTATTAATCCCTGCTTTTCCTAATCGAAGCGGTTGTCTCGTGTCCCTTCGGACGCACCCCTTCGGGGGCTATATATGTGTAATCGCATCATCAATGAGAACAACTATTCACTTTTGCTTCTGTGTCTATTGTCTCTCTTGTTCTCTAGTCAAAACGCGTTATCAGCACGCTCTCGGCAGAGCGACTACCGGCCTCACGGGGCGACATGGAACGGAGGAAGACCGAGGCCGGCGACGTCTCGAAGAGCAGCAGCGACGCTCCCCGGCAGACGACGCGGCCCTCGTCTTGCATCTGGCGCAGATCGGCAGGCCTCGGCCAGTCCTCCACAACGATGCCCTGGGTCTTGTCGCTACCCCCGGCGAGGCCCTTCCCACGCGCGGGGCCCATGTTACTCAGCGGTGGCTACGACCATGACCAATCCCGGTGCGACGCGCAGCCCCGCATCGGCGGCAGTGCCTGCGACCGGCCCTCCACCCCGACTCCATGCCACGACGCCCCCCAGCAACTCCAGCGATTTGCAACTCGAACGAACTCCAAGAGAGGAAAATCCCGAGGGGAAGAAGAACTGAATCGGAGTCAAGCACCATGCAAACATCAGCGTCTTCATCTAATAAACAAGGTGCTACTTTACTAATTTCCTTCCTGACTACAAAATAATTGCTTTCCCATGAACAGGAAGCCATGAAGCAAGTCTTACCCCGGCGAGGCCCCATGCCTGGTGGCTGGTGCTCGAGTCCACTGCCAACGGCAGAGGTCGGCGTCGCCTTGGCGCGCGATGTCGGAGGCGGCTCCCTGCGAGGCAGCGCCCTCCGGCGCGCAGCACCCAACCCGGTGATGCTTCTCGTCCCTCCAACGCTAGGCACGGCGATGCTCCCATCGGCGCGGCTCCAATCGACGGAAGCTGCGCATGGCGGTGCCCGCGACCACGGCTTATGGCACATGCCGCTGCACCCTCGATCTGTAGAGAGGTGCGGAGCAGTGGACCATGGCGCGACTGTAGGGCTTCAACTCCCCGACGAGCGGCGAACCGGTTAGCGACGGGCGTGCGTGCATGGGTTAGCCAGGGGGATGGTGATTTTAAATCGTTAGATCTCATATTAAAGCAATGGCATGGTGGGTAATTAAAGCGTAAAACGTGTTTAGCATGCTGGAGGGATGTAGACCATCAGATTGCAGGTTTTGATGGATAGGATGATCTGGTTCTCCGCCCTCTCTTTCTTTTATAGTGGTAGTAGATTACGAAAGTGCCGTTTGGTGGCCGCGCACCATGGAGGCCGAAATCTGTGTCATCTGCCATTGTCTTGATGAGGGCCACGCAACCAGCCCGCCGCCGTATTTCAGCGTCACACCCTTTTTACTATCCCGTATTGCCAGTAAATAAATAGACGACAGCTCATGTACACGAATCGGGACAGCAGGGCCCGCACAGTTCAAAGGGAAGGAGTCACGGGGAAGTACATGGGATTGATTCAGTCGTCATGTTCCTACCTGTGCGAAGCCGAGAGCCGTTTTAGTCGATCGTTGGGAGAATCCTGCCGTTGCCAACTGTCTAGAACAGCCACACCCATTCCCAACTCAAACCCAACTCCATCCATGGCGTCTTCCTCTTCATCGATAGGATCCAGGAACAAGCGTCGTCTGCCGTTCATCATGTGCCCAGTTGCAGAGAAGCTCGCGCCGAGACCAACATCAGTGGCAAAGAAAATTGGCGTGCAAACTGAAGATGCGAACAATAGGTGTTGTTTTTGTCTATGCAAATGCACACCACAATATTCAGAAAACAATGACGACCACGTGATTCACAAACAAGGAGTGGAAATATTTTGTAAACACAAAGTGTTCAAACTAGGGGAGAGCTGCTCACAGCCATACCACATTTTTAGTGTATTTTCTGGATTCAGAAGAATCTGATGACAATATGATTCAGAAATAAGGGCTGTAAGATTTCCAAACTGAAAAGGTTAAACAAAATGTCACCTTCTCCCAGCAACACCATAATTCCAGTGTATTACATCTTTTTTTTGCCAATTTGAGATTACTTTTACCACGCTTGCCGCATTGTAGTGTATTACATCATTTAACCAAGGACTCGGCAACAGTGTCACAACACACAAAACAAATCACACCTATAGCAGCATTATAGTGCAAACTTGACAAATGTGGATTTTGTAGAGTAAAACAACTGAACTTTTAGACACAGGCTATTCTAAAATCCGTCTCGAAAGTCTGGTTGGGGCATGTGTTCCTCCTATGACCTCGTAAGCTGCATCTGGAGCATCGAGGCAACTTCCTCGGCGCCTTTGGAAGATCTTCTCGTTGCGGACATTGTGTAACGCCCTCGATGCAGCTACATCTCCCACGTGTCGAAGCACGACTTAGAGGCATAACCACATTGAAAGCAATGTCGCAAGTGAGGTAATATTCGCACAATCCATGTAATGCATAAGGGAAAAGAGATACATAGTTGGATTACAGTCGCCACTTCACACAATACATAAATAAACATCCATCATTCAGTTTACACTCAAGGTCCGGCTACGGAACCAAAATAAAAGAAGACTACCCCAAATGCAACACAGATCCCCGACCGCCCCAACTGGGCTCCACTACTGATCGTCTGGAAATGAAACATAGTAACGACCAAGGGCCTCATCAAATTCCCACTTCAGCTCAGTTGCGCCATCTGCGCTGGCATCATCGGTACCTGCATCTGTTTTGGTAGAATCTGTGAGCCACGGGGACTCAGCAATCTCACACCCGCGAGATCAAGACTATTTAAGCTTAAGGGAAGGCTGGTGTAATGAGGTGGAGCTGCAGCAAGCGACTAGCATATATGGTGGCTACGATCGCAAAAGAGAGCGAGAAGAGAAGCAAGGCACGGTCGTGAAGCTAGTAGCGATCAAGAAGTGATCCTAAAGCAACCTGCGTCAAACATAACTCCAACACCGTGTTCACTTCCCGGACTCCGCCGAGAAGAGACCATCACGGTTACATACACGGTTGATGTATTTTAATTAAGGTCAACTTCGGGTTTTCTACAACCGGACATTAACAAATTCCCATCTGCCTCATAATCGCGGGCACGGCTTTTGAAAGATAATACCCTGCAGGGGTGTCCCAACTTAGCCCATAACAAGCTCTCGCGATCAACGAAGGAATAGACCTTCACCCGAGACACTCCGATCAGACTCGGTATCCCGGTACATCAAGACATTTCGACAATGGTAAAACAAGACTAGCAAGACCACCCGACTGTGCCGACAAATCCCGATAGGAGCTGCACATATCTCGTTCTCAGGGCACAACGGATGAGCAATCCGTACAACTAAAACCAGACCTCAAATTTCCTTGAGGGGGCGCTGCAAAGGGCTCTAGTTTGGACCAACACTCAGAGGAGCATTGGCCCGGGGGGTTAAATAAAGATGACCCTTGGGCTCGCGAAAACCCAAGGGAAAAAGGCTTAGGTGGCAAATGGTAAAACCAAGGTTGGGCCTTGCTGGAAGAGTTTTATTCAAAGCGAACTGTCAAGGGGGTCCCATAAATCACCCGACCGCGTAAGGAATGCAAAATCCGGGAACATAACACCGGTATGACGGAAACTAGGGCGGCAAGAGTGGAACAAAACACCAGGCATAAGGCCGAGCCTTCCACCCTTTACCAAGTATATAGATGCATTAATTAAAACAATAGACATTGTGATATCCCAAAATATACGTGTTCCAACAAGGAACAAACTTCATCTTCACCTGCAACTAGCAACGCTATAAGAGGGGCTGAGCAAAGCGGTAACATAGCCAATCAACGGTTTGCTAGGACATGGATGGTTAGAGGTTTGACATGGCAATATGGGTGGCATGATATAGCAAGTGGTAGGTATCGCAACATAGGCATAGCAAAAGAACGAGCATCTAGCAAGCAAAGATAGAAGTGATATCGAAGGTATGGTCATCTTGCCTGCAAGGTTCTCAGAGTTGTCGAAGGCTTGATCCTCGTAGGTGTTCTCAACAGGTTCCTCATTCACGTACTCGTCTCCCGGCTCTACCCAAAGCAAGAACACAAGCAACGGAACCACAATCAAACAAGGAACAATGCACAAGCAATATGATGCAATACATGCCATGCTATGCGAGATGTGATATGCAATGCATATGTATGCTCCGGAAGGAAAATGATGAACCGGGCATCAACTTGGCAAACCAAGTATGCCGCTGGAAAGATGAGATGATTTCAGTTAAAATCGATATAAAGATCACCAGAATAGGATGCACGATTTGCAAATGACAAGCAAAACAAGAATGACACGAATCTGCGTTTAACAGCACGATGCTACTTAGCATGTAGCAAGAAACTATGCTACAGCACCCCAACATACAAACAAAGCATATGGCAGCGATCTATAGGAGATGCTTAACAAAATAGGAACACTGAGCTACGGCTAAATCACATCATAACATGTTCAAACAAGCATGGTGAAAGTGCAAAAAATATCAGGTTCACAGACTTAGTGAAAATACTAGTATGTCAGAATTTAACATCAGGAAGGCATGTTTAGAGCAAGCAAACAACATGCTACAGGAACTTATAATAGCAAAACAAGGCATGACATGATTCTACTCAAAGCATAGATCAATAGTCCCTTACTGACCATAAGCCAAAAAGGACTAGAGGATATGATGGCACCCATGTAAACATAGCAAGTTTTATTACAGATCTCAGACTTGGCAGAAAACTGGGCATGGCAAAACAGATATCAAGTAGGTATGTTCGTGAGCTCGATGCACTCACTACAGAGCATCTTATGATAAACTAAGCATACACCCATCAAGAAGACATGGCATAGAAGCTATACATGGCAAGAACAACATCATAGCATACACGGTTCAACTACATCAACCTTGTGAAAATTGAATCTCATGCAAACAATCTGCCAGGAAACATTTTGAAGCAAAAGTAGAGCACGAAAATGACATGCTAGACTACTCCATAAATGCCAACAAAGGCATGGATGGATAGAGCACATCCATATGTTCAAAACACCCTTACTGATCATGCTCAAAAAGGGCATAGATCTCTCTGTAACAACATGAACATATGGCATAAAAATAACAAAGAGGACAAGACTTGGTGAAAACACTAAGTTCTGAAATCAGCAACATTATCATCCCTAGTTTGCATGCTTGTTCTAGTCACCACATAGATCACAAAAATACATGGCATACACCCCTGGAAAGATGGCATGGCATAGTTCAACTCACATGTAGGACTCAAGTTCATAAGGTGCCCACATTAATCATGGCAAAAACGATAAAAGTGCAAGTTCTGTTAAGAAACAGAAACTAACATCACATAGCCCTCTTCCAACAGCATTTCGGGCATCAAGATGAGCTCAAATGGAAATGGTGCAATGAGATGAAATGATCTACTCTTCGAGACGAACAATTTGACATATTATACGCACGAAACGGAGCTACGGGTGCGAAGATGTGATGCAATGAACAGGCAATGATTTTAACAGCAGATTTTATGACTTGGTGAAAAAAACGAGGGGGGAGAGTGTCAACCTGCCCGATCGGATCTGACGCGCGTGAACCGAGGCGAGGCCGGGCTCGCCGGAGACGGGGACGACGGCGGCCGGAGTTAGGGGCGCGGGAGGAGGAAGGAGAGGCCGGGGGCGCTGGGGAAGGCGGCCGGTGGAGAGGGGGTCGCGGCGGGCGCGGATGGCGGCGCTGAAGTCCGGGCGGCGCCCGAGGCGGCGGCGGCGGGGTCCGGCGGCGGCGGCGCCTGAGGCGGCGGCGGTCGGCGGCGATCGGCGGAGGCGACGCGCCCGGGCGCGCGGATGGCGGCGGGAGGACGGGCGGGAGGGCCCAGCTGGGGGCGGCCGGGCGGCGGCGGCGGGCGCGCCAGCGGGCGGCGCGGTCGAGTGGCGGGTGCCACGTGGCGGCGGCGGGCGACCGGACGTGTCCGCTGCGGCCGGACGTGTCCGTGGCGGCGAGGGAAAAACTGCTAGGGTTTCGTCCGAAATTGCGGGAGGGGTCTATAAATAGAGGTAGAGGGAGCTAGGAGTGTCCAAATGAGGTGCGGTTTTTGCCCACACGATCGTGATCGAACGACCGAGAGCATGGAGGTGACTTAGATGGGCTATTGGGCTGTTTTGGAGGGGTGTTGGGCTGCAACTCAAAAGAGGCCTTTGCGAGAGTGCGGTTAACCGTTGGAGTACCAAACGAGCTCCAAATGACCCGAAACTTGACAGGTGGTCTACCGGTGCTATACCAGGGCCACTTGGAAAGGCTCGGTCCATTCTGAGAATGTTCAACACCCGCACACGCAAAAAATGTAAAAGGGGACGCCGGGGAACATAGGAGTGCCGGATTGCAAAACGGACAACGGGGAAAATGCTCGGAATCATGAGACGAACACGTATGCAAATGAGATGCACATGATGACATGATATGAGATGCATGACATGGACAAAATGCAAAACAAAAACAAACCCCAACCACGGAGGGAATATCATAGCACATATCCGAAAATGGCAAGAGTTGGAGTTACAAATATGGAAAGTTACATCAGGGGTGTTACAACACTCCACCACTACAAGAGGATCTCGTTCCGAGATCTAGGACTGAAAGAACTCCGGATATTTGGAACGGAGGTGATCCTCACGCTCCCAGGTGGCTTCTCGGTCGGAATGGTGTGACCACTTTACTTTCAGGAATTTGATTGACTTGTTGCGAGTCTTGCGCTCGGTTTCTTCAAGAATAGCAACGGGGTGCTCAAGATAAGGGAGATCTTCTTGGAGGTCAATTTCTTCAAAGTTGATAGTGCGCTCAGGAATCTTGAAGCACTTGCGAAGCTGTGACACGTGAAACACCTCGTGCACGTTTGCAATGTTGGATGGAAGCTCAAGTTGATAGGCGAGATCGCCTCTTTTGCCAATGATCTTGAAAGGACCCACGTATCTAGGGGCAAGCTTCCTTTGATACCGGGCGGCGAGTGCCTTTCATTGGAGAGACGCGGAGGTAGACATGGTCTCCGATTTCAAAAGCCACATCACGGTGCTTGTCATAATAATAGCCCTTCCGCGCGCGATTATGCTGCTTTGAGATTCTCACGAATGACTTTGCACATTTCTTCGCTTCGTGATCAAGTCGTTGCCAAGAAGTTGGCGTTCACCTGTTTCGGACCAATTGAGAGGCGTACGGCACTTTCTACCATAGAGAATTTTGAATGGGGCCTTGCCCGAACTTGCTTGGAAGCTGTTGTTGTAGGAGAACTCGGCATATGGAAGACATTCTTCCCACTTCATGCCAAAGGAAATGACACAAGCCCTGAGCATATCTTCAAGGATTTGATTGACTCGCTCGACTTGGCCACTTGTTTGAGGATGGAAAGCTGTGCTGAAACGAATGTTGGTGCCCATGGCCTTCGAAGGAGTCCCGAACTTAGAAGTGAAGATGCTTCCACGGTCGAAGAGATCAATTGTGGAATACCGTGCAAGGAGACAATTACGGAGGTGTATAGCTCTGCCAGCTGAGCTGCTGTGATAGATTCTTTGACAGGAAGAAAATGAGCCACTTTAGTAAGCTTGTCAATGACAACGAAGATAGCATCATTTCCACGCTTGGACATCGGAAATCCAGTCACGAAGTCCATCTCGATATGATCAAACTTCCATTCCGGAATAGCAAGAGGTTGGAGGAGACCAGCTGGTCTTTGGTGTTCTGCTTTCACCCTTCTGCAGACATCACATTCATTCACGAATTGAACAATTTCTCGCTTCATTCGAGTCCACCAATACGACTGCTTGAGGTCATGGTACATCTTCGTACTTCCAGGATGAATGGATAGAAGAGAATTGTGTGCCTCATTCATGATGACTTTTCTCAGATCGCCTTTGGGAACCACAATACGATCCTCGAAGAAAAGAGTATCTTTGTCATCCAAGCGATAGCACTTGTATTTGGGAATGCCCTTGTCAATACCACGTTTCACCTTCTTCACCATGGTATCTAGGAGTTGTGCCTCACGAATTTGATCTTCCAAAGTAGGAGAGACTATGAGGTTGGCAAGAAATCCTTGAGGAACAACTTGAAGATTCAGCTTGCGAAAAGCTTCACAAAGATCCGGTTGGAAGGGCTTGAGAATTAAGCTGTTGCAATAAGCCTTTCTGCTCAGAGCATCTGCAATCACATTCGCCTTGCCAGGAGTATATTCAATACTTGGATTGTACTCTTGAATCATTTAGACCCATCGAGTTTGCCTGAGGTTGAGGTTTGGTTGAGTGAAGATATACTTGAGACTCTTGTGATCGGTGAAAATGTCCACTTTCCTTCCCAACAAGAGATGTCTCCATGTTATCAATGCATGGACAACTGCCGCCAACTCGAGATCGTGAGTGGGGTAGTTCTTTTCGTTGGGCTTCAACTGGCGAGAGGTATAGGCCACAACTTTCTTCTCTTGCATTAACATAGCACCGAGACCTTGCAAGGAAGCATCACAGAAAACTTCGAATGGCTTGGATTCATCAGGAGGAGTCAAGACATGAGCTGTGACTAGCTTCTCTTTGAGGGTGTTGAAAGCGACATCACACTCAGGTGTCCATACATACTTGACATGCTTCTGGAGGAGGTTGGAAAGAGGCTTTGCAATCTTAGAGAAATTCTCAACGAATCTTCGACAATAGCTTGCAAGATCGAGAAAACTGCGGAGCTGCTTGACATTCTGAGGAGGTTCCCAATTCAGAACTGAAGACACCTTCTCGGGATTAACAGCGATGCCCTTGGCAGAGATGATATGACCAAGATAAAGAACTTCATCAAGCCAGAACTCACATTTGGAAAACTTCACATAGAATTGATGCTCTCTGAGCTTGTCGAGCACCAATCGCAAATGTTTGGCATGATCCTGCTTGTTCTTGGAGAAGACCAAAATATCATCGAGATACACCAAGACGAAATCATTGGTGTAGGGGTTGAAGATAAAGTTCATCGTGCGAGAGAAAGTTGGAGGAGCATTGACAAGGCCGAAAGACATGACAGTATATTCATAAGAACCAAAGCTTGTTCTGAATGCTGTCTTGGGAATATCTTGTTCACGAATGCGAATCTGATGATAACCCATACGAAGGTCAAGCTTGGAGAATACTTTAGCACCTTTGAGTTGCTCGAATAGCTCATTGATGTTGGGAAGTGGATACTTGTTCTTGATTGTCTTCTTGTTCAATGGATGGTAATCGACGCAAAGTCGGTCCGTGCCATCCTTCTTCTGGACAAAAAGAACTCCACATCCCCATGGAGATGAACTCGGTCTGATCAAACCCAAACGCTCTTGTTCACCGAGCTGCTTCTTCAATTCTTTCAGCTCCTTGGGTCCAAGCTTGTAAGGACGCTTGCAAACAGGTTCGATGCGGGCTCAAGATCGATAACGAATTCGACCGGCCGATGCGGAGGCATACCCGAAGCTCTTCGGAAAGACATCTTGGTACTCACAAACGATCGAATCGAGAGATAGCATCCAACTCGCCCTTCTCATTGAGAGAAAACAACCAATGGTTTCATCACGAGCGCATAGATGATAACATCTCCGTAAGGGTGTGTCAATTGAATCTGCTGGCAGCACAATCAAGTTGAGCTTTGTGTTTAGAAAGCCAGTCCATACCGAGAATTAGATCAATATCCGAGTCACCAAGGACAATTGGAGAAGACAGAAATCTATAGTCGCCCATCTGGATAGAGACATCCCGAACCAATGCTCGAGAAGTCATTTGCCGAGCCGGGGAAACAATAGAGAAAGGACTCGGCAATACTTGAGTAACCAAATCATGCATAGCCACAAAAGGTCTTGAAATGAAAGAATGCGATGCACCAGTAATCGAATAGGACTTTTGCAGAATATCATTAACTGAGAGATTACCCATTATCACATCTGAAGAATCCTCTGCCTGAGCTGCATTCATCATATTCACCTTTGCATGCTTCGGATTATGCTTGACCACTGCATTGCTTGAAGATCTCACAGGAGGAGGAGGCGGAAGACGCCTTTGGTTGAAGCATTTGTTCGCATAGTGACCTTTCTGCTGGCACTTGTTGCAGGTCACCTCTGAGAGCGGACGGTGATAAGGAGCATTTGACCTTGGAGCTTGAGGCTGAGACTTGTTCTGGTAGCTTGGGTTGGGTGGGTGGGAAGATCCACGACCACCTGAGTTCTTCATTGGTAAGGCCGATGAACGGAGGAGGAGGAAGGTAGAAATTTTGCTGCTTTGCTGCCACTTGAGAGGAAGAAGAAGACTGAGCTGCATCCCTGATTCTCTTCTTAGAGGCCTCACACTTGAGCTGAGCACCTTCTTGCTTGAGGGCCATATTGTAGAATTGATCAAACTGAGTAGGCTCAACAAGAACGAGAGCTAACTGTAGATCCTCTCTAAGGCCACCTCTGAACTGATAGATCATACTCTTTTCGTCAGGAACGTCTTGTTTAGCGAAGCGAGCAAGTTTCTGAAACTGTATGTTGTATTCGTACACTGACATGTTTCCTTGCTTGAGATTGCGGAACTCCTCACGCTTGCTCTCAACAACACCGGTAGGAATGTGGTGAGCTTTAAAGTCCCGACGTAAACCAGTCCAAGTAATCACTCGACCACCTCTGGAATCCTTGTATTGCTGGAACCAATCAGCTGCTGATCCTTGAGCTGAAAAGACGCGAACTTGACGTAGTCCTCGTGTCGACATTGCTGCATTCGAAATGCTTGTTGATATCCACGAGCCAATCGTCGGCGTCTGTGGCCTCGGCACAGTAGCTGAAAGACTTTGGCTGATTTGCAAGGAACTGGTTGAGGGTAGGAAACTGTGGCTGATGGTAGAACTGCCCTTGACCTTGATTCCCTTGGTTGCCTTGGCCTTGGTTACGCTCTTACATCAGCTGGATCAACAACTGAGCGTTGGCGTTTGTGGTTGCCATCAAAGTTTGCCATGCCTCCGGAGGCGGAGGTGGAGGTGGAGGGTTCGCCTGACTCCCATCACTGCGTTCCGGATTCTGACGCGTTGGTGGAGCCATCCTGAAGAGGGTGACATCCGTTAGCATCTTGATAGACAGATAGACAAGTTGAATCAACGGATAGAAATTGCAACATATAGTCTTCACAATAAACATTCGAACAGGGATGAACGAATGAATTCCAAAGTAAACATCACATCCATTAAGGAGAGAAGCCACTTGATAAGAGATTGATGAATGAAAATAAAAACAAGGTATGAATGGAACAAATAAGTGGTAAGGATTACCCAATCACAAACCAAATATCTGCGGAAGAAATGCTAGAGCTACTTGAATCCCACCTATAAACTCCCGAAACTTTCCGGTTATGCAATTAGGTGTTGGGGATACAGGGGAAGCAATATATCTCACCCAAACTAACAATCCCTACATCCAGCTGTATCCATCCGTCAACACATAACCAAGAAACCTTTGGAAATCGTGTACCTCAACCTTCGAAAAGCATCCGTTATACGAGTCATGGCGATACTCCCATACTCACCACAGTACTGGGTTAGCGGGGTTATCTCACCAACGAACTGCATAAAAGAGATTTTCGATGTCGGCGCATTAAACTCGGTATTCCAGAACTGCAACGATAAAATTATGACGACAACACCTCGAGCTCAACTCCCGGGACACTTCCACTAAACCCCGACAGAGGCACCAAGACAATGTTCTCATCATAAAACCATCAGAACGATTCCAAGATACCCGCGTGATCCTAAAAAAAATTAGTGAAATTTGAGGAGAGGAAAGTCAAAACTTCTACGTCAGAGACCTAACCAGAACGATTTAAGGACCGAGGAGTAAAAAAATTCCTAACTCTCCGATATATATAATCCTAAATGACTCAAAACATTTTTCTAGACACAACTCGCCGCTAAAAGCGATCAAGCGGGGGGCTCCTAAGGTCGGGGATGGCTCGATTACCAACTTGTAGCGCCTCGATGCGGCTATATCTCCCACGTGTCGAAGCACGACTTAGAGGCATAACCGCATTGAAAGCAATGTCGCAAGTGAGGTAATCTTCGCACAATCCATGTAATACATAAGGGAAAAGAGATACATAGTTGGCTTACGATGCCACTTCACACAATACATAAATAACCATCCATCATTTAGTTTACACTCAAGGTCCGCTCACGGAACCAAAATAAAAGAAGACTACCCCAAATGCAACACAGATCCCCGATCGCCTAACTGGGCTCCACTCTTCGATCGTCTGAAATGAAACATAGTAACGACCAAGGGCCTCATCAAATTCCCACTTCAGCTCGGTTCGCCATCTGCTACCGCATCACCGTACCTGATCTGTTTTGCTAGAATCATGAGCCACGGGACTCAAAGAATCTCACACCCGAGATCAAGACTATTTAAGCTTAAGGGAAGGCTGGTGTAATGAGGTGGAGCTGCAGCAAGCGACTAGCATATATGGTGGCTACGATCGCAAAAGAGAGCGAGAAGAGAAGCAAGGCACGGTCGTAAAGCTAGTAGCGATCAAGAAGTGATCCTAAAGCAACCTGCGTCAAACATAACTCCAACACCGTGTTCACTTCCCGGACTCCGCCGAGAAGAGACCATCACGGTTACATACACGGTTGATGTATTTTAATTAAGGTCAACTTCGGGTTTTCTACAACAGGACATTAACAAATTCCCATCTGCCTCATAACTGCGGGCACGGCTTTCGAAAGATAATACCCTGCAGGGGTGTCCCAACTTAGCCCATAACAAGCTCTCGTGATCAACGAAGGAATAGACCTTCACCCGAGACACTCCGATCAGACTCGGTATCCCGGTACATCAAGACATTTCGACAATGGTAAAACAAGACCAGCAAGACCACCCGACTGTGCCGACAAATCCCGATAGGAGATGCACATATCTCGTTCTCAGGGCACAACGGATGAGCAATCCGTATAACTAAAACCAGACCTCAAGTTTCCTTGAGGGGGCGCTGCAAAGGGCTCTAGTTTGGACCAACACTCAGAGGAGCATTTGCCCGGGGGGTTAAATAAAGATGACCCTTGGGCTCGCGAAAACCCAAGGGAAAAAGGCTTAGGTGGAAAATGGTAAAACCAAGGTTGGGCCTTGCTGGAAGAGTTTTATTCAAAGCGAATTGTCAAGGGGGTCCCATAAATCACCCGACCGCGTAAGGAACGCAAAATCCGGGAACATAACACCGGTATGACGGAAACTAGGGCGGCAAGAGTGGAACAAAACACCAGGCATAAGGCCGAGCCTTCCACCCTTTACCAAGTATATAGATGCATTAATTAAAACAATAGATATTGTGATATCCCAAAATATCCGTGTTCCAACAAGGAACAAACTTCATCTTCACCTGCAACTAGCAACGCTATAAGAGGGGCTGAGCAAAGCGGTAGCCAATCAACGGTTTGCTAGGACATGGATGGTTAGAGGTTTGACATGGCAATATGGGTGGCATGATATAGCAAGTGGTAGGTATCGCAGCATAGGCATAGCAAAAGAACGAGCATCTAGCAAGCAAAGATAGAAGTGATATCGAAGGTATGGTCATCTTGCCTGCAAGGTTCTCAGAGTTGTCGAAGGCTTGATCCTCGTAGGTGTTCTCAACAGGTTCCTCGTTCACGTACTTGTCTCCCGGCTCTACCCAAAGCAAGAACACAAGCAACGGAACCACAATCAAACAAGGAACAATGCACAAGCAATATGATGCAATACATGCCATGCTATGCGAGATGTGATATGCAATGCATATGTATGCTCCGGAAGGAAAATGATGAACCGGGCATCAACTTGGCAAATCAAGTATGCCGCTGGAAAGATGAGATGATTTCGGTTGAAATCAATATAAAGATCACCGGAATAGGATGCACGGTTTGCAAATGACAAGCAAAACAAGAATGACACGAATCTGCGTTTAACAACACGATGCTACTTAGCATGCAGCAAGAAACTATGCTACAGCACCCCAACATACAAACAAAGCATATGGCAGCGATCTACAGGAGATGCTTAACAAAAGAGAAACACTGAGCTACGGCTAAATCACATCATAACATGTTCAAACAAGCATGGTGAAAGTGCAAAAAATATCAGGTTCACAGACTTAGTGAAAATACTAGTATGTCAGAATTTAACATCAGGAAGGCATGTTTAGAGCAAGCAAACAACATGCTACAGGAACTTATAATAGCAAAACAAGGCATGACATGATTCTACTCAAAGCATAGATCAATAATCCCTTACTGACCATAAGCCAAAAAGGACTAGAGGATATGATGGCACCCATGTAAACATAGCATGTTTTATTACAGATCTCAGACTTGGCAGAAAACTGGGCATGGCAAAACAGATATCAAGTAGGCATGTTCGTGAGCTCGATGCACTCACTACAGAGCATCTGATGATAAACTAAGCATACACCCATCAAGAAGACATGGCATAGAAGCTATACATGGCAAGAACAACATCATAGCATACACGGTTCAACTACATCAACCTTGTGAAAATTGAATCTCATGCAAACAATCTGCCAGGAAACATTTTGAAGCAAAAGTAGAGCACGAAAATGACATGCTAGACTACTCCATAAATGCCAACAAAGGCATGGATGGATAGAGCACATCCATATGTTCAAAACACCCTTACTGATCATGCTCAAAAAGGGCATAGATCTCTCTGTAACAACATGAACATATGGCATAAAAATAACAGCAGGACAAGACTTGGTGAAAACACTAAGTTCCTGAAATCAGCAACATTATCATCCCTAGTTTGCATGCTTGTTCTAGTCACCACATAGATCACAAAAATACATGGCATACACCCCTGGAAAGATGGCATGGCATAGTTCAACTCACATGTAGGACTCAAGTTCATAAGGTGCACACATTAATCATGGCAAAAATGATAAAAGTGCAAGTTCTGTTAAGAAACAGAAACTAACATCACATAGCCCTCTTCCAACAGCATTTCGGGCATCAAGATGAGCTCAAATGGAAATGGTGCAATGAGATGAAATGATCTACTCTTCGAGACGAACAATTTGACATATTATACGCACGAAACGGAGTTACGGGTGCGAAGATGTGATGCAATGAACAGGCAATGATTTTAACAGCAGATTTTATGACTTGGTGAAAAAAACGAGGGGGGAGAGTGTCAACCTGCCCGATCGGATCTGACGCGCGTGAACCGAGGCGAGGCCGGGCTCGCCGGAGACGGGGACGACGGCGGCCGGAGTTAGGGGCGCGGGAGGAGGAAGGAGAGGCCGGGCGCTGGGGAAGGCGGCCGGTGGAGAGGGTCGCGCCGGGCGCGGATGGCGGCGCTAAAGTCCCTGGCGCAGCGGCGCCCGAGGCGGCGGCGGCGGGGTTCGGGCGGCGGCGAGCTCGAGGCGGCGGCGGTCGGCGGCGATCGGCGGAGGCGACGCGGCAGGCGCGGGGACGGCGGCGGGAGGACGGGCCGGGAGGGCTCTGCTGGCTCGGGCGGGCTGGCGGCGGCGGCGGGCGGCGGGCGGCGCGGTCGAGTGGCGGGTGCCACGTGGGCGGGGCGGGCGACCTGTCGTGTCCGGCTGCGGCGGAGGGAAAAACTGCTAGGGTTTCGTCCGGAAATTCGGGGGAGGGGTCTATAAATAGAGGTAGAGGGAGCTTGGAGTGTCCAAATGAGGTGCGGTTTTCGCCCACACGATCGTGATCGAACGACCGAGAGCATGGAGGTGACTTAGATGGGATATTAGGCTGTTTTGGAGGGGTGTTGGGCTGCAACTCAAAAGAGGCCTTTGCGAGAGTGCGGTTAACCGTTGGAGTACCAAACGAGCTCCAAATGACCCGAAACTTGACAGGTGGTCTACCGGTGCTATACCAGGGCCACTTGGAAAGGCTCGGTCCATTCCAAGAATGTTCAACACCCGCACATGGAAAAAATGTAAAAGGGGACGCCGGGGAACATAGGAGTGCCGGATTCCAAAACGGACAACGGGGAAAATGCTCAGAATCATGAGACGAACACGTATGCAAATGAGATGCACATGATGACATGATATGAGATGCATGACATGGACAAAATGCAAAACGAAAACAAAACCCAACCACGGAGGGAATATCATAGCACAAATCCGAAAATGGCAAGAGTTGGAGTTACAAATATGGAAAGTTACATCTGGGGTGTTACACATTGGTACTCTTCCAACCTTGACCTTTGTAGATAGAACAGAACCTAGACCTCTTAGCTGGTTGCTCATATGGTGCTTTGTCGCCAATTGTGCTAGGGCGTCCAGCTGGTCTTAGTTGCATCATTTTCTGATTGCTCGCGGTTAAGCTTCCCACATAGATTCTTCAGAGACCTTTTGGTGAACGTCACCTCCTTCACTGATCCAAAAAAACTGCCCACAACACTGTAAACCTTGATTATGCTTACATTGCTTTCCCTCAGCTGTTTCACAAGGTCCTCTGTGTGTCTGTCTATCTGCCGATGAGACTTCCAGTGTAATTTATGCATACAGTTGACAGAAAGTTCATGGTTGTGCTCTGCCCTGTGTTCGCAAACGTACCATCCTTTATCATCTGACCTGAGGATCCGCATCATGGCAGTACACCCGAAAAGTGTGGAATGCTTGTTTGATTGCAACGGTTTACCCTATGCAAGGATTCAAAATAATTGTGTAAGTTTTTCTTCATATTCAACAGCTTGTTCAAGAAATCTAATACATAAAACATTCAGTGCAGCTTTTACGTTATGAGTGCTTTACTGCTTATTGCACACGCGCACACAATTTCCTGCATGCATTTTTTCAGATGGACGTTCAACCGGCTTTTAGCATATCTGACGCCAAACCCAGTCTCCCATGAGTACAAATTGTAAAATTGGTAAGCTTCTTCGACCGAGCAAAACTTGATCCCAGTACAGGATTAACAACAGTAGCAGCTTTATTTTCTGCAGCACGCCGAAGCCTCGAGCGCAGGGACTCGGTCTGGATTCCTTTCCCTCTCATCGGATGCTTTGCCAATCCTAATCTTGTAAGTAGTTTTTAGTCCATTGTTGCATACACATTTCAGTCAGGTGTATCTAAAAAATTGACGATAAATAGCTAAAAATATTAATCCAGAGTTCCAGACACACCCCCAAAAATCAACCGAGGATAACTAACTAGTAATTCCAAGCAAGCAATAATCTATCATCTAAGCAGTGTTCTTTTCATTAGCTATGAATTTAATTACCTTCAAGACCAGCAGGCATTAGCTATGAATTTAATTACCTTCAAGACCAGCAGGGAGCCTTTTAAGTTGGAGACCACGCCCTCTGCATCTCCATCTTGTCTGATCGGTGTATCGCCGACATCCTCCTGAGGCAGATCGTTTGAATCGGCAACAACCTCGCTAGCTACGCCGTGTGAAGCAGTCCCCTCTTCTACCAACATTGCCTCTTCAACGCGCTGGCCAGAACTGCACTGCTCTCCATCACAGTCAACAAATGTGGGATTAGTGGAAATCAGGTCTTCGCAGTCCGCACGAGCTTCATCGATTGAAGCAACCACGGAATGGACAGTAGCCACATCTCCTCCCAACAAATCCCCGGCGACGACCCTAGGAATGAAACTACAACGAATCGCAGGAAAATCATATCGTCAGATTCAATGCCCCGGAGAGAGTGGAACCAGACAGCACTAGCTAGCACAGGCAACAAGCGTTACAGCTATAACTTACTCATAGCAATAGAACAAGACCATATAGGGAAAGATCATGCTTCGGCTTCCTCGAAGAAGAACTCGAGCCCATCCATGGCGAACCATCGCACGCCCAGCTGCCGCCGCAAGGGGATTAATGCTCTGGTGAGGCAGGGAAACTTGCTCATTGTGTCGAAGTAATTGCAAAGCTATCTGCAGCGAACATACGGGCCCATCTAAAGATTATTAATTACCCACCAGCCAGCCCGCGCCTACCTGTGCCATGTTCAAACCAGCCCAGTTGGTACACAAGTGCGTACAAATGCTACCGTGATGTAGGCCCGTGTATAAACACAGCACGGCAGGCCACGGCACTGATGTATTTGACATTAATGGTGTGTGTATAAGAAAATGGAAAATAGGCAGCACACATCACAGCGCTATTACACACGGGCCAGATTTCGGCCTCCATGGTGCGCGGCCACCAAAATGCCCCTCTCTAGTAGATTATAACTGTCGATACTAGATTTGTCTTTCTCTTTGTTTCTTGTGCTTATATTTTTAGATAAGCTGGGTGCACCACAAGTCAGGGAAGTACAACAAATGCTTTCTTGATAGATTTACTGGTGTGTTATTTTTAAATTTGTTGCATCGGTGCTGAACCTCTCAGCGTCAAGGTGACAACATGAGGCGAGGTGGCAGAAGAATCTTCAGCGGCGGTGTTGTTCTTTGCCCTCAAACCCTAACTCCGGATCGCAGAGCACTTAGAAGCGTTGTTTATAACCCATAAAACATAACGAACGAGAGTGTAGCCAAGCTAACAAGGCAAAATGCACCATATGAGGTCAGCCCGGGCCATCTCAGAGGGAACATACATAACTAAGCACACAAAACGAATGCTAAACTTAAAACGAACACTTACTCGAAGAAACTACTAAAGAAGAACGAGAAATGAGCCAACACATGCCGAAGAAGAACTCGGTATGGCCAAGAATTATTCCTCCATGTTAAGCCCGAAAACTGCAATCAGCAAACCATGCTGTGCTTCTTCCTCGCAACGAAGGTCCGCCAGTAGGTGGTCACCTCCTTCTCGATTTGGTGTGCTGTCTTCTTCACATGCTCGTGATGATGCCCATGCTTCTTGGCATGCGCGTCCATCTCCACCATGACCTTCTTGAGGTCGGCGATGAGGCGCTCGGCGAGGCCGCGACTGAAGTCCTCGCGGATGACCACACGCATGACGGCAATGTGCTCGGCGTCCGCGGGCATTGTGTATGCCGGAACAATCCAGCCGAAGCGGCGCAGGCTCTCGACCACCTCAAACACCGTGTACTTGGACGAGTCCTTGAGGGAGAAGGCCACGAGCGGCACGCCAGAATCCTTGGACACCAGGTGAAAGTAGCCCATCTTCTCGACTCCCTCCCGGAGCACATCCGCGTTGTCCCGGCAATTTTGCATGATGTCCTTGTAGCCCTGCATTGCGTGTTTGCATCACATAAATAGTTTTTCAAACATAAATTGGTTCAGTGACTGCTACCTAAAGTTTTTTTTTTAGAAAAGATAGAGATGGTGTGTTAGCAATGTCAAAGAACATGCAGATGGCATGGCAAAGTACAAGCAGGATCCTAACAAACTAGACGTCCACCTGAAATGCATGAAGTGCATGGACCACTGGTGTTTCTTTGCTTGCAGACACAAAGTTAACACATGTTTGTTGTGTTGCTTGCACAAACAAAACAACAAGCATAAAGCACAAGGCAAAGGATGCTGCAACACTTGGACAATTAGACAAACTGTAAAATAAAACCCCAACAAAAACGTACTACTACTGTAGAAAAATTGTGGTTAATTACCTCGAATCCGAGACGAATGAGTTGATAATACTGTGCAATGATCTGGCTCGAACCTATCCAACAGAGGGAGCAGCACATGAACATACTTCAAAACATATACTGGAACTAGCCAACCGATTGATCGACGCGTACGGTGCTGTACCCTTGGAGAAGTTGAGCGTGAAGGTTGGCTGGTCGGCGCCGAGGTAGTTGATGTGGAAGATGAGCTCGTCGGGCAGGTCCTCCTTGTTCCTCCAAATCACCCACCCGACGCCGGCATAGACGAGGCCGTACTTGTGCCCGCTGACGTTGATGCTCTTCACCAGCGGCAGCCGGAAGTCCCACTCCAGCTCCGGGTAGATGAAGGGCGCGATGAACCCGCCGCTCGCCGCGTCCACGTGGATCGGCGTGTCCCACCTGATCGATCGACGAAACCAACCGATCGATCAATGAAATCTCTACCATATCTGCAGTTTTTGGCATAAGATTAGCGCGTACCCTGTCTCTGCATTCTTGGCGACGAGGAGGTCGTTGAGCATCTTGACGTCCTCGAACTCGCCGTTGAGTGTGGAGCCGAGGATGGCGGCGACGCAGATGGTGTTCTCGTCGACCAACTCTACGGCCTTCGCGGGGTCCATGACGTAGTACCCTTCCCTGAGCTTCACCTCCTTGAGCTCTACCTCGAAGTAGCGCGCGAATTTCTCCCAACAAACCTACAAAAGCAAGATATTCAGTGATTGGATCCGGTGGTTGAATTATCCTGCCGGTGATCCAGCCGGCATGCACTGCAAATGTCCCAGTAATGTGACTGTGTGCTCGATTCGCAATTACCTGGACATTTGCGCCGGTGACGATGTTGGGCTTGTCGTGGGGCTTGCCCTCGGCCTTCATCTTGTTCTGCCACTTCCTCTTGAAGGCCAGCCCGGCCAGCATGATGGCCTCCGAGGAGCCGACGGTGCCCACCCCGACAGCCGTCTCGTCCTCGCCGATGGGCGCGTTGAAGAGATGCGCGATCATGTTGACGCACCGGTTCTGTTTCAAATCCACAAACAATAACATACGTCGCCGGCCCTAGTCGCGTAAAAATTGCATCAAAAACGAAATGATAGAGAGATACCTGGAACTCGGTGGTGACGGGGTACTCGTCCATGTCGACGTAGTTCTTGTTGACGGAATCCTGGATGAGCTTGTCGCACTCGGGCTCCATCCAGGTGGTGACGAAGGAGGCGAGGTTCAGGCGCGGGTTCCCGTCCAGCATCAGCTCGTCGTTGATGATCTGGTACGCCGCGTCCTTGGGGATGGACTGCTCCGGCATCCTGAACCTCGGGAGCGCGGTGCGCACGTAGCGCGACGCGAAAGTGGAGGAGATGAGCGACTCGCCGGAGCTCGTCTGCGCCCTGGACAACGCCATTTGCCGCGGCGGCCGGTGGCTAGCTGGACCAGTTCGCCGTTGTGTCGTACGAGAAGAGAGGGTGAGCAGTGGGTGTCACAGGCAGGTCGACGCAGCAGATCGAGTTGGAACTAATTAATGGTGGCTCTTGTTCTATAAGAGAGGACGGTGCGCATGGGCGCGACGTGGTGGAGGCGCCACGGTTCTTGGGGGATGGGGCTTCCACGCCATCCGCTCGCACGTCCAGCCTCCTGCACGGGTTCCGCCGCTGGACTCGGGTGCGTTCCTTTTCTAGCTTCTCTCGCCCGATCTGCTGTGCTCGTAGCTGTGTGCCTGTTGCTTCTGTGTTTCGAATACTGTTTTGGTTTTGTCTTTTGCGTTCTGAATTACGGCTATATATCATCTCTGATGGAAAATGCAATGCCGGAGGCGCTTAGTTAGGCTTAGGCACTAGGCAATGACCAAACGGCCTCCGGTAAGGCATAGGCCAAACTCTAGGCATGCAAGCAAAAAATTGTCCACAGAAGCGTGAAATCATGCCATGTGACACCAACAGACCAAATTGACCACCTTCCAATTGCAATAGCTGGTATAGCTTACTCATGTATATTCTCTAAATCAATATCAATACACGTATAAAATTCCAAATACAACCTGATAGTCAAAATTGTACATCCTTGTACACACACAAGTTTGACTTGCTTACCTTGAGACCGTTCGAACCTCTGGTTGACTAGGTCAAGGTCGTTCTGGGACCTCTCGAGCTTCCGGTTCCTCTCCGCTATCTCCTTGGAGACGGAGCCCGGGACCGAGGTCGAAACCTGTCAACTGAACTCCTTACTCATGTATATTCTCTAAATCGATATCGATACATAAAATTCCAAATACAGCCTGATAGTAGAAACCGTAGATCCTTGTACAAATATCACGCAAGTTTGAGTTGTTTAGAGCATCTCCAACAGCCGCCCAACACGCGGCGCGCTAAAAGAGCGTTTGCAGCGCGCCGATCGTCTGTTTTTACGCGGCGCGGAGCGCTAGCTCCAGCGGCTGCTGTAAACTTTAGCGCGCGTGGTAGCTCCAGCAGACGCTACAAAAATACTGGCGCGTGCTCTCGCACAAACAACATATGCACTCCAAACATAACCAAGAAGATCAAACACAAACAAAATAAATAACAATGAATAGTTCAATTTCTTTATTACAACTCAACCAAATAGTTTATCTTTCAATACAACAAATAGTTCAACAATACAATATCAAACGCACAAATCATGATGCTCTTTGTCGGCCATTTCATGCCCACCACTCCTCGATGAGATCCTTCTGAAGATTATCATGCGTTTTGGCACGTCGAATGGCATGATGGGAGGCAATAAAACGGGCCACCGTGACAGCCCTCAGCCGCACTCGCACGGGATGTCCCAAGAGCTCATAGTGAGAGTAATCTACATCTTGACCACGCTCATTCTCGATGATCATGTTGTGCATGATCACACAAGCGTGCATGATGTACCAAAGCATCTTTTGATCCCAAAATCTAGCCCATCCTCTCACAATAGAAAATTCGCTTGCAAAATTCCAAAAGCTCTCTCCACATCTTTTCTAGCCGTCGCCTGAGCATTGTGGAAATTAAGATTTTTCTTACCTTCCGGTCTTTTCAACGGCTTCGTAAATGGTTGCCACTTTGGGTAGATGTCATCCACAAGATAGTAGCTATAGTTGTATGTATGGCCATTTGCTACAAACTGCACCGGTGGCAGTTCACCATTTGCAATCGTATTCATCAGTGGTGACTGATTAACAAAGTTGATGTCATTCAAAGATCCGGGCATTCCAAAAAAAGCATGCCAAATCCAAGTCTCTTGATCGGCCACCGCTTCAAGGATTATAGTGGAACCCTTTTTTGGCCATGGAATTGGCCATGCCATGCCTTAGGACAATTCTTCCAACTCCAGTGCATGCAATCTATTGAGCCAAGTATACCTGGGAAGCCGCAAGCTTTGTTCATCTCCAATAGCCTTGTGGCGTCTTCGGCATTGGGAGATCTCAAATACTCCTGGCCAAACACTTGCACAATTCCGATTGCGAAGCGCTTGACACACATGATGGCTTGACTCTCATCCATGGCCAAGTGATCATCAACTAGATCAGCGTATGCCAACATACGCAAAGCGGCTATCACCTTCTGAAAGGTGCTATGCCCGAGCTCTCTGGCGGCATTCCTCCTTTGCTGAAAAAACCAGTCATGGCTCGCTAG
This sequence comes from Aegilops speltoides, assembly GCA_021437245.1. Lineage (NCBI taxonomy): Eukaryota > Viridiplantae > Streptophyta > Magnoliopsida > Poales > Poaceae > Aegilops > Aegilops speltoides. The sequence continues at coordinate 376,164,439 of CM038142.1, forward strand.
TTTCTCTGCAATGCGCCTGAACAGCTCGGTGCTCATCCTAAACCGGCGTCGGATGTACGACTTGGGGGTACACGCGAGGATCCGCAAAATAGTGCCTAATCAATCTATTGTGGGCATCGATCCTATCCCTCCAAATTTTCTGTCGACCCATAACCGAACCGCCGTGCTTTGGTTTTTTATTGATGTGCATAACTAGGATCCTTCAATATCAAATTCTTTTTCAGAAGAATCATATGACGAACTCATCTACAATGTTCAATTTAAACTAGGCTATAAAAACTACAAACAACATGTGAAGGAAATATGCCCTAGAGGCAATAATAAAGTTATTATTTATTTCCTCGTATCATGATAAATATTTATTATTCATGCTAGAATTGTATTAACTGGAAACATAATACATGTGTGAATACATAGACAAACATAGTGTCACTAGTATGCCTCTACTTGACTAGCTCGTTAAATCAAAGATGGATAAGTTTCCTAACCATAGACATGGGTTGTCATTTGATTAACGGGATCACATCATTAGGAGAATGATGTGATTGACTTGACCCATTCCGTTAGCTTAGCACTTGATCGTTTAGTATGTTGCTATTGCTTTCTTCATGACTTATACATGTTCCTATGACTATGAGATTATGCAACTCCGCTTACGGAGGAATACTTTGTGTGCTACCAAACGTCACAACGTGAATCGGGTGATTATAAAGGTGCTCTCAGGTGTCTCCGAAGGTACTTGTTGAGTTGGCGTATTTCGAGATTAGGATTTGTCACTCCGATTGTTGGAGAGGTATCTCTAGGCCCTCTCGGTAATGCACATCACTATAAGCCTTGCAAGCAATGTGACTAATGAGTTAGTTGCGGGATGATGCATTACATAACGAGTCATGGTCATCTTCAAAGACCTCTCTGGCGGTTCCTCCTCCGACAACGACTCCACCACCCGGGTATGCCTCTCTTCTCCCTCTTGGGCTATGACTTTGAATGAAGGATTTTTACCCGGCGGTTGATTTGAGTCATTTCTTCATCTTGTAGTTCCCTAGGACCTTCAGTTGCAACGAATGGAGCAGGGTGGCTGAAGATCTGTCTGCTCGTTGTCACCATCAATCTCCATGCCTGAAGCTAGTTGCGTTTGAATGTGTGGACAGTGGGAGAAAGTTTCTGGCATGTGCAGAGAAGGTTAGATCCTCTTTCATTTTTACAAATCATTTGTTAGATGTGATTCAGACACTGCCATGGTCCCAACCCATCCATACCACACCTTCAACCAAACGCATCCTAAGACAGTGTCACAGTTTGTACCTAGTATCTAAAAATGTTGCCATCTCATCAGCGGTGCCATTAGAAAATTATTTGGCATCGCTTCAGCAGTTTGTGGAGCCAACTTGTCCACACATCTGAGCAGCCAAGAAGTAAAATACTAAATCTTTATGCCATGAAGGAACTGGGCATCGGAGCAACTAGGTGCTCCGGAGTTCGGGTCCCTGATTTTTTTCGCTGCGTCAGCTCGCCAGTGCAGGGCATAGGTGCGAGATGTAGCAACAGTTGTCTTTACACCGGTTTTGGCATACATAGTGGACGCCTTAGTGCTATTAGTTCTATGTTACTAAATTTGTGCATGCACACACCTGTTAGTATCAATTTGTTGTCATCCAAACACTGTCGCTATGTTGTTGCCGTTATATTTACCTTCCTCAGAAAATGTTCAATTTGTTATTTATAGTATGTTGAGGATATAACTACTGAGTATAAACCACCCAGGAGGGGCCGGTTCACGCTCAACTATACTGAAACCCATGAAGACAAGGAAGATGGCGCTTTACTGATAAGTCTTAGAGGCCCAGAGCCCAGAGGCGGATTAGGGCCCATAGTGGTAAACCGCCATAGTTGTATAACTTGTATTGGAAGTTAGGGAAAGGGAGAGACCGAGCCGGACACTTGTATGAGCCGGCCTCGGGACTCTGTAAACCGGCTGGGCATCAACCTGTGTATATAAAGGGACGACCCGGCGGCGGTTCAGGGACAAGAAACAACAACTCGAGACTCAGGCAAAGCGTATTTGCTCCCTGGTCATCGAAACCCCAATAATCCCATCACAACTAGACGTAGGCTTTTACCTTCATCGTAAGGGGCCGAACTAGTATAAAACTCTCGTGTCCCTTGTCTGGTTTAATCCCTTCAGGCTAATCTCGTTGCGATGGCTCCACGACTAAGTCCTTCTGCTAGGACATCTGACGTGATTTTTCCACGACAGTTGGCGCCCACCGTGGGGCTATCGCACGATGGTTTCGAGTTCCTAAAGGGCAACTTTGAAGGACTCAAAGGGTACGCAGTTGGCCGGATGACCAAGAGTCATCGCGGCAAGCTTTACATCAACGACGCAGGCTGGGGCCCTGAGGCCGGCTCAATCGAGTATGGGTATCGGGTCCCCTTTGGCGGAATTCACGTTTTCATTGGCAAGATGGGCGAACCGGGCCCTGAGCCGGACATCTCCACCGACCTCATCGAGACGGCTCAGCGTGCAAGTCCTGCCCGGGTTTAGCCTGCCATGAAGCGTGCATTCATGGGATTCATCCACGGCGGAATCTGAACCGGTGTCCAATGGTGAGACAGCCATCTACAGATGGTGAATCGTCCACTGGCGAAACCGAGTCGTTATACCAGCTGCAAGATGGCCAGATTGGGGGATATTCCGATGGTGACAGTATTCCGGGCCCCCTTGAACCGCCAAACCGGGTTGCGATCTTCATGGCCGGTACGCAGCCCACCATGCACTCTTCATCTACAGCAGCAATGATCTCCGGATCGGCAGCCGCGGCAGGAGGCCCGGCGCGCCAGCCGGCTCAAGTTCTTGCCGGTTTACTGGACGCCTTGACGGCATTCTTGACTACAGCGGTAACTCTGGAGACTCAAGTTCAGCATAATGCGGATGTCACAAAGCTAAAGGACTAGATAGCTCAGGCCAAGGCGGACTTAGCAGCTGAGGAGGCCAGGATGGATGAAGAGCGGGCCACTTTAGATGCCCAATCACAAGAAATCAAGGCGCAGAATTACCGGCTTATGTTGGATCAGAACGCATCAAACGAAGTTATGAGAAGGAAATACCGGTCTCGACTGCCGCAAATTTACGGGGGTCTGAATCTCTTCGTTACACCAGGAGCTGGGCCTAGCAATCCGGCGGGAGTAAACCAGACCGAAGCACCTGGGGCAGCACCGGATCAGCCACGCGCGATGGACCCGCCTCAACGGACGGACAACCCGCCGCAGTATGTAGAAACACCGCCGGGTCACTTTTCTAGCCCTTTGGATAATATGATCGTGGCAGCATCACGCTTGGCGGCTATTCCGATGGAGGGTGATTCATTACCAGCAATTGAGACTCGACGAGCCTGGAATCTTCTTCAAACCATCGTTGTACGGCAACAGGCTTATTCCAACAGCCGAGACAGAATACATTCAACCCCCCGTCCGAGCAAGAGTTATAGCAGGCACATAGATGAACCGGCCGTGTCAAGCAGTGCGCGGCGTCGTGATGCCCCTCGAGGGCCTAATCCGGCGAACGACGGTTTGAATGCTCAGGATGTGGTGGATAATGGCAGAGCGTGATGGGAGGCTGCATTAGCAGCGCAACACACGGGTCGTCATCAACCCGCCCCGGTTCAGCCAGTGGCGTCAGTAGAGCGAGGGACCGGGCTTGCCTTCAGCTCCTGGGGGGTGCCATGTCTCATCCCGGCTCTCCGTAATGTGCGGTTGCCCAAAGATTTCAAAGCTCCACGCAAGGTGCCTAACTATACCGCTGATCAGCCCCTCGAGGCGTGGGTTGAGAGTTATGACCTGGCAATGGAGATGCTAGATGTGGATGAAGTGGCATGTGCAAAATACTTCGCCATGATGCTAGAAGGAACGACTCGCACCTGGTTGAAGAGCCTGCCTGCTAACTCGATCAATTCATGGGATGAGTTGAAGGCCAAGTTCATAGCAAACTTCAAAGATACATGCAAGCAACCTATGTCCATTGTAGATCTGGCAGCTTGTGTCCAAGGAGAGAATGAATCAACAACCCATTGGGTGCGCCGGGTTTCAGAAATTTTGCATTCATCAGGCCGCATCAATCCGGATACACCAATTGTGACGTTGGAGGGCAATTACCGGTTTAAGTCACTAAAATGAAGTTGGGACGGCTCAAGCATCACTGCAATGATATGGGAACACTCATGGCGGCTCTGCTTAAGTATGCTGATTCTGATAATACCAAGGACCCTGATTCTAATGAAGAGAAACAGGAGAAGGGAAGGAATAATGCCGGTTCAAAGGGACAACATAACCAGGCGGGCCACGGAAACAACGGTAAGCGTAAAGCGGACAATTCCGATTTTGTGGTTAACACCAGTATGCAGGGTAATATGCAGCGTCGTAAGGGTAAACCGCCCCAGCGTGGTGGAGGAATGAATCTGGAACGCCTATTAAACCAGCCCTGCCCAAAGCACGGGACAAAGGAGGTTCCAGCGACGCACCTATGGAAGGATTGCCACATCATGAGGGAATTCAAAAACTCTGATCTTTTCCGGTATGATCAAGGTCCGTCTGGTGGTTCCGGTCCAGGATTTCATGGGCCGGGTTACGGTGGTGGCGGTTCAAACTCAGGATTTCAGAATAATCAGGGCAATCAGAATAACCAAGGTGGTAACCATCAACAGGGTAATCAGGGGAATCAACAGCAGTCGGGTTATCAGAGCAACCCAAAGCAGTTAAACGGTGGACAGTATCATGTCTTCACTACTAGCTTGTGCAAGCGCGATCAGAAACTCCATAAAAGGGCAGTAAACTCTGTTGAACCAGCGGTGCCCCGTTATTTACGCTGGTCTGAGCACCCTACTGTCTGGACCAGGGAGGATCATCCGCCCCGGGTTGACAATCCAGGTCACCTAGCTTTGGTGGTTGCACCGCAGGTGGGAGGTTATAAGTTCACCAAGGTACTTGTCGTGGAATTGTTACGTCAGATGTCCTCATGAAAGGACTTAGTTGTGGAGCCATCGCAACTAGGAAGCTTGAAGGGGTTGATCGGGACAAAGGACACGAGAGATTTATACTAGTTCGGCCCCTTACGGTGAAGGTAAAGCCTACGTCTAGTTGGGTTGGTATTGATGTTTCGATGACCAGGGAGCGAGATACGCTATGCCCGGCTCTCGATGAGTTGTTTCTTGCCCTAAGCCGCCAAAGAGTCGCCCCTTATATATACGGGTTGACGCCTCAGGGCCTCTGAGTCTCGGCCGGCTTATAAATAGTGTCCGGCTCGGTGACTAGTTAAATCTACCTTATGATACAAGTCATGCCATTATGGCGGTTTACTACAACGGGCCTTAAGTCGCCTGTGGGCCTTAAGCCCTTTATTGAACCGCCATCTTCATGCTTGGTCTTGGGCTTCTTTCTGGTGAGTTTTCTTTGCGTAACCCGGCCCCTCCTGGGTGGCTTACACAAATAGCTATATCCCAAACATTAGGCCCCAGATTGATTTGAACCTGTTCATGTCAATCTTAAAATACCTTAAAAAATAAATCTTCAGTCTTCTGACTGTGCAAAAGGTTTCCTTTAACCCGCCATGACGTCATTTTTTGGATCCGTGTTAACCCGCCGTGACGTCATCTTTTCTTAAATTCCTTTTTTATTCCACCATATCCTCCAACGGATCTCTGTCTTTATTGACTGTTCCGAAAACCGAGGTGTCGGGGCCGCTGGATAATAACTCTTATCTCCTTGTTTCCCGTGCCGTCTTAGTTATCCTCTCCTTATAAATAGGCGCGACCTAGGTCTTCCCATTCTCCTCCTTCCAGTCATCTTCTTCCTCTCGCTGCTTCTCTGTCGGTCGAGCTCTGCCGCCGTCGCCGTCGCAGATCTCGTCTTCACCAACTCTGGCCGCTGCATCAACCTGGTTCGACCAGAGAAACGCGACGACCCTCCGCAGCAACTCTGCATCCGTAAGTCTCCTCTTTCCTGCTTCTTAGATCCACATTAGGACCTTCGAGTTCTTCACGTTCTTCGCTGTTTAGTAGTTCCTTTTCATAGATTCCATCACCCCCGCTTTTCTTGATCTTGGAGATGGTAAAAACCGGTGCGGTAGATTTTCCGCACCTACTTTGAACGCAGATAGATCCCTTTCTGCTACACAGAGGCTCCATTCGAGCTTTTGGGCTTCATCTGTGTCAATCTTAGGTCTAGAAAATTTTCTTGTCAGAACAGCTTTTTGATCTCAAATAACAGTAGCAGATTATGAAACCTGTTTGTATCACCCGAAAACTACTTCCGTCGAATATGCTTAAACTCAACTGTCTGTGTAGCCGGTTTAAATAGATGACACTGATCTGTTAACCTTACTTGCTTCTCATGACCTTAAGAAGTTTGAACTGCTTTTGATACGTTTGGCGGCTTAAATACTGTTGCGTAGTTATCCTCATATCATTAGGCCCCTTCTTAAGCCGCCACCTTGAATAATTAAGGTATTGTCTCCCGGGTTAAAATTGAACCGGATCTTCTTATTTTGTCGTAGGCCAACTATTGTCATGGCACGTAAGGCGGCCAAGGCCCCTGTGACCTGCAATTGGGTCCCATCCATAGTCACTAAGAGTAAACTGTCTGAATTTGTGAAGTCTGGCCATCTGCCAAAAAAGGAGATCATGTCTTATCGTGCCCCTGACCCGTCTGAACAGATGCCTCAACCCAAAGAAGGGGAGGTAATAATTTTCATGGATCACATGAACCGGGGATTTGCCCCTCCCGGCTCAAAATTCTTCAGGGAAGTTTTGAATTTCTTTGATCTTAGACCTCAAGACATTGGACCCAACTCTGTGTCAAATATTGCAATTTTCAAGTCTTCTGCGAGGTGTACCTGGGAGAGGAGCCAAGTCTGCTTTTATTCAGAGAGCTTTTCTACTTAAACCGACAGAGTTAACGTGCCAATGGGCCTAGTCTTGAGCTTGGCGGCATCTCGATTCAGCGACGGAGAGACTGCCATTTTCCTTACGCTGAACTGCCGAGTCATCCAAAAGACTGGAATCAGACGTGGTTCTATTGTCAGGATACTTCACCGGCTGATGAGAGCCCTCTGCCCGGCTTCCGCGCCCTGCGCCTTGAGTCCAACCATCCGCTAGAGGATAAACTACTGTTGTCAAGCGTCTACCTCTCAATCCCACCATCAAGAAGATCAAAACTCTTTTGGGAAACGGCTTAAACGACATTGATCTAGTCCGAGTTTGGATCACTTGGCGAGTACTTCCATTAAGCCGTCGTTCCGGCTTAATGTGTACTTACACAGGCGAAAAGGATGATCCACTGCGTCATAGTCCTGATGACTTACCAGATGATGTGGTGGATGCTACAACCCAGTCGCTGCTGAAGGAGGGCACTGTAACTAGTAATACCTTCGGCTTACTTCCCTTCTGCAAGAAGAACCCGACCCCTGCAGTGAGTTATCAATCTTAATAAATACTCCTTGCTATGTTACACCTTATTTGTACTCATAATTCCTTATCCTTTTCCACAGGCCAATGACAACTTCTGGAAGGTCAAATATGACCATGAGGCTGCCAAACAAGCCAGGGCAGCCAAGAAAACTGAAAGGAAAGCCGCCAAGACGGGAACCTCAAAGAAGAAGAAACCCAACGCCTCCGACTTATTCAAATTGGATGATACTTCTTCGGATGATGAAGAGGTAATCCTTTAATTTTCTTAACTCCTTTGTCATTATTTTACTGACATTCTATCCTTTCAGGAGGATACGGGGAACAGTCAAGCAGTTGACGAAGAGGTAACTATAATCTCCTCTGACTCAGAGCCTTTGCCAAAGAAAAAAATCCGAAGGGTGACCCAGAAAGTAAGATTTTCACATCCTCTAGCTTATCAAGATCCCCAATTTCTTTTGAAGCAACAACAGCTTGAAAACCGAAGGCAGACCCAGGCCAACCAGGATGCAGAACTCTCCTCCGGCTTACCCGATGTAACTAGGAAGCGTCGGACCGAGGTTATCTCCGATTTACGCTCTGTCTTACCTTTGGCGGGTTTAATTCACCAACCTCTCAATTCATCTGACTCTAATTATCAGGATACCTCTCCTTCCGACGAATCTATGCAATCAAACATGCCGGCTTTACCTTACTTATACTTTAGTATTCATCCTTCTACCTTTATTGACAGCATACAAGTGAAGCCCAGCAAGAGGGCAAGGAAGAATAAGCCGTCCCAAGACCCGATTATTATTGAACCGGCGCCAGACATGTCTGCTCCTGACAGCTCCACCCATCAATCGCCGCCTGAACCGGCTTCTGATATTCCGGTGCCAACCTCTGACCCGCCTGCCGAAGATGCTATCAACAACTCTGATAATCTGAAAGCTCCTAGCCCGGTCAAGACGACTGACCTGGAAGTTGAATTTCTGAAAAGTCAATTTGTTGAACCAGGGCGGCCTACTGTCCTTGCCAAATGTTCTACCAAGGAAGAACTTGCCGAACGCCGAAAGGCCAAACAGGACATTACTGACTATACTCACTTAAGCATTGGTGACATAGTCTCGGGCTATCTGAATCAAGTGCATAATAGCCGTGACCTAGAAATTGACATGGTGAAACAAATACAGCACAAATCTGAGGTATAACTTATGCTATTTTCCTGAATCTTACTTACTGTACCAGCCCCCAAGTCTATTGCTTATGAATGAATATTCTGTAGACTTAAAAATCTACTTACTGTTAGTTTATCTGGTTTAAAGAGAATATATTTAACCCAGTGATAGCATGATACTTTGAACTTGCAATACACATTAGCCCCCAAGTGCCAAGTATCTTTACTTGTAAAATGTTTGGGACTTAATATGCATGACCCGGATTTGTAGGTTAAAAAATTCTTTAACATACATTAGCCCCCAAGTGCCAAGTGTTTTTACTTGTAAAATGTTTGGGACTTGAATGTTACCTTACCATGATCCTTACCATAACCTGGTATCAATGCAGGCCACCATAAGTCAATTTGAGTCGGAGCTTGCTGACCTGAAGAGCCGGCTGAAAACTCAAGAACTTGAAACTCAGAAGGCCAACGCCAAATTTGAATTCAGCATATCCGAAAATGAGAAGTTGAAGAGAAATTTTGAGTCAGAGAAGAAAGCCTGGGCTAATGAGAAGACTTCGCTGGTGACTCGGGCCGAGACGGCAGAAGCGTCTCTTGCAGAGGCAACAACCGAGCTGTCCGACTTAAAACGGCAGATATCCCAAATGGTCTCGGCCATCTTCGGTAAGTTACTGTGGAAACCTCAAACATTGTAATCTTGCAACAACTATTGTAATCGTTATCTCCGGCTCACTGCTATACTTGCGAATACACAGGCCCTAGGAGCACCAACCTCAAGCAGAGCATGCTGATCAAACTTAAGGCGGTTTACACTTTAGTGGAACAACTGTACTCCGGGTCGCAACGTGCCTTAGCCGTTGTAGCCTTATCAAATACCACTCCCCACCTTCTGCAAGACGTGCTGAAGCATCTCGCTGTGCTACCTCAGCGAATACAGGATTTAAGACGGGCATCTTCAAGAGCCGGGGTTGTGGCTGCATTGAGCCGGGCAAAGGCATGGATGCCAGAGCTTGACCTGGCTGACCTCGCTCTTGGATATCCGAGCCTGAAGGAGCACGGTACTGTATTTGATGATCATGATTTCACCGCCTGTATCAAAGTCGTACGTCCCTTGGCTACTCTTATTGGGAATGATACTGATCTTACCAAGTATTCGTCGGGCTATGATAGCGAGAACTGGAGAATTCCAAACATTCCATATGACCAAGTCAGCCTGATCCCTCCAACGCGTAAGCATACTTTTGCCCCTGAAGTGGACCCAGCCGGTTTAATAGATGATGAGGCTGAGTTTGAAGCCTTGAGTGGCATTGAATGGGCCTCGTCAACCTTCCAGGACAAAGCAACCGATGGAGAGGCAGAGAAGGATAACCCGGAATCTTCGAGCCCGCCGAAGGAATGAACCGCCAGACGTCTTATAACTTTGCAAAAAACAATGCTTCATTTATTCAGACTCGGGAAGTCTTGTAATAGGGTAGTAAAAACTTCTCAATGTTTGTCATGCCTTTGTGCATGTCCCTGGTGCTTAATAATTTCGTAAGTCGCCATCGCTATATGTTTCTGGCTTATGTTGACCATTTATTTCCTTGATGTTTGACTTGCTTTGCCTTATCCTGCACATAAAACAAGCAAAATATCCTTGGCGGTTTATCGCGCCGGGGGTTTACATAGAGTATTGATAACCCAGAACAAGACCCAAAGATATCATGTACAGGCCGGTTTATGATTATATTTGTTTTAAATATAATCACAATAGCATACCTGCAATCCCTTTGTCAATCTTCCCTGCTCATATGATGCTTTACCGGGCACTTAAGAACCTGGGGTAATCAATATTAAACCAGAAGAAAAGACCATCTCATAATGTTTTTCAAGAAGGTCTCAAGATAGTCAAAATAATTTATCCTTTTGTTGGATGATAACAACATTTACAGGCTTCTGATTCGAATATGATCAGTAAACCGTTCCAAAGGGGTTAAGCTAAGATTCAGATACGATCATATAGCCCCCAGTGGCTTTGGCGATGCCGATCAAGTGGGTATCGATAGCTATGTTCTCTTTGGTTCGAATACGACCTATGTTTGAACAGGAAGCCCCCAAGTAACCATAAGAGTTGTTTAATGACGCTGATTCGAATACGATCCACGTCAGACCCAAAGAGGTTAAGCTGTGATTCAAATATGATCAAGAAGCCCCCAAGTGGGTTTGGCAATATGCCGATCAAGTGGGTATCGACAACTATCTTCTCTTTGGTTCAAATACGACCTATGTTTGAACAGGAAGCCCCCAGTGACCATGGCTAGATTCAGACATGATCATAAGCCAGACCAAAGGGAAAGCCGGATTCAAATGTGATCCGCTCCCTGTTGGTTGTTTCCACCACCTGATAAAGAAAACACATAAACCTTTGAGTGTAAAAAAGGACAAAGGTCCTGCTTTATTTCTTTATATAATATATACACTGCCAAAATATGTACATCTTGAGAGCTGGTGGCTTAAGTATAGTAAGGCCGAAGATGAGCAATATTCCATGGCCGGCGGGTCTCCTCCTTTGACTTACATGAGTCTTTGTGCTCTCGAACATCGATGAGATAGTATGACCCGTTGTGCAAATTCTTGCTAACCACAAAGGGCCCTTCCCAAGGTGGGGATAGCTTATGCATATCAGACTGATCCTGGATGAGCCGGAGCACCAAGTCGCCTTCCTGAAAGGTTCTGCTCCTAACCCGGCGGCTGTGATAGCGGCGTAGGTCTTGTTGATAAATCGCCGAGCGGGCTATTGCCAAGTCTCGCTCCTCATCCAACAAGTCAAGTGCATCCTGACGAGCTTCTTCATTGTCAGCCTCAACATAAGCCGCCACGCGGGGTGAATCGTGCCGGATGTCACTTGGCAGGACCGCCTCTGCACCATACACCATAAAGAAAGGCGTGTAGCATGTAGACCTGTTAGGCGTAGTGTTGATGCTCCATAATACAGAAGGTAACTCCTCCACCCAACAACCCGGAGTCCGCTGTAAGGGGACCAAGAGCCGGGGCTTGATACCCTTCAGGATCTCTTGATTAGCTCTTTCTGCTTGACCATTGGATTGAGGATGAGCAACAGCCGAAACATCAAGCCGGATATGTTCTCGTTGACAGAACTCTTCCATGGCACCCTTGGAGAGATTAGTGCCATTATCAGTTATAATGCTGCGTGGGAAACCAAAACAAAAGATCACCTTTTTCATGAATTGAACCGCCGTGGCTGCATCACACTTACTGACTGGCTCCGCCTCAACCCACTTTGTAAACTTATCCACTGCCACCAGGAGATGTGTCTTTTTATCCTTAGACCTCTTGAAAGGTCCAACCATGTCAAGCCCCCAGACTGCAAACGGCCAAGTGATTGGGATCATCCTCAACTCTTGAGCCGGCACATGAGCTCGTCGTGAGAACTTTTGACAACCGCCACATTTACTGACCAGATCCTTCGCATCAGCATGAGCCGTAAGCCAGTAGAAACCATGATGGAAAGCCTTGGCTACAAGAGATTTTGACCCGGCATGATGGCCACAATCCCCTTCATGGATCTCACGGAGTATTTCTTGACCTTCTGTAGGTGACACACAGCGTTGAAACGCCCCAGTGACGCTTAGGTGATGTAACTCGCCGTTAACAATCGTCATAGATTTGGAGCGCCTGACGATTTGTCTTGCCAAGGTCTCATCCTCAGGTAATTCTCCTCGGGTCATTGAGCCAAATATGGCACTGTCCAATCCGGGATAACGTGAAGAGCTGCCACCAGCTATGCCTCCGGGTCTGGCACCGCCAGTTCTTCCTCGGTAGGCACCTTGACAGAAGGGTTATGTAGAATATCGAGAAAGGTGTTAGGCGGCACCGGCTTACGTTGAGACCCCAACCGGCTTAAAGCATCAGCTGCCTCATTCTTCCTTCGATCAGTGTGCTCCACTTGATAACCCTTGAAGTGACCAGCCACAGCATCTACTTCACGACGATAAGCCGCCATAAGGGGATCCTTGGAATCCCACTTGCCTGACACCTGTTGAGCCACGAGATCTGAGTCGCCCAAGCACCTTACCCAGCTTAAGTTCATCTCCTTGGCCATCCGGAGACCATGGAGTAAAGCCTCGTACTCAGCTACATTGTTAGTACATGGAAACATAAGCCGGAGTACATAACAAAATTTGTCACCTCGAGGGGAAGTTAAAACAACTCTAGCCCCCGAGCCTTCTAGCTGCCTGGACCCGTCAAAGTGAATAGTCTAATATATGTTATCTGGCTTCTCCTCAGGTGCCTATAACTCTGTCCAATCATTGATAAAGTCCACCAAGGCCTGAGACTTAATAGCAGTACGTGGCATGTACTTCAAATCATGAGGCCCAAGCTCGATGGCCCACTTGGCGACTCGTCCCGTGGCCTCCCTATTCTGGATGATATCTCCCAAAGGGGCAAAACTTACCACAGTTATAGGATGACTTTGAAAGTACTGCTTCAACTTCCGGTTGGCCATAAACACTCCGTAAACGAGTTTTTGCCAATGTGGATACCTTTGTTTAGATTCAATGTGCACCTCACTGATGTAGTAAACTGGCCGTTGAACCGGATGCTCCTTGCCAGCTTCCTTACGCTCCACCACGATGGCAACACTGACGGCTCGTGAATTGGCAGCCACGTATAACAGCAACGACTCTTTATCAATGGGAGACGCAAGAACCGTGGTTCGCATAACCGCCTCTTCAAGTCTTCAAAGGCAGCATCGGCAGATCACCCGCATAAAAGTGTCTGTTTTCGTCATCATCGATATAGCGGTAGGGCCTTCTCACCTAACCGCTTATGAACCGCTTAACGCGCAACACGACCCGCCGATCGCTGAACATCATTGATGCACGCCAGTTTAGCCAGAGAGGTAATTGCCTTAATCTTCTCCGGATTAGCTTCAATGCCTCTGTTTGATACCAAAAAACCCAAAAGCTTGCCTGCAGGAACACCAAATACACACTTGGCCGGGTTAAGCATCATCTTATAAACCCGGAGATTATCAAAGGTTTCTTTCAAATCGGATATTAAGGTCTCCTTCTCTCTGGACTTCACCACGATGTCATCTACATAAGCATGAACATTACGCCCGATTTGATTGTGTAGACAGTTCTGCACACATCGCTAATAAGTCGCATGAGCACTCTTCAGTCCAAACGGCATAGATACATAATAGAAGGCCCCAAACGGAGTGATGAAAGCCGTCTTCTCCTGGTCCTTAACTGCCATTTTGATCTGATGATAACCAGAGTAAGCATCCAAGAAGCTCAAACGTTCACAACCCGCCGTAGCATCAATGATTTGATCAATACGGGGAAGAGCAAAGGGATCAGCCGGACAAGCCTTGTTTAAGTCCGTGTAATCCACACACATCCGCCAAGTGTCGTTCTTTTTAAGCACGAGCATCAGGTTAGCCAACCACTCTGGGTGAAAAACTTCAACAATGAACCCAGCCGCTAAGAGCCGGGCAACTTCTTCTCCAATAGCTTTCTGTCTCTCTTCATTAAAACACCGAAGAAACTGCCTGACCGGCTTATACTTTGGATCAATATTGAGAGTGTGCTCAGCAAGTTCCCTCGGTACACCCGGCATGTAAGAAGGTTTCCATGCAAAGATGTCCCGGTTCTCACGGATGAACTCGATGAGCGTGCTCTCCTATTTGGGATCCAAATTGCTGCCGATGCTGAATTGCTTAGCAGAGTCACCTGGGGTAAAATCAACAAGCTTCGTCTCGGGAGCCGATTTAAACTTCAATGTCGGGTCATGCTCTATGGTTGGTTTCTTCAGGGAGGTCATATCCGCTGGGTCAACATTATCTTTATAAAATTTGAGCTCCTCCGCTGCACAGGCAGACTCAGCATAAGCCACGTCGCCTTCCTCACATTCCAACGCTACCTTCCGATTTCCATGCACAGTGATGGTGCCCTTGTAACCCAGCATCTTGAGCTGCAAATAAACATAACACGGCCGTGCCATAAACTTAGCATAAGCCGGCCGCCCAAACAGAGCATGATGTGGGCTCCTGATTTTGACCACTTCAAACGTCAATTTCTCAGCCCTGGAGTCATATTCATCTCCGAAGGCCACCTCCAGCTCAATCTTGCCAACTGGGTAAGCCGACTTACAAGGAACCACTCCATGGAAAACAGTGTTGGATGTCCTCAGATTATTATCAGTTAACCCCATGCGTCGAAAGGTCTCATAATAAAGGATATTGATGCTACTACCTCCGTCCATGAGTACCTTAGTGAATTTATACCCACCAACCCGAGGTGCTACCACCAAGGCCAACTGACCCAGATTATCGACCCGTGGAGGGTGATCTTCTCTGCTCCATACAATGGGCTGTTCTGACCGCCTCAAGTAACGAGGAACTGTCGGCTCAACAGAATTCACGACCCTCTTATGAACCTTCTGGTCGCGTTTGCATAAGCTAGTGGTAAACACATGGTATTGCCCACCATTCAACTGCTTCGGATTGCTTTGATAACCCGACTACTACTGTTGCTGCTCTCCTTGACCAGACTGCTGTTGATTATAGCTGCCTTGACGTCCCTGGAAGCTGGAACCTGAACCACCACCCGGGCCATGAAAACCGCCAGCCCCTGAGCCGCCACCAGATCCATTATTGCCATCAAAGGTGTTGGAATTCTTAAACGCCTTCATGATCACGCAATCTTTCCACAGGTGCGTGGCAGGCCGCTCCCTGGTGCCGTGTCTCGGGCAAGGCTCATTGAGTAGCTGCTCAAGAGATGGGCCTGACCCGCCGGACCGAGGCAGCTTACCCTTACGTCTCTGATTGTTACCTTGCGCATTAGCGTTGGACACAAATTCCGGGTTACCATCCGATTTACACTTATTGCCTCCTTGATTCATCGTGTTATGCTGCTGACCCTTTCCGTTGCCGTTCTTCTTTCCCTTCCCGGTCTTTTCTTCATCAGACGCGGGATCCTTGGTACTATCAGAATCGGCATATTTGACTAAAGCCGCCATCAGCATACCCATATCATTGCAATCATGCTTAAGGCACCCCAGTTTCTGCCTTAGCGGCTCAAAACGGCAATTCTTCTCCAACATGAGGACTGCAGAGCCGGCATCCATCTTGTCAGATGTATGTATTATCTCCTTGACCCGGCGTACCCAATGCGTCATGGATTCACCTTCCTCCTATTTACAATTTCTCAAATCCACAATCGACATAGACTGCTTGCAAGTGTCCTTGAAGTTCTAGATAAAACAGGCTTTTAGTTCTGCCCATGAACCAATGGAATTGGGTGGCAAACCCTTTAACCAGGATCGGGCTGTTCCATGTAACATCATGGTGAAGTATTTGGCCATTGCTGCATTGTTGACTTCCAATAACTCCATAGCCATCTTATAACTTTCAATCCAAGCTCCGGGCTGCAAGTCGGCCGTGTAATTCGGCAGCTTTCGAGGTCTCTTGAAGTCCTTGGGTAGGTGCACATTACGCAAAGCCGGTACCAAACAAGGAACACCACCGGTTCTAGTGGCTACTCCTGTCTCAACAAGTCGCCGATACTCCTAAGATCCCGATGAGCCACCGCCGAGCCGCTTAACCGAGCCGCCATTCGTTCTCTGGCGATTCGGTCTTGCACCGGGTTATAGCCACAGGGCTGGTTACGGCGTTGGGCGTTGCTTGACAAAGCTTCATACTCCATGTGCCTGCTGTAACTCGGGCTCCGGTTCTGACGAGGCAGTGCTAACCAAGGTGGAGGAGTTGAATGAATCATGTCCCGACTGTAAGAATAGGTCTCTTGCTGCACTAAGGCCGTTTGGAGAAGTTCTCTGACCCTCCGGGTCTCCGCTGCTATCGGGTCATCACCGTCCATGGGAAGAGCCGCCAAATGCGCCGAAGCCGCGATTAAGTTCTCCATGGGGTTGGAAAAGTGACCCGGCGGTACCGGCACATAACGCGGCGGTGCCATGCTCACATGAGGAGGTGCCATCTCCCGAGGTTGAGCCGGCCCCCCTGTTCCAGCTGTCACAAACTGATTGGTCTCTGGCGGGTTACTTGGGCTGGCTCCGGGTGTAGCAAAAGAACCCGAGGGTCGTAATTCGGAGGTAAACGGGACTGGGTTTCCTCATGTCTCCTCCTCATCACCTCATTGGACGCGTTTAAGCTCATCGTGAGCTGGTAAGCTTCTGACTGTAGCGCTGCGCCCGGGCATCTAGAGTCGCCCGCTCTGTGGCTAATCTAGTATCCTCAGCTGCCAAGGCCTCCTTGGCCTGAGCTATTTCCTCACGCACCCGTGCCACCTTTGCATCATGCTCATCCTTATCCGCGGGAATAACAATTGCGGTTAACTGGGTCGTAAGCTTGTCCATGAAATCTATCAGCACCTGAGCCGGCGGGCGCACGGGGCCACCTGCCCCGGCTGCTCCTATCCCGGACGTTATTGCTGCAGCAGCCGTAGAGTTTGAGCCGGGCTGAGTCCCAGCCATAAAGACTCCTGCCCATCTTGGCGGCTCACAGGGGTCCAGAATACGAGTGCCATCGGAACAGCCCCCGAGCCCGCCGTCTTGCACTTGGTACAACGAATCTGTTGAGCCGGCGGACGAATCACCGTCTGAGAGGACGGTCGTCTCCCCACCATCTCAAGATCCTTAAGAGAGTTCCTCTCCGTGGATGCAGCCCACGAAGGCACGCTTCATGACAGGTTGAATCCAGGTTTTGAGCCGTCTCGACAAGGTCGGTGCAGTTGTCCGGCTCAGGGCCCGGCTCACCGATCCGGCCGATGAAAACGTGGATTCCGCCGAAGGGGACCCAGTACCCGTACTCAATTGAGCCGGCGTCGGGACCCCAGCCTTCATTGTTGATGTAGATCTTGCCGCGACGACTCTTGGTTATCCGGCCCACTACATATCCCTTGAGCCCTTCGTAGTTGCCCTTCAAGAACTCAAATCCATCGTGCGCTGGCCCCACGATGGGCGCCAACTGTCCTGGAATTGTCACATCAGATGTCCTCGTGAAAGGACTTAGTTGTGGAGCCATCGCAACTAGGAAGCTTGAAGGGGTTGATCGGGACAAAGGACACGAGAGATTTATACTACTTCGGCCCCTTATGGTGAAGGTAAAGCCTACGTCTAGTTGGGTTGGTATTGATGTTTCGATGACCAGGGAGCGAGATACGCTATGTCCAGCTCTCAATGAGTTGTTTCTTTCCCTAAGCCGCTAGCAGGTCGTCCCCTTATATACACGGGTTGACACCCTGTGGCTTACAGAGTCCCGGCCGGCTTATAAACAGTGTCCGGCTCGGTGACTAGTTAAATCTACCTTATGATACAAGTCATGCCATTATGGCAGTTTACTACAACAGGCCTTAAGTCGCCTGTGGGCCTTAAGCCCTTTATTGAACCGCCATCTTCATGCTTGGTCTTGGGCTTCTTTCTGGTGAGTCTTCTTTGCGTAACCCCGGCGGCTTACACAAATAGTTATATCCCAAACAGTACTCATGGACGGAGGGAGCAGTATCAATATCTTGTACTATGAAACATTCCGGCGTATGGGGTTGACAGATAAGAATCTTAGACAGTCAAACACCATTTTTCACGGACTGGTGCCTGGTAAATCGGCTTACCTAGTTGGTAAGATAGCTTTGGAGGTGGTTTTTGGAGATGATCGTGATTCAAGGTCCGAGACGCTGACCTTTGAAGTGGTTAAGATCAGAAATCCGTACCATGCTTTATTTGGATGGCCGGTTGTCGACACACGAACACGTCACGTGTACCCTCGACGCCGGGGGTGATGCACCGTAGCTCACGTCGAAGGAGACCCGACCGACAACGCGATACGCAAGACAGTCGACGGGTGCTTTTGCAGACCCGAAACCCCACGCACCCGGGAGGGACCCCGTCAGGGATTGCGGCGGCTATGGGCTGCCCTAGGTCGATTCGCTCGCCCCTAGAGCCTCGGGATTTGCAGCTCTCAAACACGAAGAACAGCAAAGAACGAGAGAGAAAAACGATGGAGAGATAAAAAGTAGACAGGAAAAAGTAGTATATTGATTTGTTCGATTGTGTGTTGTTCAATCGGCCGTCACCCCCAACATATATAAGAGGCGGCTGGACTTCCCGTACAAGTAATGGATTCATCTAGGCTTTCCTTACAAGAAAAATTACATCAATTCGCGTCCTAGAGTCCTAGTTCTATTCCAACTCGGATCCAGTCTGAATCTGGCCCAACTTCTGTCTTCCTCCTTGTGCAGGCCGCTGAGCCTCCATATGACCTCCGATCAAGATGGCCCAAATATCAAACTTGTGCGCCTCAACGATACGAACAACTCTCATGTTGATCACTTTTTCAAATAAGGCCATCTTGAATACTTTTCGAGGTCATCTTTACCTTCCAGTCGGACTCGGTCTTGCGGTAGACTGAATTATCTGAGTCCTGTAGTGAATTTGCAGGCCATATACTATCTCTGATGACGATGACTCCAAAAGCAAAGTTTACCGTCTTGACGATACGCACAACTTCTGTATTGAACACTTCTTCATCCGAGATCATCTTGATAAACTTTTGGGCACATGTCCAGTTTCACTCGGATTTGAGCTCATCCACTCGGATTTTAGAGTCTTTCACTCGGATGGTCCGACTGGACTTTTTCACTCGGATGACTATATTTTCACTTGGATGATGACCACATTTTCAGTCGGAAGACAATCGATTGGTAGGTTTTTACTCGACCTTTTACTCGATCGGTAAGTTTTCACTCGACCTTTTACTCGATCGGTAAGTTTTCACTCGACCTTTTACTCGATCGGTAGGTTTTCACTCGACCTTTTACTCGATCGGTAGGTTTTCACTCGACCTTTTACTCGATCGGTAGGTTTTCACTCGACCTTTTACTCGATCGGTAGGTTTTTACTCGACCTTTTACTCGATCGGTAGGTTTTTACCCGAAAGGTAAGCTTTCACTCGACCGGTGAGTTTTCACTCGGATGGTAAGCTTTTCACTCGACCAAAAACATAGCCTGATCTTGATTTGTCTCCCCAAGTCTCATACGACCTCGGATTGAGACGAATTATATATGAAAATCGATCGGCTCGACGAGACGAAACTTTTCGTGGTGAAGGTTTTTCGATCCAATGCCGTCTTGAAGGCCAAATTGCTCGCGCGACCCATCAGATATGGCGTCTGGTACTTCGCGCCATATTTCCACTCAGCTTCAGCCTGCAATGTATTGCCTCTAACTTTTGCATATGAACTCGGATTGAGATGATTTATATATCAAAATCGATCGCTTCGACGAGACGAAGACAATTCCTTTAGAGTACTCCTTCATCCGAGGTCGTCTTGAAGGCATGGTCGGCCGAAAACCACTCGGAATGTTGAATTTTGTCACTCGGAATACAACTTCGGCCACCGAGATAAGGTCGAATGGCGATAAGTTAAACATCAAAGTTATTCCACTCGGCGACCTGAAACTTTGCATGCCGAAAACTCTTTTACTTGAGGCCATCTTACTTTCCTTTTGTACCTTGCCAAAATCCGATGTCAACACATGCCCGCCTGTTTTTCGGCAATGCTTGCACGCCGAAAAATAATATGCACGGTGTTTATTCTAAGGACGATGTCAACACTCCATCGGCCATTTATTTTCCTCAGGGCGATAATTATGTATCGGCCATGTTTGTGCTAAGGGCGATAATTATGTATCGGCCATGTTTGTGCTAAGGGCGATAATCGTATATCGGCCATTGCCTACTCAGGCTTCCTGCCACACACTCGGGTGGTACTTCTTCAAATATTTTCCGTTGAGGGCTCGAGGTAACAATGCCCCTTGTATTGATTCCACGAAATATGAATTTCTGGGAACAACCCTTGTAATCCTAAAAGGACCTTCCCAACTTGGAGACCACTTCCCGAATTTTCTATCTCTTGAACCAATCGACAGAATTACTTTCCAAACGAGATCACCAACTTGAAAATTCTTCAACTTGACTTTCTTATTGTAAGCTCTTGCTACCCTCAACTTATCTCTCTATGGACTCCAAAGCAACCAAACGCTTATCGGCAACCTCATCAATATTGTCCATCATTAAGTTATAAAAGTCTCTGCTGATAAATCATTTTGTTTGGCTATTCTCAAAGCATTCAAATTTACCTCCACCGTAAAACAGCCTCGACCATATACTAGCTCATATGGAGTCACCTTCGTAGCACCATGCCTTGAAATTCTGTGTGCCCATAAAGCTTCAGACAACAACTCATGCCATCTCCTTGGATTATCCTCAATCTTCTTCTTGATGAGCTTGATTAGAATTTTATTGCTAGACTCAGCTTGTCCATTAGCTTGGGCATAATATGGAGAGGAATTGAGCAACTTTATATTATAAAATTCGGCAAACTCTCTGACTTGGTGTGACAAAAAAGATGAACCTTGATCTGTAGTTAACGTTTGAGGAATACCGAATCTATGAATAATGTGCTCGGTTATGAATTGAATTACCTCCGTATGTGTCATGTTCTTGAGGGGTACTGCTTCAGACCATTTAGTGAAATAATCAGTTGCCACCAATACGAACCGATGCCCTTTTGAGGAAGACGGGTGGATTTGTCCAATGAAATCTAAACCCCAACCTCTGAAAGGCCACGGTTTGATAATAGGATGTAACATAGCAGCAGGAACGAATTGAATATCACCAAACTTTTGACAAGCTTCACATCCTTTATAATATCTGAAGCAATCATTAATCATAGTCGGCCAATAAAACCCAGCACATCGCAATAACCATTTCATTTTGGGAGCCGACTGGTGAGTACCACAAATACCTTCATGTACTTCTCCCATAGCAACTCTTGCCTGGTCCTCATCCAAACACTTTAGAAGAACATCATCGACTGTTCGGCGATAAAGACCATCATCTCTCATTGTATACTTGAAAGCCATACGCCGAACAGCCCTGTCCACCCTTTCACTCGGATTGCACAAGTAATCAACAATGGGCTTTCTCCAGTCGGAATTATCACCTGCACTAGATTTTTGGTAATGGCGAATCAAGGGTTCAGTTCGCCTCTCCCATATTGGCAAGACAAGACATCGGTCTTTGAGAGATATGAAACATGCCATGATCAACATGATATCCAGATGCTTGCTGTGCCAACTCATTTGCTTTCCAGTTGTCATGTCTAGATATATGTGCAATGCTAAAACAATCCAAAGTAGAAATTATATCTAGACATTTATCAAGATAAACATTAAGTGATTCGTCAAAACACTGAAAGACTCTGGATATTTGCTGCACCACTAGTAACGAATCACCGTAAGCCTCAATATGTGTAACACCTATAGCAAGTAACATCTCTAGACCGAATAACAATGCTTCATATTCGGCTTGATTGTTTGTGCAAAAATATTCTAAGCGGCATGAGGCTTCAAAAACAGCACCATGAGGAGATATATAAACAATACCAACACCTTGGCCATTGCTACAAACTGAACCATCAATGTACAATCTCCATGGCACTAATGAAACAAGGTTCATATCAACATCATGCTTGTCATTAATCTGATGTTCAACAATGAAATTAGCAACAATTTGGCCTTTCATGGATTTTAGAGATTCATAAGCCAAATCATACTCAATCAAAGCATAAGCCCACTTGCCAATTCTACCACTAAGAATTGGCCTATGCAACATGTATTTAATGACATCGGTTTGACAAGCTACTACACAAGCACTCGGCACTAGGTAATGTCTCAGTTTTGTGCAAGCGTAATATAAGCATAGACATAGTTTTTCAATAAATGTATACCTTGTCTCGGCGTCCAATAAACGTCTGCTCAAATATGTAATGGCATGCTCTTTTCCTTCGGTATCTTGAGTCAAAACAGCACCAATAACACCTTCCTCTGCTGCGATATAAAGTTTAAAAGGCTCTCTATGCTTGGGTGCTTTCATCACCGGAGGAGTGCACAAATAATTCTTGATCATATCAAAGGCTTCTTGTTGTTTTGCCCCCCAAGTGAAATCAACATCATTCTTTAACCGAAGGATAGGAGTAAATGCATCAACTTTCCCTGACAGATTAGCTATGAACCTTCTCAAATAATTGACCTTGCCAAGGAACTTTTGCATATCTCTCTTGCATGTTGGAGCCTCCACTTTCTGTATGGCCTCTATCTTTTTGGGATCAATTTCGATGCCATCTTCATGAATAATGAAACCCAAAATTTGCCACCGACACGCTAATGCACACTTCAAAGGATTCATCTTCATCCATACTTTTCATCCTTTCAAAAGCTAAACACAAATCAGCCAAGTGAGATTCAAAAGCATCCGATTTGACAACAATATCATCAATATAGACTTCAAGTATGACACCGAGTAAATCATGAAAAATCAAATTCATAGCCCTTTGATATGTGGCCCCAAAGATTTTCAATCCGAATGTCATCACCGCCCACTCGAATAAACCAAGGAAACCAGACATCGGAAAGTTGTTTTGTACATGTCCTCTTCGGCCATAAAAATTTGATTGTATCCGGCATTACCATCTAGAAAGCTAATAACCTTATGTCCAGAAGCATCATTAATAAGCATATCGGCTATTGGCATGGGATACTCATCTTTGGGTGTAGCCCTATTCACATCTCTGAAGTCAATGCACACCCTCAACTTGCCGGATCCCTTCTTCTCCACTGGGACAATGTTAGAAATCCACTCGGCATACCTGCAAGGTCGAATGAATTTAGCTTCAAGCAGTCGACCGATCTCTTCCTTGATCCGGTCATATGTTTTCGGATTAAACTTTCTGGCCGACTGTTTATAAGGTCTAAAACTGGCCTTTATAGGCAACCGATGCTCCACTAGCTCTCGGCTCAACCCTGGCATCTCATGATATTCCCATGCAAAGCAACAAACATATTCTTTCAATAGCTCGATTAATTTAGCTTTACAATCGGCTTTCAAATTTTTGTTTATAAATGTCGATCGACTGATTGATCCGTCTCCGATATCTACCTCTTCTAACGGATCGGCCGATGTAAAACATTGTCCAAGTTTATCCATGTCCTCCAACTCCTCAATAGACTCATACATATCGTTCTCGCTGGACCGATATTTTGCAAGACATTTTTGTAACCACTCGGAATTAGGATCCATTTAAACATATCATACCTTGGAGCCGATTGCATTCAGTCGGCTTTAAAGACACGGGCACAAAACCATTCTTAGTCGCACTGAGAAAATCAAACTCTGACAAATCACGTCCCGTCAAGCAAGTAGCATTGGGATGTTGCCAATCCACCGATGCATCGCCAAAGCAACACAGCCGAAGTTATCCACATGAATGACTTCCACTTCATCATCAACCCATCGAATCAAAAACTGGTGCATAGTGGATGGCACGACCGGTTTGCATGAACCCAATCACGCCTAGTATAACATTGTAGTTACCTTGCACCTCAAATGACAAAGAATGCAAGAGCCAAAGTTTTGCTTCCGATCGTAAGCTCCACATACATTACACCTTTGGCTTCAGTTTTCTCTTTGCCTTCAAACCCGTTGAGCACCATATTGGTCTTGATCAATTCTTCATCGTGCAAACCCAATTTCTTGAAGACCTAATAGGCATAAGATTTACCACAGCGCCACCATCAACAAGCATCCGAGTGAGCGGCGACCCATTGATATGACCTCCGAGATATAATGGTTTCGGATGCTTTATCGGTTCTTTTGGCTTCTCGAATATTGCATTTTTAGGACCAAAATCCAGTGAGCAACTTCCCTTCCTCATCTACAAAGACGAAACTCAGCAGGTAAGTAATACACCATATTGATATCCATACCTTCATGAACCGGTGTAGATTCATAGTCCAATATATCAGCCTCTTCTTCAAGTGGATCGATCGATTCTGAAATCTGTCCGAGTGAAGGAGAGGTAAGAAGTGTCACAGACGATGTAATAGCTGTCGCATCGTCCTCCTTGGGTGGTGTAGGCACTTATGTGATAGATGTAGAAGCTGATGTATCTTGTATTTGTTTAGGCCTCCACACTTGTTTTGCTGGAACCATGGGCCGAGTGTCATTGAACAACTTATCCCTTTGCTTCTCGGCCTCCTGCTCTGCCATCTCTTGACTCCTTAACCTCTGTAGTTTCCTCTTCTATGTCTTTGTTAGCCCTGGAGGACACCACTTTGGCTGAGTGTATTTAGGATCTCTCATTTTTACCTAGCTGGTGCTTGCTTCATGGTCATTAGCCGAGTGCTTTGGCGCGATAGAAAGTATCGGCTCAGTCGAGTTGTTATGCACAGTCGGCTGCTGTATGGGGAATGTTTCGGTGCCCAAGATAAGTGAGTCAACATCCATTTTCTCCTTGCCTTTTCCCGACTCAACTGCTGCAACACTCGGTGACTTAACATGCCATTCTTTTCGACTTTCCAGAGGCATGAAATTTCCACTCGGGCGCACCTTCTTACTTGGATGGAATCCACTCGGATTGATGTCACTTGGATGGTATCCACTCGGATGGAACTCAGTCGGATGGAATCTACCCATCCACATTTTTTCACTCGGATAGCTTCCACCTGGGTGCATTCTTACACTCGGATAATTTCCACTCGGTCGCATATTTTGACCAGCCGACTGATAGTCACCGATGCTGAGTCGGCCATTATATGAGTAATCAAGTCGATCCCACACAGATTGCCTCTGCTCTTCTGAAAACTGCGCTCTTGGTCCACTCGGTTTTGTATACCGACTGAACATATCAACTGATGGTGACCTTGGTCGGTTCAGATGAGTCGGTCGATTGAAACTAGAACCGGCCGACTGGTTAGCATACTTGGATAGCAACATATCAAAAGTTGGCTTGATCCGCTTGCGCTGCACTTTAACTTCATTCTTCTTCCACTTGCCAACTTCTGGACTCTTGGACTTGACAAATTTAACACGAGTATTTTCTTGCACTTGCGGTTGCCCCCCGAGTGTAGGATTCTTGATTGTGATTTTGATCACTTCCTTGCCACCGGGTTGCTTATCAAGCACAACCTGTCTCCCCAAGACCTTGTCGCCCTCCTTGTCTTTCCTGGGCTCACCAACAATGACATTAGCTTTATTAGCAGATTCGGTTACCTCCGGCCGAATGAGCAGCTTCTTCCTTTCTAAATCCATGGTGTTCATTGGAAAGGGCTGTTTATCAACTTGCATCTCAGAAAAGTTCAATCGTCCGTCATTAATGGCCGATTGTATCTGTCATCGAAAAACATTGCAATCGTTAGTAGCATGAGAAAAAGAGTTATGATACTTGCAATAAGCACGCCGTTTTAGCTCTTCAAACGGCGGTAAAGTATGATATATTCTAATAATCTTAGCCTGCAGCAAAGCATCAAATATTCTATCACACTTAGCAATGTTAAAAGTAAACTTCATCTCTTCATCACGATTCTTATGAATCGGTTTCAGATCATTGCAAGTAAAGGGTTTGGCCTTAGATGGCCAAACAAATTCAGTAGCAAAACATCACCCTCATCGTCCGAAAGTGATCACTATCATATTCCACCATATTCATCTTTGGTCGATCGGCTTTGTATCTATGCACTTCCTTGAGATCTTTGCTTCGCTTTCCGAGCCAAGGCCCTTTGTAAGACTTGGTTGATATTTAAAACTCATAGCCTTCTAGCTTTTCTCTAATGGGAGTTCTCAAACCACTCAAACTAGGTCTGCTAAGTCTCTCTCGGTTATCACCAAACTAAAACACCGGTTTTTGTTTCTCTGAATCTCTTGACGAATCGGAGACCGATTCATCATGCTTCTGCTTAACCGATGTTAGATGTGACAACTTGAGTTCATTGTTGCCGCTATAAAAGTGATCATGAAATTTCTGCTCTAGCTGCGACCAAACTCGAATGGAACCATGTGGTAAAGAAGAAAACCATGAAAATGCAGTACCAGTTAATGATAAAGGAAATAAATGCACTTTCAATTCATTCAATGAGCCTGCCTCACCCAATTGTGCTAAGTATTGACTAACATGCTCCCATGTGGTTTTTGTGCCTTCTCCATTAAACTTAACAAAATCTGGAATTTTATATCCTGGAGGGCACTGGATGGCATCAAAGTACTCGGGGTACGGCTTTTGGTAAATCCGATTCCGAGGTAACTCAACTCCAAAATTCTCTCGAAGCATCTTAGCCATCTCCTCTCTAAGATTAGCTAAACCATCATCCATAGTAGACGATGAAGCTGGTGGCAGTGGCATAGGAGGAGTAGGATTACTAGTCAGAGGTAGGAATTGTGGCGGTATGTCGACCCATAATTTGCTAGTGGTCGAGTGGTTGTAGCTATAGGTAAGGTTGGGTTCGGCGTTACCACCGAACCTGGCATGCTCATAATAGGATTAATGGGTGCAGCCACAATCTGATTTGTTTGGGTAGGATAATAAGTCATCGCACGGAGGCGCCGATGAGATAGTAAAGCAGATTAGGGTTTTGCACACTAGCAGCTACACCATCATTACCACTAGTCGATTGAGATGTATTCTTCGAGCATTAGTATTTTCTATGAAAGTTTGATAGACTAGATTGTTACCATCAGCAATACGACTTTCAATCTCAGCCCACCGCTTTCGGAGAAAAGGCAAGACTTACAGAGGTTTAACCCGCTTGGCTTGCAAAGGAGGGAACTTGATTTCTTCAATCGGAGTGATGTTGCCTTGGCGATCCTTCTTGAACTTTGCAAGGAACTCCTGCAAGTCCTTCTCCTCGCGCGCCTTCTTGTACTCCTCATAGACTTGGCGATGATCGGCCGATAACTCATCAAGACTAGGCTTAATGATGTTATCGGCGTCTACCTCAGATGGCTTGGGAAGATCGGACATGGTGGATGATGATGATTGATCTTCGATCCCCAGTGGAGTCGCCAAAAAGTGTGTCGACACACGAACACGTCACGTGTACCCTCGACGCCGGGGGTGATGCACCGCAGCTCACGTCGAAGGAGACCCGACCGACAACGCGATACGCAAGACAGTCGGCGGGTGCTTTTGCAGACCCGAAACCCCACGCACCCGGGAGGGACCCCGTTAGGGATTGCGGCGGCTATGGGCTGCCCTAGGTCGATTCGCTCTCCCCTAGAGCCTCAGGATTCGCAGCTCTCAAACACGAAGAACAGCGAAGAACGAGAGAGAAAAACGATGGAGAGATAAAAAGTAGACAGGAAAAATTAGTATATTGATTTGTTCGATTGTGTGTTGTTCAATCGGCCGTCACCCCCAACATATATAAGAGGCGGCTGGACTTCCCATACAAGTAAAGGATTCATCTAGGCTTTCCTTACAAGAAAAATAACATCAATTCGCGTCCTAGAGTCCTAGTTCTATTCCAACTCGGATCCAGTCTGAATCTGGCCCAACTTCTGTCTTCCTCCTTGTGCAGGCCGCCGAGCCTCCATATGACCTCCGATCAAGATGGCCCAAATGTCAAACTTGTGCGCCTCGATGATACGAACCACTCTCATGTTGATCACTTTTTCAAATAAGGCCATCTTGAATACTTTTCGAGGTCATCTTTACCTTCCAGTCGGACTCGGTCTTGCGGTAGACTGAATTATCCGATTCTTGTAGTGAATTTGCAGGCCATATACTATCTCTGATGACGATGACTCCAAAAGCAAAGTTTACCGTCTTGACGATACGCACAACTTCTGTATTGAACACTTCTTCATCCGAGATCATCTTGATAAACTTTTGGGCACATGTCCAGTTTCACTCGGATTTGAGCTCATCCACTCGGATTTTAGAGTCTTTCACTCGGATGGTCCGACTGGACTTTTTCACTCGGATGACTATATTTTCACTCGGATGATGACCACATTTTCAGTCGGAAGACAATCGATCGGTAGGTTTTTACTCGACCTTTTACTCGATCGGTAAGTTTTCACTTGACTTTTTACTCGATCGGTAAGTTTTCACTCGACCTTTTACTCGATCGGTAGGTTTTCACTCGACCTTTTACTCGATCGGTAGGTTTTCACTCGACCTTTTACTCGATCGGTATCGACCTTTTACTCGATCGGTAGGTTTTCACTTGACCTTTTACTCGATCGGTAGGTTTTTACCCGAAAGGTAAGCTTTCACTCGACCGGTGAGTTTTCACTCGGATGGTAAGCTTTTCACTCTACCAAAAACATAGCCTGATCTTGATTTGTCTCCTCAAGTCTCATACGACCTCGGATTGAGACGCATTATATATGAAAATCGATCGTCTCGACGAGACGAAACTTTTTCGTGTTGAAGGTTTTTGATCCAATGCCGTCTTGAAGGCCGAATTGCTCGCGCGACCCATCAGACATTGCGTCTGGTACTTCGCGCCATATTTCCACTCAGCTTCGGCCTGCAGTGTATTGCCTCTAACTTTTGCATATGAACTCGGATTGAGATGATTTATATATCAAAATCGATCGCTTCGACGAGACGAAGACAATTTCTTTAGAGTACTCCTTCATCCGAGGTCTTCTTGAAGGCATGTTCGGCCGAAAACTACTCGGAATGTTGAATTTTGTCACTCGGAATACAACTTCGGCCACCGAGATAAGGTCGAATGGCAATAAGTTAAACATCAAAGTTATTCCACTCGGCGACCTGAAACTTTGCATGCCGAAAACTCTTTTACTTGAGGCCATCTTACTTGCCTTTTGTACCTTGCCAAAATCCGATGTCAACACCGGTTTATGCTAAATTCATGGCAAGGCCATGTTATGTTTATCTGCAGCTCAAGATGCCGGGTCACAAAGGAACCATCATGGTTCATGGTAGCCGTAATATTGCTCTGGAGTGTGAGGAAGGTGATGCGGCCTATGCTGAATCGGTTTTTGCAACGGAAGAGTTGAAATTTTATAAGGACAATGTTGATCCGGCAGACATGACCGATCTAAAGAAGCCCACTCCAGAGCATGATCCGGCTTTGAAGTTTAAATCGGCTGATGAGACTAAATTGGTTGATTTTGTTTCTGGCGATTCATCCAAGCAGTTCAGCATCAGCGTCAACTTGGATCCCAAATAGGAAAGCGCGCTCATCGAGTTCATCCGTGAGAACCGGGACATCTTTGCATGGAAACTTTCAGACATGCCAGGTGTACCGAGGAAACTTGCTGAGCACACTCTTAATATTGATCCGAAGTTCAAACCGGTCAAACAGTTTCTTTGCCGCTTTAATGAGGAGCGGTGTAAGGCCATTGGGGAAGAGGTAGCCCGACTACTGGCAGCAAGGTTTATCGTGGAAGTGTTTCACCCAGAGTGGTTGGCTAATCCGGTGCTGGTACTTAAGAAAAACAACACTTGGCGTATGTGTGTGGATTACACAGATTTGAACAAGGCTTGTCCAACTTATCCCTTTGCCCTCCCTCGTATTGATCAAATCATTGATGCTACAGCGGGTTATGAGCGTTTGAGTTTCTTGGATGCTTATTCTGGTTATCATCAGATCAAGATGGCAGTGAAGGACCAGGAGAAGACTGCTTTCATTACTCCCTTTGGAGCCTTCTGTTATGTATCTATGCCTTTTGGGCTCAAGAGTGCACAGGCAACTTATCAACGTTGTGTGCAGAATTGTCTTCATACTCAGATTGGGCACAATGTTCATGCCTATGGGGATGATATTGTGGTCAAGTCTAGAAAGGTGGAGACACTCATATCTGATTTGCAATAAACCTTTGATAATCTGAGAGTTTATAAAATGATGCTCAATCCGGCCAAGTGTGTCTTTGGTGTACCGGCTGGCAAACTCTTGGGTTTTTTGGTGTCCAATCGGGGCATTGAGGCTAATCCGGAAAAGATCAAGGCTATCACATCTCTGGCTAAACCGACATGTATCAATGATGTTCAACATTTGGCGGGTCGTATTGCGGCTTTGAGCCGGTTTATGAGCAGGTTGGGCGAAAAGACAATCCCTCTGTACTAGATGTTGAAGAAGACAGACAGTTTTGTCTGGAGCGATGTTGCTGATGCGGCGTTTGAAAACTTGAAGAAGCAGTTGGCTGAACCGCCAGTTCTTGCCACTACAGTTGACAAGGAGCCACTGCTGTTATATGTGGCTGCTATGCCCGGGCTGTCAGTGTTGCCATTGTGGTAGAGCGCAAGGAGGCTGGGAAGGAATACCCGGTTCAAAGGCCGGTTTATTATATCAGCGAAGTGCTCATTGAGTCAAAGCAAAGATATCCGCATTGGCAGAAGCTGGTGTATAGGGTTTTTATGGCAAGTAGGAAGCTTAAACAGTACTTTCATGGTCATCCCATCACAGTGGTTAGTTCTGCTCCTTTGGGGGATATAATCCAGAACAGGGAAGCAACTGGCCGGGTTGCTAAGTGGGCTATTGAGCTTGGACCACACGGTTTGAAGTATATGCCTCAAACAGCAATCAAATCCCAGGCCCTTGTGGATTTCATCAATGATTGGACAGAGTTACGATCTGGGAGGACAAACCGGACGAGACATACTTGGACTATTCACTTTGACGGGTCCAGCAATTGGAGGCTCGGGGCTGGAGTTGTCCTTACTTCCCCTCGAGGTGATAAAATTCATTATGTTCTTCGCTTAATGTTCCCTTGTACTAACAATGCAGCTGAGTATGAAGCTTTACTCCATGGTCTTCGAGTGGCTAAGGAGATGAACTTAAGCCGCGTACAATGCTTTGGAGACTCAGACCTGGTAGCCCAGCAAGTTTTAGGTACTTGGGATTCCAAGGATCCACTCATGGTGGCTTACCGACGAGAGGTGGATATTGTTGCTAGTCACTTCAAGGGATATCAAGTGGAGCACATTGATCAGCGCAAAAACGAGGCAGTTGACGCTTTAAGCCGGCTGAGATCTCAGCGTAAACCGGTGCCACCTAATACCTTCCTGGATGTTTTGCATAACCCGTCGGTTCAGTTGCCTACAAAGGAGGACCTCGCCATTCCTGATCCGGAGGCACAGTTGGTGGCCGCTTTACATATCATTCTGGATTGGACGGTTCCATACTTGGCGTATATGAACCGGGCGAATTACCAGAGGATGAAATTTTGGCCAGGCAGATAGTCCGGCGATCCAAGTCCATGGTTGTTCACAACGGCGAGTTACACCATTGCAGTATTTCTGGCGCGTTCCAACGCTGTGTTTCTCCTGAAGAAGGCCATGAGATTCTACGCGAAATCCATGAAGGAGACTGTGGTCACCACGCCGGTTCAAAATCCTTGGTGGCTAAAGTGTTTCGACATGGCTTCTATTGGCCGATGGCTCATGCTGATGCTGAGGACTTAGTAAGACGGTGCGACGGCTGTCAGAAATTCTCACAACGAGCTCATGTTCCGGCTCAGGAGCTACGTATGATTCACATCACTTGGCCATTTGCTACGTGGGGGCTTGACATGGTAGGGCCTTTCAAGCGATCCAAAGATAAGAAGACCCACCTGTTGGTGGCGGTTGGCAAGTTTACTAAATGGGTTGAAGCGGAGCCAGTAAGCAAGTGTGACGCAGCCACGACTGTTCAATTCATCAAAAAGGTAATCTTCCGTTTCGGTTTTCCACACAGTATTATCACAGATAATGGCACGAACCTCTCTAAAGGCAAGATGGAGGACTTTTGTCAATGAGAGCACATCCGGCTTGATGTGGCGTCTGTGGCTCAACTCCAATCTAATGGTCAAGCTGAGCGAGCTAATCAGGAAATTTTAAAGGGTATAAAGCACCGGCTTATGGTCCCTTTGAAGCAGACACCGGGTTGTTGGGTGGAAGAACTACCATCTGTGTTATGGAGCATAAACACCACCCCAAACCGATCTACAGGTTATATGCCTTTCTTCATGGTTTACGGAGCAGAGGCGGTACTCCCCAGTGATATTCATCATGACTCGCCTCGGGTGGCCAATTATGTTGAAGCGGACAATGAGCAGGCACGTCAAGAAGCACTGGACCTGTTAGATGAAAAATGGGACATGGCATTGGCTCGTTCGGCGGTTTATCAGCAAGACCTGCGGCGTTATCACAGTCGCTGGGTTAGGACAAGAACCTTTCAAGAAGGCAACTTAGTGCTCTGGCTTATCCAGGATCAGACCGATATGCACAAGTTATCCTGAAAGTGCAACTAATCCCCGGGTGGTTTTGGTAATTAATAACAACATATATATCATTGAACTAATCATTTCTTGAGAATATTTCAGAAAGTTCAGTGATATGGGTATGGCAATGACCGATGATGTGGACCCTCAAAATGCTAAGGAAAACATTGGCAAAAGCTCAAGACTCCATTTTGGTTTAGTGATCCAAGATCACATTGAGTCCATAGGAAAGCCAATACTATTAAAAGGGATGAGGTTATGATGATGATCTGGTTGCTCAAAGTGCTTAGTGATTTATCTCTCAAACTATCAGCAATCTTTCATTCCAACATAAACCCATAAGTAATCTCGGTCCCACCGATTCCATAAACTCACCACACCGAGATGAACCACCTCACCATATACCCAAACCCTAAGAATCTCGGATTTTCCGATTCCAAACTCGGTCATTCGAAATTGGTGTTGCCAAGCTTCAGAATACTTCAGACTCAAATCGGTGTCACCGAGATGAGAAAGTCGGTCCCACCGAGATTGGCAAACCCTAGACTTTGGAAGAATCGGACTAACCGAGATTGTATTTTCGTCCCACTGAAAATCCCAACGCTCACAAGATTTGAACTTTCGGTCTCACCGAGTTGTCAACTTCGGTCCGCCGAGATTGGTCAAATGTGTAACGGTTGGATTTTGTGTGGAGGCTATAAATACCCTCCACCTCCTCTTCATTCGTGGAGAGAGCCATCGAAAGAACTACCACTCCTACCTTACATTTACGAGAAGAAAACTACCTACCCTTGTGTTGAGATCAAGTTGCTCCACTCCCACCATATGAAACTTGATTTCTAGCCTTCCCAAGTTGCTTTCCACTCAATCCTTCCTCCACCATAGCCAAATCAGTGAGGAGAGTTGAGTGTTGGGGAGATTATCATTTGAAGCACAAGAGCAAGGAGTTCATCATCACCAACACCATCTATTACCTTTTGGAGGGTGGTGCCTCCTAGATTGGTTAGGTGTCGCTTGGGAGCCTCCGTCAAGATGTGGAGTTGAACCAACAAGTTTGTAAGGGCAAGGAGATCGCCTACTTCGTGAAGATCTACCCCGAGTAAGGCTAGTCCTCCGTGGACGTAGGCCATGATGGCATAGACAAGGTTGCTTCTTCGTGGACCCTTCGTGGGTGGAGCCCTCCGTGGACTCTCGCAGCCGTTACCCTCCGTGGGTTGAAGTCTCCATCAACGTGGATTGACGATAGCACCACCTATCGGAACCACGAGAAAAATCTCCGTGTCTCCAAATTGCGTTTGCTCTTCTCCACCTCTTATTTACTACATGTGCAATTTACTTTCCGCTGCCATAACTCTAGAATTGCATGTGTAGGATGATTCTTGACTTGCTCATCATTGTGAACTTGCTAAAAACTTGCCCTAATCAAAAGGCTAAACTTTTAAGTTGTCAAGTAGTCTAATCACCCCCCCTCTAGACATACTTCCGATCCTACAAGTGGTATCGAGCTTTGGTCTCCATTGGATTGGTTTTCATTGCATTGATTCCATAAGCTTGGTTTCACAACCTAGGAGAGTATGGCGCCTAGTGAGGGTAATTTTGTAGAGGTCCTTACTTTGATGGTTCAAACTTTGCTAGTTGGAAGCATAAAATGAAAATGCATATTCTTGGACATAACCTCGCCGCATGGGGCATTATTTGTGTTGGCTTGCAAGGTGAGTTCTTCGAGGAAGGAAAAGTTCGGATCGTGAAGCTACTGGCGATGAGTTGCGGATGTTACGTAACAATGCTCAAGCTTGTGACATTCTCTTCAATGCTTTGTGTCCCGAGGAGTTCAACAAGATCAGCCGCCTTGAGAATGCAAAAGAGATTTGGGATACTTTGGTCGAAATGCACGAAGGTACCGAGTCCGTGAAGGAATCAAAGCTAGATGTTCTTCAAGGTCAGCTTGACAAGTTTAAGATGAAGGAAGGTGAAGGAGTCGCTGAAATGTACTCTAGGCTTGCTCTCATCACCAATGAGATGGTAGGCTTAGGAAGCGAAGAAATGACCGACCGTTTCATCATCAAGAAGATCCTCAGAGCTTTGGATGGAAAGTATGACACCGTGTGCACTTTGATCCAAATGATGCCAAACTACAAAGATCTCAAGCCTACCAAGTCATTGGAAGAATTGTTGCTCATGAGATGACACTTAAAGATAAGGAAGAGCTTCACAACAAGTCAAGTGGTGCTTACAAAGCTACAGCTTGAAGCTCCCACATCCTCAAGTGACAAGCTAGTTTCCAATGAAGAGATAAGCCTAATGGTGAAGAACTTCAACAAATTCTACAAGAGTAGAAGCAAGGAAAGAAGCTCAAAGTCTAGATCATATGATGAAAAGAGATCTTCTAGTCGTGATCGAATCTGCTACAATTGTGGAAGACCCGACACTACTCAAATGAGTGTTCGACTCCCACAAGAGAAGAGAAGAATCTCCAAGAAGAAGAAGCTCAAGAGAAGAGTCACCTCGAAAAGAGAGAAGGAGTAGAGATGATCGTTATGAACGAAGATCCTCTCGGAGAAGCAAGGATTCGGAAAGGAAAGACAAGTCATCAAGGAGCTACACAAGAAGAAAACATCAAGCTCATATTGGTGAATGGGTTTCCGCCCGACTCAAACAATCACTCCAAAGAAGCTATCACTCCAACTCCGAATATAGTCAAGATGAAGGTGTTGCCGGTCTTGCTCTCGTGTCCTCCAACTCCAACTCCTATGACATATTTGATTCACCAAATGAGGGAATTGGAAGATGCTTCATGGCAAAAGGCCCCAAGGTATCACATCCTGAGTTTATTGACTTTGATAGGGATGAAGATGACTTGCTTGGTGAAGATGAGCTTTTACATGATAAATCTAGTGAGCTTAGTAATGATGAACATGCTAATAGTCTTTATAGTCGAGAAGAGTCGAATGACAATGCTATGAAGGAGATTGAGCGTCTAACTAAAGAACTAAACACTCTTAAGTTAGCTCATGAAACAACTCAAGAAGATCATAGAGAGCTCCTAAGATCTCATGAGAAGCTACGCTTCGAGAAGCTCAATCTAGAGCAAGAACATGAGTTTCTAAAAGCTATCAATGACGATCTTCGAAAGAAGAGTTCTTCATATCTTGCCAAACGACTTCTCTTGTCTAATTTCTTGCCACCTATTAAAACTAAGCATGACAAGCATAAGAAAATTCTTCATCTAGTAGTAACAATAATCATGCTAAATCAAATGATGTTACTTCTAGTAGTTCTCTTGATTCCACTAACAATGTTTCAAGCCAAGTTTCACTTGAGCAAGAAAATAGTTTATTGAAAGGGATTATAGAGAAAGGTGTCTACAAGAGTCTTGCCGAAGCAAGAGCTTTGAGGAAATTGTTCGCAAACAAGGAAGACACCGAAGAATCAAGGAATTGGTTTTGAGCGAAAGTTCAACGCCGAGGTGTTGAATGGGAAGAAGGTCAATATCCCACTCCAAAGTTTGTTTCTCAAAGAAGAAGTATGATCCTACTTCTTCCAATGAGGAACAAGCTCAAGATGACCTTCCACCACAAGACCACAAGCTAAAAGGCAAGGACAAGCTTCAAGAGGAGATTGATGCATTCATTGAAGCACCCAAGGCCATGGTCAAGTGGGTTCCCAAGGCAACTTCAAGTTCTACTTGACAAGCTCAACTACTACCCCAAGGATTCCCATCAAGATGATGTGGATCCCAAGAAGAAGAACTAGAGAGTTCTTGAGGGTGACTCCGCCAACATACTTCACTCACATTCATTTTGGCAAAGAACTTGTGCAATCAACTTCCACATCTTGCACTAGTTCATGGAGTCACAAACCCTCATGTTGGTAAGTCAAGGGACAAGGTAATCATTGCTTTCATGGACATCATCTATTGTGTACTTCAATCTATGTCCATGGATATCCTTGTTTGTTCCTTGTGGGACTAACCCATGTAGGTATTGAAAGTGCCCGAATCCAAAGGATTGCTCCCAACTCTTGATGATCTTCATCAACATTGAGCATCCACATCTTCAACATCTACATGAAGTCTTCAACGACAACCCAAGGTTAGTTTGACCCTTTAAAAGGGGTTCTCACATCAAGGGGGAGCTTTGCTCTAAAGAAATGAGCAAAAGCATCTTCAAATGATGTGAACACATTAATGCTTTATGGAAAAGTGGTAACCCCACTTGTGCTTAAACGATGAGTATGACCTATGATCAAATGTTCTCATTTGACTCCTAAGTCAATATACTCATATATAGATGACCTAGTCATCGCCAAATTGTGTGCTAGCAGTTAGAGTTTTGTGTGTGCATGTTTGACACATATTTCATTTGCTATCTTATTGTGTGAGCATGTTGGATGCATGATTCAATCCATTCGAGGACATCCATTTGTTGCTTTGGTCTTTTGGATTTTTCTTTTTGACCAAATGGATGGACAAGAGTGCCTAAGGTCCTCCCCTAGCTATCTATGCTTTCTTGTCTCAAACTCTATTCATGCTTATATCACAAACTTTGAACAAGACTTTTTCGACGGATCGAGTGAGGAGCACTCGAGCCACCGATCCGTCAAAAGCCTAAATTCCAAAACCTTCTAAGTACTTTCGGTCAAACCGATATACTCAAATCGGACGCATCCGAATCACTTGGATTGATCTAGGTTTTCACCTCGGTGAAACCGAAGTTAAAATTCGGCGTGACGGTGTGTAATCGCACGCAGCTTAACCATCTCGGTCCCACCGAAGTTTTCCATCTCGGTCCCACCGACAGCCGAAGGGTATATATACCCGAGGACAGCGCGCGTTGATTACTTCTTCAAAACGCCTCGCCCTCAAACCCTTCGCTGCCGTCGCCGTGGTCTCCGGATCGTCTCCGCCGTCGCCTGTGCACCCTCGCCGCGGGTCTCCATCGCCGTCAACGGTCAATCCCACCGCACCGTTGTCGCCGTAGTGAAGCTCCACCAGATTGGGTGAGTTTCATCCCTCTCGTGCTTCAACCACTGATTCTATGCACGATAGGTTTTGCCTAGCTTCTTGCCAAGATTGAAATCTTCCCATCCAGCAAATTAGATCATAGAACAAAACTCGAGTGAAAATCTTAGGGTTAGGTTTCCGCCGAACACATCTCGGTGTGACCGAATCTACATTCTCGGACTGACCGATTTGGCCTCTGGCCATTGCAGATCGCACTTTTCGGTTAAACCGAAGTTGTGCAAATCGGTAAGACCGAAGTGAGGATTCAGTGAAACCCTAGTGCTCTCGGCTAGATCGAAACCCATTTCGTCCAACCGAAAGTGGTGTGTACGGTTAGGTTTAGACACTTCGGATTCACGAATTTTAGACTCGGTCGACCGAAATGCATTCCGTGAAAACCTAAAACTAATGTTTGAACTCATTCTTTTGCAAAATCCTCTGCAGTTTGTGATAACTCTTCCACTCGCCTATACCTATTCCATTCACAGTTGTCACCATGTCTCGATGCAAGTGACAGCGAACAGGTCCGAATCACCGCTTGAGATTCCAGAGGCGGGACAAGTCCCAAGCAAGCAGTTTTTCGATGATGGAGAGAGAAGCACTCCAAGTGGTTTGCCCGCAGCTGCCACCGGGCTGTGAAGAAGAAGAATTCGATGAGGAGGATTCGACTTTGTTGCAGATGAGGAGATTACTTCCAAGCCAAAAGGCAAGTGGTTGCCAAAGGCTATCAAGGGCAACAACAAAGAAAGGCACCAGAAGGTGAAGAAGTCCTCATTGCAAAGAAGCTGAGCATGGAAGAAGAAACCTCCAAGAAGATCAAGAAAACTTCCAAGAGGAAGAGGCTAGTCCATGAAGAAGCTAATGATGATGATTCTGATGAGGAAGCACCTCAGCCTCCTCAGAAGCGAAGTTGATGGAGATGCCATCGTAGCGGAGCACCCACAAAAGCTAAGCCATCAGCTCCAAAGAAAGGCAGCCCAAGCCAAACCTGCTGCCAAGCCAAAGAAGACTGTGAGAAACATTCCGCTTCAGAAAAGAAGAAGGACAATGTGCCACCTGCAGATCGATGAAGAGGCACATGTTTTGTTGGCTCGCATGTAAATTGCCGCTCATAATGATGCTCATCCTCGAGCTGAAAATATGAAGGAAAGAAAGGACAAAGGTCTCGTGCTATGGAGGCAAGTTGATCCATATGCCACCAGAGAGAAGGACAGCTGTTGACTCACCGTTCCACACCAGAGAGCAACAAGATTTCTATGAGACAGTTCTTATGGATAAGAAGCCAATTGTTGCTGACACCAGGTATGTTGACTGGAAATACATCGACAGTGAAGAACACAGAGACTATTTCCCACATGTGCATGAGAGCTTCACTGCTTGTGGAGTTGCTGAGTTTGTTGGTCAGAAGTTGACTGCTTGGAATGATGAGATGATCATGCAGTTCTATGCCACCGCACACTTCTATCCAGATGGCAGAATTGTATGGATGACAGAAGGACAGAGATTCCATTCAACTGTTGAAGAATGGAGAGCGTTGCTGAATGCACCAGTATCAAGAGACGATGATGTTGATGTCTATGGCATTCCAAAGAAAAATCATGAGTCGATGAGGAACATGTACAATGAGGTACCTGACAAGGATGTTGAGATATGGAAGCTTGGATCAGTTTATCATCTTCAGGCAGGTCTCCCAACCACTAACACCATTCTGAGGCATACTTTGATGCCCAAGTCAGGAGACCACCGCATGATAAGAGGCTATTCTATCAACATGCTGCACATTCTGGATCAGAAGACACCTTTTAAGGTGATGGACCTGATAGTTGAGACTATCAAGAGGACAGCAGCAGACCAGAAGAGGTCGTGTGGGTTTGCTCCGCATATTCAGATGCTCATTAATGCCAAGTTTGGCACGGACACCTACCTGTTGGATAGACCCCACTTGCCATTGCAGCCTGAACATGAAGACAACGAAGTTGTGATGACTGAGGATGCTCCCACATCTGTAGAAGGACATGCTAAGTCCGAAGCTGCCAAACAAGCCAAAGTGAGAAGGAAGCAGCGGAAGAAGCAGCAAAGAAAGCCCAAGAGCGCTGGAGAACAACTTCTTGAAGCCACTCAGAGAATTGAACTACGCTGCCAAGCATAGTGCGGTCTCGGGAGAGCCTTGAGAGGATAGTTGAAGATAAGTTCCATGCTCTTGACGTCAAGTCGATCAAGTGCAGTGTCACCGTCAACAAGCTTGAGGCGACATAGAGGAAGCCAAGAGGAGAAGGCAGAGCTCATGAAGGAGATGGAAGGTGATCTAGTCCAGATGACTATGAGCAGCCCGCCTGCAAGGCCCACAAAGCCCAGATCATTTGCTATTCCAAAGGATGCACCCGGGGCTACTACATCAGCACCTCCTACAGCTCCATCGGTTCAAAGACCAGCTCCAAGTCACTCCTCCAGCTCCACAGACTTCAGCGAAGCATTTGCAGATGCAGCTATCTCCACTCCATCGACGCAGCACAGAGCCGCCAACAGAGTCCATAGTGACGATTAGCTCTATACCTTTCAACTTTTGGTAACTTGTTGCCAAAGGGGAGAAATTGTATAGATCATAGGACTTCGAGAGAGAGTGCTCGTTTTTGCTCTTTCGTTTGCGGTTTTCCTTGAGATACTTTTGAGTTCTTTGAGACATTTCGTGTGTTTGATACTACGCTTGTTTCTATCTTGATGAGTGCTTGATCATACTATGCTTAATGTGTGCTTGATGCTTATCATATTCTATCCATATCTTGTATGATCATTTACTCATGTCTTGGTGATTGGGTGCATGTTATTCATTCTTATCATTTTGTGCGCTCCACCAAGATGTATGTGACATGGAAGAGTGACCCATGATCCTAATCGATTGTGCATTTGCATTCAAACGCAAATCTTAAATAATGCACAAATTTAGGGGGAGCTCTTGCTTATCACATACTTCTCAAAGCGACGATGTTATTCATTGATTATATCATTTGTCGAAGCTTTGATCTATATGTTGTCATCAATTACCAAAAGGGGAGATTGAAAGTGCAACTAATCCCGGGTGGTTTTGGTAATTAATAACAACATATATATCATTGAACTAATCATTTCTTGAGAATATTTCGAAAGTTCAGGATATGGGTATGGCAATGACCGATGATGTGGACCCCTCAAAATGCTAAGGAAAACATTGGCAAAAGCTCAAGACTCCATTTTTGGTTTAGTGATCCAAGATCACATTGAGTCCATAGGAAAGCCAATACTATTAAAAGGGATGAGGTTATGATGATGATCTGGTTGCTCAAAGTGCTTAGTGATTTATCTCTCAAACTATCAGCAATCTTTCATTCCAACATAAACCCATAAGTAATCTCGGTCCCACCGATTCCATAAACTCACCACACCGAGATGAACCACCTCACCATATACCCAAACCCTAAGAATCTCGGATTTTCCGATTCCAAACTCGGTCATTCGAAATTGGTGTTGCCAAGCTTCAGAATCTTCAGACTCAAATCGGTGTCACCGAGATGAGAAAGTCGGTCCCACCGAGATTGGCAAACCCTAGACTTTGGAAGAATCGGACTAACCGAGATTGTATTTTCGGTCCCACTGAAAATCCCAACGCTCACAAGATTTGAACTTTCGGTCTCACCGAGTTGTCAACTTCGGTCCGGCCGAGATTGGTCAAATGTGTGTAACGGTTGGATTTTGTGTGGAGGCTATAAATACCCTCCACCTCCTCTTCATTCGTGGAGAGAGCCATCGAAAGAACTACCACTCCTACCTTACATTTCTCGAGAAGAAAACTACCTACCCTTGTGTTGAGATCAAGTTGCTCCACTCCCACCATATGAAACTTGATTTCTAGCCTTCCCAAGTTGCTTTCCACTCAATCCTTCCTCCACCACAGCCAAATCAGTGAGGAGAGTTGAGTGTTGGGGAGATTATCATTTGAAGCACAAGAGCAAGGAGTTCATCATCACCAACACCATCTATTACCTTTTGGAGGGTGGTGCCTCCTAGATTGGTTAGGTGTCGCTTGGGAGCCTCCGTCAAGATGTGGAGTTGAACCAAGAAGTTTGTAAGGGCAAGGAGATCGCCTACTTCGTGAAGATCTACCCCGAGTAAGGCTAGTCCTCCGTGGACGAGGCCATGATGGCATAGACAAGGTTGCTTCTTCGTGGACCCTTCGTGGGTGGAGCCTCCGTGGACTCTCGCAGTTGCTACCTCCGTGGGTTGAAGTCTCCATCAACGTGGATTGACGATAGCACCACCTATCGGAACCACGAGAAAAATCTCCGTGTCTCCAAATTGCGTTTGCTCTTCTCCACCTCTTATTTACTACATGTGCAATTTACTTTCCGCTGCCATAACTCTAGAATTGCATGTGTAGGGTGATTCTTGACTTGCTCATCATTGTGAACTTGCTAAAAACTTGCCCTAATCAAAAGGCTAAACTTTTAAGTTGTCAAGTAGTCTAATCACCCCCCCTCTAGACATACTTCCGATCCTACATATCCCCACCTTGGGAAGGACCCTTTGTGGTCAGCAAGAATCTGCACAAGGGATCATACTACCTCATCGATGTTCGCGAGCACAAAGACTCAAGAAAATCGAAGGAGGAGACCCGTCGGCCGTGGAACACCGCTCTTCTACGCCCTTACTACACCTGAGCCATAGGCTCTCACTATGTACATATTATGACAATGTATATATTATGCTCAATATAATAAACCGGCATCCTTGCTACAAGCGGGGCCTCTGCCGTTCTTCCAATATTTCTTGGTTACAAGGGGGCTTCTACTTACAAAGCGATGACCCGTTTTTTCCCTTAAACCGGCTATCATGCCATCATACAGCTTGGGAGCTTCACACCCAAGGGGCCAAAGAGAGTTCTGTTGCTAAAAGCATGACTCAACCATAGGCACCCATTGAGCACAGCTCAGAAAGTTACTTGGGGCTCTTTGTGTAAAGTAACAAAGAGTTTGAAAGGACCCTTGTAATTTGGTATCGACCCACGACTTGGAAGCTTGGTGTATTCACCTAAAACCCCGGGTTAACCTGCCTTCATCAAGTAAGCCATTCCTATCCAGGTAATCCTGGCATGACCCGCCGAACGTTTGACAAGTTACTCTCATTGAGACCCTGAACTTGTCAAAGTTAAAACGACGATTGGTTAGTTGGAGGCTCATCTTAAAAGGCTTTGTCAAATGGTTTAACTCAACGGCCTGGCAGCCCACGAAAAGCCTCGAATTTGGGCCCGACAGCCCTCGAAAAGCCTCGACTCAAGTTTTATTTGCTTTTGTTTTTTGCAAGTTTTGTCTTTATTGATCAAATTTTAAGGTAAACCGGCGTCTCTTGACCTGGCCAGCCTATGTGTCTTCATCTCAACCCGGCGTTTCTTAACCCGGTATGGCTTACAGTTATCAGCTAAGCATATAATCAAGGGTGAACCGGCATCTTTCAATCCGGTCCGGCATTGACTATAAGTCGCTAGAATGATCATCCGGTGTTTATCAATACCAGGTATGGCTTATTACGCACCAGCATAATGTGGTGGGTACCTTCCAACACCCAAAGTTTGGGTTTTCACCCTTACTAAACGAGGTGGTGGACCAACAACAGTGATTTAATATCACAGGTATGATATGATTCATATTTTATTGCTTCATAACCTTAGTTATGAGGATTCTGTTTCTGTATTGGGTATCATAACCCGTCGGGCGGTAAACCGCCAGGACATGTTTAAGTGTTTAACATGCAGAAAACAGGACTTATACGGAATACCAAGGCAAATAAAGCAAAGCATAGCAACATCATGCCGGATTACAGTATCAAGTAGCATTGCACAATGGCAGCAGATCAAAGTATGCCAACTAGCCTATTACAAGGCGCTTTAAGGCCTAAAATAAGTGATTGTTCTTTACACATAACGCAACCTGTGAAAATCAACCCGGTTGCCGGATTAAGACGCATTGCCGGGTTGACGTGAGGTTGATGGATCTTCTGGTGTCGTTTCAACCTCCTCCTCCCCACCCAGTGGCTAGAAGTCAACGGTGGTCCAGTCAATCCAGGTTAAAGCTTGAAAGACAGCCTCTTCACTTATAAGATTGGACGGTTCAACGTCAGGGGCATAAGTGTGCTTACGGATTGGCGGGATAAGATTTTGCACTTCTTTCACATCAGTGTGAATCCGTTGGTTGTTTTCATCATAGAAGGACCGATGAACAGAGAAGTTAGCCTCTTCCGCCAATTGGCTTGACAACGGACGCATCTCCTTTGTCAGGGCTTTGAGGGCTTCATTATCAAATGCTGACCCGTTTTCTTGTTCATCCGGAAAGCCCTTGGCGATATCAACTGGATCCAGGTCAGCTATCCATGCTTTGGCCCGAGTCAGTGCTAACAAAGTGCCAGCCCTGGCAGCAGATCGTTTAATTTCTTCTATTTGCGCCGGCGTCATCGACAATTTGGCTAGTGTATCTTTGATTAAACTTGGTGCCGGTTTGTTGTATGAGACTGCACAGATAACTCGTTGGGCAGTGGTATATAGTTGCTCCATCAGCGTATATGCTGCCTTCAGTTTCATCCGCATGTCAAAACCCAGATGAGCAACATGGCTACCTGTAAATGTTTAAGAATTCGCTGTTAAACCAGATATTTTAGCGATGATTAATCAAGATCTGTACACAAGGTACTTACCAAATATCCAGATGTCATAGCATTTACTTGATGTTTCAACCTGGTTAGCTCTTCTACCACCGGTTTAAGAGCTGCCTCGGCGTCTTCAGCCCATTTCAACAAAGCAGCCTTTTCAGTTTCTCAGTTGGCACGTTTAGTTTTGAAACCGTCCTTCAGTTGTTCCATGGCTGTTAAAGCGCCTTTTAGTTCCTCTTTAGCCTTGGAGGTCTCTGCTTGCTGGGACTTGATATTCTCTTGAAGATCAGAAATTTGGGAACCTTGGTTGTTTATATCAGCCTGCAACAGTCAGATGATGAAGATGTTAATATTTTTCTCAAAAGTCCCAAGCATATAACCAGTTATACACTTGGCACTTGGGGGCTAATGTGGATT
The DNA here is from genome assembly GCA_021437245.1 of Aegilops speltoides. Classification (NCBI taxonomy): domain Eukaryota; kingdom Viridiplantae; phylum Streptophyta; class Magnoliopsida; order Poales; family Poaceae; genus Aegilops; species Aegilops speltoides. The sequence continues at coordinate 376,209,234 of CM038142.1, forward strand.
GCTTCTTTCCTGCTGATTATTTAAAGTCCCAAGGCTCAATACAAGTATTAATCTTGGCACTTGGAGGCTAATGTGTATTTGATCAGAAAATAAAAAGGCAAGGGAATTGATAAAATGCAGTATGGAACATAAAGTCCCGGTTCATCTTGATAAAGATAAACCGGCCCTTGGGGGCTACTCAGCTAAAGTGTTCTCTATCCCAAAAAGTCCGTGTTTATCTTCAAGGGACAAACCGGCCCTTGGGGGCTACAATGAAGTGGATATACAGAACAGGAAAGATTAAAGTGTTTGGAAGATTACCTCGTAGCGCTCCTTCATCATGTTCACCAAACTGGCCTCATAATCTCGGCTTGTGTATAGGCGGTTTAGGAATTCGGAATGAAGTTCCTGGGCAGTAAGGTTAACATAGCTGGATAAATCTGTTTTCTCTTTCCCCTTGCCCATAGCAGCAAATTCTTCTTTGGCAGTATGCTTTGATAAGGCAACCGGATTGCATGGGACGATGTGAGCAGTACCGGTGATAATAACATCATCATCACCACCTTTTGATGGGCTCGGCGGATTGACAATATCCCTGGCTGGGCTCGGCAAATCAGCGGCTGGGCTCGGCAGATCAGCAGCTGGACTTGGAGGAGTAGCATGCGGGCTTGATGGATCAACATGAGTAGCCGGGCCAGCTTCCGGCAGATCAGCATCCGTGTTTGGACCTTGTGGGGCAGAATCATCCATGACAGTATCAGTGTCTCTGCCAGCACCTTCTAGGGTTCTCTCCGGTTCAACTTCATCAGTGGGGGTACTGGTTTTTGCTTTCTTGCTCAGTCGGGCTTTGACACTACAATATCAAACAAAGGTTAGTATGGTAAACCGACTGTCGGGGCGGAAGGGCGCCGCCTACCCGCCGCGAGCACCTATGGGGCCGGGGCCCCTTTGCTTGTGCGGTACGAGGGCGGAGGGTGCGCGGAGAGCAGATCGAGGCGGGGCACGCGGGCGGTCCCTTTTTACCCAGGTTCGTGCCGCGATGGACGCGTAAAACCCTACTCCTGCTTTGGTTTGTATTGAGCTCGAGAGCTTGAAGATCTACAGTAGCAGCTACCCCGAGCGTGAGCGTTGTCAAGGGTTCGAACCCCCTCTACGTTGTGCATGGGCCTCCTTTTATAGTGCAAGGGGTCACCGACAGGTGTCAACGTAGGAGGAAGGGGTAGAAATGTAAAAGAGGTGGTAGTTGGAACAAGTCTTGAACAGTAGAGAGCTACAAGTCTTGTGAACAAAGTGGTCGCCACCTACTTTGACAGAGGGGGACAAGGGCATTTAATGCCCGTCGCCGTCGACCCCAAAAGCTCCCGCCCTTGCGTCTCCGTCTGCCACGGCGATGGATCCACCACCGTGAAGTGCCACCGTGTCCCCAGGCTGCGCAGCCATCCGCCACGCGCCTGAAAGGCCTCGAGGCGGCAGCGGGGTGATGAGCCGGAGCGCGGACACACAACGCAACTCCTCCGCAAGCACCTTGCCGGGTCTTGATCTTGCCGGCCCGGAACTTGCCGGCTCTTGTAACTCGCCGCTCCCGGGCCCTCGCCGACGCATATGGCGCCGAGGCGTATCTTCTGTGATGTGATCTCCTAGTCTTCCCGGCGAGCTCCTCTCGCCGGGGCCTTGCGTGAGTGATGTGATCTTGAGCCTGGAACGGCCTTCCCGGCAAGCTCCGCTTGCCGGGGTCTCGATCTTCTGTCTTGTTCACTTTGTTCTTGAATGGCTTGGCGTGGGCAGGGAAGGTCTCCGGCAGGACGCAGGTAAGTCCCGCGGCTGAAGCTGCGATGCCCGTGCACAAGTTGGGGTAGTGAGGTACCCCTACCTTAATACACCGACAGGAGCCCCCGGGCCTGGGCCACACACGGTGCCGAGCGCTGTTGGGCCAGGCCCAAAACAGTGCACGGGCACACGCGGTCCACGGCGCGCCGAATCCACTTCCGCGTCCGCCACGCCCCTCGCAACGGCACGCGTCGATTGCGGCGCCGTGGGATGGGACGTGCCCACGTTCTTTTAATGGAAAGAGCGGAACGCCCTCCACTTCCCCATAAAAGCAGAGGGAGCAGGGACGGTTCCCCTCCTTCGCTTTCATTGCATCTTCTTCTTCCTCCAAAGATCCCCTTTTGCGCTCCGCCTCCGCATCTCCTTCCGCCGTCTTTCGCGTCCGCCGCGCCGCCGGACTCTTCGTCCTCCTCCCCTCGCCGCCTCCGCCATGGCCCCGAAGGCCGGGAAAGGGAAGGCGGAGAAGGCCAAGAAGGAGAAATCTGAGCAGGGCGGCGCTTCGCCTCGTTCGAAGCGAACGTCGTCTTCGCCGCTGCTCGGCGTCGTAAGGGAACTCGAACAAGTACTACCTGTTCTGGGCCAAGAAGACCAATGCGCATCCTCGGACCAGAGCTCATCCGGCCGCCACCAAGGACAACTACCCCGGCGGGTACTACTTTTTCGCAGCCTTCTTTCACTGCGGTCTTTGCCCTCCTTTTTCTGAATTTTTCTGCGACATCATGAACACATACGGCTTCCATCTTCTTGACTTCACCCCCAACGCCATCCTCACAATGGCGGTTTTCGCACACATGTGCGAAAACTTCATAGGAATACAGCCAAATGTGGCGCTGTTTAGGCACTTCTTCACCCCCAGAGCAGAGGCCGGCGCCCCCCTCTCCGGAGGAATTTCTTGGGTTTTCCGTCTGCACAAGAAGGAGTCTTACTTGCCGGGGGAGCTCCGCGGCAAGTGGGAAGAGTGGCGTGCAGACTGGTGCTGGATCGTTGAAGACGAGCCGCAGCCTTTCACCACGCCGCGCACAACTCCTATCGTGCGCGGCCGGGACTGGAGCGATCTGGATCCGGACGATGTCAAGCTCAACGTCGCCCTCATCCGGATTCTTCGTCTTCGATCAGCAAAGCTGTCCGCTGCGTAGTAGGCGCGAGATTTCTCCGCCCGCGCCATCGCCTCTCCAAGACAGAAAAAGGCGGCCTGGGAGTACGGCGGCGCGGGGATATAATGAGGCTGCGCCCGGCTGAACTTCAACTTCACGACGCTGAGCTGAGGGGATGGTCCGGAACTCTTTAAGTATGACCCGACCCATCCAGAGTGGTTCGACCTCCCGGGGAGTGGTGCCCTCTGCAACAAAGACAGCTCGATAGCCTCCTCGCCATGATGCCCGCGTGCGATTCGCACGGCGTGGAGCGCACATGGATTCCGCCCGAGCCAATTGACGTCCTCAGCTTCTTCGACAACCTTGAGGAGGTGGCGAAGAACAAGGACGAGACCCGGGGGCTGACGCGGGACACCACGGACGAGGAGATAGCGTACATAGCTTCTCGGGCTGAAGAGGCCGCCGCAGCCGCAGCGGCCGGGGTTTTTGGATATACACCTGAGGAAGCAGAGGCTGCGGAGGTGTCCTGCCAAGCGGAGGAGGCGGAGATCTGCAGACTGCTGCAACTTCCTCCAGACGCGCTCGCCGGGGCCCCCCCTCTGAGGCACTCCGGGATCCCTGGCATCGCGGCCGAGGCCGCGGCAAGAGGTGGCGCTGCCGGAGGGAGCGGAGACGCCAAAGGGAAGGAGGTCGCAGCGCAAGGCGCCGGACCCGGCGAGCCAGCCGGCGAGGAGGAGGAAGAGGAGGACGCCGAAGCCGCCGAGGATGCCGGCGGGTCTACGGACCGTTACGCCGACGACCTCTCCTCGTCGTCGGAGACCTCCCCGCCCCGGGCGAGTCCTAGGCGTTCTCCACTGAAGCGCCTCCGCAAGGCGGCGACGGAAGCGAGGGCGCAGGCCCCCCAGCAACAACCAGCGCAAACTTCCCGGGGAAGCCAAGCTGCGCCGAGGACCGCCAAGCGCCCGAGGGAATCTTCGCCTCCCGCTCCTTGCGCCGACGTGCCCCAGGCGGAGTATGACTTCTCCGTCTTGAGCGAAGACGACGAGGAGGAACAGGAGTAAGTATCCGAGATCTTCATCTTCTCAGATTTCGCCCTGATCATTGTTGATATTATTCTTATTTCTTGCGTTGATTCCAGGACCTTGGCCCAACGCGCGAAGAGGGCCAAGGTGCCCGTGGTCGAGGTCGCGACGACTTCGCCACAAGGGGCGACGGGGACGTGCCGAGCCAAGCTTGCGGACTTGAGCGCTGTTCCGAGGAGCAGCCTCAGCGCCCCCAGCAGAAGTCCGGTTCTCTTTCTTTCGCCGGGCGTGTTTGAAGATTTTGGTCTTGCACTAATGCCTTGATGTTTTTGTCTTGACTTGTGCAGAGGCGGGGCCGCAGCGGCAGGAGCGTCCGGAGGTCGCCCCCGAGGAGCCGCAGGCCCCGCCGTCCCCGCCAAGGCTGAACTCCCCGGCAAGGGAGAGCACCCCGCCTAGGGCGGGTACCCCGCCAAGGTCGAGCAGCCCGGCGAGGGCGGCCACTCCGCCAAGGCAGAGCCCCCCGGCTAGGGGGCCCGCCGCCGACAACGTCCGCCAAGGTAGGTTCTGCGACTTGTCTTCCTGGCGTTGCCTCTTTTTGGATTTTTGCTTGAACCTCTTTTGCTTTTTCTTCTTCTTCTAGATTCTCCTCCCCCCGAGCAGATGGAGACAGAAGTCATCGTCATCGAGGAGGAGGGCGCGCAGGGCGGCGGCGGCGACGCCGCTGTCACCGAGGACACGGCGGGAGCAGCCGGTCAAGATGCGCCAGAGATCGCCTCCGCTGCGGACGTAGCGGCCGGGAGGGGGATTGGACTGCACCGCCCGCCCGGAGGCGGCGGAGCTTGTGTGTCAGTGCCGGTCGCCAACCCTCCGGCGGAGAAGAGCAGCCCGGCTATTATTTGAAAGCCCCAACGGCGTCTTCATCCAGTGCCGTGGGGCTCTTCGTCATGAGCCCCCGCGAGGGCGAGACCTTTGATGGGAGGTCCTCGCCCGCATGGGCTTGAAGATCGCCGGGCGCCCGGCGGGAGCGACGGGCCGAGGAGAGAAGCTGCTTCACCAGCCTCGCCCTTTACCGGCCAGCAGCGGCTTGCTTCCGAGAGGCCTCGCCGCCAAGGCCGCCGAGGAAATGGAGAGCGTCTGCGCGGAGCTCCGCGCCGCCAATTCAGGCTGCTCTCCGCGAGATAGCGGAGAGGCGTGAGCAACTCGCCGGGAGTATGACGAGTGGCTATCGGAGAAGGCCGAGGCCAAGAACAGCGGCTGCTCGCCGGGTGGAGTTGTCCCGCGAGAAGGAGAACTTCGCCAGCCGGAAGGTCAACCTCGACTCCCACGAGGAAGACCTTGCCGCCGGGAGCAGGCCTTGGCGGGGAACTGAAGGATGCGAAAGCCGCCGCGGCTGCCGCGGAGACCGCCAAGGAGGAGCTTGCCGCCAAGGTCGCGCAGCTGGAGGAGTTGCTGAAGGCGAGCGTGGAGAAGGTCGCCGCGCTCATCACGGAGCGCGATAAGGACGCCCGCACCAACTCGGAACTCCAGGTGCGTCTCTCCAAGAAAGGCGACGAGTTGAAGGCCGCCAAGGACTCCATCGAGGATCTTGAGCTGAAAGCCTCCACGCTGCGGGACCCGCTTGACGCCGCTCTGGATTGGGAGACCAAGCTGAAGGAGGAGCTCCGCAAGGAGCGAGACTTGGTGGACAGCGCCAACAAAGCAGCCGAGCACTTCCGCCGTACCGTCGAGTTATGGACCGAGGACTTGGTATCCTCGCGGCCCAACATCGACCAGAGCTGTCGGGCGCCAAGCCGGAGCATCTCATCTACTCCCGGATCCAAATCTTGCTCCCAGCCAAGCTCAGCCTCTTCTTCGTGGGGGTCGCGCCGCCCTTGCAAATCTGCGGAAGAAGATCCCCGCGCAACTCGCCGAGGAGACTCGCCGGCTATGCACGGGAACTATGGAGCGCGTGCTGACGAAGATCGTATACCGCAATCCCGGCATAAACCTCACCAACGTTTTTCGCAGCTTGCCGGCCGACGCGAACATGGAGGCTCTGAAGGAGCAGGTCGCCCACATCATCGCCAAGGTGAACAAGATCTCCAGGATGGAGGGCGACCGCGTAGACTAGGCCTCCTTTATCTTTATCTCTTTTTGTCGCTGCACAGTGTGTTATGAACTCATTAATCATTGCACAAGTTATTTCTTGTAAGATACTATCTTTATCTCGATCAATAGATGCAGTGTTATCTCCCTTGTTCTGATCCTCAACTTTGTATGCTTCAAACCTACGCTTCTAGGGAACTTGCCGGCAAGGGGCCCTTGCCATGAAGCGCCGAAAAGCCGAACTCGAAGCAGCCTCTGGCTAAGGTCCTACCGCAAGCAACCTTGCCGCGGGTAGTCGCAACGCACTTAGCTTGCTGAGCGGGCTCGAAAACGAAACAAGGGCGCGACACTTGTCGCAGCTCACTTAAACCGTCGAGCGTGCTCGAAAACAAGATAAGGGCGCGGCTATCCACGGGTAGGTTCCTCCGAGCACAGGTTTTCCATACAAAGTGTGGCTGTTCAAGGAAGGCAACTAAAATTTAAAATTTTGAACTGCTCAAATTCCGATAACTTAGCTTCCATGATCTGTGCGTTCTCCGGCAAGCTTCTCTTTCTTGAACAACACTTGGTCCGTCCCCCATTTCCTTCCCCCCCGGCAAACTTGTGCGCGAGGAACATTCCTTCTGCTTAAGAGGCAAGGAAAAAGAAGAGGGAAACGAGTATATGGCCTTTCAGCATGCTATTGTTTACCGGATATGTGTGTCGCACAAAAGATGCCAAATAACACATGCAAATTGCAGAGAAAAGCATGCAAAAGGCAAATAGCGCAAAACACAGAAGTTTTACTGGTGCACGGGTCTCGCGCCGCTTTGTACAAGGGGTTACATGCAACAGCAAAGCTCAGACAAAAGGTGGTTGCGGAGCGGATCACAAAGAACCGCGCTTTATGGAAGAAACTTGCGAAGATGCTCTATGTTCCAGAGTTGCTCACTGGTAAGCCTTCTTCGTCTCGAGGCGACAGCCGGGCCTCGTGACTTGTCTCACCCGATAAGGGCCTTCCCACTTCGCGCCAACTTGTTGGAATTCTTGGCGGATCTGAACACGCCAAGAACAAGGTCGCCTTCCTCGAGACTCTGGCTTTGACCTTGCGGCTATGGTAGCGGCGCAAGGCTTGCTTGGTATCGAGCAGCTCGTCTGAAGAGCCTCGAGACGCCCTCCTCAAGGAGCAGCGGCGTCATCTTGACGCATTTGCTTTGCTCGAGCTCATCATAGCGAGCACTCGAGGAGATCCGTATACGAGTTCCGTGGGGAGAACTGCTTCGCCCATAGACTAGAGCAAAAGGTGTCTGTCCGGTGGCTCGATTTGGTGTCGCTCGATCGACCAAAGAGCCGCCGCAGCTCCTCAATCCAATTTCTTCCGCACTTGCGCAGCCTGTCGAAAGTTCTTGTCTTAAGTCCACGCAGCACTTCAGCATTGGCCCTTTCGCTTGACCGTTGCTCCTCGGGAGCAACGAAGCGAACAGACCTTGGCGCCAAGGTCTTGGGCGTCTCGCATGAAGGTGCGATTAGTGAATTGTGTACCGTTATCGGTGATAATCCTGCTCGATCCCAAACGGCACACAATCGACCAAGAACTTGACCGCCGATCGTCTTGTCACCTTTCTCACCGCTCCACTTCCGCCACTTTGTGAACTTGTCGATTGCTACGCATAAGTACTCAAAGCCCCGACAAGACGGGAAGGGGCCGAGGATATCGAGCCCCTGCATCGAGAAGGGCCAGGATAAAGGGATTGTTTGGAGAGCTTGAGCTGGCTGCTGAATCTGCTTTGCATGGAACTGGCACGCTTCACACTTGGTTACTAGTGCAGCTGCATCTTGGAGGGCTTCTTGCCAGAAGAACCCTTGCCGGAAAGCTTTCCCGGCAAGCGCCCTTGCGCCAATGTGGTGGCCACATATGCCTCCGTGTATCTCTGCCAACAGCTTCTGTCCATCTTCTCTGGAGATGCACTTCAACCTGACACCATTGAGTCTTCTTCTGTACAGCTCGTTATCCACGAACTGGTACATACTTGACTGCCTGGTTATCTTTTCCATTTCTTCTGGGTCGTCGGGAAGTTCTCCAGTTTGCAGAAAACGGACGATCTGCTGCGCCCATGCCGGAGCCTGTGGCTCGACGGCAAGGACTAAAGGCATAAGGGTCGCTGCGGGAACCTCAGCTTCTACGGCAAGAACCTCTGGCTCTGCCGGAGCTGAAGGTCCCCCGGCAAGCTCGCCGGGGCGAGGCTTGTCGGGAACACTTGCTTCAACTATACGGATCCGAGGATCTGCAGGAGCAAACTGTTCCTCAGCGTTCTGGTCGTTGATCTTGGGGACCTTGGCGGCGGCCTCAGGGAGACCTGCCGGCAAGTAGTCGCCGGAGACCAACTTTCTCTTCTTGGACTGCCCAATTGACGGTGTAACGGATGGTTGAGTCAGCCTGAGCAAGAAGGTCCCTGGTTCCACAGGTAACTTCATCGCAGCACACTTTGAAAGGCCATCTGCAATTTCATTTTGAGCTCTTGGAACGTGCTCCATCTGTAAACCTTCAAAGTGCTCCTCAAACTTCCTCACTTCATCGACATAAGCTTCCATCAAGGGGCTCTGATAGTCCTTGTTAACTTGCCGGACCACCAACTGAGAATCCCCCCGCACAATCAGCTTCTTGATCCCAAGTTCGGCCGCAATCCTGAGGCCAGCGAGCAAACCTTCATATTCAGCGGTGTTGTTTGTTGCTTGCTCTCTTGGGAAGTGCATCTGGATAACATACTTGAGGTGCTCTCCGGTGGGCGCGATAAGTACCACGCCGGCACCGGCGCCTTGCAGCGAGAAGGCACCATCAAAGTACATTACCCATTCACTTGCCGCTTCTTGTACGGGGGCACTTGTTTCTAGAATTTCTTCATCTGGTGTTGGGGTCCACTCTGCTATAAATTCTGCCAAAGCTCGGCTCTGTATGGTTGAAGTACTTTCAAACTTGAGTCCAAAGCTCGACAGCTCCAGTGCCCACTCAACGATCCTGCCTGTTGCTTCTGGATTGTGCAATATCCTCTTCAGCCGAAAGCGAGTGACCATCGTTATCTCATGTGCCTGGAAGTAATGGCGTAGCTTTCTCGAGGCCATGAGGAGGCCGAAAAGCAACTTTTGCACACCAGAGTATCTTGATCTAGCCCCCTGGAGAAGGGAGCTTACAAAATACACTGGGCGCTGCACCATCTTCCTTCGCACTTCTCCTTGATCCTGCGCAGAGTTGTCCTTGCCGGGGCCAGAGCTTGTCGGAGCAGCCCCCTGCCTGTCGCTGGACTCGCTTGCTGGTGGTGCTGACCCCTCGTCGGACTCCCTCTCCGCTACTAACGCAGCACTAACCACCTGGTTGGTTGCCGCCAGGTACAGCAGCAACTTTTCCTGTGGTCTAGGTGCGACAAGTATTGGAGTGGAGGATAGGTACCGTTTCAAGTCCTGGAGCGCTGCCTCCGCTTCCGGAGTCCACTTCATGGGACCTGCCTTCTTCAAGATTTTAAAGAAAGGTAGGGCGCGTTCGGCAGACTTCGAAATGAACCTACTGAGGGCAGCAACACAACCTGCAAGCCTTCTGACATCCTTGACTCGCTTCGGGGCTTCGATCTGCTCGATGGCCTTAATCTTGTCGGGGTTGGCTTCAATCCCCCTCTGTGACACAAAGAACCCGAGAAGCTTGCCGGAGGGGACTCCAAAGACGCACTTCTCGGGGTTCAACTTAAGTTGTATCTTGCGCAGGTTCTGAAACGTCTCTTCCAAATCTTGAATTAGCGTATCCTTGCTCTTGCTCTTCACCACGATATCATCCATGTAAGCCTCTACATTTACGTGGATCTGTGGCTCGGCGCAGTATACACTACCCTTGCAAATGTTGATCCTGCATTCTTCAGTCCAAATGGCATGCGTATGAAGCAATAAGTGCCACATGGAGTGATAAATGCAGTCTTCTCTTCATCCTCTTTGGCCATAAAGATCCGGTGATAGCCTGAGTATGCATCAAGAAAGCGAGTAGCTCACATCCGCAATGAGTCGACAATCTGGTCAATGCGCGCAAGGGAATGGATCCTTGGGACATGCTTTATTCACATCGGTGAAGTCTATACACAGTCTCCACTTCCCGTTGGCCTTACGCACGACAACTGGGTTTGCTAACCACGTCGGATGGATCACACCTCTAACTAGGCCCGCTGCCTCTAGCTTCTTGATTTCTTCGTTGATGAATTCTTGGCGCTCCACGGCTTGCTTCCTCACTTTTTGCTTGACGGGCCGCGCATGAGGGCAAACGGCAAGCTTGTGCTCAATCACCTTCCTGGGAACACCGGGGATGTCCGATGGTTGCCATGCAAACACATCGACATTCGCCCGCAGGAAGGCGACGAGCGCGCTTTCCTATTTGCTGTCAAGTGTGGCACTGATGGTGAAGGTACCACCAGTGCCGTCCTCCTTGGCGGACACCTTCTTGGTTGCCGGTGGAGCAGCCGTTCCCTTTTTACTCTTGCCGGTGGAGCTCGACGGGACGTCCTCAACGGCAGCGAAGACCAAGAGGTGCGGTTGCGGAGTGGGCCCCGTGCACTTACCGGACTTGGTCTTCGTCTTCTTCCCCGGGAGCTTCAGCGCAAGTGTATCCTTCTCGGCGCGGCTGCCGCATCCCGGTAGATCTTGTCGGCGCAGATAAGCGATCCTTCTTGTCGCCGTGGGCGGTGATGACGCTTATCGGCCCCGCATCTTGAGAACGCTAAGCATAATGGGAAGCTGCCATGAACTTGGCGAGGCGGGACGGCCGAGTATTCCATTGTATGGCAACGGAATATCGGCGACGTCGAACGTGATGCGCCAGTCCTAAAATTGAGCTCCCGCCAAAGGTCACCGGCGAGTGATCTTTCCCTTGGGCTTGCTCCGTCCCGGTTGATCCTTGGAAAGAACCGGTCTCTTGAGCTCGCCGTCCTGAATTTGGAGTTTCTTGATCACGGCGAAAGAGATCAAGTTCAGCCCGCCCCGCCATCAACCAACATTTTGGTGACCTTGAGGTTGCGGATGGTGGAGAGACCAGCATCGGCAAGCACCCGACCGCGATGGTGCGGTCGGGTGATCCTCAAGATCAAAAATGATTGGCGGTTGACCATTTGAGGAGCTCTTGCGACTCCACGGGCGGCTCTGCTGCATTCACCTCACGCACCCACTGCTTGAGCTGGCGGTGGGAGGTGTGCAGAGAGGCGCCGCCGTCGATGCACAAGACCTCCGTGGCCTTCTGGAACTCCTGCTCGCTGCTATCTTCATCTTCAATATCTTCGTCGTCACCTTCTTCATCCTTGTCGCGGCCCCGGGGAGGTCGATCATCTCGCCGCTGCTTGGCCTTGCCGGGGCGTCCTCCCCGGCCATTGAACGGCCGCTTTTTGCTCGGTTCTCCGCCGCCACCTTTGGCCCTCTCCTTGTCGCGCCTCTCGTACTCAGCTCTTTGCTGCTCGACGAGATAGTCGACGCTCTTGCAGTTGTAGAGATCGTGGCCCTTGGTGCGGTGAACCTTGCAGTACTGCTTGCCGGAGCCGTCCTGCTTGTCGGCTGCCGCTACAGGGGCAGGCTCCTTGTCGGAGCTGCCAGCCTGTGTTTGCTTGGTGGGAGCCTCCTTGCCGGACTTCTCGATGGCAAGCACCTCTTTCTTGTTCTTTCTCGGTTGTTCCGCCGCCGGCTCTTCCTTGACGGGGTGGTGTTGTCGCTGTCGCTTCCTCCCGCGGCAGCATCCTCTCCGGGGAGTCTCCTCCCCTCTTCCGCGCGTGCGCACTTATCAGCCAGAGCGTAGAGCTCGCTGACATCCCGAATTTTGGTCATCGCCATCTCCTCACGCATGCGGTGGTTACGCACGTTCTGATGAAACGCGCTGATAACCGCGGCAGGGTGGACATCAGGGATGTTGTGCTGCACTCGACTGAAACGCTGGATGTACTTGCGCAGGGATTCTCCCTCCTTCTGGGCCAAAATGTGGAGATCGCTCTCCTGGCCGTGGGGTTTGTGGCCGCCAGTGAAGGCGCCAACAAACTGATGGCAAAGGTCTGCCCAAGAAGAAATGGAGCCCTCCGGCAAGTGCATAAGCCAAGAACGAACGTTCGGCTTAAGCACGAGCGGGAAGTAGTTCGCCAAAATCTTCTTGTCGCGCCCCCCGGCAGCCTGCACCGCAATGGTGTAGACACTGAGAAACTCCGAGGGGTGCGTCTGGCCGTCGTACTTCTCCGGTACGTCGGGCTTGAAATTCTTCATGCTGGGCCATCGACGCCGCCGCAGCTTTCGCGGGTGAACGCAGGCAGCCGCCACGCACGGACAAGTCACCGTTCACTGGCGCGTCTTGGCGTCGACAGCGTTCCCAGCTCTCTGGTCTGATTGTCGACGAGTTTCCCGGCGGCGCTCGATCGTGGTCCGAGCGTCTTCTTGCCACCGGTCGTCGAGGACCTGGCGCTGGTCCCGACGAGCCCGCGGATCCGACGATGCCATGGAGCCGTCGTCGGCGTTGTTCCGGCGGGGCGGTGTCTTTCGCTTCCGCGACGGGGAGTGCGCGCTTGTCGCACCCCCGGCGGTTTTGTCGCCGTCGGCCTTCTTCTTCTCAGCTTGCCGCGAGCGCGAGGTCGCCGGCTGCTGTGGAGAGTCATTGTTGGCGAAGGCGATCAGGCTCCGGATGGTGTCCCTCCAGTCTTCGGCCTTGTCCGCCGCTAGAGGGAAGTCGAGGAGCATTTGCGCCCTTACGAGCGCTTCTGCCGGAGTGGAGGGGAGCGGGAGCGAGCGGTGCGGGGAGCGGGATATGCTCGGACTCCTAACGGTGTTAGAAGGAGCAGGGTCCCCCCCCCGGTGCCTTCGCTTTGCTGGTGTCCGGACGGTGGTCCGGAGCATCCCGCGAGCCTCCGGTGTGGCCTTGCCCCAGCAGGCGGATGCCACCTCCCGTGGTACGGCGCTGCTGGGACGTCGTGTGCTGAGGTGGATGCGGATCATCCACGGAGACCGAAGCGTGGTCGTCCGCCTTGTCCTTGGATCTGGTGGCGCCGCGGGTGTCCTCGCCGGCGGCCACCCTTCCGACGGCGTCTCCCCCGCCCACCGTTGGCTCCGGTGGCGGCGGAAGAGACGCAGACGGGCCTGCAACCCCCGAAGTCTTCTTCTTCGGGGCCATGGCGCAATTGTTGATGAAGTTGTTGACGAAACTGGAGAGGTTGGTGAAGAACGCGCCCGCGTGAACGCCGGATCAGGTCCGCATAACCTCGACGCTTCTACCGCGCGCCAGAGATGTCGGGCGAAGGGCGCCGCCTACCCGCCAAGAAGCACCTATGGGGCGGGGCCCCTTTGCTTGTGCGCGAGGGCGGAGGTGCGCGGAGAGCAGATCGAGGCGGGCACGCAGGCGTGTCCTTTTACCCGAGTTCGGGCGCGATGGACGCGTAAAACCCTACTCTGCTTTGGTTTGTATTGAGCTCGAGATCTTGAAGATCTCTGATGGAGCAGCTACCCCGAGCGTGAGCGTTGTCAAGGGTTCGAACCCCTCTCGTTGTGCATGGGCCTCCTTTTATAGTGCAAGGGTCACCGGCAGTGTCAACGAGGAGGAAGGGGTAGAAATGTAAAAGAGGTGGTAGTTGGAGCAAGGCGGAACAGTGAGAGCTACGGTCTTGTGACGATGGGTCGCCACCTACTTTGACAGAGGGGACAAGGGCATTTAATGCCGTCGCCGTCGACCCTAAAAGCTCCCCCCTTGCGTCTCCGTGCGCCACGGCGATGGATCCACCACCGTGAAGTGCCACCGTGTCCCCAGTTGCGCGAGCATCCGCCACGCTACCGAAAGGCCTCGAGGCGGGCTGATGAGCTGGAGCGCGGACACAACAAGCAACTCCTCCGGCAAGCACCTTGCCGGGTCTTGATCTTGCGGGCCCGGAACTTGCCGGCTCTTGTAACTCGCCGCTCCCCGGGCCCTCGCCGGGACGCATATGGCGCCGAGGCGTATCTTCTGTGATGTGATCTCCTAGTCTTCCCGGCGAGCTCCTCTCGCCGGGGCCTTGCGTGAGTGATGTGATCTTGAGCCTGGAACGGCCTTCCAGGCAAGCTCCGCTTGCCGGGGTCTCGATCTTCTGTCTTGTTCACTTTGTTCTTGAATGGCTTGGCGTGGGGCAGGAAGGTCTCCGGCAAGGACGTGGTAAGTCCTGCCGCGGGAAGCTGCGACTGCCCGTGCACAAGTTGGGGTAGTGAGGTACCCCTACCTTAATACACCGACACCGACGCACGAAGGAAAAGTTGAAGGGCAGTATACTTACCCAGCGATGGTCTTGAGGGGAGGCAATTGCGTGGTTGATGAGTCGCTAGATGAAGAATTGGAAGTCACCTGATAATTCGAATCAGACGGATTAAGTGGGTATCGGAAGCAACCTGCCAAGGGATAAGGTTTATTAAAAGAGGAAGAGACCTCTAGACGACGTTTCCGGGTTGGAGTGTCTGGTAAACGGGAGAAAGTGATTTGTTGGCCACTGTGCCGGGTTGTGCGACAACCTTCATGTTGCTGTGTCTTCAAAGAAAATTGTGGATCCAAATGAGCAAGAGGGTGAGAGTATTTTACTTTTCGAACTGCACGACGAAGTTTTTGAACCGGCACAAGATCTGAATCGGAGGAAAGGGAGATTACCTCTACATGATTGGCACGATTGGCTTCTGCATCATCCTGGTAAATATTGTTGTCAATAAGGTGTATGAAAAATAAGCCAAGGGAGTCAAGTTCTACCTCTTGTTCCGATTCCTCAATATCTTCAGGAGGATCAGAGGACTCGGCGGTTTTCTTCTTGGCTGGTTTCTTTATGACTTTGCTTTTGGCACGAGGAGCCCTCGCCGGTTTATCTTGAGCTTTCCTCTTCCAGAAGGTATCTTTGGCCTGCAAAATTAAACAAAGGATTATTATAGCAGTGTTAAAATGGAGATGGATCAAAAAGCACAAGGTTAAAAGATTTTTACCGCTGGCAGTTTGTTGGAAGCATAAAAAGGGCGCAACCCAATTCTGCTGCATTCAGCGATCGGTTCATCCAACATCTTCTTCATAGATTCAGTGACTTCATCATCAGTCATTTCTATTTTATTAAACCGTTGAGGATCCGTGATGTTGCCGGTATACTCATGCATCAACCCGGAGCGGCAGCTTAAAGGTAGGATACTCCATGAAACGCCGGTTAAGCCGTTTGCTAGGAAGGCCCGGAGCTTGGCAAGTTAAGTCGTTTAGATGTGGATGGCTAAATCCCCGGTCTAGATGTTGCATGAACACAATCACTTCTCCATCTTGAGGCTCAGGAGGGCATTCAGGGCCAGGGACTCACCAATGAAGGACATTTTTGTTGGCCAAAGCGCCGGTCAGAACATATCCATTGAGTTGCGTTTCTGTGATCTGGGAAGGAACCCAGTTGCAAGCGGTGAATTGCTTGGTCATTTTGAAAAACAAACTCTAAAAGAAAATGTGAAAGTCGGTTTACGATTCAAGGTTGATGCAGACTAACCGTGTTAAACCGGGGAATTTAATCAGAGCATATATGATAGGTAAACTGGAAACTGCTACTCAAGTCAAGATGGCGGTTTAAGTGAGGGCTAATGGTATCTGGCAGATTATCAACTATTAAAGATTAAACCGCCTTTAACGGACGAAGCAGATCTGAAGTCTACTAAGTGTTGCAGAAACAAGTTTCACAAGATGGTGATGTAATTTTGGATCTACCACAATTTTACAAAAGGGAAAAAATTAACCCCTAAAGGTCGCGACAGCAGAAGAGCACATATGCTTGGGCAGGATCTCATGCAGTAAAAAGTAGTTTCTGAGGGTAACTAGGGGTGTTGAACTGCTATAGCACACTTTTGCTATCAGTTTCAGGTCTATTTATGAGATCTACGAGAGGAAAAGGAAAAACAAGGAAGAACACCGATGAACAGAAGAACCCTAATGCAGATCTAACAGTTGTAAAGAGGAGTACTTACTGATGCTGCGAGGCAACGGAGGGGCAGCGCAGTCTATCTGATCAAGAACAGGTTGATGCAGCGGCCTTGTTGATGCAGTGCTCGAAGGTCGACGGCGGCACCGGAGCTCGAGTTCTTCGGGGTCGCGAGGAAGAAGACGATGCGAAGAGGCAAGGGGAAAATGGAAGGAGCCCCGGTCTTATTTATAAAGAAAAGGGGATAAACGGCAGGCGCGAGAATCGAGGGGCCTAAAGCGGCAAAAGGGGGCGCAGCTGTCGCCTCGATCTTCGAGAATTAATTAAGTGAAGGGAATCATCATAAATCTTTTTATGCAGAGATGACGTCATGACGATTCACTGCATCTCTCAGAAGATGACGTCATGGCGGTTTACCAAAGTTTACAGGGAGAAGACAACATGGCGGTTTACGAGAATTATTAGAAGAGGTTCACGGAATTTTTCTAAGTATTGAAGATTGACATGAATAGGTTCAAATCAATCTAGGGTCTAATGTTGAGGATATAACTACTGAGTATAAACCGCCCAGGAGGGGCCGGTTCACGCTCAACTATACTGAAACCCATGAAGACAAAGAAGATGGCGCTTTACTGATAGGGCTTAGAGGCCCAAAGCCCAAAGGCGGATTAGGGCCCATAGTGGTAAACCGCCATAGGTGTATAACTTGTATTGGAAGTTAGGGAAAGGGAGAGACCGAGCCGGACACTTGTATGAGCCGGCCTCAGGACTCTGTAAACCGGCTTGCCGTCAACCTGTGTATATAAAGGGACGACCCGGCGGCGGTTTAGGGACAAGAAACAACAACTCGAGACTCAGGCAAAGCGTATTTGCTCCCTGGTCATCGAAGCCCCAATAATCCCATCACAACTAGATGTAGGCTTTTACCTTGATCGTAGGGGGCCCAACTAGTATAAAACTCTCGTGTCCCTTGTCCGGTTTAACCCCTTCAGGCTAATCTCGTTGCGATGGCTCCACGACTAAGTCCTTGTGCTAGGACATATGACGTGATATTTCCACGACATAGTACACGAGTAAGAACTTGTAGCGTTGTTGTAGTTAATTATAGCTTCTGATGTTTCAGAATTTGGTTGTTCTCTCAGTAGCAATTAGTTCATTTGCACATTGATCTTTTTGAGAAGATATGTCATAATTAACCCGTTTCTTCAGTTTTTCAAAATAAGTATTTTGTGATTTCTATGTCGCTATAAACCCATTTCACTACAATTGTTACTGATCTAGTTTTAAATATTATAGGCTAAACGGAAGTGTTCTTACTTGGAGTGGGTTGATCAAGAGCGGCCACAGCCTTTGAAGATGTGCCTTGCAAAGCTTTGGAACATGTATGAGGAAGAGAACAGAGGTAGGCTTAGAGAAAGTGTTGTCAACACTGAATAATATTTGAAGATGCGGGATAAAAAGAGGAAGGTGGAGAATGAGCTCAGATTTTTAAATCAGACTTTGCTAAGATGGTGTTGGCGAAGGAGGAGACACTTTTCCAGTTGGCCAGTGCAAAACATGTTCTTACTGAACTCAAAGTAGAGGTGGATAAGATGAGCCTGGATGATCTCGATTAGGGAAATGAATATATTTTTCTAATATTTTTCTTATGAAGCTGAACTAACTATATGTTGTATTGTGCTGTTTTCAGGTAGCTATTGTACTGTGATGTCAAAATATATTTATGCGCATGATATGAAGTTGGCAAACAGCTGTTCGATATGAAACGTGAATTTGCGTAATAGTAGAATTATTAACTGTAAATTAATAAACCTGCTAAATGGGTCATGGAACTTTGCAAACGGCTCTAGCAGTAAAAACGCTTGTGATGGATAGCTCAATGCCACACAATTTTCTTTATCAAATCATGTGTGATGTAGTTGATAAAAGCAAACGGTTAACCAAGGCAGAGCGTGTGTGATAGTTACACGTATCACACACGAGCCTATACATAAACCTGTGTGGGATGTACATACGAACGGAAACGTTTTCCCTGGATTGACTATGTGGGATGTACATAAGAACGGAAATGTATTTCATGGATTGACTATGTGTGATATACATACCTATGGAAATGTTTTTCTGGGATTCACCATGTGGGATGTACATACCTACGGAAATGTTTTCTGGAATTCACCGTGTCGGATGTACATACCTACAGAAATGTTTTCTTGGATTCACCGTGTGGGATGTACATACCTACGGAAATGATTGGGTTTCCGTGGGTCACCTGATCGCACACAAACTCATTTGGTGTTCCAGGAGGGCCTTTCCCCGACGGTTTTTGGGTTGTGTGGGAAGGACCCCCCTAATCGCCCACACTCACTAGGTAACGGTTCCAAATGCCGTCGCAGAAAGTGGTTTAAAACCGTTTGTATAGCACCGACGTGTACCAGTGATGATTAGATAGATGTACGGTGTTCCTTGCGGCTGGTACGAGTGGTTGTGGTTGTACTCGACGCCGCCAAACGTTCTGTTGCCTCTTGTGCTTCTCCAGTTGACTTGGCTTAGTTCCCACACTTTTGCATTTACATGTATAATATGATTTCCTTCTCTCATATGGTTCATTTTTCACAGAAACACATTTAAAAAGTGATTTCATAATTTCTTGCATTCATTAGTTAGTACTTAGTAGTGATAATATCGAAGTGATTTGCTCAGAAATTCGGGATTATCTGGTTTTAAGCAATGGTGGAATGAATGCAAAAATACCACCCATCACTAATTATCTATGAATGTGGCACAATGGCTAAATCACTATAGTAATAACAAAAGTACAAACTTACCCTATTGACTACATGAACATACTTTCTACTTGTTTGGAATACAAACTTGCCATGTTCTCCACCAAGAGCATGTATGGGCCGTTCCAGAAACCATAGCCAATTCGGGGTATCTTCTTTAGCAATAGTGTTAGATGCAATTAGATAAATGATGTTGTTGCCATATCTTCTAGTTGCTACAAATATTTGAGCTCATGTTTTTGGTTTTTATGAAGCAATCGTCCATGCCTAGGAATGGCTTACATCCATTTAGAAAATTCCTATATCCAAGATTTTTATCAGTCATAGTCTAAACATAATCTCTAATCATGTGGTCTTGCTTCTTGTGATCACCTAGCACCAGCTCCCCGGTTTTGTTCTTTGCGGTGCCTGTTGCCATCTTGGCCACATCCACCCTAAAGTCTCTTTGTCAATTAAAGAAGTGGTGTCTGTATTGGGGTCTGATCTAACTTTGTAATATAACAAGGACAACCAAATTTATCATTCTCATTATAGTCTACTATTACGATGTGTCTGCAACTCCTATGATAATGGGAATTTCTACTCTGCACAATGTGCGTTCTAGATAGTGCCTCTCTGAACTGATAGCCATATCTGAAATAGAGCTTCAACATGAATTGTTGCTCTGCATTTTCCTTTACCTCATCATACCAAACCCTCTCTTTCTTTTCTGTTGCTCTACCTTTTCTTCTTTTAGGCAATACAAATGATAAGGGCTCATTTCTGTCATCATCTTCATATTTAATAGAACCTAGATCCTCCTCATAATCGGAAGGAGACTAGTTTGAAAAACTTCATTTCTAACTGATAATGTGTTGTAGGGTCAAACCCTAGGAAGGATCTTTTCACACTTGGAGGGGGGAAAGGAGGAAAAACTCAAGAACACCAAGAACACCAAGAACAATTCTCTCAAACAAAACCCAAGTATCACATCCACTAGAGTAGCACACATGAGATCCACAAGATTACAAGATCAATACAAGGAGAGTAGCACTTGGTAAATTCTTCCCACTATGTGAGGTCTTGATGATCTTCTCCAAGAGGAGGCCTTGATAATCCAATGAATTCTTCCCAAGGTGGGGGCTTGATCTCCTAAGAGGAGGGGATACAAGGAGCAAAGGCTCACAATGCTTAGTCTAATCTTTTCTAACCTTCCAAATGACCTAGGGGTGCACTTATATAGTCTAGGGACGAAACAAGTTAAGGGAGGTGGATACAAGGCCAAAAAAAGCCAAAACACGCGGATGGACCGAAGGGGTCCGGGCACCCGGGCAACATGGGCCAGGCACCCGACCTGCTCAGGGGGATGCTATAGGGAGGCCGGGCACCCGGGGGCCCAAGGCCCTGCACCGGGTTCTTGTTGAGGCCGATCGGAAGGTGGCCGGGCACCGGGCCTCAAGCCAGGCACCGGGCGACGCCAGGCTGGAGGCGAGGGGCAGGCACCCAGCCAGCCAAGGCCCGGGCACCCGGGAGGCGCGGCTGTAGGCGGGCAGGGGCCCGGGCACCCGGGGCCCAAGTGGCCGGGCACCCAGACCAAACAGGAGCAGCGCCCGGGAGGGGCTGGAGGTGGCCGGGCACCCGGAGGTTGGGCAGCCGGGCACCCGGAGAGTCTAGGGTGGTTGGCCATCTTTCTCCTTTCCTTCTTCTCGACCTCTTCTTCATTCTCCTGCTCCATGGATGCTCGAAGCTCCGTCTTCTCCTTCTCTTGATCATCTCCTTGGTATCCTAAAATGCATAACATGTCCTTGTGAGGTAGAACCCAATTCTCATGTGAATTCGAACGAAACTCGAAGAGGAGAGAGTCAACCTCATTCTCGATGGTGTGTGCGCGTGCTCATGTCATTGGTCCACTTGGAGCTTGCGGTGGTGATGGAGTGTCGGTGCGAGTAGTCGAGGGATGCTCCGCATCATCTTCCTCCCTTGTGAGAGATCCGTCCACGGATCGTGTCCTTCATCACCATGGTACTTGGCCAAGTCTTTGACATTGAAGATGTCGCTAACGTTGTACTTGTCGCGTGGGATGTCGACCTTGTAGGCGTTGTCGTTGTAGCGTGTGATCACCTTGAATGGTCCATCGGCTCTTGGAAGTAGCTTGGACTTGCGTTCCTTGGGGAAGCAGTCTTTGCGGAGATGTATCCATACTTGATCACCCGGTTGGAACACCATAGGAGACTTGTTGAGGTTGAGCTTGGAAGCGAGTCGTTGTACTTGGCGCTCGATCGTGGAACGTGTTTCTTCATGCATATTCTTGAGGTAGGTGTCGTGGTTCTAAGTCTGACAGTAGAATAGGGGGGTAGGAATGGAGAGGCAAGATCCTAGCTATGGAGTAGTTGTATAAGCAAGATGTTTACGAGTTCAGGCCCTTCTCGGAGGAAGTAACAGTCCTACGTCTCGGAGCCCGGAGGCGGTCGACTGTATTATGTGCGTATGAGTTACAGGGGTGCGAACCCTTGACACTGAGGAGGGTGTGGCTTATATAGAGTTTGCCAGACCCCTCCAGCCCTCAGTGAAGTAGGGTTTAAAGTACATTAAGATCGGGGGTTACTGGTAACGCCCTACATAAAGTACT
Organism: Aegilops speltoides; assembly: GCA_021437245.1. NCBI lineage: Eukaryota > Viridiplantae > Streptophyta > Magnoliopsida > Poales > Poaceae > Aegilops > Aegilops speltoides. The sequence goes on from CM038142.1 coordinate 376,230,549, forward strand.
ATGATGACCATAAAAGCTACTTAATGACCGACCGTTTGTGTGCAGACTGACTTTAGATCTCCTGGCGGTCGAGTGGCTAGCTTCATAGTCGAGTGTCTTCAATTCCGTCGAGTAGAATTCTTGAAGGTCGACTGACAAGTGGTTTCTTCTGGAGATGTCCTTGGGGAGGGTATCTTGGACAGGTCCATGACCCTACCCTAGGTACATGGCTTCATCATTAGTCCCCGAATGGATCGAGGTTTGAGTGGGGAAGGAGTTGAGAACTCTTCCGACCCATTTTTCGTGCTATGAGCATGTCTTGTTCTGGATCAATGAACTTAGGTGACGGCACCAACTTCTTTTTCAGTCGCCTTGATCCATTCTTTATATCTGTCGAGTGAATTTTCTGTACTTGGAGATCTCCGAACGATAGAGCAAAGGAAATCTCTCGTCTGACAAGCTGCTCTGCAGTTCCCGAATTTAGCGGGATCCGAATTTCGTGAAGCGCGCAAGGCGGAGGAGGCCGCGGTACTCGGATGGGATAAGGAAGGAATGCATCGATCTCCGTGCCACCTTTTTCGCCACGTATCGCGCGCGCGACTGTTGCGGGATTTGATAGGATCGTCCGGGCCTACAAGTCAGTCACTCGGAAGCAACCTCATATAAGGCTCCGGATGGGGGTTTTTGAACAGTGTGCCCTCATTTCCCTCTCCTTCTTCCTTAGACTCATCCACCGCGTTTGCTTCCATCCCGGCGCTGCTGCTCTGTGCGCGCTTTGCCGGCAACGATGGTGAAGGAGAAGACAGCGGCTTTGGAGCAGGCGAAGAAGGCGGCGGCCAAGGCGAAGGGAAGGGCGACCAGTCGGGGTGGATCCTCGTCAAGGGCCGGCCTGCCACAGGGCTGGATCCAGGGCGACTGGATCCGCTCGACGATCCATCAGAAGGATCTTGACGACCTGGCCAATGAAGGGCTGATCCCCCATGGATCAGCGCGGCTCCCGGGGAAGTAGTCGGAGCCGCAGCCTCAGGAGGGTGAGTGTGTTCTCTTGGCCACCCACGTTGACCGCGGGTTTTCTTTGCCTCCTCACCCTTTCTTTCAGGGATTTCTGAACTTCTTTGGGGCACAACTCCACCACTTCACACCCAACTCCATCGTGTATCTCGCTGCTTTTGTGTCCTTGTGTGAGAATTTCTTTGGTTGTCGGCCTCATTGGGGCCTTTTCAAACACATTTTCACCTGTCACTCCCAGACGGTGAAAAAGGCCAACCCGAGTGACGAGAAAACCCCAAGTGATTCAGATGTGTGGGGGACTTGGGGTTCAAATGAGGGGAAAACGTGCCTTTCCAGCCATGGTCCTTCCCGAGTCGGTCCGTGGGTGGCAGTCGACCTGGTTCTACTGCCAAGACCAGCCGACACCAGGGCAGTCGACTGGACTCCCTCCTTTTTCCATGGACCGAGTGAGGAAGTCGTCCTCTTTGAAGGTGGTCCCGGAGGAGAAGGCGCAGGTTAAGGTGCTGGTCGAGCGTGTAGTCCAGCTTATCCGTGACGTGGTGACCGGCATGGATCTCTTGGAGGTCTTCCTCCGACGACGCATCCAGCCGCTTCAATATCGAGACCATCCGATGTGGATGTATTACGCACCAAGACACCACTCGGATCCACCCGGAGGAGGTCGAGGATGCCACGCTGGAGAGGTGGATGACTGCTATCACAGGGAACAAGGACAACCCCCGAGGAGCCAGGAGGATCCCTCCACTCGACCAATCATATGAAGTAGACAAGGTCCAATTCTGCATCTCCGACTGTGGTCTTGTTTTCTTCACTCTGCTTTGCTTAAAATCAGTTGACTGACCTTTGTCTTGTTTTTGTCTTCTAGGTCACGACTGAGATGTACTCGATGCCCAACGGGGCGCAGGAACAGGTCGAGGAAGAGGAGGCGAGCGGAGGTGAAAGCCTGGAGGAGTGGCAATCTGATGGAGAGGGTGATGAAGATGACGACGGCTCTGGTGAAGAGGAGGAGGAGGAAGAGGAGGAGGAAGTCGACCCTCCTCGACCGAAAGCGATCAAGCTCGCCCATGGCCTTGTGATCGAGCATGGCAAAGCGATCGCGTGCTGTTAGGCGATCGACAAGCGCCTCGACGACCTCTCCGGCGCCGACCGAGAAAGCGCCAAGCAACCCCGCGGCGTCATCAAAGCCGTGAAGGCCACGCCTAAGATGAGGATGGTGATTCCCACCATTTCGGGTAATAGCGAACTTGTGTTTTCTTGTTTGGCATGGATAAACTCTTGGTCGACTCGTTGGCTAACCGACTGATTTCTGAAATCTGCAGTGCTGCTACCTCCGAGACCTCAGCGAGGAACGAGGACCAAGAAATGGAAGATGCTGCCACCTCCAACCTTGGTATGATCTCTGTAGTTGCGCTTTTAGTCAATTGGATCTTCATTTTTAGCTTTGAATCTTTCCTGTAGCCCCACCTCATGTCATTGATCTCCCTGATGATGACGATGAGGCGCCGCTGAGGCCAAGGAGGAATAAAAAGGCGTCTGCTGGCAAGATTGCTCAGGTTGCGTCAGCACCTGAGACGCTGGTTCAGGAGGGTGGCAACGCCACTCGGACTTCCGTGTCCTTCGATGTGCCGCTGACGAGTGTTCGACCTTCATCGTCGACTGCCGATACGCCTTCCCTTTTCGCCACACACGTGGTCCCAAAGGACCAAGCGGGTGCTGCTAAGGAGGCTATACGCCAGGCGGGGGTTATGATGGAGCCAGTGAAGGCGATCCGGGACGCCAGCCAAGCGGCTTATGATGCAAGCTCAGCTCTTCAGAGCAACGTCCAGGTCGGTTGGTCACCACTTGTTCTGTTAGGATATGGTATCTGAAAACTCTTATTTCTGAAGATCTTTTGTATATGTACACCCACTGGGTGTGTTGATTGATTTTTTGGATCGGTGGGGGCATGCTGAGTGCACCCACTGGGTGTAGTCCCCGAGACTATGGTGGATCTGCGCCGATCATTGTAGTCTTTATACTTTGAATTTGTTCACTCTAACTTCTCCACTCGGTCTGGTCGAATGGAATCCTGGAACCAGTGGGGGCATGCTGAGTGCACCCACTGGGTGTAGTCCCCGAGACCGTAGTCGACTGCTAGCAGTCGACTAAGGTCTGAAGAACATCTCTCTTTTTTTAGATCATGATGATGCCGTGGTTGACTGTTGGCAGTTAGCTATGGTTTAGGATCAAAACTTTTTGTCTCTTTCGATCGACCGATCGAATCGAAGTCGATAGAACCAAGGGGGGACGCGCTGAGTGCACCCACTGGTATAGTCCCCGAGACTACTGTTGAATATTTTGATTCGACTGTAGTCTTAGAAATGCTACAATTTTTCTCTTAGTCACTCGGAAGCAACTTATCTTTAATGTTTGTTGACTGATCTTTCGCAGAAATCTTGCGAGCTTGTGGCTCGCTATACTGAATTGGAGAACAAACATATCCAGCTTGAACTTGACTTGAAGCTTGTCCAGGAGAACTTCACGAAGGCGAAGGAGGAAGCAAAAGGTATGTTTGGTGAGAATCTTGACGACTGTCTTTATCTTTTTGTCCATTCCCGATTCTGATCTCATTGTCACTTTGCAGATAAACTGAAGGAGGCTCTAAAGAAGAAGGACCATGAACTTGCTGAGGCACAGAAGGCAGCTTCAGATAAGACAAAGCTCGCAGAAGAAAAGCTGACTTCAGTCGGTAAACTTGAAGAGGAGAACGCCAATCTGAAAGCTGCTCTCGACGCGGCCAACAAGGAGGTCAGCCGACTGAAGAATGACAAGATAGCTCTAAGTGACAAAGCTAGCGAACTGGCGGGGAAGAAGAACGATCTGGAGGCTTATCTGGGAGGGCTCGCCAAGAAGCTATTCCTCATGCTTGAGGGTAACCTCTTCTATTCGACTGACTTGCTATTGTCGACCCGTCGTGGAATTGTTGGCTTAACTTTGAATTGTGTTTACAGAATTCTGCCAGAATTTTGAGGAGGAGACCAGTCGACTGGAGACAAACTTGGATCCCATTAACTCTCCTGTGAAAGACGAGGCCGCTATGAATGTGTTCCGACTGGAGTCTCGCATTGCTGGAGTTGTTGACTATCTTGCTCGACTGAAGGTTGCGGTGTCGCGGATCGACATGACACTCTGGCCAGGAGAGGCGCTTCGAAATGACCTCGAGTCTCTGATGACTCGACTAAACGACGTTCCAGGTCGAGTGCAAGAATGGAAGAAGTCTTCTGCTAGGTGTGGTGCTGACGTTGCTCTATCCTTGGTCCGTGTTCACTGTAAGAACGCACGAGAGGACAAGCTGGAGTCCATCAAAGTGGCCAATACCAAGAAGCATGACTTCCAATCTTTCATGGAGACCTTCATTGCTGCTGCCACTCGGATTGCTGATGGAATCGACCTGGACCAGTTTGCCGCGCCCTCCAGTCCTCCACCCGAGGAGTAAGAAAAAACTTTCATGCCTCACCTTAAATTTGCCTCGGTATGCCGAGTGGTTTTTGTAACCGATAAACTTTTACAGGCTTGACGCCTGAGCACTTCTGAATCCGTTATCTGAACTTTGCTTATCGTTGAATATGCTTGCATTTGCCTTCGAGCAAACTTTGTTCTTCACTCGGAATATACTTTAATGCTTGAGACGCAGCCCTGAGGTGGAAAGCCCAGTCGACCTGCACTTCATCGCTCTTGCAGGTAGGGATGGAGCACAGATTGTAGTCGACCTGCGTCCTTGCGGATCAGGATGGAACACACATTGTATTTGTGGCGTAGCTCAGAAGGAGAAGATAGCAGTCGACCTGCCCCCCGTCGTCCTTGCGGATCCGAATGGATTAAATACTTAGGCGAGTACCGGACTGCAGGTAAGCCCCCGAGTGTGAGGTTTGCTCTCCACTTGGTAGGATTTTCAGGTACTTAGGCGAGTACTGGACTGCAGCTAAGCCTCCAAGTGGCAGGTTTGCTCTCCACTCGGTAGGATTTTCAGATACTTAGGCGAGTACTGGACTGCAGCTAAGCCTCCGAGTGGGAGGTTTGCTCTCCACTCGGTAGGATTTCAGATACTTAGGCTTGGACTGATCAGCTAAGCCCCCGAGTGGGAGGTTTGCTCTCCACTCGATAGGATTTTCAGATACTTGGGCGAGCACTGGACTGCAGCTAAGCCCCCGAGTGGGAGGTTTGCTCTCCTCTCGGTAGGATTTTCAGATACTTAGGCGAGCACTGGGCTGCAGCTAAGCCCCCGAGTGGGAGGTTTTCTCTCCACTCGGTAGGATTTTTTGTGGTGTAGCTCATAAGGAGAAGGTAGCAGTCGACCTGCACCTCGTCATCCTTGCAGAGCGCATGTTGTATTTGTGGCGTAGCTCGGAAGGAGAAGGTAGCAGTCGACCTGCACCTCATCATCCTTGCAAACCGCACATTGTATTAAATACTTAGGCGAGTACTGGAATGCAGCTAAGCCTCCGAGTGGGAGGCTGGATCACCACTCGGTAGGATTTTAAACACTTAGGCGAGTACTTGGACTATAGCTAAGCCTCCGAGCGAGAGGCTGGCTCACCACTCAGTAGGATTTTAAACACTTAGGCGAGTACTTGGATTGCAGCTAAGCCTCCGAGTGGGAGGCTGGCTCACCACTCGGTAGGATTTTAAGCACTTAGGCGAGTACTTGGACTGCAGCTAAGCCTCCGAGTGGGAGGTTGGCTCACCACTCGGTAGGATTTTAAACACTTAGGCGAGTACTTGGACTGCAGCTAAGCCTTCGAGCGGGAGGCTGGCTCACCACTCGGTAGGATTTTAAACACTTAGGCGAGTACTTGGACTGCAGCTAAGCCTCCGAGTGGGAGGCTGGCTCACCACTCGGTAGGATTTTTAAGTACTTAGGCGAAACGGATTCACAGCTAAGCCCCCGAGTGGGAGGCTGGCTCACCACTCGGTAGGGATTTTTTTACAAACTTAGGCGAAATGGATTCGCAGCTAAGCCACCCACTGGGTTTTTTTTATGTAAACAAAAAGTAATAACAATCACTGGGGAAATTATAACAATCTTGTCTTTGTTAAACAAACTACAGAGGTACTTTTTATTACATCTCATCCGAGTGAGTACTTAAGTATAAAAGGGGCGGAGCAGCTCCGCATTCCAATCTCGTGGCTCGTCAATCTGGCGATCGACATTGTAAAGGCGGTACGCTCCATTGTGGAGAACCTTGGTGACAATGAAGGGGCCTTCCCAAGTAGGAGCGAGCTTGTGTGGCTTCTGCCGATCCACTCGGAGAACCAAATCTCCTTCTTGGAAGGTTCGACTCTTCACGTTTCTGGCATGGAATCAACGCAAGTCCTGCTGATAGATAGTCGATTGGATCATGGCCATCTCTCTTTCTTCTTCTAGAAGGCCGACTGCGTCCTGCTGGGCTTGTTCTGCTTCATCTTCAGTGTAGAGCTCGACTCGGGGTGCATTGTGAAGCAAGTCACTCGGCAAGACTGCTTCAGCTCCATAGACCAGGAAAAATGGAGTTCTTCCAGTCGACCGATTAGGAGTGGTCCTCAATCCCCAAAGAACTGACGAAAGTTCGTCGACCCATGCGCCTGCTGCGTGCTTGAGATCGCGCATCAGTCGGGGTTTCAATCCTTTGAGAATTAGACCGTTTGCCCGTTCAGCTTGTCCATTCGACTGGGGGTGAGCGACTGAAGCGTAGTCGACTCTTGTGCCCTGAGAGGCGCAAAAAGCTTTGAATTTGTCAGAATCAAAGTTTGATCCGTATTAGTGATGATGCTGTGCGGAACTCCATATATGAATGTCAACCCTCTGATGAAACTGATAGCAGTACCAGCATCAAGATTCTTGATAGGCTTAGCTTCGATCCATTTAGTAAACTTGTCGACTGCTACTAGAAAGTGGGTGAAGCCGCTCCTACCAGTTCTCAGCGGTCCAACCATATCTAACCCCCAAACATCGAAGGGCCAGACGAGTGGAATGGTCTTCAAGGCTGAGGCGGGTTTGTGCGATAGATTGGAATAGAACTAACACCCTTCACACTTGTCGACTATTTCCTTTGCCATTTCATTTGCTCTTGGCCAGTAAAATCCCGCTCGGTATGTTTTAGCCACGATGGTCCGAGAGGACGCATGATGACCACAGGTCCCCGAGTGGATATCGTCAAGGATTATCCGGCCTTCTTCTGGTTTTATACATTTCTGGCCGACTCCAGTCGCGCTTTCTCTGTACAACTATCCCTTTATCACGGTAAAGGCTTTGGATCGACGGACGATCTGTCGAGCCTCTTCTTCATTCTCTGGGAGCTCTTTCCTTAGGATATACGCGATGTACGGCTCTGTCCAGTCAGGAGTGATGACCAAAACTTCCATGATCAGTCGACCACATTTGGAACTTCAACTTGATCGGATCCGTGACACTTTTTGGCTGTGGAGCTTCTTCGGTGAAAGGATCCTCTTGAGCGATGGTGTATGGATGTGTTCCAAAAACACATTCTTGAATGGCTTCTCTTTTGGAACCTATTTTGCCAAATCATCGGCCGCTTGATTTGTCGGTCGGGGTACATGATGGAGCTCTAACCCTCAAATTTCTTCTCTAGCTTTCTCCTTTGCATTGCGATAACAGATCATGGCTTGGACTTCGACGTCCCACTCCTTCATCACCTGATTCACCACCAAATCTGAGTCGCCATAGACCATGAGGCGACGGACACTGAGCGAAATGGCGACACGCAACCCATACAAAAGTGCTTCGTATTCTGCTTCAATGTTGGAGGAATCAAAGTGGATCTGGAGCACATATCTGAGCTTATCTCCTTGGGGGGAAACCAACACAACCCCAGCACCGGAACCATTCAGCATCTTAGAACCATCAAAGAACATGGTCCAGTGCTCCGAGTGAACTTGAGTCGGTAGTTGCTGTTCAATCCACTCGGCGATGAAATCAACTACTGCTTGGGACCCGATGGCTTTCTTTGCCTCAAACTTGATATCAAGGGGAAGGAGTTCAATCGCCCATTTTTCCACTCGACCAGTTGCATCTCTGTTGTGCAGAATCTCTGATAATGGGGCGTTGCTGACGACTATAATGGAATGGTCAGAGAAATAATGAGCAACCTTCTTCGTGGTCATATAAATCCCATATACAAGCTTCTGATAATGAGGGTATCTTTGCTTTGATGGGGTCAACACTTGAAAGATAATATCTTGGGCGCTGAACTTTGAAGGCTTTTCCTTCTTCTTCCCGCCGACCGTAGTATCTTGTCTTGACGACTTGTCCTGTGGCTGCAATGTAAAGCAGCAAAGGCTCTTTGCTGATTAGGGCGCAAGCACCGGTTGGGTGGAGAGCGAGCTTTTAGCTCGCAAACGCCGCATCATCTTGAGTCCACTCGAACTTGTCGACTTCTTCATCGATCGGTAAAGAGGCAATGCCTTTTCATCGGCGAGAGATGAATCGACTTAAAGCGCCAAGCATCCAAAGAAGCTTCGACATCGTGCACACGCGCCGGGCGTTTCATTGGAGTATAGTACCAACTTTTTCTGGGTTGGCGTCGATTCCTCGTTCGGAAATGAGAAAACCGAGTAACTTTCCGCCGGGAACTCCGAATGTGCACTTTGATGGGTTAAGCTTGATATCATACCTCCTGAGGTTGGCAAATGTTTCAGCAAGGTCAGTCAACAGGTCGGAACTTTTCCGTGATTTGACCACAATATCATCCATGTATGCTTCCACATTCTGACTGATTTGAGTGAGCAAACACTTCTAAATCGTCCTCATGAACGTGGCTCCGGCATTCTTGAGGCCGAATGGCATGGTGACATAGCAGAAGCACCCGAATGGAGTGATGAAAGCTGTTTTGATCTCGCCGGGTCCATACAGACGGATCTGATGGTAACCGGAGTAAGCGTCTAAAAAAGACAGGCGCTCACATCCCGCAGTCGAGTCGACTATTTGGTCGATGCGGTGGAGAGGAAAATGATCTTTCGGGCAGGCCCGATTGATATGTTTGAAATCAATGCACATGCGAAGTGACTTGTCCTTCTTGGGGACCATGACAACATTGGCGAGCCACTCGGAGTGGTAAATCTCTCGGATAAACTCTGCTGCTAAGAGCTGAGCTACCTCCTCGCCAATGGCCTTTCTCTTCTGGACGGCGGACCATCGAAGATGTTCCTTGATAGGTTGCACCTTTGAGTCGACTCGTAGACAATGCTCAGCCAGCCCCCTGGGAACACCCGGCATGTCAGCAGGCTTCCATGAGAAGATGTCCCAGTTCTCACGGAGGAACTGGATGAGCGCTTCTTCCTATTTGGAGTCGAGTGCTGTGGAGATATGAGCGGAGCAGCACTGGGGTCGGTCGGGTGAATGTGAACCGGTTTTGTCTCACCGGACGACTGAAACGCTGACTCTGTAGCAGGCTTCTTGGCTCGCAACAAATCACTCGTATCTGCAGTTTTCTGGTATTCCTGCAGCTCTACCACTGCCATCTGAGCATCGGCAATCTTTGAGCCTTTCTGAAAGCACTCTTCCGCCTTCTTCCGATTGCCAGTAATAGTGATCACACCTTTGGGACCAGGCATCTTCAATTTGAGGTACACATAACATGGTCGAGCCACGAAACGTGCATAAGCTGGCCTGCCTAAAATAGCGTGGTAAGCACTCTGGAAATCCACAACTTCAAACGTCAACTTTTCATTGTGGTAATGCTTCGAATCACCAAAAATCACATCAAGAGCAATTTGGCCGAGTGACTCAGCCTTCTTCCCAGGAATGACTCCATGGAAACTCATATTGCTGGTACTGAGTCTGGACATCGGAATGCCCATCCCTTTCAGCGTCTCCGCATACAATATGTTTAGGCCACTGCCACCATCCATCAAGACTTTGGTCAGTCGAGTGCCTTCAATGACTGGGTCGACCACCAAATCTTGCCTCCGAGGGGTGGCAATGTGTGTCGGATGATCGGATCGGTCGAATGTGATAGCGGTCTGAGACCATTTCAGATAACTGGGTGTTGCCGGAGCAACCATATTCACCTCTCGGTTGATAACTTTCAATCGACTTTTGCTTTCAACATCAGCAAAAATCATCAAGGTGGAATTGACCCGGGGGTATCCATCATCACTATCTTCTTTGTCTTCAACTTTGTCCGACTCCTTTTCCTTATCCTTGGACTATTTTCCTTGGAATTGCTGGATCAAGAGCCGACACTGTCGAGTGGTATGTTTCGGATAAATGAATTTACCCTCCTCATCTTTCTTCGTGTGGATGTGGCACGGCAAATCCATTACGTCATTATCTTCCTTGTCCTTCACCTTCTTAGGGTTCCAAGACCCTTTGGGCTTCCCTTTAAACTTTCCTTGAGTCACGGCCAAGGCTTCTCCAGGAGCAGCTGGCTCGTCTTTCCGCTTCTGCTTCCGACTGGAGTTCCCTCCCCCGATTTCATGAGCAGCTAGCTTGTACTTGCCACTCTGGAGCCGATCCTCTTCTTCACCATTGGCATACTTGGTGGCAATCTCCATCATTCGACTCAGGGTCATGTCTCCGGTCTGACCGAATTTCAAACTTAGCTCTCTGTTCTTAACGCCTTCCTTGAAGGCACAGCCTGCATGGTGATCAGATATATTCTCTACCGTGTGATGCAATGTGATCCATGTCTGGATGTAATCTCTCAGAGTTTCATTCGACTTTTGCACACAAACCTGCAGCTCTGTCAACCCTGTTGGTCGCTTGCAAGTTCCTTCAAATGTTCTGACAAACACTTGGGCAAGATCTTCCTAGGTGTAAATGCTACTAGGTGCCAACTGATTCAGCCATGCTCTGGCCGAGCCCTCCAACATAAGAGGTAGGTGTTTCATGGCTACCTCATCATTGCCGCCGCCAATCTAAACAGCCACTCGGTAGTCCTCAAGCCAAGTATCGGGCTTGGACTCACGATGAACTTCTTGACTCGATCGCCAACTTTGAAGTTGGGAGGAATCACCGCGACCTGATGGCTCTGCTAAAACACTCGTCTGAGATGTGAACTCTGCTGCTGGTGGGCACATCTCTGTCATGGCCTTCTCGGTGAGCTCTGTTGCGGTCGACCAAACCTTGAACGATAATGGATCTCGCATCAAAGCCTGGTTCTCTTGGGTCGACTGGAACCCTTCACCCAACACTGTGCTGGCGTCTATCATCTTGTTGTCGAGGAGCGTACGACCCACCCCTTGAGGGAGGAGTGGGCACTCGATGTCGATCATCGCGATCGAATCGGTCATCATACTGATCACGCCGGCCTCCACGTCCCTCACGCCTCGGGGGCGATCTTGGGCTATGGGTCGATCGGTCATATTCACGCCGACGGATCTGCTGTGAATCCTATTTCGCGGCTGCGATACAGCTGAATTTTGATCTCCTGCTGCCCAGAGTAAATCTCTGATATATAGCAAGCCTCTGCCAGCCTCTGACTGTGAGGGTTGAACTATACGGGCTGCAGCTGCTAGATTCTGAATCAGAGTTTGATATACCTGAGTTGGTGGTGGAAAGAGTTGACGTCGACCGAGTGGGACTGTTGCCCGCGACGCTGCTCGTCGGCGCTTCATTGGAGGTTCTCGGTCAGTCGCTCAATAAATTAATGCGCGCGTCCTCTAAGGCACGAGCCTCGGGGGTTTCTCCAACGATAGGAGTATGCAATGCATCCATGTTCCGGCGGCGAAGATCTTCCCTTTGTAGTGACGTGAGGGGCTCGGGCTGATATTCTTCATGGGCGTGCGCCGGATCACCTCCGCCATCGACTCCGTCGGTGCGGGGAAAACCGGGAGGACTGCGTGGTCCATTGACCATCAGAACCTCTGCCGCCGGATCACTGCTGTTGCACTCGGATGCAGTCTCTACGGATCCAGTCGAACAGACCGTAGAGAGATTCGTCGGGCTCGATCACCGCGACTTGGGGAGTGGCCGACTGGCGAGCCACCGCGTGCCTCACTGACCGCTGAAGCCTCAACCGACCGGAGCGCTTGCACCGGCACGAGACAGGGAGGGAGGACGACACAGGGGTCGACCGATACTGGGTCGACGGTTGCCGCAGGAGGACGCCGCGGACACATGCGCGGAAGTGCGTCGCCCCCCGGACGGGGAGCGCGTCGATGTCGAGTGGAGCCTCCTAAAGCCAAGTGGAGTCATCGGCAATGAACGTGAGCGCGCCGAGATGGATCTCGCGGCCCTCAACCAAAACTCCGCCTGAAACCATGATGAAGGAGATCGGAATAATTGCAACTTCTCCAATAAGTCGCTAAGACACCTACCCCACGGTGGGCGCCAACTGTCGTGGTTCTAAGAGGCAAGATCCTAGCTATGGAGTAGTTGTATACGCAAGATGTTTACGAGTTCAGGCCCTTCTCGGAGGAAGTAATAGCCCTACGTCTCGGAGCCCGGAGGCGGTCGACTGTATTATGTGCGTATGAGTTACAGGGGCGCGAACCCTTGACACTAAGGAGCGGGGTGGCTTATATAGAGTTCGCCAGACCCCTCCGGCCCTTAGTTAAGTAGGGTTTAAAGTACATTAAGATCGGGGGCTACTGGTAACGCCCTACATAAAGTGGTATGATGACCATAAAAGCTACTTAATGACCGACCTTTTGTGTGCAGACTAACTTTAGATCTCCTGGCGGTCGAGTGGCTAGCTTCATAGTCGAGTGTCTTCAAGTCCGTCGAGTGGAATCCTTGAAGGTCGACTGACAAGTGGTTTCTTCTGGAGATGTCCTTGGGGAGGCTATCTTGGACAGGTCCATGGCCCTACCCTAGGTACATGGCTTCATCAGTAGGCGTCTCTCGCACTTGCGTCCATGTTTGCTCATTCTTGAAGCGGTAGAGGAAGGATGTCCAATGGCGACAAAGGGTTGAAACCGTAGACGACCTCGAAGGGGGACTTGCCGGTTGTAGAGTGTCTTGCACGATTGTAGGCGTACTCGGCGATTGGTAGGCACTCCTCCCACTCCTTGATGTTCTTCTTGATCAACACACGTAGGAGAGTCGCAAGCGTCCGGTTGGTGACTTCCGTTTGGCCATCGGTTTGAGGATGATATGCTGTGGAGAATAGTAGCTTGATCCCGAGCTTGGCGCATAGTGTTTTCCAAAAGTAGCTTAAGAACTTGACAGCTCGATCCGACACAATTGTCTTTGGCACGCCGTGCAACCTCAATATTTCCCTACAAAAGAGATTGGCAACATGTGAAGCATCGTCTATCTTATTGCATGGGATAAAATGAGCCATTTTAGAGAAACGGTCCACAACAACAAAAACCGAATCCTTGCCATTTTGAGTTCTAGGTAATCCAAGCACAAAATCCATGCTAATGTCTTCCCAAGGTTGATGTGGGATAGGTAAAGGCATATGTAAACCATGGGATTGAGAGTGTGACTTAGCTTTGCAACATGTAGAGCACCGGTTGGTGAAGCGGGCAACATTGCGAAACATCTTGGGCCAATAATAGTTCTTGGAGAGCGTTGCGAGAGTCTTGTCGCATCCAAAGTGTCCCATGAGTCCACCTCCATGAGCCTCTTGCAAAAGGAGCAAACGAAGAGAGGACTTGGGAATGCATGGTTTGTTAGCTCTCATAAGGTAACCATCTTTGATATAATATTGTTCCCAAGAAGTATGCGTCACACACTTAGCGTAAGGAGTAGCAAAAGTCACATCACCCTCATACAAATCTTTGATATGATCAAATCCTATGACATTCAATTCAAGTTGAGTAAGTAACATGCATTTGCGGGAAAGGGCATCCGCCACCACGTTTTCTTTGCCCTTAATGTACTTTATCACATAGGGAAAAGATTCAATGAATTCACTCCATTTAGCATGTCGTTTATTCAACTTGGTTTGACCTTTGAGGTATTTAAGTGTTTCATGATCAGTATGTATAACAAACTCATGCGGTCTAAGGTAATGCTCCCACACATGTAACACACACACTAATGCAAACAATTCTTTGTCATATATGGGATAGTTAAGTTGAGCACCAGAAAGTTTTTCACTAAAATAAGCAATAGCTCGCTTTTCTTGCATCAAAACTCCACCAATTCCGGTACCACTTGCATCGCAATGAACCTCAAAAGTTTTGTGAAAGTTGCGTAAAGCAAGAATCGGAGCATGTGTAAGCAAAGATTTGAGCTCATCAAAAGCAGTTGATTGCAAAGGTCCCCAAACAAAAGGAGCATTCTTCGTACTCAAAGCATGCAAAGTAGCGGCAATAGTTCTAAAATCTTTCACAAAGCAACGATAAAAACCCGCAAGGCCAAGAAAACTTTGCACTTGTTGAAAATTGGTGGGTTGGGGCCAATTTTTAATTGCTTCAATTTTAGTTTCATCAACATGGACACCCTTGGAAGATACAACAAAACCCAATAAAACCACTTTGTCAACACCAAATGTGCATTTTTTTTCATGTTGGCATAAAGACTTTCCTTGCGAAGGGTTTGCAAAACAGCCCTAACATGATTAAGATGCTCTTTCATGGTTTTACTAAACACAAGAATATCATCGAAGTAAACCACAACAAAGACTCCAATATAAGGGCGAAGTACATGATGCATGAGACGCATACGAAAGTACAGGAGCCTCGATAAACCCATAGGCATGACTAACCATTCATATAAGCCAAATTTGGTTTTGAAAGCGGTTTTCCATTCATCACCCTCTTGTATGCGGATTTGATAATAGCCACTTTTAAGATCAATTTTTGAGAAAAAATTGGCTCCACTAAGTTCATCAAGCATATCATCTAAGCGAGGAATGGGATGCCTATAGCGAACGGTAATAGCATTTATGGGTCTACAATCGGAACACAAGCGAAAGCTACCATCTTGCTTGGGCACAAGTATAACAGGAACGGCACAAGGGCTTAAGTTTTCACATACATGACCGTTGTCGATGAGTTGTTGTACTTGTCGTTGAATCTCCTTTGTCTCTTCGGGGTTGACGCGGTAAGGAGCCTTGTTTGGAAGAGGAGCTCCGGGGATGAGGTCAATTCGATGCTTAATGCCTCGAAGAGGAGGGAGACTCGGAGGTAGCTCATCGGGCAAAACATCTTGAAATTCCTGCAAAAGAGATTGAAACACCAAAGGTAGCTCGTGAGCGGTGTTAGTTTTTGGTTCTCCATCCTTGCACACAAGGACAAAGTGCATCACACTCGATGGGTTCTCACACACTTCTCTCATCTCACTTTTTGTGGCAAATAGTATGAGGGTTTTCTCTCTAGGCGAAGAGGCGCTCAAGTTTGGCTTGTGGCTCTCACTCACGTTTGGGTGGCTCACTTTCTCACTCTTCTCTCTATGATGGGTGGCTTGCTTGTCGGCTATCACTTGACTAGGAGACATAGGTCGTAGCACATATTCCTTCCCTTTCATCTTGAAGCTATAGTGATTGGTACGCCCATTGTGGATAACACCACGGTTGAATTGCCATGGTCGACCAAGAAGGAGGTGGCAAACGGTCATTGGGACCACATCACACTCCAAAGTGTCCTCATATGCACCAATTTTGAAGAAGACTTGGACCGTATGCTCAACTCGGATAGTGCCGGAGTCACTTAGCCATTGAACCTTGTAAGGGTGCGGATGCTTCCTCTTGACCAATTGAAGCTTGGAGCATAGTTCTTCACTCGCCAAATTGTGGCAACTACCTCCATCGATGATGACCTTGACGGACCTTCCATTGATGCTGGCCTTGGTGTGGAAGATGTGGCACCGTTGGTCTTCTTCTTGGTGGTGTTGGAGCGTCAAGACCTTGGAGACCACGAGAGAGGGACTTGAATCATTGTCACAAAAGACTTGGTCATCTTCATCTTCATTCACGCGCCGGTGCATGGCCACGTGCTCAATGGCTTACATTTCTTCTTCACTCATTGAGTCATATGTGCCGTCATCGTTGAAGATCATTGTTCGCTTGTTGGTTCATTGGAAGGACTTGTGGCCTCGGCCGCCACATGTGAAGCACTTGATTGAACTTGTCTTGACGGGATCATCGGGAGGCGCCAAAGATGAAGGAGTCTTGGATTTGTAGGTGCTTGCTGGAGGATGAGTCGAGGAAGGTGCCACTTGCTTGGAACTTGACTTGTTGCCGGTACTTGGTGATGCTCGAGTTGATGTAGGAGGTGCGGAAGTCGCGGGAGCTTGAGAGTAGGAGCCGTAGGTCTTGGATGAGTACTTGGCGTATTTGAAGTCATCTTGTACTTGTCGCTCGGCCTTGGTCGCTTGATGAACTAGCTCAAGAAGGTTGGAGTATGGTTGGAAGTCGGCGATCCGCTTGATTGGGTGGTTGAGGCCGTTCAAGAAGCGTGCCATTGTTTGCTCGTCATCTTCCTTGACATTGGCTCGTATCATGGCAATCTCCATTTCTTGGTAGTATTCTTCCACCGTCTTGGTGCCTTGCTTGAGGAGTTGCAACTTCTTGAAAAGATCTCGAGTGTAGTGAGTAGGCACAAAGCGGGCTCTCATGACTTCCTTCATGGCTTCCCAAGTTGTGATTGGTGGTTCGCCTCTTGTATGTCGTCGCTCGATCACTTGTTCCCACCAAATGAGGACGTAGTCTTGGAATTCGAGGGAGGCCATTGCTATCTTCTTTTCTTCATCGTAGTTGTGGAGGTGAAAAATCTTGTCCACCTTCAATGCCCAAGATAGATATTCTTCGAGATCATTGCTTCCGGAGAACTTTGGCATGGTGAACTTGAGCTTGCCGTAGCGGAGTTCTTCATCTCGATAGCGGTTGTGATATCGCTCTTGTCTTGGAAAGTCCTCAAATGCTCGTTCCTCATGATGTCGCTCTTGGCATGGAGGAGGGTCTTGAAGCACTTGTTCCACTTGGTGTCGCTCTTGTCTTGGAGGAGGGCGAGGAATGTGAGCTTGGTTGCGCCTTTCTTGTTGTTCTTCGCGCCGGGCTTCTTCTTCTTGTATCTCGCGTCGAAGAGCTTTCTCTTGTTCTCGCACTTGGCGGTTGCGGACTTCAACGACTCTAGTGGCCTCGCGTAGAGCTTGTTGTGATTCAAGTGATTGAGCTTCACGGTCGAGGGCTTGTGCTTCACGTTGCTCTTGTGCTTGTCGAAGTGCATCACCGTCTTGAGGGGCTTGAGGTGGTACTTGTGGAGGTATTTGCTCTTGCTCCATTGCTCCATGAGGGACTTGGTGTCGCATCCGTTCACGTGCTCGAACTCGGTCTTGAAATCCATTGCCATGGAATGGATTTTCTTGAGCTTGGTGAGCTTGATGATGATCATGTCGAGGAGGGAGAGCTTGTGGTGGACTTGCATCATAAGAAGAGTAGTCCGAAGATTGCCGACTTGTACGGTGACTTGAGTGGCGCCATCTTGAAGAAGCCGATGAGGAAGATGGGCGTCGAACGATCATGTTGCGGAGTTCTTCCATTTGTGTGTTGAATTTGTCGTCAATGTTTTGACGAAGGTCGGAGGCGAGTTGTTCGAAGCGTTGACCCAATGCGACGTTTTCTTGATGAAGCGCTCGTTGCGCGATGAAGAAGTGGTTCTTGGAGACATATCCGGAATCATCACCTTGCTCCTCGAAAAGTGGGTTCGACAACGCGCTTGGCCTATCCATCATAACCAAGTGGGGTGAGTAGGAAAGTGAGAGAACAATACCAAAGTTACCTTCTCTGAGGATTGAAGATGTAACAAGTATCACTCAATGTAATGCCACAATAGGAGAATTGGAACCGGGTTTGTTTCTCACACCTACAAGTAAGAAGCTTATGGAGTAGCTCGGTTAGGATGGTGGCAAAAATTTCAAGCAAATGTTAGTCAAGATATCGATAAGGTTGAGAAGGTTCACAAAAATGCAAGTAAAGCAAATAGATCAAACACAACGGTATCACTAGGTACACACGCACGGAAGATAGATGGGATCCGCACAACCAAGGGGTGAGCTCAAAATGTGCAACCACGGAAAATGCTCTTGTTGTGCGAATGCTCGAGAGACACTAGCTCGATTGCTCAAATGGGCAAGATACGCTTGTGCACCTACCTATGAGAGAATTGTGCCATCTTCAATCCCAACTATGGTATGTATGCGATGACCAAGATGATATAGGTATGCAAATGGCTCACTCTATTGCTTACAAGCTCTTTGTTTCTCCTCTTTTGCTTAAAAGCTTTTCTTCCTTTTTTCTCTATGCTTGATGCTCGAGCCGAGTATGACATGAGACAAGTATGTATGATATGCACGGGAGAGACTTATGGCACTAAGATGATAACACAATCACTACGGTGCACAATAGCGTGGCCCGACAATTCTCAACTTGCTAGTATCAATGGGTAAGCGACGCAAAGTGGCCCGGGCTTGCAATGCAAAAGCAAGGTAAGGAGTAAGTGTCGTCGAGGTTACCGTCCTTTCTTACGGTTAGCGATGAAGATGACTCCGAGTCCGTGATGGTGACGAAGATGTCACACGCTCCTAAGTAGCCGAAACACCTTAGGAAACGCAAATGGCAACACAAAATCGGTCAAATGCGGAAGGTGGGTGTTTTTGTGATGATTTTTGGATGGGGTTTAATGGTGGTGGTAGTGGGATGAGTGGATCGGGGATGTCAAGGGCTTCTAAACGAGCTAAAGAACACGAAAGCGGGCTTGGGAGGTGGAAGTTATGGCCAAAATGGTGTTGGTAGTGGGCTGATTTGAAGTGCGGGCACCCGGGTGTGAGGTCTGGTGCCCACGGTAGCTGGCGCAGATCTTGGGTGCCGGTGGTTCGAGTCTTGGCACCCGGTGGTGGCGATTTAGGGAAATTTTGGGAAAAGGCCAAATTCGGTGGATTTCATGGTGGGAAGGGTGGGGATTGTTGGGGAGGGGCTAGATCCACTTGCCAAACATCAAATCCATGGACCAAAACAACCAAATCTCACAAGATCCAATAAATTGCAAGAAAAAAATTTGGGGCTATTTTTGTGGGGATTTTCGGATTTGGACGAAAAACAACAAAATCAAGCTAGCAAATGGGGGGATAGGACTCCAAGATGTGAATAAACCTTGCTCATGATACCAAGATGTTGTAGGGTCAAACCCTAGGAAAGATCTTTTCACACTTGGAGGGGGAAAAGGAGGAAAAACTCAAGAACAATTCTCTCAAACAAACCCAAGTATCACATCCACTAGAGTAGCACACATGAGATCCACAAGATTACAAGATCAATACAAGGAGAGTAGCACTTGGTAAATTCTTCCCACTATGTGAGGTCTTGATGATCTTCTCCAAGAGGAGGCCTTGATAATCCAATGGATTCTTCCCAAGGTGGGGGCTTGAGCTCCTAAGAGGAGGGGATACAAGGAGCAGAGGCTCACAATGCTTAGTCTAATCTTTTCTAACCTTCCAAATGACCTAGGGGTGCACTTATATAGTCTAGGGACGAAACAAGTTAAGGGAGGTGGATACAAGGCCAAAAAAAGCCAAAACATGTGGATGGACCAAAGGGTCCGGCACTGGGCAACATGGGCAGGCACCTACCTGCCTCGGGGGTCTTGTGGGAGGCCGGGCACCCGGGGCCCAAGGCCTGGCACCGGGTCTTGAGGCCGGCCAGTGGAAGGGTGGCCGGGCACCGGGCCTCAAGCCAGGCACCCGGCGACGCCAGTGGGCCGGAGGGCGGGGGCGGGCACCCGACCAGCCAAGGCCTGCACCCGGGAGGCGCGGTTGGGGCGGGCAGGGGCCCGGCACCCGGGCCCAAGTGGTCAGGCACCGGACGAGCAGAGCAGCGCCGGGAGGGCCTGGAGGTGGCCGGGCACTGGAGGTTGGGGGTGGGCACCGGAGAGTCGAGGTGGTTGGCCATCTTTCTCCTTTCCTTCTTCTCGACCTCTTCTTCATTCTCCTGCTCCATGGATGCTCGAACCTCCGTCTTCTCCTTCTCTTGATCATCTCCTTGGTATCCTAAAATGCATAACATGTCCTTGTGAGGTAGAACCCAATTCTCATGTGAATTCGAATGAAACTCGAAGAGGAGAGAGTCAACCTCGTTCTCGATGGCGCGTGCGCGTGCTCGTCTCATTGGTCCATTTGGAGCTTGCGGTGGTGATGGAGTGTCGGTGCGAGTAGTCGAGGGATGCTCCGCATCAGAACGTGATCTCATTATTGGGCTCTGCCTCTTTGCTTTCTTCTTGACAAGCTCTTCAACATAAATTTCTTGACCATATGACTAAGTGTCATAGATGTCATCCACATCTGTTCGCCCTCCATGTGCAGAAATGAGTCATTCCTCTTCATCTCTACAATTGTGTTGGTCAATTCATCGTCATCTTCCTATCTCATCTCCTCTGAATGTGTTGGGTCATTCCTCTTCCTCCTGATAGCTGCAAATATTTTCTTCCACTCTTCATCCTCTTCCAGTCTCATATTCTCTCCATGTATTGGGTCAAACCTTCGTATATAGTAGAAACTATCACTCAATCTATCATCAGATGACTCTTCATCCTCTTCCTACTCTTGTTCTTCCGACAAAGATTTTTCATCAGCTTTGTGTGTGTTAGTTCTGATAGTGCACACTTTCCTCCGAAACTAGTAAGCAATGTCCCACTCATCCTACTCTTTTTCAGGCATGACCTCACTATCATTTCTAGCCACAAACTCAAAATTAGACTCTTTACGGCTTGTGTGATACATCCAAAGTGACTCATAGTGGACACTCTGTTGGGAGCAAACTCGTTATATGTTTTATGTACATCTCCTACTTCATTTACAACAAAAATAATCCATGGGGGAAGCATTCTTCAAATATAACAGAATTAGCCTTGCATTTCTCTGAATTTTTGCTCTTCAATGAAGACACAACAATTGCATACCGCCCCTTATTCCTCACCATAGTTAGTACCAATTTCTTGGTACTTTCATATTTTCTAATCATGCCGGTCACCTTAGCATTGTTGTCAACAAGATCAATCCCGTGCAATCCCTTGCCTTCAACTTTCACATAATACATGGAATCCAACAGGCTGTATTCCTTCTTTTTTATGGAAAAAACTTCTGATCTATTTATCAAGTGTCAGGTAGTACAAAGAACACCAGAAGTAAAAATTACATCCAGATCCATATACCATATAACGACGAGTACAAGCACTGGAGCTAGCCGAAGAAGCGCCGTCGTCATCACCCCTCCCTTACCGAACCGGGAAAACCTTGTTATAATAGTGAGTCGTAAAATCGTTGTGCTAAGGCCCTACATGACCAGCGCACGAGAGCAACAACCGTCATCGATGAAAAAAAAACGTAGATTGAAAGGATCCAACCTATAGACACATGAACGCAAACGAACGAAGGCCTACGGATCCACTGAAGACAAACAACGGCTGAATCCCGCGAGATCCGCATGAGACAAACCTCGGCACACCCCCTGACGGCGCTGAAAGCACCATCAGGACGAGGGCTAGGCGTGGACATTCCATATATTCATAGAGCCGACGCTGCCTCGCCTCTCTGATCAGGACACAACCCCTAACAAAAATGAAAAAAAAGGAAAGAAAACAAAACCGTTTGACAGCAAATTCAAAAACCTAATTGCTTTTCATGGAACGCACAAGGAGGTGCTACAACTCGGTCTTTCTGTTGGTTCTTAGGGTATGAACTATGGTGGCATATGAATACACATGCCCCATGAGAAAAATGTAATATGAGACATCTACATTGATATTTTTTTTCTCCCCAACACATGCATGCCATGCATCTTTACTCTCCGCTTCAATTTTTGCAGCTTTATGCACCAGAACACACTTTTTTGCTACACCATCCAAACATATTTCTCTTCACATCCGATCCTACATACCTAGGGGCTAGCTTTATGCAGCCCCAACTTCTTTGAAAAAAAAGAAAAAGAAAAAACAGAGAGAAAAAAACAACCCTCGCTTCCATGGCCGCTATCCAACCCTTGAGCCCTTTCTCTAGACGTTCCAAATTCGTGGGCTCGGATTCAACTATCGTCCCTGCCCGAATCCTGCCCAGACCCCGGGGAGTCACTCGTAGTGCCATGGCGTCGCCTACCGGCAGCAGTCGCTCCTCCAAAATCCCGGAGTTCCTGGCGGGTTCCGGCGGCCGGCCGGTGCCGGCCCTGGGGATCGGCACGGCGTCGTTCCCGTTCGTGGCAGAGGACGTCAAGAACGCCGTGCTCGCCGCGTTGGAGCTCGGCTTCCGCCACCTCGACACAGCCTCGGTTTACCCCTCCGAGCACCTCGTCGGCGAGGCAGTGGCGGAGGCGGCGCGGCGCGGGGTCATAGCGTCCCGCGAGGAGGTGTTCGTGACGACCAAGGTGTGGTGCACGCAATGCCACCCGGATCTCGTGCTCCCTTCCCTCAAGGAAAGCTTGCAGTAAGCCATCTTGGAATCATTCCTTGAACTTTACTTTTCAGTTTTATTAATTCTTATTGCTCGCCTGAATTTGTTTGTAGACCTCAGTTACTTACGGCCACACGCCATTCAGTTTCAGTATAGACATTGTGCAATTTAGTAAAACTCAACTGCAATTTCTAGTTTGTAAGTTATGTCCAGACTCCAGAGTGGGGTCAAAATGAGGATAATTGGCTGTTGGTCCAGCTGCTTTGAGGCGTGATTGAGATTCAATAGCAATTTCTAGCAACCTAGAATGAACTCTCAGACGGCATATCTGTCCAGTAGTATCATTAAGCTTACCATACAACTCTTTCCATTTGAAAATGAAATTTCAAAAAGCAAACTAACTTTATATTTTAAAACTAGTAGCAGTTGACAACATGAAATGAAATCAGCTCGATTAGATGTATGCTGTCGGAGAATACATGTCCTATGTGAGATTTATAACCATTTCAAAAAGAGTACCAATGACAATTTTAAAAATAAACTTGGGTAACTAACAGACAACACATGAAGTATAGTATTTAGTCATATAGTTTGTTCGCAATCAAAACTTATGTAGTATAGTCTTTACTCATATCTTTATCTTCTATTTTTTGACAACACGTGTTACTAAAATTTCCACAGCAAAGCACCTAGGCACTATTAATTCCTGGATAAAACTATTTCTAAAAGTGCAAAACTAATTTTAAATCTCTATTTTCTAAAAAAATATAGGACCAAATCTCGATATTTTTATGTGGGGCCAATTTTTGATTAACTGGAAGCTATGGACTAGAATGTAACCCAATACTTGACATTCGCTTCAAGAATCGAAGACTGTTACTGTTCTGGTATAGAAGCTTGTTTCCCTTATAGCTGTACTCTATCACTTCTGTGCTAAGCTTGTCTTGCCATGTCTAGAAACCTTCAAATGGAATATGTTGATTTGTACTTGGTCCACTGGCCTATGAGCGTAAAGCCCAGCAAACCACACTTCCCAATGAGAAGGGAAGACATCGTCCAGATGGACTTGAAAGGCGTATGGCAGGCAATGGAGGAATGTCAGCGCCTTGGCCTTGCTAAAATGATTGGCGTTAGCAATTTCACAACAAAGAAATTGCAGCAGCTACTTGCAATTGCAGAAATCCCCCCAGCAGCGAATCAGGTTTGTGTTGATCAATCGTACAAGTAATGGTGATGCAACCTTCTCTTGTCAATTCTATGATTTCACGAACCAAAGAAGAAGTAGAAGCTGATTTAGTTTAAAATCCTTCTGTAAAAACTTGCCCCAGACTACCCTAAATTGTTGTCATTGTTCTTTGATGCATGGGATAACCTTTCAGGTTGAGTTGAATCCAGCTTGGCAGCAGAAAAAACTGATTGAATTCTGCAAAGAGAAGGGAATTCATGTGACTGCTTATTCTCCCCTGGGAGGCCAAAGCAGGACATCCAAAATCAATGCAGTGCTACAGTCTGAAATTCTAAAAGAGATTGCCGAATCTAGAGGAAAATCAGTAGCCCAGGTATTAATCATCGCTTCATCTTAGGAACTGTTTGGTATGTACCAAAATCTACCTCGCAATTCGTGCAAGGTTCTAGCATCGTCCATGATCAGAAATGATGTTTGTTTAGAAAATGAGCTAATAAATGCAGAATGTGAACAAATATTTGTCAAATTTTGCAAACAACCTAAATGCGTGCAATATCTAGTCAATTGCATCTCAATGTTCCAGCGTACAGGTCTCCCCTACGGGATTACAGTAAAAACATTTTTTTTTTCTCGAATATGCACGAGCATGCATACTTTCTATTAAAGAAGAAGGATGGGGAAAGAGCCCCTCCACCATTGGCGTTACATATTACATGCACCCAAGCCGACGGCTATGCCAGCCCACTCCACGGTATTACTCTAGTAAATTACGCTCTCGCTCTCACCCACCTTGCCACTACCCCAAAGGACACATCGCCCTTGTTGATCCCGGCCATCTTCCATGCGCTGCCCTCGGCTTCGATCCTGGTTAGAAGTCGCTCCACCGAAGGTGTGCCCCGGTAGAACACAATCGCGTTTCGGTGCTTCCATAGCTCCCACATTACAAGAATGGCTATTGCGCGCGTGTCCTTCTTTGTCTGGCCTGTATCGTTGATGACTTGGCACCAGTCAGAGAGCAAAGTGCTCGGTGCTGGAGCCCACATAGCCTGCCCCTGGCCTAGTCCCACCGCAGTCCAAACCTGCCGTGCAAAAACGCAATTCAGCAGGAGATGCCCAATTGTCTCTTCCTCTTGATCGCAAAAGGGGCACGTCTCCATGTGATCAAGGCCGCGTCGAGCGAGGCGATCCGAGGTCCAACACCTGTTTCACAAGGCAAGCCAAGCAAAGAAACAACATTGGAGGGGTGCACGGTTCTTCCACGTAAAGTCCGCCGATGGCACGACCTGCCTTCCCCAGAACTTGGCGGCATAAGATGACCTGGTGGAGAACATGCCACTTGTCTCCCAGGCCCATCGAACAGTATCAGGCCGCCCTTCAATGAGCGTCACTCGAGACGTCCGCTCCCATAGGTTCATGAACTCGATCAGTAGATCCGGGGATAGCTCTGGGCCGAGGTCGCGCGCCCGCGCGCCCTCATTGAGCGCCTGGTGCACCGTGCGCCTAGCCTTGACGCCAGTGTTCACCCGCTCGTAGATACGCGACGCCAACTCCTGCACTCGACGCCCATCCAGCCATCTGTCCTCCCAAACGAACGTGCTTCTGCCATTGTTGAGCTCCATATGCGCCGCGGCTCGGAATAGTTACCGCGACTCCTTCGGAACCTGGATCTTGAACTCAACCCAGGGCCGCGAGGGATCCGTCCGCTGCAACCACGGCCACCGCGCCTGTGTGGCAATGTTAAGCCATCTCAGGTTTGGAACGCCCAACCCGCCAGCCCACTTGGGCGAGCAGATCTCGTCCCATGCCACGGCGCACTTCTCGCCAGGCGCCTGAGCCTTCGCGCACCATAAGAAACCACGGCATATCTTGTTGATCGCTGCCAGCGTCTTCATCGGGATATCCATCGCCAGCATCGCGTGAATTGGGATCGCGCAAAGGACCGATTGTACAAGCAGGAGCCGTCCACTTTTGGGCATCATCGCGGCTTTCCACTTGGGCAGCGCCCCGGCCACGTGATCCACCAGGCCTGCAAGCTGTGCTGCGGACTACTCCTGACTACCTTCTCCACTTCCTCCTCGGAAAAGCACTCCTCCAGGTGCCCCATGATCCGAGAAGGCAACTGCAGCCTACCCAGGTCAATGGAATGAGGCCTCTCAGCGGTCTGTCCAAGCATGTGCGAGTAGTAGTCGTCCACCGCATTAGCGACCTCCTCCTGGCCAAAGAACACGGCATCCCCATGGCGCAAAATAGAGATCATGTTCCGGCGCTGCCGGTGCCTAGCATGCTGGTGAAAAAATGTTGTGTTAGCATCCCCCTCGCGAAGGAAAAGGATTCGCGAGCGCAGCCTGGCGATCGTTCATTCCAGCGAACAGAGGCCAAGCGCTTCTTTTTTAGGGTTCTCCGCAGGGCGAGCTCACGCTCCGCCAGAGGCCTCCCGTCCATGGCCTTGTCCAGCCGGGCAATCACCTCCATTGCAATTCCGATCTGCAGTTTGACATTCCCAATGCGCCGATCACTCCACTGCTTGAGCTTCTTCGCCGTTGCGCGAAGTTTGCGATCCAGCACGACGAACGGGCTTCCCAGGCTGGGTACCGATCCCCGGGCCTCCTCCATCGTTTCAAAAAAACCTTCCATCTTTGGCCAGAAGGCCTCAAAGCGGAATCGCCGCTTCATAGCCACGTCAGCGTTCAGGTCCAGAAGAAGTGGGCAGTGGTCCGACACGGACGAGCCCAAGGCCGTGAGCTGGCAACTAGGGTACGCCTCCTCCCAGCAGGACGTGGAGAACGTGTGGTCAATTTTCTCAAGGGTTGCCTCCGCCCGTTCATTGGACCAAGTGTACCGACGCCTGCTGAGGTAGATCTCCTTGAGCTCCAAGAGATTGAGCTTGGCACGGAAACGCACTAGCATCCGCCGGTTGATCTAGTCGTTGCTTTTGTCCTCCGGGTTGACAAGCAGGTTGAAATCACCTGCCACTACCCATGGCCCAGCATGCAAGTCCCTTATTTCCACCAGTTCACGCATGAATTCAATCTTATCTTGGTTGGACTGTGGTCCGTAGACCCCCGACAGCCACCACTCTCTACCCTCCGCCGGCTTAACCAGAGCGGTTAAGGTTCCTGCCGTACAGTGTGGGTTGGACAGCGCCACCACCGACGAGTCCCAAGCGATCAGAATTCCCCCGTGGGTGCCAACAGCCAGGAGGTAGAAAAAGGAGTCACATCTATTAGCAGTACAATGAGTCACCACCGCCTGGGTTACTACCTCCATCTTAGTCTCCTGAAAGCATACAATGCTTGGTCTAGCCGAACTACTTGGGAGATTGTAGCGCGACGTGCTGGGCAGTTTAGGCCACGCACGTTCCACACAAGGACCTTAATTGGCAATACACTCATAGCAAAGGCCTACACACAGTCCACTTAACACGGCCTTAAAGCCTGTCATCCACCTCTCCGTCCTGCCCGCACAATGGAAGCACGGACTGATCCCATCCGAAGAGTGCCAGAATGGCCCCAATCTGCCTCTCCGTGAGTGGCCACTCAAAGAGCCGCGCATAAGCCTGAAGCGCCTCATCGGAGATCATTTCGCCCTCATTAGCGAGGCACAGCTTGCGCATGAGCACCGCCTGTTGCTTTGTTGCTGGCGATCCACGCCCAACACCCCTAGCGATCCGCACGCTCCTCCTCGGGTTGGTGACTGGCGACCTCTTCCTACATGGCCGGCGTTGCGCAGGCCCCGCTGCGGATCCAGACACGCCCCTCAAAATTGGCGTCAAGGCCCTCCTCAGTTCAGCGCAAAAAGCCTCCACCGGGCTGTGCCCATCTCCTTCCACCGGCACGTTGCTTGAGCCAGGGACGTTGCATGGGGTGCACGGCAGCGGGCCAACCGGAGCTGCACAGATGTCGACATCCTCCTCGCCCGACAGCGAGACACGGGTGGCGCTCCCCACATGCACAGGTCTCGGAGCAGGCGGGCCCCCACTCTCCATGGGCAAAGCCAAACTACACCCGGACAAACTGCACCCCTGCTCCAGGCTGACCCGCATCCTATCCTTGTCAGGCGACAGCACATGATCGCTGCGGCCGCCCGGCACATCTAGCTGCACAGAGCCCACGACCAGCCCAAGGGGCGATTCCTCATTGGCCACGGTAGTCGCGCGAAGAGCCCCACCAGCATCCACTTGGCCAGGCTTGCGCCCGCCCGTTGACCCACCGCTGGAAGGGGCCCACCTTGGCAGCGTCATTGAAGGTGGGGACGCTGGCATATTCCGTCGAATCTCCACTCCACCGGATGGCACGGGCCCCCGTGCCGAGGGGTCAAGTTGCCTGTCCACCCACAACCAGCGGTCCCCAGCATGCTTTCCGCCGAGGAAGCGTTCTCCCGATTGGCCAAGGCCAATCCTGCCTGGGCCGGAGCAGACTGTCCCCTGCTTTGGGCATCACCCAAAGCTGTCGCGCAGCGGGACGCTGACGGACTCGGGGGGCTTCACCTGGCTCCACATTCGCGGGCCCAGCCCGCTGACTTGCCGGCGGCGCCGAAGCCGATGAAGACGCCGACGAGCCGGCACCAGGCGGCGGGGCCGGCCGCCTTGGGGGTAAGCCGCCATTGCGAGCCGCTGGCACGCCCGCATCGAGAGGCCGGGAGAGGAGGCGGGGAAGCGGCCCGCTCGTCCGTCCATCAGCCACAGCGGCGCCAGTAGCGATGAGAGGCCGGGTACCGAAGGGCATCTGGCGCCCCAGGGACCAACGCATCCGCCGGCTCCGGCACGAGGAGAAGGCGCCGGCGAGGGATCCTGGACGGGTCCACCGTCTTGAGCCAAACCCTAAAGCCGGCCATATCATGCCGGCGCGCGGTGCACTCCGCCACTTGGACCACGAAACTAGAGCGCCCGAGGACCACCTCCGCCGCGCGCCGAGTCCACGCGTGCGCCGACACCCCCACAAGCTCCAGGGGAACGAGGAACGACACCGAGACGCCAGTAGCTTGCGCCTGGCGCGTCCATGGTTGGAGCGACAGAGAGAAGTCCGGACCAGGGGCACGTCCACACTCCACCATCAACTGTCGGATGAGCGGGTGCTTGCAGATGACGAGGAAGTCCTCCGGACAGAACGACCTGATGGACATGTCGTCCGCGCACAAGCCAAACTCGGCGTGCAACGCCGCGGCCGCGTCCGCAAGATCCACCCTTGGCCTGGAGCCGGTGATGGAAACGACGACCGCCCGTGCCAGATCAACCTCCATGCGCCGAAGATCCTCAGACTCCTCCAGGTAGCAGCAAATCTCCGAGTCCAGGCCAAAGCCAGCGGCCGTTGCCTGAGCGGAATCCACCGATCCACCAAAAGGCACCGAGAAGTCCGGCCCCGCCACGCTCCCCACCGACGACGCACGCGCCACATCACACCACGACCCCGCAAGCCGCACCGCCCCGTGAGGGGGCGGCGGCGGTGGTAACGCCGACCTCGTGGGAAGGCGCCGCCCGCGGAGGGGCAGGTCACTCCGCGCGCGCCGAGGAGGAGAGCGGCGGCGGCGGAGGAGGGAGCGCGAGGCTGCGGGAGAGGGGCGATCCACTGGCGATGTGGCCCTCGCCACCGCAGCGCACACACACCGTCAACCTCCAGCAGTCCCTCGAGATGTGGCCATCATCACCGCAGTTGTAGCAGCAGCCGTGGAGGCATGCCGGGATGTTCGTCCTCGGAGGCCTCAAGGAGGGAAGGGTCAGCCCCTGCCGCCGGCACTGGGCAGGGGGGAGGCGAAGGGGGCCTTCGAGGGCGGCGGCCGGACTTGGTGCGCCACTCTGAAGCCGGCGCGGCCGGTGGCCGCGAAGGTCCGGCAGCACCATGGACAATCGGTCTACGCGCGGTGCCCACGACGTCAGGCACGACGGCGATGGAGCGGAGCTGGGGCCGAGGGGCGGGAGAGGGAGCCGAGCTCGAAGAGGATGGCGACGCGGACAAGGAGACGCGCGAGGCCATAACGCGGGAGTTTGGTGGGCGCCGGCACCGGAGTGGTGGCCGGCGTGGGAGGGCTGGTGGCCGCCGGGGCCGGAGGGGCAGCCGGCGCTAGGGAGAGAGCTAGAGGGAGTCACGAATAGTAGAAAAAAACTTTGACTCCCATTTTCCTGCAGATCTCACTGAGATGGATATTCGAGCAAGGAGCGAGCATGGTAGCCAAGAGCATGAAAAAGGAGAGGCTTCAGGAGAACCTCGAAATCTTTGACTGGGAACTGACCGACAAAGACCGGTTCAAGATTACTAAGATACCGCAGTACAAGAAGGTCACGGTGTTGGCGATCCTCTGCCCTGAAGGTGTCCCTGGCGTCGATCTTCCGGAGGTTGATGTTGTTGAAACGTAGATGTCAAATTATGAAGATGCATGCACCATTTAAACACTCAGTTTTTTTTTCCAAAAAAGAAACAGTCCGAGCTAATCCTGTAATTTGGTGAGGATGCATGCGCCATTTATGCACTCCAAATTACAAGGATTTGGTGAGATGCTTCTGGTGCTACTACCTGGATGAGGTCCTGCTTGGCATCATCATTCATCAATTGTGATGATCCTGACGGGTTCCCTACAGTGCTGGTGGGTAGCCGTCAGTCGTCACTCACAGTGTCACATATGGACTTGGCCACAGGCCACAGCCACTTCGGTTGGCTGATCTTTCCTTGCCTCTCGCCAGCATCTTCTTCTCTTCTCTCCAGGAAAAATGAAAGACTAGCACCAGTTGCTCCTAGAAAATCGACGAATTTTTCTCAAGCTTGGATGGATACTAGAAGGCTCTTCTTTGTTTGACAGGCAAGCGAAACTTCTTCTGGCGGGCGCGACAAGTCAACAACTGAGGTTTTTTTTAAGGGTCTTGGCTACTAGACGGATGTATGGCAGACATGTGGGCCTCTGAGGGTTTTTTTTGTGCATGCATTGTGGAGATCCTGTTTCATTCCAGAAACAATTGATGCCCGCCGGGAAGAGCCAAAATCCACCTCTCTGTCTTTGAATAACGGAAGAGCGGCTACGTAAGTACTTATGTCACTTCGGCCAGTATAAAAGCCGGTGGCTCGTGCTTGAACCACAAGACAAGCTCGATCACGATTCACGCGCCGCGCGTTGTCAGTGCGAAGCAGCTGTTGTGCGCTCTGGAGAGACGACCCATGGCCTCGAGAACAGCGGCGGTGCCGGAGGTGGCCCTGCGGTCCGGCGACGCTAGGCCCATGCCGGCCATCGGCATGGGCACCGCCCAGTTCCCGGTGGTGCCGGAGACCACCGTGAAGGCCGTGCTGGAGGCCGTGGAGGTGGGCTACCGCCACTTCGACACGGCCTACATGTACGCGACGGAGCGGCCCCTGGGCGAGGCCCTCGCGGAGGCGGTGCGCCGCGGGCTCCTGGCGTCCCGCGAGGAGGTGTTCGTCACGTCCAAGCTCTGGTGCACGCAGAGCCACCCGCACCTCGTGCTCCCATCCCTCCGGGAGAGCCTCCAGTAAGCTCCGTCGATCTAGAGTAGACTTTTGCCCGTTGATTTCTATACAGAAGATGTTGATCGTGTCGGTGTTTGTGTTTCGTTCTTCAGGAACCTGCAGATGGAGTACGTGGACCTGTACCTGATCCACTGGCCGATCAGCCTGAAGCCCGGGCCGGTGGTGTTCCCGGTGAAGCGGGAGGACGCCGTCCCATTCGACTTGGAGGGCGTGTGGCGGGCGATGGAGGAGTGCCACCGCCTCGGGCTCGCCAAGGCCATCGGCGTCAGCAACTTCACCACCAGGCACCTCGACAAGCTCCTGCCGGCCGCCACCGTCCCTCCTGCAGTCAACCAGGTTGCTGAACAAAATACCACGAGATTACACTGAGTAGCACTGGTCTGAATATTTTGGCAACTCGATCGACGATATATACGTCACCGGAACTCAACGCTAGCTGCGTGTGATGTGCACACAGGTGGAGATGAACCCGGTCTGGCAGCAGAGGAAGCTGAGGGAGTACTGCGCCGAGAAAGGCATCCACGTCGCGGCCTACTCGCCGTTGGGAGGGCAGAACTGGTCGGGCGACGGCAACGCCGTGCTGGACTCCGAGGTGCTCGCGGAGATCGCCAAGGCAAGAGGAAAGAGCGTCGCACAGGTAGTGTACACGCCTCGTTTCTCGTAGCAACTGCTATGGACAATGGAGCATGCAGTCCGTATGGCACTAACCGATTCCTCTTTTTTCTCATTCAGGTAGCGCTGAGGTGGATCTACGAGCAGGGGGTGACCCCGATCGTCAAGAGCTTCAGCAAGGAGAGGCTCAAGGAGAACCTTGGGATCTTCGACTGGGGGCTCACCGACGACGACCTGCGCAAGATCGGCCAGATTCCGCAGAAGAAGATCGTCAGAGCTGAAACCGTGCTGTTCTCGGCAGAGGGCGAGTTCACGTCGGCTGACCTCGCAGACATGGAAATTGTCGAGGAATAAAATAAAAATAGGCACCGAGAATGCCTGCTTCGTTGGGTGGCGTAAACTGCAGTAGCTTACTTAAAGAGTGGGGATAAATAAAGAAGTGATCGGTGCTGTATCCTGTTATTCCTCTTTTCGGATTCAAGTTGTCAGTGAAGACCGTGATCACCGTTGCCATCGCTCGGAAGTCACCGGTGAAAAAAAGCCCATTTGTTCCGGTTCCAGAGACCCATTTGTCCCGGTTCTGGACCCAGGACTGAAGGGTCGGACTAAAGCCCATGACCTTTAGTCCAGGTTCGCTCACAAACCGGGATAGATGGGGTTCTATGTGGCCGCTGCGGCGAGCCCCGGCAGGAGGTTGGGGGTTTCATATACAACATCCATGCGTCGGTGCTCGATGAGCTGGGGTTTTGTTTTTTAGAGGGGGGGGTTGGAGGTTATTTAATTAGGGTTTCATATATTGTGTTAACTAGCTAATAGAGAGAAGTGACCTCTCTTATCTCCGTGCTAGGTCGACGCTACGTACTATACGTATAGAAGACTCGATACGCTAGCTAGTAAGATAATGAAGGAAATCATTAAGTACAAAAGATCGTCATGAATATATACAGAGAGAAGTGATCGACCTCTTCTCCGAGATTGTGAGTGTTACTGTATGAATGAAACTCAACACAAATGATGGAAATAAAATACAATTGTGAATATTTTTGCTTACGCACTTGATATTGTTTTTCAGAGTAGCCCCGTTTATTCTTGGCCGTCTCGTTGTAGATGAACTCGCAAATGTAGTATCCACAGAAATCATTTCCTTATTCCTGCCACAAGCACTTTACGAGAAATAAAAATCAATCAAACTGTTAAGCAAGCATGCTAAATGGTATTGATGAAACTAGCTACAATCAACGGAGATGCGCGGAACTAGGTAGTAGTACTTACTTTCGGGTGTTTAAATGTTAGCTCGGTCGGCAGTCCCGGAGAAATTATGGTGAACTCTTTCCAAACCCTGCCAGACAAAGAAAATAATTACTTCATATCAGGAAATGAACAAAGTTGCCGATATGGTGCGATAATGATCGATTGAACTTACTTCTGGAGCATTCCAGTCATGTCCGCATAGTCCTCAGGATCTTTTCGCCGCGAGTCTAAGACGGTCACTTCTCCCTTCTCAAGCTTAACCACTAGGAGAATAAAGTGGAAGCTACGCACGCATGCACAACTCATCAGTTACGTGACTATAACCTCGAGTAATAAGGAAAACCGAATATGCACAAGACAGTAACACTCACTTGAAGTTGTAAGGAAAGAGTATTTCTGAAGGAAATATGCCCTAGAGGCAATAATAAAGTTGTTATTTATATTTCCTTATATCATGGTAAATGTTTATTATTCATGCTAGAATTGTATTGACCGGAAACTTAGTACATGTGTGAATACATAGACAAAAAGAGTGTCCCTAGTATGCCTCTACTTGACTAGCTCGTTAATCAAAGATGGTTAAGTTTCCTAACCATAGATATGTGTTGTCATTTGATGAACGGGATCACATCATTAGAGAATGATGTGATGGACAAGACACATCCATTAACTTAGCACTATGATCGTTTAGTTTATTGCTATTGCTTTCTTCATGACTTATACATGTTCCTATGACTATGAGATTATGCAACTCCCGTATACCGGAGGAACACTTAGTGTGTTATCAAATGTCACAGCATAACTGGGTGATTATAAAGATGCTCTATAGGTGTCTCCGATGGTGTTTGTTGGGTTGGCATAAATCAAGATTAGGATTTGTCACTCCGTGTTTCGGAGAGGTATCTCTAGGCCCTCTCGGTCATGCACATCACTATAAGCCTTGCGAGCAATGTGACTAATGAGTTAGTCACGGGATGATGCATTACGGAATGAGTAAAAAGACTTGCTGGTAACGAGATTGAACTAGGTATAGTGATACCAACGATCGAATCTCGGGCAAGTAACATACGGATGACAAAGGGAACAACGTATGTTGTTATGCGGTTTGACCGATAAAGATCTTCCTAGAATATGTAGGAACCAATATGAGCATCCAGGTTTCACTATTGGTTATTGATCGGAGATGTGTCTCGGTCATGTCTACATAGTTCTCGAACCCGTAGGGTCCGCACACTTAACGTTCGATGACGATTGGTATTATGAGTTTATGTGATTTGATGTACCGAAGGTTGTTCGGAGTCCCGGATGAGATCACGGACATGACGAGGAGTCTCGAAATGATCAAGTGTCACATCCCTAGCTTCTGGTATTGAACTAGGCTAGCTAGTCATGTGTGCATCATGTCTATATTTTTGAAACTTGAATTGAGGAATTTTGGAAGCCTCAAATTTTAATTCAAGAAGGGCAAAGAACCCTGGAAAATTGCATTCAATGTTTCTCAAAATGTTCTTATTAACTGTTTGATATTTTTGGCAAGGCTTTTGCACCAATCCAAAAATAATGAACATTTGTAGGAATATTTTGGGCACTGAATTTAAATCATTATTGTATTTGAATTTGGAGTTATATTCATAATATATATAGAATATATTTTCAAATAACTTTGAAATGTTTTATGTGCTTTTGGGAAAGTCCATCTAGCAACATAAAATTGTTTAGAGGATTTTTGGCACTGGTTTGAAACTGTTGGAATTTCAAACAGTGGCAAGATTCAAATCAAAACAAAATAGAAAACAGTAATTAAAATAGAAAACAGAGAGAGAGAGGAAACTACTTGGCCACTTACCTGGCACAGCCCACCTGGCTGGCCCAGCTGGTGGCCTAGCCCTGAGGCCCATGCAGATCATCCTCTACCTCGCCAAGAGGCGAGAGGAGGGAGGCAGCAAGACGCCTTGCCGTGGCGACACGCCACCTCCCTGCCTGCCTGCGTCCCTCGCCACCGCGACGCCTCGGGCCTTCTCTTCGGCGCCGCCCCGAACCCCTGGACCCCCTCACTCGTCCCCTTCGTCTCTCCCTCGCCTCTCCCTCTCGCACACCCGACCGCAACCGTCGCCGCCGCTCGCCGCTGCCGCGCCCTGAGCCACCCCCTTGCTCCCCTGACGTGTCCAAGAGCTCCGGGACGTCTTCCTCATCCTCTCCACCGAGCCATGTAACGACGGACACGCCACAACGTTGCCAGCATCGCCATTTCCATCGCCGACCACCGCGGATCCTCGCCGTCGATTCGGGAGCTACCGGGCGTCCCGACCCGAACTTCGCGCTCGTTGAACTCGGCTGTGAGCCTCCGCACCAACCCTCTCTCTCCGTTGCGATTTCATCCTCTAACCGCGGCCTCTATTGAGCCCGAGAGCTCACCGCCGACGAGTTCGCCATCGCCGCAGCTAGCAACCTCGAATGACCAAACCGAGCACGTAGTTGTGATCAGCGTGCTCCAAGGAGGCCATAACACTGCTCACCTCGTTGTCTCGTTCACCGTAGCATTGCATCCGTCAAGCCCGAACTCCGGCCGCCGCCGAGGTCGACGCCGTGCCCAACTCCGGCCACCTCGCACCCTCCCCCTGCCACAGTTGGATGCGCACGAGCCCCAACTCCTCGTAGGTGGGCTCGGCCATCGATTTGGTCGCCGGAGCGCGAATCCCGCGCTGCCCCGCCGCGTCTGGTCGTCGCCGGCGGGTTGACCCCGTTTGACCCTAGTTGACCCCGTGTGGGCCCAGGTGGACTCCCCCTGACTCCATGACAGGTGGGGCCATCTTCTAATTAAATTAGTTTAGTGCTAACTAAAAACTAGTTAGGCTAATTACACTGACACGCGGGACCCACAGTCGTGGTTTGACTGGACCGCATTCGTTGACCAGATGACGTCAGCATGATGCAAGGTTGACGCAGTAATGCTTTCGTATTTTAAATAAATCTGAATGATTTATTTATTTCCAGAAAATGTCCTAAACTTCTAAACATCATAGAAATTAAACCGTAACTCCAAATGAAATAAATTATATATGAAAAATGATCAGAAAAATCTAATCTATCCATCTGCACTGGTTTCATGCATGTTTAAACAACTTAACCTTGCTGTTTAGTGCAAAACATGATAAGGCACTATTTGAATTCATAATTTGAATTTGGGGTTGAACCTTTGGCTCAATATGACCCAAATCCATCTGGTTGTAGTTGCATTAGCCCAAAACACATTCATATTGCCATGTCATAGCATGCATCATATTGTCGCATTGCATTGATTGTGTTCTTACGTGTTTGCGTGCTTCGCCCCTCTCGATAGGCGTGGTTTCGACGACGAGTTCGATGACAGCGATGAAGAGCTATATTATCTTCGGAAGTGCCAGGCAAGCAAAACCCCCTTGTTCATTCCAATACAACCCCACTCTCTCGCTCCTGCTCTCTTTTCTCGTGCATTAGGATAACAACGACATATCATTTACTTGCTGCGGTAGTTGAACCCCTTTATCCTCTGCATGACTGTCATTGCCACGAGAAATAGATGAAACCCACTAGCATGAGTAGGAGTTGTTTGAGCCTGATGTGCCTACTCATTCATGCTTGTTTGTCATGCCCGCTATTGCTTAGAGTTGAGTCGGTCGATTCATCGGGAATGAATCGAGGTGTGTGAACATGTCCTCTTGTTGAGAGCTAAGTGTGTGAACACGATTTGGTAAAGGTAGCGGTGAGAGGCCATGTAGGAGTACATGGTGGGTTGTCTCATTGCAGCCGTCCTCGTGAACTGAGTTACGTGTTTGTGATCCATGAGCAGTTACTACCACACATTGGGTTCCGTGAACTCGACCCTCTCGGCTTCTTAATCACCCTTGTTCTTTGTCTAGGAGTTGCAACTAGTTTCTGGTGTTTGTAGGTAGTGTTAGTAGTCTACCAAGTGGCACCCGGTACAAGTGAGCTTGGGACAGACTAGGCACAGATGTACGGTGTACCAAGTGGCACCGGATGGTGGGCTTGGGAACCCTGCTCACATCGTTTGGGGCCGTGGCGACACCCGGCGGATCTCCTTGCGGATGGAACCGAATAGGCGATAAACTGACGAGAGACTTGAGTGTTTAGGTAGGTCGTGGCCGACTCCTCGCCGACTTCCGCTTGAAGGTTGCCGAGGTACATGGCGTGTCTGAGGCGATAAGTGGCGAGGCGTGTGTGAAGAAGTACACCCCGCAGGGTTATCATTATCTATTGAATAGCCGGATTCCTCGGATATGGAAACTTGGACCCTTGCATAGTTCATAGACAAGTGAAAGTGGATACTCTAAAATACGCAAGATAAGCGTGAGTGCTATGTATGGCGTTCTCGTGAGGGAGGCGGGGCGGATCCATAGTGGTGTATTGGTTGGTGAATATGTGGACTCGTGTGCGCCACCTCAAAAGAGTTACTTGCGTCGTAGTTTAGGATAGCCACCGAGTCAAAGCTGGCTTGTCATGTTAAACTCCACCATCCCTTTGTTGATAATGATGCATATGTAGTTAGTTACGATGTAAGTCTTGCTGGGTACATTTGTACTCACGTTTGCCTATTTTATGTTTTTGCAGAGAGACCTCGGTCTCGCTAGTAGTTCCGCGTGGACTTCGACGTTAGCTTGATACCTCAGCTACGATCTTGTGCCCTCAGCAGGATCTGGTAGATAGTCAGGCTTCTAAGCCTTTTTCATTTGTAGATGTATGTACTCAGACATGTTAATCTTCCGCTTGTGCTTTGATTTGTATGCTCTGAATGTTAGGTCATGAGACCTATGTTTGTAATA
Source organism: Aegilops speltoides (assembly GCA_021437245.1). Taxonomy (NCBI): domain Eukaryota; kingdom Viridiplantae; phylum Streptophyta; class Magnoliopsida; order Poales; family Poaceae; genus Aegilops; species Aegilops speltoides. The sequence continues at coordinate 376,268,178 of CM038142.1, forward strand.
TCCCGCTCCTTGGAGCCTATTGAATAAATATTTGAGTCGTAGAGTCATGTTGTGATGCCATGTTGTATTTGCACATATTGAGCATATTGTGTGTATGTTATTGAAATGCTTGGTATGTGTGGGATCTGACTATCTAGTTGTTTATCTTTAGTAGCCTCTCTTACCGGGAAATGTCTCCTAGTGTTTCCACCGAGCCATGGTAGCTTGCTCTTTGCTCCGGAATCACTTAGGCTGGCCGGCATGTGTCCTTCTTCGTTCTGTATCTGTCCCTTGAAATGTCACGCATTGAGTACTGGAGTCTGTTAGCCCGCTTCTGCCGGTTCACCGAGTCTGCTAGCCCAGTGCTACTGACTGGATTCACTCGTGATGACCGACACGTTCGATCTTTGGGTCATGGATGCTGTCCTGTAAGTTTGTGCCACTTTGGGTTTACGACTAGCCATGTCAGCCGGGCTCCTTATCATATGGATGCTAGCGACACTATCATATCGTGTGCCAAAAGCGCAAAGCAGTCCCGGCAAAGGTAAGGCGACACCGTGGGGATACCGTGCGTGAGGCCGCAAAGTGATATGAGGTGTTACATGCTAGATCGATGTGGCATTGAGTCGGGTCTGACAGCTTTTGGTATCAGAGCTTGACTGCCTGTAGGATTACCAAGCCAAACTGGTCGAAGTTGAGTCTAGAAATGCTTTAGTTATATGTAGGGGAATTGATTGTGGGATGGAACGTAAGGCTCTTTTACTCCTTTACCTTATGCCCTTCTGATCTGAGTCAACCTCTTCTCTTCTACGGGGATTAAGAACTAGGCTTCTCATCTTTCTATCAGGATCACGTGTTACTAATCTGTAGACTTATAGGATTGTTGGATCCAAGCCTCAGTTCAGTTTGTACTACTTCCGTGTGTTCATAGTTGGTCTCGGAACCTTGATATTGTGCTTCTGAGTGGTTATGCCACCATTTTTGCATGATGTCTCAAATCATTTTGAGCATTTATAGCCGTTATGCTGTCCGAGTCATCCTAGGTCTCTAAATAGTCTAATGCATTTGCAAATCCCTTCCTACCGTTTCAAAGTTCCTTTGTGCCAGATTAACCACACTAAATGTTGAGTTGAGGTACTCTATTGCCTCAACGTATATGTTGGAGCTATTATTATAACCCTAGATGTCTAGAGTATCACCTAGTAATTTAGCCATACTTTGTGTTCCCAGTGTGATGATTCTGGCCATCATTCTCGAAAGCATCCCGTGATGCCACTTAGTTAGTAGGCATTCTACTCCTGGGTTTTGAACCCGAGATTCACCCTACTTACCTCGTGTTGATAGTGTTTGCTAGTTCCTTTAGGATATTAGTAACCTTTGCAATAGTCCTCGAGGTCCGTGGTATATCGTTCTTCCAAATACCATGAACCATTCTTGGCAGGAGTTCTTTTGAACCAAAAGATCACAACGAGAGTGCTCTTGATGAGTTCTCCATTCTATATTGTGAATCTGCCAGTTCTACCTTCTGCATGGGTTATCCGGAAGAAATATGTTGAATTCGTTCGACATGCTAGTCCATGCATCCACAACTCAGAAAATTGTATGTTCCATTGAGTTGTCCCCTCTTTAGTTGTATTCCGGCCTTCATCTATCAGTTGATAGTCAAGAGTATGCGTGCATTTGTTTATCGATGCCATTACTCCTGTGGTCCGTCAAGTCATTCTAATCGGAATGACTAGGAGAAACAAACTCCAGTACCTTATCCATTTCCAGGATTGGGTCGAAATAGTTGTGCTCCGCAGATCAAAATGCCAACCCAGCATTTGTTCTGTTCCACCTTGGAGTGTTACCCTCTTTACGTCGGGATTGTCATGAGAATTGCACCATCTCTTGTGAATTCTTGACGTAGTGATACTTCTTGCCATCCTTATTCATTCCTCGGTTCCGTGTTGTTGCAGCCGGAGTGCCGACAAGTGAATCGTGATGTGTGAACTCAATACTCCTAGCAACTCTGTTGCTTGGTAGTTAAAGGACAATAATTTCATTCTTAGCATGTTGGTTATTGAATCATCATTCTAAGATTGATCGTGCTACCTAGTCCTTATTTCTGGTGCACTCCTGATCAATGAGTTAGGATTGTCCAATCCCTTGTTTATTTGACCATATCGTCTTGCCCTGAAAAGCAAGATTGTTCTCGAGCTTAGTAACATTTCGGTGATTTGTGATTTTCCGAATATCTTCTCGGAGGTATCACCAGGTTGTCACCTGACCGCTATGTTGAGTTCGTGATCAAGTTGGTTCCTTGTAACCACCCTTTGTCCAAGAATCTGTGTTGGATACCCCTGAGCTAGTTGGTTAAGCTAAACAACAACTTGGAGAGTTGGAAGATGAAAGCTTGTCCGACTTAGTTCATTGTAAGGGATATCTTGTATGTGTGTTGAAGAAAGGTGATATCTTCATTGATTGATCCTCGCGATCAATTGCTGGACCTATCGTCCTAACCAAAACTTTGATTTGATTGTGGGCTATCCTCAAATCAAGTCAGAACCAACGATGTTCGTAATGTTGTCTTAATCGTGGATTTTCCTCGAGCATACACCATTACATCCTTTGGTCTGACCAATGCTATCAACATGTTCACATAAATTGTTGAATTCCATTTATATGGAAACCTGGATGAATTGTTGTTGAGCCCATCGGCAACACTACTACATTCACCATGATTTTGTTGAACATTAAGCTAGTGTTGGAAACTTTATAAGCATTGCCTTCATGTCCCGTTCATGAAGCATATGTCAGGATGAAAGATGTGACTTCCTCTAATTCACGTGCATCTGATGCAAGTTGTCGCCGTGAATCCGAGAAATTCAATGTTGCTTCCTCTGGAATCATCCCGAATCAGTCATGCATACGTGCGAAGTATTCTGTGGTTTGGAGACTTGCAACCTTCATTCCATATGTATCCCTAGCACACCAAGCCACTGATTGATTTGTTCAAGGAAAGGAGTTGATGTGCGAATACTAGTTCATGCACAAGACTTCATTATCCTCGTCGATGGTTCCCCACCTGAACTCGGTAGTGTTTTATTATAAGACTACTACTTGGTCATGCTTGCCTGAGGCAGCGTGTCCACATGTTTGTAGCGGAAGCAGCTCGTGTTTTGGAGCTTACTACCGTAGTTCATTCCCCGAGAATCTCGCAACGTTATCTCGTCGATTTGTGTTGCAAACTTTCATTTTTCTCTCTAGACTCGACGAGTCTGAATTATTCTGACACCAACCAGATCTGAATCTCAGGCAGATATGATGGATGGAACATCTCCCAAGAACTATAATATTGGTCTCTCGATAACCGGTAAAGAGGATGTCGTGGCCAACACACCCCGCCGGAAGACCTATTATTGTAGTATCTTGATTGAAGCAGCTGGCCACCTCCCCATAAGGACTTCGTAGGATTTACTCCCTAGCTGTGCCTTATGATTTTTGTGTTTCCGAAGTCCGACCTTTACTTGATGTTCTAGATGCCAGACCATCTCAATGAATGGGATACGCTAGTACATCAAGGAGAACATTATAAGTGGAGTGCTAAATGTCTCTCGATCGATCATCCAGATTTTGTTTCCTTGGCCTCGCTAAGGTGAAATCTGAGAGTGTTATCTTCCTTCGCATCTGCATCGTCCATCACTATTCATCATGGTAGTACGTTGTGTTGCCAGGATCCTTGACACGGATATTAGTAAGACCTTGATGAATATGGAAATGCTCAAGTTCTTGAGAGCACGCGCAAGTGCTAGGTTTTATCGTCGGCATTAATTGCATAGTGCTCTCAGTTTCCTCGGTTATGCTATAACCATCCCAACAGTGGAATCATTCTCTACTGTTGAGTTTCTCCCAGTTACTAGAATCATTCCCAACATTTGCATTTTGTTCCCAGCTAGCACCCATCATTGTGCCAGTCTACCATGGGTCCCATCCATTTCCGATAATAAGCAAAATCATCCATCGCGTTGTCTTCAACAAGGTAATCCACATCATCCATACTCATCCGGGTATGTCACTCATCCGGACTCCTTCAACTGAACAATTATGATTTTCCTTAAGTTGGTATAAAGAGTTTCAATGATCTCTAAATCAAAGGTAATTCTTTTGCCACTTAAGGGGATTTTTCTACGAGTCACCTTCCCTAAGGTGCATCGCTATGGTATCATGGCAAATCAACTCCTCGCTACGATGACAACCATTCACCACCCTCTTAAGGGTAGAATCATCGTCTATCTCACTCCATTCCTTCAGATGTATGCTTCATGTTTCAGCTTGAGAGATGTTTCCATGTCTCAATCCATGAGTTGATCCTAAGTTGTTCGATCTTCGAGGAGATCAATCCTTCTAGAGTTTTCCCTTTCTTCTTGTCATCATGTTGAATGAAGATCTCGAAAGCAAAGACGTCAAGATCGATTTGAAGCAATGAATCAGCATCCTCGAGAAGGACAATTGGATCGTGAAGTTTGAGTTGGCTTAATGTCCCCTTGTCTTCTTACCTCACGTCTTGAATCTCGGGACGAGATTCTTGTTTAGTGGGGGCGAGTTGTCACATCCCTAGCTTCTGGTATTGAACTAGGCTAGCTAGTCATGTGTGCATCATGTCTATATTTTTGAAACTTGAATTGAGGAATTTTGGAAGCCTCAAATTTTAATTCAAGAAGGGCAAAGAACCCTGGAAAATTGCATTCAATGTTTCTCAAAATGTTCTTATTAACTGTTTGATATTTTTGGCAAGGCTTTTGCACCAATCCAAAAATAATGAACATTTGTAGGAATATTTTGGGCACTGAATTTAAATCATTATTGTATTTGAATTTGGAATTATATTCATAATATATATAGAATATATTTTCAAATAACTTTGAAATGTTTTATGTGCTTTTGGGAAAGTCCATCTAGCAACATAAAATTGTTCAGAGGATTTTTAGCACTGGTTTGAAACTGTTGGAATTTCAAGCAAAGGCAAGATTCAAATCAAAACAAAATAGAAAACAGTAATTAAAATAGAAAACAGAGAGAGAGAGAAACTACTGGCCACTTACAGCACAGCCCACCAGTGGCCACCGGTGGCCCTAGCCCACCAGGGCCCATGCCAGTCATCCTCTACCTCTGCTAGTAGGCGAGGAGGGAGACAGCCTGCCAAGCAGCCGTGGCGACACGCCACCTCCCGCTGCACTGCGTCCCTCGCCACCATGACGCCTCGGGCCTTCTCTTGGCGCCGCCCGAACCCTGGACCCCTCACTGTCCCCTTCGTCTCTCCTCGCCTCTCCCTCTCGCACCCGACCGCAACTCGTCGCCGCCGCTGCCATCGCCGCATTCTGAGCCACCCCTTGCTCCCCAGCGTGTCCAAGAGCTCCGAGGCGTCTTCCTCATCCTCTCCACCGAGCCATGTAACGACGGACACGCCACAACGTTGCCCGGCGCCGCCATTTCCATCGCCGACCACCGCGGATCCTCGCCGTCGATTCGGGAGCTACCGGCGTCCCGACCCGAACTTCGCGCTCGTTGAACTCGCCAGAGCCTCCGCACGAACCCTCTCTCTCCGTTGCCGATTTCATCCTCTAACCGCGGCCTCTGTTGAGCCCGAGAGCTCACCGCCGACGAGTTCGCCATCGCCGCAGCTAGCAACCTCGAATGACCAAACCGAGCACGTAGTTGTGATCAGCGTGCTCCTAGGAGGCCATAACACTGCTCACCTCGTTGTCTCGTTCACCGTAGCATTGCATCCGTCAAGCCAGAACTCCGGCCGCCGCCGAGGTCGACGCCGTGCCCAACTCCGGCCACCTCGCATCCTCCCCCTGCCACAGTTGGATGCGCACGAGCCCCAGCTCCTCGTAGGTGGGCACGGCCATCGATTTGGTCGCCGAAGCGCGAATCCCGCGCTGCCCCGCCGCGTCTGGTCGTCGCCGGCGGCTAAACGCCGGCGGGTAGACCCCGTTTGACCCTAGTTGACCCCGTGTGGGCCCAGGTGGACTCCCCCTGACTCCATGACAGGTGGGGCCATCTTCTAATTAAATTAGTTTAGTGCTAACTAAAAACTAGTTAGGCTAATTACACTGACACGCGGGACCCACAGGTCAGGGTTTGACCTGGACCGCATTCATTGACCAGATGACGTCAGCATGATGCAAGGTTGACGCAGTAATGCTTTCTGTATTTTAAATAAATCTGAATGATTTATTTATTTCCAGAAAATGTCCTAAACTTCTAAACATCATAGAAATTAAACCGTAACTCCAAATGAAATAAATTATATATGAAAAATGATCAGAAAAATCTAATCTATCCATCTGCACTGGTTTCATGCATGTTTAAACAACTTAACCTTGCTGTTTAGTGCAAAACATGATAAGGCACTATTTGAATTCATAATTTGAATTTGGGGTTGAACCTTTGGCTCAATATGACCCAAATCCATCTGGTTGTAGTTGCATTAGCCCAAAACACATTCATATTGCCATGTCATAGCATGCATCATATTGTCGCATTGCATTGATTGTGTTCTTCTGTGTTTGCCGGTAACTGTCCCCTCTCGATAGACGTGGTTTCGACGACGAGTTCGATGACACTGATGAAGAGCTATATTATCTTCGGAAGTGCCAGGCAAGCAAAACCCCCTTGTTCATTCGATACAACCCCACTCTCTCGCTCCTGCTCTCTTTTACTGCATTAGGACAACAACGACATATCTGTTACTTGCTGCGGTAGTTGAACCCTTTATCCTCTGCATGACCTGTCATTGCCACAGTAAATAGATGAAACCCACTAGCATGAGTAGGAGTTGTTTGAGCCCTGATGTGCCTACTCATTCATGCTTGTTTGTCATGCCTGCTATTGCTTAGAGTTGAGTCAGGTCTGATTCATCGGGAATGAATCGGAGGTGTGTGAACATGTCCTACTGTTGAGAGCTAAGTGTGTGAACACGATTTGGTAAAGGTAGCGGTGAGAGGCCATGTAGGAGTACATGGTGGGTTGTCTCATTGCAGCCGTCCTCAGGAACTGAGTTCTGCGTTTGTGATCCATGAACAGTTACTACCACACATTGGGTTCCGGTAACTCGACCCCTCTCGGCTTCTTAATCACCCTTGTTCTCTGTCCAGGAGTTGCAACTAGTTTCTGGTGTTTGTAGGTAGTGTTAGTAGTCTACCAAGTGGCACCCGGTACAAGTGAGCTTGGGACAGACTAGGCACAATGTACGGTGTACCAAGTGGCACCGGATGGTGGGCTTGGGAACCCTGCTCACATCGTTTGGGGCCGTGGCGACACCCGGCCGGATCTCCTTGCGGATGGAACCCGAGTAGGCGATAAACCCGGACGAGAGACTTGAGTGTTTAGGTAGGCGTGGCCGACTCCTCGCCGACTTCCGCTTGAAGGTTGCCGAGGTACATGACGTGTCTGAGCGATAAGTGGCGAGAGCGTGTGTGAAGAAGTACACCCTGCGGGGTTATCATTATCTATTCGAATAGCCGAATTCCTCGGATATGGAAACTTGGACCCCTTGCATAGTTCATAGACAAGTGAAAGTGGATACTCTAAAATACGCAAGATAAGCGTGAGTGCTATGTATGGCGTTCTCGTAGGGAGACGGGAGCGGATCCATAGTGGTGTATTGGTTGGTGAATATGTGGACTCGTGTGCGCCACCTCAAAAGAGTTACTTGCAGTCGTAGTTTAGGATAGCCACCGAGTCAAAGCTGGCTTGCTGCTGTTAAACTCCACCATCCCCTTTGTTGATAATGATGCATATGTAGTTAGTTCTGATGTAAGTCTTGCTGGGTACATTTGTACTCACGTTTGCCTATTTTATGTTTTTGCAGAGAGACCTCGGTCTCGCTAGTAGTTCCGCGTGGACTTCGACGTTAGCTTGATACCTCAGCTACGATCTTGTGCCCTCGGCAGGATCTGGTAGATAGTCAGGCTTCTAAGCCTTTTTCATTTGTAGATGTCTGTACTCAAACATGTTAATCTTCCGCTTGTGCTTTGATTTGTATGCTCTGAATGTTAGGTCATGAGACCTATGTTTGTAATATCCCGCTCCTCGGAGCCTATTGAATAAATATTTGAGTCGTTGAGTCATGTTGTGATGCCATGTTGTATTTGCACATATCGAGCATATTGTGTGTATGTTATTGAAATGCTTGGTATGTGAGGGATCTGACTATCTAGTTGTTTATCTTTAGTAGCCTCTCTTACCGGGAAATGTCTCCTAGTGTTTCCACCGAGCCATGGTAGCTTGCTACTGCTCCGGAATCACTTAGGCTGGCCGGCATGTGTCCTTCTTCGTTCCTGTGTCTGTCCCTTCGGGGAAATGTCACGCATTGAGTACCGAGTCCTGTTAGCCGCTTCTGCCCGGTTCACCGAGTCTGCTAGCCCAGTGCTACAGCCTGGATTCACTCGCGATGATGACCGACACGTTCGATCTTTGGGTCATGGATGCTGTCCTCGTAAGTTTGTGCCACTTTGGGTTTACGACTAGCCAAGTCAGCCCGGGCTCCTTATCATATGGATGCTAGCGACACTATCATATACGTGTGCCAAAAGGCGCAAACGGTCCCGGGCAAAGGTAAGGCGACACCCGTGGGGATACCGTGCGTGAGGTCGCAAAGTGATATGAGGTGTTACATGCTAGATCGATGTGGCATTGAGTCGGGGTCCTGACATCAAGACATAAAGATTGATATATTGGAAGACTATATTCGGACATGTTCCACTATTGGTTATTGACTAGAAGTGAGTCTTGGTCATGTCTACATAGTTCTCGAACCCGTAGGGTCTGCACGCTTAACGTTCGATGATGATCGGTATTATGAGTTTATGTGTCTTGATGTATCGAAGGTTGTTCGGAGTCCCGGATGTGATCACGGACATGGCGAGGAGTCTCGAAATGGTCGATACATAAAGATTGATATATTGGACGGCTATGTTCGGACACCGGAAGTGTTCCAGGGAAGTTTCGGATAAAACCGGAGTACCGGGAGGTTACCGAACTCCCCGGGGGGTTATTGGGCCTCATGGGCCAAGTGGTGGAAGAGAGGAGGCAGGCCAAGGTGTGGCGCACGCCCCCTATCCTAACCGAATTGGACTAGGGGTGCCCCCCCTTTCCTTCTCTCCTTCCCCTCCTTCCTTCCCCTCCTAGTTGGACTAGGAAACGGGGAACCTACTCCTACTTGGAGTAGGATCCCCCCTTGGGGCGCACCCCTTGAGGCCGGCCGCCCCCCTCCTCCACTTCTTTATATACGGGGGAGGGGCACCCCATAGACACACAAGTTGATTGTTTAGCCATGTGCGGTGCCCCCTCCATAGATTACCACCTCGGTCATATCGTTGTACTGCTTAGGCAAAGCCCTACGTCGGTAACTTCATCATCACCGTCATCACGCCGTCGTGCTAACGAAACTCTCCATCGACCTTAGCTGGATCTAGAGTTCGTGGGACGTCATCGAGCTGAACATGTGCAGATCGCGGAGGTGTCGTACCTTCGGTGCTAGTATCGGTCGGATCGTGAAGACGTATGACAACATCAACCGCGTTGTCATAAGGCTTCCGCTTTCGGTCTACGAGGGTACGTAGACAACACTCTTCCCTCTCGTTGCTATGCATCACCTAGATAGATCTTGCGTGATCGTAGGATTTTTTTTTAAATTACTGCATTCCCCAACAATTTTATCTTTGATTTGATTTTTGAGCAACGATTTTAGCAAGTTGTCCTCGGTTTCTGTGACATCCTTTTGAACCGCCCATTCATGTATGACATTTGGGTTAATGAACCCAATGTCATAGATTTGTGCTTTTCTGCATTCGACGATCTTCAATCTTCATAATATAGTGAGGATAATTATATATACATGCAATGAAAGAGCTGAGCTATATATATAGAGACTTAATTACAGAAAGTAGTACTTACAGACAGTAGCACGCCACAAGTGATTTGTCGAGGGCCTTTTGATTGTAGAACTGGAAAAACTCGTCAAAATCAACAGTTAACAATTCTTGGCCAATGAAGTCGTGGTCCTCTTTAATTCTCATCGACAAAGCATCCTTCCCAGACTCGCTGGAGGTTTCCATGTACCATTCATGGAATCTTCGCATCATCGTTGTTAGAGCAAGAGTATCTTAGACGAGAGGCTTCCCGTAATGGTATTTGAATTCGTCCACCTCCATTGTTTCAAAATCTAGATCGTCGGTCAGGTAATCACCAATACTTGTACCGGGCAGCAATGGCTGATTTGCGACGATATCGCTAGACACCTTGAGTGGGGGGAATGATTGGTTCTCCTGTTCTCCGAGCTGGGGAATTTTTTCCCACTTCTTCGTTCTTTTAAACTTTTGTCAGCTGAAGTACTTCCTGACTGGCGCGCTTCTTGCAATGTCTTTTTAAGACAGCACAGATGGTTGTTATCGGCGAACGCGGTGCTGGACGCTTCAGGGCATTGATAGTGCACTTCGCTTTCACCGGATCTATCTTCTCCTCTGGGGGTGGATGTTCCATAGCTCTTCGCGTTTCAAAGAAGTCCTTCACTTCGGCTTTAACGATCTTCGCATTTTCCTCCATGGTCATCTCGTATGGTAACTTCTCTACAGGCTTGAGAGATGGACCGAATCTGTATTGCCTCCCGCCTCTGGCTGTACTACTAGACGCCGGAGCAACGGCGGCTCTCTTCTGTTGCTGCTGACAAGTAGTAGAAGGAGGTGGAGTGGTCTGACGCTTGAGAATTTTACATGTGGAAAATCCCCATTGGCCCAGGCTGTTAATGGGTTACTGGATCCAAACCAGAACCCGATTGGTTAACGGGTGAAAAGGATCGATATAGTTGACTAGAGGGGGGGGTGAATAAGCAATTAACAATTTTTAGCTTTTCTTTAACAAATTAAACTTTGCATCAAAGTAGGTTGTCTAGATATGCAACTAGGTGAGCAACATATATGATGCAACAACAATAAACACACAAGCAAGCAAGGGATAGAACACAACATATCTTGCACAAGTAAAGATAAGAGATAACCAAGAGTGGAACTGATGGAGACGAGGATGTGTTACCGAAGTTTCTTCTCTTTGAGGGGAAGTACGTCTCCGTTGGAGCAGTGTGAAGGCACAATGCTCCCCAAGAAGCCACTAGGGCCACCGTATTCTCCTCACGCCCTCACACAATGCGAGATGCCGTGATTCCACTATTGGTGCCCTTGGTGGCGATGACGGAACCTTTATAAACAAGGTTGGGGCAATCTCCACAACTTAATTTGAGGCTCCCAATGACACCACGAAGCTTCACCACAATGGAATATGGCTCCGCGGTAACCTCAACCGTCTAGGGTGCTCAAACACCCAAGAGTAACAAGATCCGCAAGGGATTAGTGGGGGGAATCAAATTTATCTTGGTGGAAGTGTAGATCGAGGCTTTCTCAAGCAATCCCTAAAGAATCAACAAGTTTGGTTGGCTAGGGAGAGAGATCGGGCGAAAATGGAGCTTAGAGCATCAATGGAGCTTGGGGGTGGAAGAGGTGGTCAACTCGGAGAAGAAGACACCCCTTTTATAGTGGAAGAACAAATTCAACCGTTATCCACCAACTCACCCTGCGCCGTGCGGTACTACCGCACCATATGAGCGGTACTACCGCACGGACCTGCGGTACTACCGTGGGGGACTGCGGTACTACCGCTGGCTCGGCAGGGGCCAGAACTAGCCCTGTTTTGCAAAGACAGAGAGCGGTAGAACCGCTGGCACGGTACTACCGCGCCCCATGCGGTACTACTGCAAGGCAGGGATAGTCAAGCCAGAGGAGGCACAAACATAAAAAATTACATCCATGACTACTTCCGCTGAGTTTAGGTCTATGCAAAAATCTGACACAGTACTACCGCAAGCCCAGCGTGGTACTACCGTGTAGGGCGCGGATGTAAAAAATTACATCTGTCCCTACTTCCATTCATGCCGTTGTGCCTGGCCAGGGCATACGGTACTACCGCGTCGGGCGCGGATGTAAAAAATTACATCCGCGCCTACTACCGCTCGGGGCAGCAGCACCTGACCTGAAATCTATGGTACTATTGTGAGCGCTTGCGGTACTACCGCGCAGGAAGCCGGTACAACCGGAAGCGCATGCAGTAGTACCACTCAGGGGAGCAGTACTACCGCCTGCCTCAGAACAACAACATTAGGAGTCCTTCATTTTGCTAGACATGGAAAGACGGAGGATGCTCCAAAGAGCCAAAGGAAAGGCGGTGTAAAAAGGAACAAATGTGTACATGAGATTCCACCCAAACCTTTCCAACGCGGACCCCTCTTAATAGTACGACTTACCTACGACTCAAAACCACCAAAACGAAACATAGAGAAACGCCGTCTTCAATAGTCTTCGAGGGGCACCAAATCGTCTTGTGTTTAGACATGATATATCTGAAATGCTCAAAGCACACGATTAGTCCGCAAAAGCATTGTCATCAATCACCAAAACAACTAATGGATAAATATGCCCTTACAATCTCCCCCCTTTTGGTGGATTGATGACAATACGAGATTTGCACATAGGGATATAAAATGAGGCGACGGCAAACCCACAAACTATAAAATACAGATGGGCTCCCCCTAGATGTGCACTCTAGAGATGTGCTTTGGACTGCACGGCACACATACTAGGATCAACACTCCCCCTATATGTTATAGACAAGGCATCTCTTGCAACAATATAACTAACACTAAGCAAGTAGGCAAGATGATGGATATGACTAAGTAACAATGACAATAAGATACGATGCATATGTCTTACACCATATGATAGATAACTTAGTCTAACTAGCACAAACCAAACCAAAGCAAACGAGGTTCAACAGACCAAAAGCAAAGCAACAAAGCGAAACACACGACATGCAAATCCTACACTCTCTCCCCCTTTGGCATCAAGACACCAAAAAGGCAGAGAGGACACCTACGACACAGGTGGTTGCTCACGCTGAGAACGACTCTTCGTCTGACTCGGCAGCAGGAATAGGCTCCTCCTCTGACTCCGTCCACTGATACCCTTGCTTGGCTATCCAGGCAGCCTCCGGAGTGATGGCTTCCTCTGAGCCACTGGTGATAGTCTCGCCAAAGGTCCTCAATATCTTATTATCGCGTTGGCGACTCCTCTTGGAGTCAACATGGGCCCTGTACCGCCCCTGGGTCTGCATGCAGAACAGTGCTTCTTCATCTTCGTCTTCAGCTTCTTAGCCCAAGAGGGCTCAGTAGAGGGAGGGGTGTATCCATCAGAACTGTCCTCATCATCTTCCTCCTCCTCGATCTCATCCTCATCCACATCCATCGTGTCAGCCTCGGCCTCAGCACTGGTGGTGGTGTTAGCCCATTGGCTCTTGATGCGGAGCTTGATGGGCTCATGACGAATTCAGTCAGGGGCAACGAACTCATCATTGGGATAGAGCTTCTCCCAAGTCTTGGAGATCAAGAGAAACAGGTAAGGCCCATAGATGGGGACCTTACGGTTGAACACCGCAAACTGAAGCTCGCACCACACGATATGTGAGACATCAAGTGGTTGCGTCTGAGGCTGATGCGCCTCCTCACAAATGAGCATCATATCTACAAGATAGTCATGCACCTGGCCCATGTCACCAATGCGCAGGAAGAGGGAGTTGCAGAAGATCCGATGCATGATCTCAAGGAAGGAGTTCAGCACCCACACCTTCTTCTTACTAGCAAGCGTCTTCTCAACAAGGAAGGGTGAAAGAGCTGGATATCGACTAGAGGGGGGGGGGGTGAATAGGCGATTTTTATGAAAGTCTTCAAAACATGGGAGTTTCGAATACAAACAATAGAAATGACCTTATTCGTATGCAGCGGAAGGTAGACTACACTAGGCAAGCCATAGTCAAGTATTCAATGAAGTGAAAGCACGAAGACTATTAGCAGCTAGGTAGTAAGGACCAGGATGGAAGATAGTATGAAGCCAATCAGAACGAGTAGTCACTCAGTGAAGTCAAACAGATAATGCAAGCAGGCAATGACTTCACGAAGACAAATCGTAAGTAATGAGAAGTGAGAGATAGAACCAGTAGCTTGGAGAGGACAGTGATTTGTTAAACCAGTTCCAGTTGCTGTGACAACTGTATGTCTGGTTAGGGAAGCTGAGATTTGACTCAGAAGACCGTGTCTTCACCTTATTCCCCTTGAGATAAGGACACTTAGTCCCCGCCCAATCACTCTGGTAAGTCTTCAAGGTATACTTCCAAACCTTCAAAGACTTCGTTCACCGGCAATCCACAATGACTCTTGGATGCTCAGAATGCGACGCCTAGCTGGCTGGAGGATTCACAGTCCTCGAGTGTAACAAGTCTTCAGATCACGCGGACAGAAAGACTTCAGTGATGCCAAACACTCTTTGGGCTCTGGGTGGTTTGGGCTTTGTCCTTGCAAGGATTCTCTCTCAAATGCTTCAGAGGTGGGTTGCTCTCAAACAACAAAAGCCGTGCACTAACTCCGAGCAGCCACCAACTTATTGTGTAGGGGGTGGGATATTTATAGCCACTAGGCAACCCGACCTGATTTGTCCGAAATGACCCTGAATCACTAAGGAACTAACACGTGTTCCAACGGTCAGATTTCAAACACACGCGGCAGCTTGACTTGGGCTACAAGTAAAGTTGACTCATTCGACTCTGATATGATTTGCACTCATTGTCTTCACTTGAAGACACAGGATTTGGTTGAGCATCACTTTAGTCACTCTGACTTTGTTCACTTGGACCCCACTTAACAGTGCGGTGGTTCCTATGACTCAACAAAGAAGAAAAGGAAACAACAAAACAACTAAGTCTTCACGCTCCATAGTCTTCATGCGATATCTTCTCATGTCATAGACTTCACCGTGAATAGCTTCATAGACCACCATTGTCTTCAATGTCTTCACACATTTTTAGGGGTCATTTCCGGTAGGTAAACCGAATCAATGAGGGACTACTACCTGTGTTATCCTGCAATTCTCACAAACACATTAGTCCCTCAACCAGGTTTGTCGTCAATACTCCAAAACCAACTAGGGGTGGCACTAGATGCACTTACAATCTCTCCCTTTTTGGTGATTGATGACAAACTGGTTGAAGTTTTAAACGGGGATAAAAGTATGTGAAATTGCAAGGATATTGTCTTCATAGGTGGCAAAAGGCTCCCCCTGAAGATGTGCATATAAATGTTTTGCTTTGGAATGCAAATGCACATGGCAGGTTGTACTTGTGGAGATCCTCTTCAACTTACGAAGACAATACATCATGCATGAAAAAATATAACTAGGATAATGACATGCATAATGAAAAATGGACGTCTGCAAGAAGACTCCATGCGGGGTTTATCATCGCACATGCGGAACTTATCGTCGCATCACAGAATAGCAGAAAAAGTAGTAGACGACCGTCAAGCTTAAGTGTTACAACTCAAAGAACCAAATGTTTCAAAAGCGAGAGTTGTAAGCACTTGGCAAAAGTATAGCAACCACCCATATGGACCCGCTTGAAGACTATCAACTCATATGCTTCTCCCCCTTTTGTTAGTAAGGACCAAAAAGGTTTGAAGACATAGAGCCTTTACTCATTCCCATGAGGAGTAGGTGAGGCAGCAGGGTCGTCGTTGAGGTTTGGTGGTGCAGACGAACTTGGTGTAGTGTCAATACGCGCCGAAGTTGGAGGTGGTGAAGTAGCATCATCGTCGTCATCAATGACTCTGGCATTAACAGTTGTCGTAGAGGAGGAGTACTCAGAATCTTTGAGTGATGAAGTCCGACGCAAGACAACATTCCTGGGAGGAGTGGTATCAAACTTGAATCTCTCTGTGAAGCCATCATCTTGAAGATCAACTTTAGCACTGAGCAATGTCAGACTCTTCCATGACCTCTGTCGTGGAATTGTCACGGCAGATGTCCTTAGTGTCAGGACTTAGTCGCGAGGCCGACGCATCTATGTGGTAGCTTGAGAGGGGTTGAGCGGAATCGAGAGACGCAACACAAGACAGAGTTTTAGATAGCTTCGAGCCCCGGGAAACATCATCCGGTAAAAACCCTACATGCTGTTTGAGGCTAGGTCTCATTATCATCACGAGGGAGTCACCGTAAACCGGCTCTCCTCTTTGTGTCTAGCCCTATGATTGTTTCTTCTTGCTTGTAGCTTCTAACTTCTAACTCGTCCCTCTTTGGGGAGCCCTGCCCCTCCTTATATATGTTGAAGGGGCGGTTTACATGTGGAGTCCTATTAGGATTAGGACTAGTCTATCTCTAATACAAACCGGATACAAGTCCTAGTCTTAACTCCTTGTAAGGCAAATATTCCTTTCCTCTTAAACCGGCCCACAATGGTTGAACCGGCCTTCATGAACCGCCAGACAGGCCACCGGGTCTTGTTGCTCCTCTGGCCCTTTGCCGGATTACCAATGAATCAGTAAATCGTCTGTGCATGCGGTGTCGCGGTGAATCGCCAAGTCCGGCGGTTTATCCTTCCGGCGGTTTACGCCATGGGCATATCCCCGACATTAGCCCCCAAGTTTAGCTTGGATTTATCCATGGTAAACTTATGCTGCAAATAAACACCAGAACAAATTTGACAGGTTGTGCTTCGGGCTAAGAATTCTTGTAGACCAGCACCTGATCGTCCTTAAGTCCTTGTCATTTCCTCCTTCTAGAAAATCCGAGTCAATAACCAGCTTCATACTTTAAATTGCTGATGTTGGCTTCTTATAGAAAAAATATTGTGAAGAATAATCCACTTGAGTCGGCTTCCAAAGCGCCGGTTTAAGAAATATTGGTCTTGAAATACTCATCGATATTCAACGGTTTGAAGATCACGAACTTGCCGCTTTAACATTACCAAAATGGCCGGGTTATAAAAACTGATAATTCCAGGTCATGATTGTCGCAGACACCGGTTCATGATTGTTGCCAACACCGGTTTATGATTATTGATGACACCGGGTTGCAAATATTTCCTTGATAATAATATAATACCTGTAGCCCCCAAGTCTTGAGTAGAACAAAGTGATGGCTTAAGACTTGCTTCAATATAAATACTATCACTATCGAAAAAATCCATGTTGTTCATCCCAGTCACTAGCAAAAACTGAATACTCCATATTATGTAGCCCCAAGTGCGGGTTGTCATGCTTGCAGGCGACACAGGACTTGTAATTTCCTGATGCTCATAAAAACTTCAACCAGTGTAGCCCCCAAGGGCCGGTTCAGTAAGATAATGTTGAGCTGGGACTTGATATATACTTCAATGAAAATAACATCATATGATGTAACCCCCATCATAGGGCTTGAACCCACGTCCGTAAGGTCAAGAGCCTTGTGCTTTACCAACTGAGCAGCGGACCCTTCAATATAATGAAAATTTATGTACCTTGAATTGTTGACATGAGCAATTGGTAGCCCCCAAGGGCCAGCTCATTATAATGAGATGAGCCGGGTCTTCAATAATATGAGCAAAAATGACTTTGCATTAGCCCCCAAGTGTCATGGTGCATGCTTGCAGCGACATGAGACTTGCATATAACCTCAATTTGAATAATGTAGCCCCCAAGTGCCGGGTTGTAAGCCTGCAGCAACTCGGGACTATTCCTTCTATTGCAGAATAAATCATATTCATCGATAAAATAATATCCATTGCGCTAAAGCGACTTTGAAAACCTCAATCATAATATTAATAACCATAATAAAAATCCAGCCATGTTTGCTATTCAAGATAATATAATCCGGTATGAAAACCTTATTCATCCAATATCATAATGAAAATTCAGCCAAGTTTGGCTATTTGAATAATATAACCCAATGATTTATAAACGCATGATTCCAATGGCGCAATCCAAATATATACTGGCGACTTATAGTCCAAAGCCAGGCCGGTTTAACAAACACCGGATAATTTCTCATCATATACTGGCGACTTATCGTCTTAAAGCCAGGCCAGTTTAATAAACACCGGATAATTTATAATCATGCTTTATTCAACCGGTCTCTACATACAACAAGTTTAAAGTGTCCTGGCGGTTTACCGCCGGACGGGTCATAATGCCCAACATATAACCTAGGTTTATAACCAAGGCTGCATTTAAGAATAATCAAACATAAAATATATCATACCTGTGACATTGAATCACATCATTGGTTTACCAACTTTTTTGTAGTAAGGGTGATAACCCCAATCTTGAGTAATGATAACTCTTTTCACACTGTGCCGGTGTATGATAAAACCGTACCGGGTTTATGATAAACACCGGATTAACCATATATAATACTGGTGACTTGTAGTCAAATCAGACCGGGCTGATAGTCTCCAGATTATCACTTGATTGTGTACTGACAACTTGTAGTTGAAAGCCGAGCCGGGTTGATAAACACCGGTTTACTCCATAATAGGATGGTAACAGAAAATCAAACCGGGCAGATAGCCTCCGGATTAAAGGGGAATCAAATCCATCGGCTGAACCGAAAAAAGGTGTTTGTTGACATAATAGAAATCCAACAAAAACAAAGATCAAACAAGCCATGAAAATAACATGGAAGCAAAGGCAATGATAAAAACCGTTTGCAAAAATATGCTATCTTGAGTGATCGGATGGCATTACCATGGTCGGACAGATCAAGCCCCCAATAGGTGTGACAATGATTCAAGTCAGCCGGTCCCCAAATGATTAAGTGGCATATATGCGGATCAAGAGGCGTGGCAATGGTTGGGTTCGACCATGCCCCCAAGTGATTTTGTGGCCTTAGGCCGACCAAGAGGCGTGATGGTTCAGACTTGACCATGTCCCCAAGTGATCCGGTGGTGTCGCCTATCAAAAGGTGTCGCGTTGGTTCGGACACGACCAAGGCCCCTAGTGATATATAAAAAAGCAAATGTCAAGGGGTAAACCGGAGGCCGTTTTAAAACAGAGCCACTCCATGTAACCACGCATGATGTAAAAAAGAACAGAGACCCCGCTTTATGAAGCAGAAGCCCCCATGTGATCAATATGTTAGGCCAATAAGGCAGGATATCCATGTTTGAACCTCGCATCATGGCAGCAGGTCCTCTTCGGTAATTTTTAACTTTTTTTGCAAGAGATAAATTGTTCTTGAACCGGGATCT
Source organism: Aegilops speltoides (assembly GCA_021437245.1). Classification (NCBI taxonomy): domain Eukaryota; kingdom Viridiplantae; phylum Streptophyta; class Magnoliopsida; order Poales; family Poaceae; genus Aegilops; species Aegilops speltoides. The sequence goes on from CM038142.1 coordinate 376,287,297, forward strand.
TGAACCGGATATGGAGATCTTCAAAGCTTTGTGGGAGACATCTTTCCCTTGAACCGGATTTTAAACCGGAATCTTCATTTTCAGCCGGAAATTTTCTGACGGCCTTTAAACTCGAACTTGCGAGAAGTTAATTCCTTTTTGAACCGGAAATTCTTATACCGGATTTGAGAGCTTCAGTGAGATTGGCTTCCCTTGAGCCGGATTTTAAACCGGAATCTTTTCTGATGACCCGGAACTTCTTCATTGAGCCGGGATTTTGTAATTGTCATATACTTTCTAAACCGGAAATTTTCTGACGGCCTTCAAATAACAGTAGCCTCCGGGACCGGGTTATTTTTCCCTCCATTGTTTTGGGGTTTTTAAATTTGCTGAAACTGGCAAGACTTGTTGCGTCATATCATCGTAGCCCCCGAGTCTCAAGGTGACTCGAAGAGTTGGCTTGAGATTCTCCATATTTGACCGTCATATAAACCGGCATAACTTGTATATCATTGGTGTTGATAGCATAATGTGAATCCACAGAAGGTTGAGGTGACTGCGGCGGGTTATAAATGATCCCGTATGAGCCGTGTCAGCAACTTGGCCAATGGTTCCTTTCGACTGGTGATTTGAAGCTAACCACACTGTAGTGGCGACGACTTGTGTGCCTGCCCATTGATCCATCCAGTACAGACGGCGGTTGATGATAATTTGCCTCCAATTTGAAAGAAAACCGGGCTACCCAAGCTGTGACTTGCTTTATACTCAATAAACAGCTCCTGCAAATAGGTGCGGCCTGGTGTGTTGATGTAGACCAGGCCGCAATAGACGGACGGTAAAGACGTCCACAATATTAGAAGTGGCTCGGACAGATGAACCGGCCGCGGTATTGTAAGCCGGCGCAGGCGAGTCAACCACGTCGTTTTGATGTAGTGAACAATTGTCCTGCATCAACAATATTGCAGACCAAGGCAAAGATAAACTGCTCTTTGAATAAAATAATATGTGCCCAGAAAATATATTTAAAACGGATATCACCTGATGTGTCAGGCCAGAAATAATCCGCCATGAAGTTGATGATCACTAGGTTAAGTTGAAATCACTCACGGGTGAGTCGGCCGCGGGAGCAGACAGATGAATCAACCGCACCGTTTGTAAACCGGTGCGGACGGGCGAGTTGTCCTCCTTGTTGTAAGCTGGTGCGGACGCGAGAGACGGCCACGGTGTTGTAAACCGGTGGGGGAATCCGTTGAGTAAGGACAACCACATGTGCCAAATAATATTTGGCGTGTCTCCATCTCCGCGTTATAATACCACTTTGTGATGGATAATTTTCCTGCATATAAACTACAACAGGGCAAAGTAGCTTTTCTCGGATGAATTAATATGTGCTTAAAAATAAGGTAAATAGCACCTGGTTCGCCCGGACAACAAATAAATCGGCCGTGGCATTGCAAACCGGCGCGGACGGGAGAGTTAGCCACGGGGTCGGACGGATAAATCGCCCATAGTGTTGTAAATCATCGCGGACGAGCGAGTTGTCTTCCATGTTGTAAGCTGGCGCAGACATGTGAACCGGCCGCGAGGGCGGGCAGGCGAATCATCCGTGACCTTGTAAGGTGGTGCGGACGGGCGAGTCAGCTGGCGCGTTTGATGTAAACTGGACCGCGACATGCGTGCCCGTGGAGCCACGCGGCACAGCCGAACGTGCATCCGCGGCAGAACACCATGTTTGTAATGAATAATTTACCTGTATATAACAACACTATAGGGCAGAGTAGTTGTTTTCACAAAAAATTAACAAGTACTGATGAAAAGTAAGCTGAATGGATATCACCTGATTTTCTTCAGGCGTCTTGTCGCATCTGCCGAGAAGCAGACAGAAACAGAGACCAGCATACGCGTGTTGGTTGCAACTGGGGCGGGTCAACTAAGTCCAGCGGTGTATGCAGAAAAGATATCTTGCAGGCGATTTTGATCCGCCAATCCGATCCGGCGTGGTAGTCTTTTGCCCAGACATGCATACTCACGTGAAGCAAGCTGTTCCTTCAAGCATTATCTCTTCCTTGTACAGATTGCCTCCTCAAAGTTTGAGTTCAGATTTGACTCGGTCCTGACACCAGAAAAAGTAGCAGCAACACAGGCGTAACCTGGCGACTTCAGAGGGGCGTCGACAAGACGGGCCGCGGCCAGGTAGCAGCGCGGGGCGCAGCCGATCGGGGGTGATTCAACAGCATGCCAACCCGGTTAGAGTCCTCCTCCAAGTCGTCAACTGTTGTGGATGTTTGACCGAACGGGTCCTCCCCCAGATCACGGTCCCTATTGATCGGTGTACCAAATCTTTCTAGTGCCTGTCTTCACCAAGTGGATGTGGCAACTGACGCAAGGAAATAAAAACTGAACTTGCCAATTGATTCAATCTTCACGTGAGTACTAAATCAATCGCTTTAGCACGTACTAGCACTTTGTACTGATCTGATTTGATGTTTTGACCCAGTGCACAGTAATAGCAATAAGGTAGCAGCTTCGGGACTTGAAGCGAATCTGCGTACGTCGACTGCCGCGGATGTAACCTGCTTCACGTGCCCCGGCTCTCGTAGTAGAAAACTGCAATTTAAACAGCGGAGTACTCTGAAACGGTATCTGTCTCACCGGATTGTACTGGCTTTTCTGATGGAAAACGATCCCACTCGGACAGGCGGATCAACAGGTCAAGCGTGACGACGCGCGCGGAACCCTAGCCTCTTTTGATCTCAAACCTTCTCGATTGCGAGGGCCTCGCGGCCGGGTCAGAGCTGACGTGCCCCGCCGGTGACAAACTTTTGACTTCTATCTAATTTATGTAGCCACTCAAAACCTTTTCAATCTTGACCGATGAATTTGGAATTGATGTAGATTCTGACCGGCCCTTCTTCACTTAAAATTTACAAACTTCTTCATCCCTGAGAAAAATCCCTCCAAGAACTCAACACCATCGTGCGCAGGCCCCACGGTGGGCGCCAACTGTCGTGAAATTGTCACGGTAGATGTCCTTAGTGTCAGGACTTAGTCGCGAGGCCGACGCATCTATGTGGTAGCTTGAGAGGGGTTGAGCGGAATCGAGAGACGCAACACAAGACAGAGATTTAGACAGCTTCAGGCCCCGGGAAACATCATCCGGTAAAAACCCTACATGCTGTTTGAGGCTAGGTCTCATTATCATCACGAGGGAGTCGCCGTAAACCGGCTCTCCTCTTTGTGTCTAGCCCTATGATTGTTTCTTCTTGCTTGTAGCTTCTAACTTCTAACTCGTCCCTCTTTGGGGAGCCCTGCCCCTCCTTATATATGTTGAAGGGGCGGTTTACATGTGGAGTCCTATTAGGATTAGGACTAGTCTATCTCTAATACAAACCGGATACAAGTCCTAGTCTTAACTCCTTGTAAGGCAAATATTCCTTTCCTCTTAAACCGCCCACAATGGTTGAACCGGCCTTCATGAACCGCCAGACGAGGCCACGGGTCTTGTTGCTCCTCGGCCCGCCGCGGATTACCAATGAATCGTAAATCGTCTGTCTGCATGCAGGTCGCCGGTGAATCGCCAAGTCCGGCCGGTTTATCCTTTCGGCCGGTTTACGCCGCGGGGCATATCCCCGACAACCTCCGACAGGTTTCATGAGTGATAAACGCATTCTTGGTGGCAACATTTCGGATGCGATTAACATCCACCAAGAGGCTTTGCATCTGATGCTTTAGCTAGTAATGATGCTTATCGTGTTTCTGATGCAAGGCCACGAGAAGCTCTTGGTCATTGAGCACACGAGATCTATTTCGAGGCCTTGGAGCAATAGTGCTTTCTGTGGCTTCAGTATGGGCACGATGAGGTGCACGAGTACTTCCAGCCAAAGGATAAACACGAGTGGCAGCATGAACTCCTTCAACATGTTGAGAGAAACTCTGACGATCGACATTGTGAAGATAAATTGGCTCCTTGGCAGGCTTTGGGTATATGGCTTCGACGGACATATCAACTCTGGCAAGAATATGAGATGGTTGCGCGCAGAGGGATGATAGTTAATGGCAAAGTGAAGCTTGATCAGATGCATTATCCATGGAGCATAGAATTTTAGACCAAATATATCTGAGCCAGATGCAGCAAACTGGCGAATGAAGAAATCCCGAGCATTAAAGCTGATGCCATTGAGAATATAGAAGACCAATGTCTTCATTGAGCCTTCAAGTTTCGCTGAGGAAGAACGTCCTTTGATGGGCCATAGAGTTCGCCTGATAATGTGATAGATGGTGCGGGGAAGATACTCTAGGTCTTCAATAAAGAATTCCCTGGGATATTCAGCATCCTGCGGCAGTGGCTTCATCATACTCAACATTGGCTTATGTTGGGCTCATGCTTCTGGAAGATGTTTTCCAAGGCATTGCGGTGAAGCTGACAACCAGGTTCATATAGTTCACCTGGAGCGGGCAGGCCAGTAAGCCCAATGAGATCAAGAGCTTTGGCTTCATGGTGTACATTGCCTGTCATCCACTCAAGGACCCATGTCTTCGGATCCCTGTTGTAGCCGCGAATGTGAAGAGTTGCATAGAATTGCAGCAGAAGTTCTTCATTCCAATTTTCTTTATCAGTCGCAAACTGGAGAAGACCTGCATCTCTGAAACAGTCGAGGGCTTCTTCTAAGCAAGGCATGCCCGCAATGGCTTTGCAGACGCATATGGGGAAAGATGCGCCCCTGATTGTATAGTATGCATGAATAGTAACTGCGTTGCTGATAACTCCAGAACCGATCAGATGATATTCTTAGCTTGGAATATGGGTTCTTTGCTCTATCAAAGAAAGTATTGTGTGCTATGAAGCCATCGGCGTTGAATGATCCTGGCGCAGATGTAGTACCTGGAAACCTTGGCAACCTTGGTTTTGGCTTCTGAACCTATGGCCTGTGCTCCACATGATAATCAAATTGAGGTCCGGGAGCAGGCGGAGGAACCAGAATGGGCCATCTTACAATGACAAGCTCGCCTTGATAAAATGCTTGCTCAATGGTGTGTGGCCTTGGTGGCGGTACAGGAGCAGTGGCATTGACAAGGGCTTCATGCTGCACATTGGTTGCAGGTGCATCATTGGCTTCAAACACCGTGTTCACTGCAGGCGCCACATTAGCTTCAGCCATGACAACATCATTGGCTTCAGTAGTGTTGTTGGTGGCCGCCTCAGTATTTTCAACCTCCACTTGAGTAGCTGGAGGGTCGGGCACAGACACGTTCTCCTCGAGAACATCTCTTGGTTGGTAGGGGGTGTGGCAACACGTTCTTCTACATGCGTGAACATGTGCCAAGTCAAGTCACTCGAATCATTCAAAGGAGGATACCACCCTATCATACCACATCACAACCATTTTAATAGCATGTTGGCACGCAAGGTAAACTATTATAAGCTCCTAGCTAATTAAGCATGGCATAAGCAACTATAATCTCTAATTGTCATTGCAAACATGATTATTCATAATAGTCTGAATCAGGAACGATGAACTCATCGTATTTACAAAAACAAGAGAGGTCTAGTTCATACCAGCTTCCCTCATCTCGATCAATCCATCATATATCGTCATTATTGCCTTTCACTTGCATGACCGAACAGTGTATATAATAATAATAGTTCACGTGCATTGGACTAAGCTGGAATCTGCAAGCATTCGATTCAAGGGAGAAGACAAGGTAACATGGGCTCTAAGTTAAATCAACAATCATGCATATGAGAGCCACTAAACATTTTCAATATGGTCTTCTCCTCTCGACCCCCAAAAGAAAGAAAAGAAATAAAACTATTTACACGTGAAAGTTCCCAACAAGCAAAAGAAGAACGAGAAATCTTTTGGGGCTTTCTTTTAATCACTATTACAAGCATGGGAATTAAACTAACTGATTTTTTGGTTTTTCTTAAGGTTTATCAAACACACAAGAAGAAAACTAGAAAACAAATTAAACTAGCATGGATAGTACAATGAAAAAGTATGAGCACCGACAACTAGAATAAGTGTGTGAACATGAATGTAAAGTCGGTGAGAAATACGTACTCCCCCAAGCTTAGGCTTTTGGCCTAAGTTGGTCTATGCCCAAGGATCGCGGCTACTCTCCCCGGTTTACTGAGGAGTGTCATATGAATACCACTGGCTGGCGATATCCTCCGGATCCCACTGATAGCAGGATGGACGATAAGGGTCCAGTGGAGATTCCGGCTCAGGCTCTGGAGAAGATGTCTGGCCTCGATGCGCATACACAGCCTTCGGCAAGACAAGGTAATGGCCTGCAGTTAAATCAAACAAAGAAGGCGCAGGTAGGGTAATAATCTCATTGTGTTTCTTATTAAATCTCAGGTTATACAGAAGCATCTTATCATCGTTGTCAACAATAAACTCATGCGCTACCATGCTCCTGTAATCTAAAAAGGTAGGGGGCAGCAGTGTCTCCTCTTTCTCATAATGCCTAATAGGCATCTCAAAATGTTTAGCAAGGCGTGCAACATAGATACCTCCAAAGATGGGGCCCTTTGTACGTTTTAGGCTTAACTGTTTAGCAATAACGGCACCCAAACTAAAAGTGTTATCACCAAATAAGGCATGGAGCAGAATAATAATATCAGGAACACTGAAGTTTCCACTATTTCCACGACCAATTAAGCATCGACTAGCAAATATGGCAAAGTAGCGTAAAACAGGAAAATGTATGCTAGTGATTCTCGCATCGGAACCCTTCCTCGATTCCCCTACAGTAATAGTGTCAATAAAACCATCCACATCTTTACGATGTGGTTCATCTAAGCTGCCCTCAAAGGGTATTCTACAAGCCGCGCAAAAATTACGTAATGACATTTCCTTAGCCTCATCATATAAATGAAAGGCTACTGAAGGAGGTGAATTCTTAGGAAAATAGTAAAAGTTTTGCACGAAAGTATTGGTAAGTAAGAGATACTATTCAATCCGGTCATGGAGGAAGAGAGTGAGGCCTGCATTTTCAGCCAAAGAATAAATGTCTTCATAAATTTTGGCTGCTCTCAAGAAATTATCACAAGGCCACTCACATGTCCTTACTTCCGCTACGCGAGGAAGATTATACTTGGCCTTTTATTTCTCCTTAGCTTGTTTATCCTTGGAGCTTTGGCTAGAGGAGCCCCTCAAGAACAATCTCTTCATCTTTTTTTGAAAATTTCTGAAACTTTTAGTAACTCAAAATAAAAGTGAATCAAACTAAACAAGATTGATAGCAACTACTCCGACAAGTGCCTAGAGCCTATATCATGCATTAGAATTACTTGGGACCTCATAAATTTGACATGCAAGCTCAAAAACAGGGTCACCTATGCAGAAAAAAATTGCAATGAATAAAGCACTAGAACAAAAACTAATTGGACCAATGGAGGAGTCACATACCAAGCAACAATCTCCCAAAGCAGTTTTGTGAATGGAGCTTTGAGCAAGGAGATCGAAAATCGCAGCAAAATGAGCTAGAACTCGTGCTTGAGCTGGATGGGGATTTTTTGGGAGGAAGATGGAGTGTGTGGGTGCAGAAATAAGTGGAGGGGCCCCACCGTGGGCGCACGAGGCAGGGGGCGTGCCCTGGACCCTCGTGGTTAGGTGCTTGCCCCCCTGCTGTGTTCTCAGTGCCTAAAATCCTCAAATATTCCATAGAAAATCATACTAAATTTGCAGGGCATTTGGAGCACTTTTATTTTCGGGATATTTTTTTTTGCGTGGATAATTCAGAAAACAGACAGATAATACGATTTTTGCTTTATTTATTCTAAATAACAGAAAGTAAAAAGAGGGTACACAAGGTTGTGCCTTCTAGTTTCATCCATCTCATGATCATCAAAATGAATCCACTAACAAGGTTGATCAAGTCTTGTTAACAAACTCATTCCGAATAACACGGAACCGGAGAAATTTCGAATAACACTAGGTTACCTCAACGGGGATATGAACATCCCCAATAATAATAATATCATATTTTTTTCTTGACAGTAGGAAGAGGGAATTCAAAACCTCCAATAATGATAGTCGGAACTTTTCCAATAGAATTGATGCTGTGAACTTGAGGTTGTTTCCTCGGAAAGAGTACCGTATGCTCATTACCATTAACATGAAAAGTGACATTGCCTTTGTTGCAATCAATAACAGCCCCTGCGATATTCAAAAAGGTCTACCAAGGATAATTGACATACTATCGTCCTCGGGAATATCAAGAATAACAAAGTCTGTTAAGATAGTGACATTTGCAACCACAACAGGCACATCCTCACAAATAACAACAGGTATAACGGTTGATTTATTAGCCATTTGCAAAGATATTTTAGTAGGTGTCAACTTATTCAATTCAAGTCTACGATATAAAGAGAGAGGCATAGCACTAACACCGGCTCTAAGATCACATAAAGCAGTTTTAACATAATTTCTTTTAATGGAGCATGGTATAGTTGGTACTCCTGGATCTCCAAGTTTCTTTGGTACTCCACCCTTAAAAGTGTAATAGCAAGCATGGCGGAAATTCCAGCTTCCAGTATCTTTCTTTTATTTGTAATGATATCCTTAATATATTTAGCATAGGGATTTACTTTAAGCATATCAGCTAAGCGCATACGTAAGAAGATAGGTCTAATCATTTCAGCAAAGCGCTCAAAATCCTCATCATCCTTTGTCTTGGATGGTTTAGGAGGAAAAGGCATGGGTTTCTGAACCCATGGTTCTCTTTCTTTACCGTGCTTCCTAGCAACAAAATCTCTTTTATCATAACATTGATTCTTTGATTGTGGGTTATCAAGATCAACAGGAGGTTAAATCTCTACATTATTATTATTGCTAGGTTGAGTATCAGCATGAACATTATCACTAACATTATCACTAGGTTCATGTTCATCACCAGATTGTGTTTCAGCATCAGAAATAGAAATCATTGGGATTCTCAGGTGTGTCTACAACAGGTTTACTAGAAGCATGCAAAGTCCTATCGTTTTTCTTTTTCTTCTTTTTAGAAGGACTAGGTGCATCTACATTATTTCTCTGAGAATCTTGCTCAATTCTCTTAGGGTGGCCTTCAGGATACAGAGGTTCCTGAGTCATTCTACCAGTTCTAGTAGCCACTCTAACAGCAAAGTCATGTTTATTATTGAATTCATCGAGCAAATCACTTTGAGCCTTAAGTACTTGTTCAGCTTGAGTGGTAACCATTGAAGCATATTTGCTAATGAGTTTAAGTTCACCTTTAACTCTAGCCATATAATCACTCAAGTGTCCTATCATGAAAGCATTACTCTTTAATTCTCTACCAACAAAAGCATTAAAACTTTCTTGCCTAGCCATAAAGTCATCAAATTCATCTAAACATTGGCTAGGAAACTTAGTATACGGGATTTCAACTTTATCATATCTATAGACATAATTTACCTTTACTACCTGTGTCGGGTTATCAAGACAATGTGTTTCTTCGACAGGCGGTATATGAAGACAATGTATTTCTTCAATAGGAGGTAAATTCTTAACATCTTCAGCTTTAATACATTTTTCTTTCATTGATTTCTTTGCCTCTTGCATATCTTCGGGACTGAGAAATAGAACACCCCTCTTCTTCGGAGTTGGTTTAGGAATAGGCTCAGGAGTTGGCTCAATTGGCTCAGGAATTGGCTTGGGAAGAGTCCAGTTATTTTCATTAGTCAACATATTATTCAATAACAATTCAGCTTGGTCGACTGTTCTTTCCCTGAAAACACAACCAACACAACTATCCAAGTGGTCCTTGGAAGCATCGGTTAGTCCATTATAAAAGATATCAAGTATTTCATTTTTCTTAAGAGGATGATCAGGCAAAGCATTAAGTAATCGGAGAAGCCTCCCCCAAGCTTGTGGGAGACTCTCTTCTTCGACTTGCACAAAATTATATATTCCCCGCAAGGCAGCTTGTTTCTTATGAGGAGCGAAATATTTAGCAGAGAAGTAATAAATCATATCCTGGGGACTACGCACACAACCAGGATCAAGAGAATTAAACCAAGTTTTAGCATCACCCTTTAATGAGAACGGAAATATCTTAAGGATATAATAATAGCGAGACTTCTCATCATTAGTGAACAGGGTGGCTATATCATTCAATTTAGTATGATGTGCCACTACAGTTTCAGATTCATAGCCATAAAAAGGATCAGATTCAACCAAAGTAATTATCTCAGGATCAACAGAGAATTCATAATCCTTATCAGTAACAAAGATAGGTGAAGTAGCAAAAGCAGAGTCATATTTCATTCTAGCATTTAGAGTTTTCTGTTTAAGTTTAGCTAGTAACTTCTTAAGATCGGATCTATCATTGCAAGCAAGAAGTCTCTAGCAGTTTCTTCATCCATAACATAACCCTCAGGAACAATAGGCAACTCATACTTAGGGGGAGAACCTTCATCATCACTATCATCAATAATTTCATCTTCAATAATTTCATTCTCTCTAACCCTAGCAAGTTGTTCATCAAGAAATTCACCTAATGGCAAAGTAGTATCAAACACAGAAGTAGTTTCATCATAAGTATCATGCATAAGTAGAAGTGGCATCATCAATAACATGCGACATATCAGAATTCATAGCAGTAGCAGGTTTAGGTGTCGCAAGCTTACTCAAAACAGAAGGAGAATCTAGTGCAGAGCTAGATGGTAGTTCCTTACCTCCCCTCGTAGTTGAAGGAAATATCTTAGTTCTTTCGTCTTTCAAGTTCTTCATAGTGATCAGCAGATATAAATCCCAAGTGACTCAAAGAATAGAGCTATGCTCCCCGGCAATGGCGCCAGAAAATAGTCTTGATAACCCACAAGTATAGGGGATCGCAATAGTTTTCGAGGGTAGAGTATGTTGGGGAATGCAGTAATTTCAAAAATTATCCTACGCACACGCAAGATCATGGTGATGCATAGCAACGAGAGGGGAGAGTGTTGTCCATGTACCCTCGTAGACCGTAAGAGGAAGCATTATGACAACGCGATTGATGTAGTCGTACGTCTTCATGATCCGATCGATCCGAGTACCGAACGTACGGCACCTCCGAGTTCAGCACACGTTCAGCTTGATGACGATCCCTGGACTCCAATCCAGCAGGGTGTTGGGGATGAGTTCCGTCAGCACGACGGCGTGGTGATGATGATGTTCTACCAACGCAGGGCTTCGCCTAAGCACCACAACGATATGACCGAGGTGGAATATGGTGGAGGGGGGCACCGCACACGGCTAAGGAACGATCACGAAGATCAACTTGTGTGTCATGAGGTGCCCCCCTGCCCCCGTATATAAGGGAGCAAGGGGAGGAGGGCCGGCCAAGGAGGAGGAGGCGCACCCAAGGGGGGAGTCCTACTCCCACCGGGAGTAGGACTCCTCCTTTCCTAGTAGGAGTAGGAGAGAAGGAAGGGGAAGAGAGAAGGGAAGGAAGGAGGGGGTGCGGCCCCTCCCCCTAGTCCAATTCGAAGTAGGCCTTGGGGGGGGGGGGGCCTGCCCTAGGCAGCCCCTCTCTCTTTCCCGTATGGCCCAATAAGGCCCAATACTTCTCCCCGGCGAATTCCTGTAACTCTGGTACTCCGATAAATACCTGAATCACTCGAACCTTTCCGAAGTCTGAATATAGTCGTCCAATATATCGATCTTTACGTCTCGACCATTTCGGGACTCCTCGTCATGTCCCCAATCTCATCCGGGACACCGAACTCCTTCGGTACATCAAAACTCATAAACTCATAATATAACTGTCATCAAAACCTTAAGCGTGCTGACCCTACGGGTTCGAGAACTATGTAGACATGACCAAGACATGTTTCCGGTCAATAACCAATAGCGGAACCTGGATGCTCATATTGGCTCCCACATATTGTACGAAGATCTTTATCGGTCAAACCGCATAACAACATACGTTGTTCACTTTGTCATCGGTATGTTACTTGCCCGAGATTCGATCATCGGTATCTCAATACCTAGTTCAATCTCGTTACCGGCAAGTCTCTTTACTCGTTACATAATGCATCATTCCGTAACCAACTCATTGGCCACATTGCTTGCAAGGCTTATAGTGATGTGCATTACCGAGAGGGCCCAGAGATACCTCTCCGACAATCGGAGTGACAAAACCTAATCTCGAAATACGCCAACTCAACATGTACCATTGGAGACACCTGTAGAGCTCCTTTATAATCACCCAGTTACGTTGTGACATTTGGTAGCACACAAAGTGTTCCTCCGGTAAACGGGAGTTGCATAATCTCATAGTTATAGGAACATGTATAAGTCATGAAGAATGCAATAGCAACATACTAAACGATCAAGTGCTAAGCTAACAGAATGGGTCAAGTCAATCACATCATTCTCCTAATGATGTCATCCCGTTAATGAAATGACAACTCATGTCTATGATTAGGAAACTTAACCATCTTTGATTAACGAGCTAGTCAAGTAGAGGCATACTAGTGACACTATGTTTGTCTATGTATTCACACATATATTATGTTTCCGGTTAATACAATTCTAGCATGAATAATAAACATTTATCATGAAATAAGGAAATAAATAATAACTTTATTATTGCCTCTAGGGCATATTTCTTTCAGTCTCCCACTTGCACTAGAGTCAATAATCTAGTTCACATCGCCATGTGATTTAACACCAATATTCATATCTGTATGTGATGAACACCCATAGTTCACATTGTCATGTGACCAACACCCAAAGGGTTTACTAGAGTCAATAATCTAGTTCACATCGCTATGTGATTAACACCCAAAGAGTACTAAGGTGTGATCTTGTTTTGCTCGTGAGAGAAGCTTAGTTAACGGGTCTGTCACATTCAGAGCCGTATGTATTTTGCAAATATTCTATGTCTACAATGCTCTACACGGAGCTACTCTAGCTGATTGCTCCCACTTTCAATATGTATCCAGATCGAGACTTAGAGTCATCTGGATCAGTGCTAAAACTTGTAATGACGTAAGCCTTTACGACGAACCTTTTGGCACCTCCATAATCAAGAAACATATCCTTATTCCACTAAGGATAATTTTGACCAATGTCCAGTGATCTACTCCTAGATCACTATTGTACTCCCTTGCCAAACCAGGGCAGAGTATACAATAGGTCTGGACCATAACATGGCATACTTTTATAGAACCTATGACTGATGCATAGGTAATGACTTTCATTCTCTTTCTATTTTCTGCGGTGGTCGGGATTTGAGTCTTACTCAACTTCACACCTTGGAACACAGGCAAGAACTCCTTTGGCTGTTCCATTTTGAACCACTTCAAAATCTTATCAAGGTATGTACTCATTGAAAAATCTTATCAAGCGTCTTGATCTATCTCAATAGATCTTGATGCTCAATATGTAAGTAGCTTTACTGAGGTCTTTCTTTTTAAAAAACTCTTATTCAAGTATCCTTTTATGCTATCCAGAAATTCTATATCATTTCCAAACAACAATATGTCATCTACATGTAGTATTTAGAAATGCTACGGAGCTCCCACTCACTTTCTTGTAAATACAGGCTTCTCCAAAAGTCTGTATAAAACCATATGCTTTGATCAACTCATCAAAGCGTATATTCCAACTTCGAGATGCTTGCACCAGTCCATAGATGGATCGCTGGAGCATGCACACTTTGTTAGCACCTTTAGGATTGACAAAACCTTCTGGTTGTATCATATACAACTCTTCTTTAATAAATCCATTAAGGAATGTAGTTTTGACATCCATTTGCCAAATTTCATAAAATGTGGCAATTGCTAACATGATTCGGACAGAGTTTTAAGCATCGATACGATTGAGAAAATCTCATTGTATCCAACACCTTGAACTTTGTCAAAAACCTTTTTCGACAAGTCTATTGTCGGTGTCTAAATCGGCGGATCTCGGGTAGGGGGTCCCAAACTGTGCGTCTAGGCGGATGTAACAGGAGACAAGGGACACAATGTTTTTACCCAGGTTCGGGCCCTCTCGGTGGAGGTAAAACCCTACTCCTGCTTGATTAATATTGATGATATGGGTAGTACAAGAGTAGATCTACCACGAGATCAAGGAGGCTAAACCCTAGAAGCTAGCCTATGGTATAATTGTTGTTCGTCCTACGGACTAAAACCCTCCGGTTTATATAGACACCGGGGAGGGCTAGAGTTACACAGAGTCGGTTACAATAGTAGGAGATCTACATATCTGTATCGCCAAGCTTGCCTTCCACGCCAAGGAAAGTCCCATCCGGACACGGGACGGAGTCTTCAATCTTGTATCCTCATAGTCTTGGAGTCCGGCCGACGGTGATAGTTCGGCTATCCGGACACCCCCTAGTCCAGGACTCCCTCAGTAGCCCCTGAACCAGGCTTCAATGACGATGAGTCCGGCGCGTAAATTGTCTTCGGCATTGCGAGGCGGGTTCTTCTCCAAATTCCATGTACTTGTCAAATAGTGTCTGGCTTCTTATAAATGCTGCGCTCCTTGGCTTCCACGCCCAATAATGGCCATCTTCCACGTGTCGATTGAATGCGAAAAGCCAGGGTATTTTTACACTTTCCCCCCTAGCTGCACAAATGAGGCGCCTATAAAAAGAGACGAGGATCTAGATCCGAATCACACCATCCTCCCACCGCGAGTATTCATCGGAGCGCCTCTGACAAAAACCCATTCCATCATGGATAATCGACGCGGCTCCTCCTCTCGCGCTCCCAGCCCTCAGCCTGGAGATTGGGAGAGGTGCTCAGTCCCGCATAGCGAGTTAGTGATGCTCCAAGCCGAGGGATTTCTTCCCTCAGCCTTTATGGTTCCCGTGCGAGCCGGACTCGCCACCTACAAGGGCGGAAAGCAGGCGGAGAGCATTCCCAATCCCTCCAAAGGAGAGCGGGTATGCTTTGTCCCTTATCTAATAAGAGGACTCGGATTTCCCATACATCCATTTCTCTGGGGGCTCCTGGAGTTCTATGGCCTCCAGCTGCACCACCTTACGCCTGCCTCCATCCTGCACATCGCGGGCTTTGTGGCCCTTTGCGAGCTGTTCTTGGGTGTCGAGGCTCATTTTGCGCTGTGGAAGGGATTATTCTGCCTCGTACCCCATTCTCATGAGGGGTCGATATATCAAATCGGCGGAGCCGAACTATGGCGCATCGTCGGGACCGGATATCTATCCGGAACCCCGAAGAAGGCGTCCGAAGACTGGCCTTTGGAATGGTTTTATATAGAAGATGCCCCGCTACCGGATCCAGTTCGGCTCGGCCTCCCGGAGTTCAGTAATGCTCCCCTGAAGAAACGCCTAAGTTGGCGTCCGCATAGCCCTCAACGGGAGGATGACAGGGACGTCCTGTACCTGATGTGCCGAATAAGATTATTGGCTCATTCCGGATTGACCATGATTGGAGTCATGGCCACATGCATCATGCGGGGGGTGCAGCCGCTCCAGTATAGGGGCCACCCCATGTGGGATTTCAACGGGGAGGACGATGCCACCCGTCATGGCCGCAAGGGGCCGGGATCGGTCGCCGATCTAGTGAAGATCCTGTCCGGCCTGTATAAAGGGGAGGAGGAGGACTTCCTCCGTGCCAGTCCATTGAATGGATTTTCCATGAACAACCCTCGAAGCTGGGTAAGCGGACACTTGTCTATCCGATCCATATTCCCAAAGTTAAGTGTCTTATTTTGCGATTTCGACGTAGGAACTGCGCCGGGCCGTAGAAGAAATACGCAGCCCGGCTCCACAACCCGAGGATCCAGAACGGTCCCTCGATCCGGCCTCCGAAGAGGACCCGGACATAAAGGTGGAGCTGATCGATGGGGTGTTCCACCAACTTAGCATCGACAATGCTTTGGTCGCCATTACGGCCGACTACCCCGGAATATCTCCAGCTTCCCAGGTAACTATGACTGAAATTCTGATACCATTCTTCATCCGTTCTTATCTCTAATCACCGTATACTAATGGTGTTCCGCAGGAGGCGCCTTTGAGGCGGGAAGCCGAGCCTGCGGCGGCTGGCCAACAAGGGGCAGCTCGGCCCAACAGGCGAAAAAGAAGTGCGGTGCGAATCGAGACGTCGCCGCAACGGTATGGCGCACCGCCTTGTTTTGAGGAAAGATTCCTGGAAGGCATATTAACGCTCGTGATTTTTTCAGGAGAAAGAGTGCTCGCCGGACTGTGTCCGGGGAGTTTGCCAATCAAGCCTCCGCTAGCCAGGCTCCAACGCCAGGTCCGGAGGGGGAGGCAGACGCAAGGCGCGCGTCGGGTGCTCATCCAACGGAGGATGCCGACAGGTTTTCAGCCACCAGATCTGAGGTGGAGAGCGCCATGAATCACAGGCGCCACCGGACAGTTCTTCGTGACGCATGTTTCTCCCCGGAGGCATTGAATGCCTTTAATTCGGGAGATGCGCACCTCCGTGCCGCTCAAGGTGGTCTAGCCAGAGCCACGGAACAGTATGTGAAAGACATACGGGTGAGGAATTTTGACAGTTATATATGCCAGTAGCCTCGAGACTTAAAATAGTTAGAATAACTGATTTAAGGATCATTTGTAATGCAGGATCTTACGGAGAAGAATACCCACCTGTCCCAGGAGCTTCAAGAGTGCAAGGCCCAACTTGAGGCCGCACTAGCCGCCACAGGGGGAGCCACAGAGACCCCCTCTGGTAATATATACTTTCGAAAGATAAGTAGTTTTTGAAGTGCGGCGTGTGTATAGGTCTGACAATAATATTGCAGATGGTGCCGGACTAGATCCGGACAGGCAGCAGCTACTACGCTAGCTAAAGGCCAGCGAGAAGGTGCTTACAAGGGTGCGGCAGGAGAAAAATAACCTCCAAGATGCCAGCACCCAGCTGGGCGAGGAACTAAAAGATGTTCGCCCAGGTATGCGACTCAGAAGGAGAATCGGCGGCTTCATCGCGGCATTTATAGTAAGTGCTTGAACGAACTTTTGAAAAGAAGAGTTCGGCGAGGAAGTCGATTAACAGGAATATGTCTGTAGGTATGCTCACAGGTCGTCCTGCGGAGGAAATGCCCGGTTCAATGGGTGACTTACTTCCCGAGCTGCTGCAACTGCACGAACGAGTTCGGCAGGTGATGAGCGGCGTCGCCCAGGCCTTGTGGCCGTCCGTATCCCTACCCGAAGGTCTTGGAGAGCTTGCAGAGAAGCTTCAGGGAGCGCGGCGGCGCTTCCGCCTATGGAAGATATCGGCCTGCCATCAAGGCGCTAGGGAGGCTTGGGCCATGGTGAAGACATGGTACACGAAGGCTGACCCAAATCACATGGCCGAGGTCGGACCTGTGGGGCCCCATGGGAAGGAGATCCCTGTGAGCTTAATGTACGACCAAGTAGAGTTGGCCGCAAAGTATTCCCAGCGGGACTGTAAACTAGACAGCCTATTAGATGGTATTGAAGAGAAATACAGTCAGTCAATTTGACTATGTAATTTAAAATGACATGTAAAATGCCTTCTAGCCGGATTGTAGATCGTTTGTCATTGCGGACCTTTTCGCTTCAACCTCGGGACCCGACAGTCCGGAGTGTGTCCGAATACTCTCGCGGTTATATAAAAAACCGGGGCATGCATGGAGACTAGGCGTAGGGGTCATTAGTGCTTTATCAGACAAGTGCCCAACTAGTTATGTTATATTACATGGTTAGTAAGAAACATCTTCCAGGGAGAATAGTTCCGTTAGGGGTTCCTTTCCCTGGGAGGCATGCCCTAAAGTGCATGTACGGACTGCGAAAAAAGCAGGAAAGCATCTGGGGGCAGATAAATAAATAGGTAAGAAATCATCTTTTAGTTCACCGACCAAATATTCCTTTAAGAACGCTAGCTTTCGGCTTCACCCAGTCCGAGGTACACATCCGGTGACCAGCAAGAATAATCGCAGAGGTGCTCCTTTACCTCCTAGCCGAACAATCGGGAACGAGGGGTAAGCACAGAGCCAGCAACCCAACTTGGCCAAAACTTAAGTCATATCGATGCATATAATGGTGAATAAAAGGTACATGCAGAAGTGTGACACATGTGTTGGGCATAAAGCCCGTATTAAGAAGCTTCTGTTAAAGAAGCCCCCAGGTATAATGAGTGTGAGTAGCACGTCAAGTGTGTGCGAAAAATGCGCAGGGGAGCCTCAAAAGGCTTTGAGAAGAAAGAAGAAAAAGAGAGGGAGAGAGAGAGAGGGGAAGAAGAAGAGAAATAAAAGACAACAAAAAAATATAAAATGTAGACTGAGGAAGGAGACGAACTCAGAGTCCGGCGCTAGGCATAGAATCTTCGGAGACGGGCTGCGTTCCATGGGTTCGGCTCGAGTCGGTTATCCGATGCGTCTTGCAGACGGTACGCTCCGCCAGTCAGGACTTGGTCGATGATGAAAGGACCTTCCCATTTGGGCTTGAGTTTGTCCTTTTTCTTGTCCGGCAGGCGTAGAACTAGTTCGCCAACATTGTAAGTTTTGGCCCGTACTTCTCTGCTTTGGTATCTTCGAGCCTGATGTTGATAGAATGCGGAACGAGCTTTTGCCACGTCGCGCTCCTCCTCTAAGGCATCCAAACTGTCCTGCCGATCCAACTCGGCTTCTCTTTCTTCGTACATGCGCATGCGAGGTGAGTCATGAATTATATCACAGGGCAAAACTACCTCTGCGCCGTATACCAAAAAAATGGTGTGAATTCGGTAGTACGATTTGGCGTGGTTCGCTGCCCCCAGAGTACGGAGTCGAGCTCCTCTTCCCAGTGCATATTAGATTCCTTGAGGGACCGCACTAGTCTGGGTTTAATGCCGCTCATGATTAGACCGTTTGCTCGTTCAACTTGACCGTTAGTTTGAGGGTGATAGACTGAAGCATAGTCGAGCTTGATGCCCATGTTTTTGCACCAGAGTTTAACCTCATCGGCCGTGAAGTTCGTGCCGTTATTAGTGATGATGCTATGGGGGACGCCGTAACGGTGTACTACCCCTGATATGAAGTCTATCACAGGTCCGGATTCGGCCGTCTTAACTGGCTTGGCTTCTATCCATTTGGTGAATTTATCCACCATGACCAATAGGTATTTTTGCTTGTGGGTTCCCCCTTTAAGGGGTCCAATCGTCTCAAGCCCCCAGACCGCGAACTGCCAGGTGATGGGTATAGTTTTGAGGGCGGTGGGTGGCATGTGGCTTTGATTAGCAAAGAGCTGGCAACCGACACATCGTTGGACTAAGTCCTGAGCATCTGCCCGGGCGGTCGGCCAATAAAATCCTGTGCGGAAGGCCTTACCTACAAGGGCCCGGGCTGCGGCGTGGTGCCCACCAAGTCCGGCGTGAATTTCAGCTAGAAGATTTCGCCCTTCCTCTTTGGAGATACACCTTTGAAGGACTCTGGTTGTGCTTTTCTTATAAAGTTCTCCCTCATGGACCTTATAGGCTTTAGATCGCCGTACTATGCAGCGGGCCTCGTTTTGGTCCTCGGGAAGTTCCTGCCTAGTTAAGTAGGCTAGGAATGGTTCAGTCCACGGGGCAATGACTGCCATTATTTCGTGGGCTGAAGATGTTATTTCATTGGCAGAACCACCGATTGTGTCAGAATGTTCGGTGTCGGGCGGTGCGGTAGGGTCCGGATTGTTGTTTCCGGACTCCCCTTCCCATAGTACGGATGGCTTGAAAAGCCGTTCCAGGAAGATGTTGGGAGGGACGGCATAGCGCTTTGCACCGATGCGTGCCAATACGTCCGCCGCTTGATTATTATCCCGGGCTATATGGTGAAATTCGAGCCCTTCAAACCGAGCTGACATTTCCAGGACAACGTTACGGTAAGCTGCCATTTTTGGATCCTTGGCGTCGAAGTCTCCATTTATTTGGGATATCGCGAGGTTCGAATCCCCGCGCACCTCTAGGCGTTTAATGCCCATGGAGACCGCCATCCGGAGGCCATGTACAAGGGCCTCGTATTCGGCTGCGTTGTTGGAGTCCGTATACATTATCTAGAGTACGTATTGGACTGTGTCTCCGGTTGGGGACGTCAGGACGACGCCAGCCCCTAGGCCGGCCAACATTTTGGAGCCGTCGAAGTGCATAATTGAATTGGAGTATGCACCGTACTCTTTAGGGAGTTCGGCTTCAGTCCATTCGGCGATGAAGTCAGCCAAAACTTGTTAATTTTTAAACGACGACTTATGGCGTTTATGATTCCCTTGTCCGTGCAATTATTGCAGAAAATTGAAATTGCGTCTTCCTCACGGCAGTCCTTTATCCTGTCCATAACCAGGAGGAATCTTGCCCAGTAATGGTATACTGTTTCAACGGGCTCTTGCCGGATTCGGGATAGATCGCTTATGTTTGGGTAGGCGGATGGAATTAAGTTCGGAACCCCGTCCAATCTAAGACTTAAGGGCTGAAAAGTTTTCGAACTTGGAAGCTTGGGTTTTTGGATATTGTCCAATGAATCCCGCCCGCTGCCTGACTTTAGGTTCAGGACTTGATCGATGTCCGTCCCTCCGCCTGAATCCGGCATGGAGGGGTCAGGTATCCGGACATAACTAGTCCTTAATGTAGAAGAAGAGTCGCCCTACTGTTCCTCCACCACAGCGACGTGGTGGGTAGCCTGGGGAGAGTTGATCTCTCTCAGATCGGTTTTAGGCCCGATCTGATCATAGTCTATAGCGACTCCCTGGGCGGCGATGTGATCCAAGAGCTCGTTTAAAGAGGAGAGCTCCATTGGATCTAGCTGCTCGGCGAGTTCTGAGTTGACGTGAAGATTGCTTTTGATGACCCGGGAAGTCATCGTCGGCGCTGCGGCCGAACAGGCGGTCATGAGAAAACCGCCTAGCCGGAGAGTTTGGCCGATGGCCAAAGCTCCTTTAGCTACGGTGCCGTCTTTAAAGACGGGACAAGGCATCCTTCCTGATGGCAACGGCACAGAGGAACTCTCAATGAAAGCACCAATGTCGGTGTCAAAACCGGCGGATCTCGGTAGGGGTCCCAACTATGCGTCTAGGCGATGGTAATAGGAGACAAGGGACACGATGTTTTTACCCAGGTTCGGGCCCTCTCGGTGGAGGTAAAACCCTACTCCTGCTTGATTAATATTGATGATATGGGTAGTACAAGAGTAGATCTACCATGAGATCAAGGAGGCTAAACACTAGAAGCTAGCCTATGGTATGTTTGTTGTTCGTCCTACGAACTAAAACCCTCCGGTTTATATAGACACCGGAGAGGGCTAGGGTTACACAGAGTCGGTTACAATGGTAGGAGATCTACATATTCGTATCGCCAAGCTTGCCTTCCACGCCAAGGAAAGTCCCATCCGGACACGGGACAGAGTCTTCAATCTTCTATCCTCATAGTCTTGGAGTCCGGCCGACGGTGATAGTTCGGCTATCCGGACAACCCCTAGTCCAGGACTCCCTCATCTAGCTTTGTAGATAGTAACACTACTATCAGCGTCGGTCTTCCTCTTGAAGATCCATTTATTTTCTATGGCTTGCCGATCATCGGGCAAGTCCACCAAAGTCCACACTTTGTTCTCATACATGGATCCCATCTCAGATTTCATGGCCTCAAGCCATTTCACGGAATCTGGGCTCATCATCGCTTCCTCATAGTTCGTAGGTTCATCGTGGTCTAGTAACATGACTTCCAGAACAGGATTACCGTACCACTCTGGTGCGGACTATACTTTGGAAGACCTACGAGGTTTTGTAGTAACTTGATCTGAAGTTTCATGATCATCATCATTAGCTTCCTCACTAATTGGTGTAGGAATCACTGGAACTGATTTCTGTGATGAACTACTTTCTAATTCGGGAGAATGTACAAATTACCTTATCAAGCTCTACTTTCCTCCCACTCACTTCTTTCGAGAGAAACTCCTTCTCTAGAAAGAATCCATTCTTAGCAACGAATGTTTTGCCTTAGGATCTGTGATAGAAGGTGTACCCAACAGTTTCCTTTGGGTACTCTATGCAGACGCACTTCTCCGATTTGGGTTCGAGCTTATCAGGTTGAAACTTTTTCACATAAGCATCGCACCCCAAACTTTTTTTAAAAAACGACAACTTTGGTTTCTTGCCAAACCAAAGTTCATAAGGCGTCGTCTCAACGGATTTTGATGGTGCCCTATTTAAAGTGAATGCAACTGTCATTAATTCATTGCCCCAAAATGATAATGGTAAATCGGTAAGACACATCATAGATCACACTATATCTAATAAAGTGTGGTTACGATGTTCGGACACACCATTACGCTATGGTGTTCCAGGTGGCATGAGTTTGTGAAACTATTCCACATTGTTTTAATTGAAGACCAAACTCGTAACTCATATACTCGTCTCCGTGATCTGATCGCAGAAACTTTATTTTCTTGTTACAATGATTTTCCACTTCACTCTGAAATTCTTTGGACTTTTCAAATATTTCAGACTTATGTTTCATCAAGTAAATATACTCATATCTGCTCGAATCATCTGTGAAGGTTAGAAAATAACGATACCTGTCACGAGCATCAACACTCATTGGACCCCATACATTGGTATGTATTATTTCCAACAAGTTAGTAGCTCGTTCCATTGTTTCGGAGAACGGAGTTTTAGTCATCTTGCAAAAAAGGCACGGTTTGCAAGCATCAAATGATTCATAACCAAGTGATTCCGAAAATCCATCTTTATGGAGTTTCTTCACGCTTTTACAATCGATATGACTCCAAACGGCAAGTGCCACAAATAAGTTGCACTATCATTATTAACTTTGCATCTTTTGGCATCAATATTATGAATATGTGTATCACTACGATCGAGATCCAACAAACTATTTTCATTGGGTGTATGACCATTTGAAGGTTTTATTCATGTAAACAGAACAACAATTATTTTCTGATTTTAAGTGAATAAACGTATTGCAATAAACATGATCAAATCATATTCATGCTCAACGCAAACGCCAAATAACATTTATTTAGGTTTCACACTAATCCGGAAAGTATAGGGAGTGTGCGATGATGATCATATCAATCTTGGAACTACTTCCAACACTCATCGTCACTTCCCTTCAACTAGTCTCTGCTTATTCTCAGAACTCCTGTTTCGAGTTACTAATCTTAGCAACCGAACAAGTATCAAATACTCGGGGCTACTATAAACACTAGTAAGGCACACATCAATAACTCAGTATATCAAATATACTCTTGTTCACTTTTCCATCCTTCTTATCCACCAAATATTCGGGCATTTCCGCTTCCAAGGACCATTTCCTTTGTAGTGTAAGCACTCGGTTTCAGGCTTTGGTCTAGCTTTGGTCTTCTTCACGGAGTGACAACTTGTTTGCCATTCTACTTGAAGTTTCCTTTCTTTCCTTTGCCCTTTTCTTGAAACTAGTGGTCTTGTCAATCATCAACACTTGATGCTCTTTCTTGATTTCTACCTTCGTTGATTTCAACATCACGAAGAGCTCGGGAATCGTTTTCGTCATCCCTTGCATACTATAGTTCATCACGAAGTTCTAGTAACTTGGTGATGGTGACTAGAGAACTCTGTCAATCACTATGTTATCTGGAAGATTAACTCCCACTTGATTCAAGCGATTGTAGTACCCAGACAATATGAGCACATGCTCACTAGTTGAGCGATTCTCCTGCATCTTTTAGCTATAGAACTTGTTGGAGACTTCACATCTCTCAACTCGGGTATTTGCTTGAAATATTAACTTCGATTCCTGGAACATCTCATATGGTCCATGACGTTCAAAACGTCTTTGAAGTCCCGATTCTAAGCCGTTTAAACATGGCGCACTAAACTATCAAGTAGTCATCATTTTGAGCTAGCCAAACATTCATAACGTCTGCATCTGCTCCTGCAATAGGTTTGTCACCTAGCAGTGCATCAAGGACATAATTCTTCTGTGCAACAATGAGGATAAACCTCAGATCACATATCCAATCTGC
Source organism: Aegilops speltoides (assembly GCA_021437245.1). Classification (NCBI taxonomy): domain Eukaryota; kingdom Viridiplantae; phylum Streptophyta; class Magnoliopsida; order Poales; family Poaceae; genus Aegilops; species Aegilops speltoides. The sequence continues at coordinate 376,311,191 of CM038142.1, forward strand.
ATCATTTCTACTAACATCTTTCAACACAGCTTTCTCTAGGAACATATCAAAATAAACATATGAAAGTAACAACGTGAGCTATTGATCTACAACATAATTTGCAAAATACTACCAGGACTAAGTTCATGATAAATTTAAGTTCAATTAATCATATTACTTAAGAACTCCCACTTAGACAGACATCTCTCTAGTCATCTAAGTGATCATGTGATCCAAATCTACTAAACCATGTCCGATCATCACGTGAGATGGAGTAGTTTTCAATGGTGAACATCACTATGTTGATCATATCTACTATATGATTCACGTTCGACCTTTCGGTCTCCGTGTTCCGAGGCCATATCTGTATGTGCTAGGCTCGTCAAGTTTAACTTTGAGTATTCGCGTGTGCAACTGTTTTGCACCGTTGTATTTGAACGTAGAGCCTATCACACCCGATCATCACGTGGTGTCTCAGCACGAAGAACTTTCGCAACGGTGCATACTCAGGGAGAACACTTCTTGATAATTAGTGAGAGATCGTCTTAAAATGCTACCGTCAAACAAAACAGAATAAGATGTATAACAGATAAACATCATATGCAATCAAAATATGTGACATGATATGGTCATGATCATCTTGCGCCTTTGATCTCCATCTCCAAAGTACTGTCATGATCTCTATCATCACCAGCATGACACCATGATCTTCATCATCTTGATCTATATCAATGTGTCGTCACATGGTCATCTCGCCAACTATTGCTCTTGCAACTATTGCTATCGCATAGCGATAAGGTAAAGCAATTATTTGGCACTTGCATCTTTATGCAACAAAGAGACAAGCATAGGGCTTCTGCCTGTTGCCGATAACTTCAACAAAACACGATCATCTCATACAACAACTTATATCTCATCACGTCTTGACCATATCACATCACAACATGCCCTGCAAAAACAAGTTAGACGTCCTCTACTTTGTTGTTGCAAATTTTACGCGGCTGCTACGGGTTGAGCAAGAACCGTTCTTACCTACGCATCAAAACCACAACGATAGTTTGTCAAGTTAGTGCCGTTTTAACCTTCTCAAGGACCGGGCGTAGCCACACTCGGTTCAACTAAAGTTGGAGAAACTGACACCCGCTAGTCACCTGTGTGCAAAGCATGGCGGTAAAACCAGTCTCGCATAAGCGTACGCATAATGTCGGTCCGGGCCGCTTCATCCAACAATACCGCCGAACCAAAGTATGACATGCTGGTAAGCAGTATGACTTGTATCGCCCACAACTTACTTGTGTTCTACTCGTGCATATAACATCTACGCATAAAACCTGGCTCTGATACCACTGTTGGGGAACGTAGTAATTTCAAAAAATATCCTACGCACACGCAAGATCATGGTGATGCATAGCAACGAGAGGGGAGAGTGTTGTCCATGTACCCTCGTAGACCGTAAGAGGAAGCGTTATGACAACCCGGTTGATGTAGTCGTATGTCTTCACGATCCGACCGATCCGAGTACCAAACGTACGGCACCTCCGAGTTCAGCACACGTTCAGCTTGATGATGATCCCCGGACTCCGATCCAGCAGGGTGTCAGGGATGAGTTCCGTCAGCACGACGGCGTGGTGACGATGATGTTGTTCTACCGACGCAGGGCTTCGCCTAAGCACCGCAACGATATGACCGAGGTGGAATATGGTGGAGGGGGGCACCACACACGGCTAAGGAACGATCACGAAGATCAACTTGTGTGTCATGGGGTGCCCCCCTGCCCCCGTATATAAAGGAGCAAGGGGAGGAGGGCCGGCCAAGGAGGAGGAGGCGCGCCCAAGGGGGGAGTCCTACTCCCACCGGGAGTAGGACTCCTCCTTTCCTAGTAGGAGTAGGAGAGAAGGAAGGGGAAGAGAGAAGGGAAGGAAGGAGGGGGTGCGGCCCCTCCCCCTAGTCCAATTCGGACTAGGCCTTGGGGGGGGGCGCGTGGCCTGCCCTAGGCAACCCCTCTCTCTTTCCCGTATGGCCCAATAAGGCCTAATACTTCTCCCGACGAATTCCCGTAACTCTCCGGTACTCCGATAAATACCCGAATCACTTGGAACCTTTCCGAAGTCCGAATATAGTCGTCCAATATATCGATCTTTACGTCTCGACCATTTAGAGACTCCTCGTCATGTCCCCAATCTCATCCGGCACTCCAAACTGCTTCGGTACATCAAAACTTATAAACTCGTAATATAACTGTCATTGAAACCTTAAGCGTGTGGACCCTACGGGTTCGAGAACTATGTGGCCATGACCGAGACATGTTTCCGGTCAATAACCAATAGCGGAACCTGGATGCTCATATTGGCTCCCACATATTCTACGAAGATCTTTATCGGTCAAACCGCATAACAACATACGTTGTTCCCTTTGTCATCGGTATGTTACTTTCCCGAGATTCGATCGTCGGTATCTCAATACCTATTTTAATCTCGTTACCGGTAAGTCTCTTTACTCGTTACATAATGCATCATTTCGTAACCAACTCATTGGCCACATTGCTTGCAAGGCTTATAGTGATGTGCATTACCGAGAGGGCCCAGAGATACCTCTCCGACAATCGGAGTGACAAAACCTAATCTCGAAATACGCCAACTCAACATGTACCATTGGAGACACCTGTAGAGCTCCTTTATAATCACCCAGTTACATTGTGACGTTTGGTAGCACACAAAGTGTTCCTCCGGTAAACGGGAGTTGCATAATCTCATAGTTGTAGGAACATGTATAAGTCATGAAGAAAGCAATAGCAACATACTAAACGATCAAGTGCTAAGCTAACAGAATGGGTCAAGTCAATCACATCATTCTCCTAATGATGTGATCCCGTTAATCAAATGAAACTCATGTCTATGGTTAGGAAACTTAACCATCTTTGATTAACGAGCTAGTCAAGTAGAGGAATAATAGTGACACTATGTTTGTCTATGTATTCACACATGTATTATGTTTACGGTTAATACAATTCTAGCATGAATAATAAACATTTGTCATGAAATAAGGAAATAAATAATAACTTTATTATTGCCTCTAAGGCATATTTTCTTCAGAGTATTCAACCCAAATTTATTGATTCGATGCAAGGGGAGCCAAAGAATATTCTCAAGTATTAGCAGTTGAGTTGTCAATTCAACCACACCTGGATAACTTAGTATCTGCGGCAAAGTATTTAGTAGCAAAGTACTCCCTCCATAAACTAATATAAGAGCGTTTAGATTACTATTTTAGTTATCTAAACACTCTTATATCAGTTTACAGAGGGAGTAGTATGATAGTAATGGTAACAGTGATAAAAGTAAAGATAGCAGTTTTGTAGTAGCAACGGAAAAGTAAATAAGCAAAGCACAATATGTGAAAAGCTCGTAGGCATTGGATCAGTGATGGATAATTATGTCGGGTGCGATTCCTCATGTAATAGTTATAACATAGGGTGACACAGAACTAGCTCCAGTTCATCAATGTAATGTAGGCATGTATTCAATATAGTAAATGCGTGCTTATGGAAAAGAACTTGCATGACATATTTTGTCCTACCCTCCCGTGGCAGCGGGGTCCTAGTGGAAACTAAGGGATATTAAGGCCTCCTTTTAATAGAGTACCGGTCCAAAGCATTAACACATAGTGAATACATGAACTCCTCAAACTACGGTCATCACCGAGAAGTGTCCCGATTATTGTCACTTCGGGGTTGTTGGATCATAACACATAATAGGTGACTATAGACTTGCAAGATAGGATCAAGAACTCACATATATTCATGAAAACATAATAGATTCAGATCAGAAATCATGGTAGTCGGGCCCTAGTGACAAGCATTAAGCATAGCAAAGTCATAGCAACATCAATCTCAGAACATAGTGGATACTAGGGATCAAACCCTAACAAAAATAACTTGATTACATGGTAAATCTCATCCAACCCATCACCGTCCAGCAAGCCTACGATGGAATTACTCACGCACGGCGGTGAGCATCATGAAATTTGTGATGGAGGATGGTTGATGATGACGACAGCGACGAATCCCCCTCTCCAGAGCCCCAAACGGACTCCAGATCAGCCCTCCCGAGAGAGATTAGGGCTTGGCGGTGGCTCCATATCGTAAAACGCGATGAAACTTTCTCTTTGGGTTTTTCTCCGGGAAACAGAATATATAGAGTTGGAGTTGAGGTCGGTGGAGCACCAGTGGGCCCACGAGACAGGGGGCGCGCCCAGGGGGAGGGGGCACGCCCCCACCCTCGTGGACAGGGTGTGGGCCCCCTGGCCTTGATTCTTTCGCCAATATTTTTTATATTTTCCAAAAGTTATCTCCGTGGATTTTCAGGTCATTCCGAGAACTTTTGTTTTCTACACAATAAATAACACCATGGCAGTTCTGCTGAAAACAGCGTCAGTCCGGGTGAGTTTCATTCAAATCATGCAAGTTAGAGTCCAAAACAAGGGCAAGAGTGTTTGGAAAAGTAGATACGTTGGAGACGTATCAGTCTTCAACTGTGATAGGATCAACAACTAGAACTTCTTCAGCTTCAGGAGCCTCTGTGGAAGCAGGCTCATGAACTATTAACTAACGCTCTTGGTGTTCAGATGTAGGACGAGCAAAAGAGATGGGCTCGACAATGAGGGGCTCTGTGGGAGCAGCCCGATCTTTCTTTTTAGTCTTTCTTTTCTTGGTCGGTGCAGCATCGTTAGTGGTGTTCTTGAACTTGCGCTTTCTGGCTTCGGCTTCAGCTGCCCTTGTTTTCTTCAGTTCCGAAGCCACTCTGGGGACCTTAGGCTTTGAGCCTATCATGCTGGCAGGCAAGACAATGCGAGGTGCTTCCCTCCCTGATGCTTCAGCTTGTGCCACATCAGGCTTCTTCTTCTTGGCAGCCAGCTTGGGGTCTATGCCAGGACTCCCAAGTGCCTTGCGCTTCTCAGCTTCATTGTAAGCTTGAACACATTTGGCAGCGAGGTTTTTCATTCGCTTGCGTGAACCTTTGGCTTCTTCACGTTTCTTGCGAAATGCCTCCTTGAGGTCATGCAACATCAGCTTGAAGTTTTGAACATCAGCCACACTGAGCTTGGCCATGTGCTTCTTGAACTGGTCTTTCTCATAGTCAATTTTGTTCTTCAGTTTAACAATTTTCTGAGCCAGAGCCAGCTCAGGAGCAATGGCGCCTTGGAAGGCGACGCTGATGCCAATTGAGAGTTGAAGATCATCAAAACTAAGGTTTGGGTTGTCAAACCATTCATCAATGAAATTGTTCAGAATGTTCACATCGAAGAGGGGCAGATCATTGATGATCTCCGCCTCTTTCTTGCTCTTAATCAGCTGCTCAAGGGCATCATCACCACACTCATCATCTGTTGATAGATCAATGGCTTCATTCTGGTTCCTCAGAACGGCAGCTGGGGTCAGTGCTTGACCAGAACTCTTGACAATTTTCTTTTGGGGCTTCTCTTTCTTCTTGGAGACTCGAGATTGATCTTTAGAATTAATACTTGGTGCAGGAGGAGCAGTTTTCAATGGCTTCACACGTGAAACTTTTGATGCAGCAGAAGGTTTTGAAGCCTTATTTTTCTTCTGCTTCTGCGGCTTAGGAGGAGCTGGCGCTTCATTAGAATCTGCATCATCAGCAGAGTGATCCACATTTGCACCTTGGACGGCAATGTGAGTGATGAGGCCTTTGAGGTTGTAGAAGGGGCCGATTCTGTTCTCATTGGCTTCACGGGTGCCATCATCCTGAGGAGCAGATGGACCGGGGTTGAAGTCAAGTCCAAATGCCTTCTTGTTCTTCACAGCAGAGTCTTTGGAAAACTTGAAGTTGTGCTTGAAAAGATTGTCTTTGCGACACCATAGCAGAGAAGATGGGTCAACATTCTCTGGTTGTGGTCCATGAACCATGCACGGGTAGAAGCCTTGATCAATGGCTTCGGACTTGGACATGGGTGGAAGATTTTTGTATATGATATCTCCCCAAGGTCACTTGATGGCATTCTTCTCAGCAAACTCAACAGTGACAAATCTGTACTTAAACCATTCTTCTGCCCAGTATCTTCGAATCCATTGGATTCATTTTTTGCGTTCACCATAGGTTTCTTTAGGGTCTGTCTTGTACAGTTCATGCAGATATGGTGGCAAATCTTTGGATGTATTTCCACAACAATGTCTGCCGCCCTTTCTAGCTGACTTTTCAGTTGCCATGAAGCTTAAACAGAATGGCTTTCGAACTTGCATAGGCTTCCTACAGCTGGTCAGACAAGAACTGGCTTCAGGAGAATTTATGTGACTCTGTAAGAATTCTGCAAATGAATGCATACTATGAGAACCAAGGGATTCTCCCACGAAAATGTACCTGTGACAGCATTGGAGGTGCAAGGGAAGGGGAAGAGGTCATATGCATTCGCAGAAGATTTTGAAGATAAATCAGTTTGAAGATATTGACCTCATAACGCGAAGACATTCACTTATTTGTGGTGAGTTGGTTCCAGATTTGTACGAATCCAAGAATAGGTACAAGTGAGGAATCTAACTTGTAGAGAAGCATAAGTGAATAGACTAGACATAATATGAGATGGAGAACAGGATAGATTCAACTTTGGATGTATAGAAACCACTTTTGTTAGAGAAGAATGAATCTATCAGATCAAAAAGACAGTAAAAAGTAAGTTTTAATTACCATACGAAGAACTACTAGACAGAGCGGAGTTGGAGGCCGAGCAGTTCAATCTCCCGTGCCCTAACTTGGCGACGGAATACAACTACGGCGGCAGCGGAGAAGACGAGGTCCGCGGCCGGCGTAAGGACGGCGTCGGTGAGGTCGCGGCAGCTAAGCGCTTCGTCGCCGGTGTCGTCGAGAGTTAGCAGTGGCGCTAGGGTTTGTGCGAGGTGGCGAGGTGGGAGAAGGATTTTGACAGCGATGTGATGTGTTTTTGTAAGGAAAGGGATGGCATAGCGCAATTACGTAGGTGCCCCTGGCAGTTCACATCTGAAGGGCACGTGGCAAGCATGCAACACATTGGAAGTTGTTCCATGTTCCCACGCACGCCTGGATTGTCGGGGTGGTCATTCCGGCTTCTCCGGTTTTCAGGCAATAAGGATATAGCATCAAAAACAGATATAAATGTTTGTCAGGTTGACTTCAGCTGACAAGGTCTCAGTGAAGACAGTCGACAGGTTTCAATATAATGCATATGATTTGGACAGATAGAGTTGAGGTAGAAGCATAGATAGGTTAGGGTCCGATCACATTCACTTAGATCAAAAGATTCAAGCAAGAAGTCATAGCTATAAGTGAATGCTGTAGAGGACAGAACACAAATATGTATATAACTAGTATAAGATCAAATCAATAAGATGAAGATGAACATAAGTCAATGATGAAGACAAATCAAATACGGAGACTTTGCAATCATAACACCAAGGAAAACACTTCAAACAAAAGTTTGGTGGTGGCGTTACCCGTCGTATAGGAAGTATTAGACCCAGACACGATGCACAATTATTGTGGCGCTCCGAAGTCAAATTCCGCATTAATGTATTCACACTTAGAGTGTATGTCTTCATTGATTGAAGATATACATTACTTTGTGTGTTGCACATCTAAGTCATCAATATGCATAAGTGTTAGGATGTGTGTCCAATCACGGGACATTTGAGGATTCCAAGATATTTAGCTCACACCGCAACCTACAAAACCTTTTCTCATCCAAGGGCTTTGTGAAAATATCTGCCAATTGCTCTTCAGTGTTGATGTGAATGATATCAATATCTTCCTTCATGACATGATCTATGAGAAAGTGATGACGAATTTCTATGTGCTTTGTCTTCGAGTGCTGAACTAGGTTGTTGGCAATCTTGATGGCGCTTTCATTGTCGCAGTAGAGTGGCATATGCTTCAGGTGGACACCATAGTCCTTGAGAGTTTGCTTCATCTAGAGAAGCTGAGCACAGCAAGATCCAGCAGCAATGTATTACAGATTTAGCAGTGGAGAGAGATACACAGTTCTGCTTCTTTAAAGACCAACAGACAAGTGATCATCCCAGAAAGTGACATGTGCCTGATGTGGACTTGCGATCAACCTTGTCACCAGCATAATCAGCATCTAAGAATCCAACTAGATAAAACTCTGAGCCCTTTGGATACCTTAATCCTAGTGTTGGGGTGTAAGCCAAATATCAAAGAATGCGCTTCACGGCTAAGTGATGTGATTCCTTTGGTGCCGCTTGGAATCAGGCACACATGCAAACACTAAGCATTATATCTTGCCTATATGCACATAAATAAAGTAAAGAACCAATCATGGAGCGGTATACCTTTTGATCGAACTCTTTACCATTGGCGTCGGGACTCAGATGACTTTTGGTTGGCATTGGCGTCGTGTATCCTTTGCAGTCTTGCATTCCAAACTTCTTCAGGCAATCTTTGAGGTATTTTTCTTGAGATATGAAGATGGCGTTGTGTTGTTGATGGATTTGGAGACCCAAGAAGAACTTCAGCTCGCCCATCATGGACATCTGATATTGCTCTTGCATCCTGTGACCAAACTCATCACTGTATTTCTTGTCAGTGCAGCCGAAGATAATGTCATCCACATAGATTTGGCACACAAACAGTTCACCATCATATGTCTTCGTGAAGAGTGTAGGATCTAGTGAACCAGGTTTGAAGCCTTTGCTCTTCAGGCAGTCTTTGAGTGTGTCATACCACACACGAGGGGCTTTTTTGAGGCCATACAATGCCTTGTTGAGCTTGTATACCATATCAGGATGTTTTGGATCTTCAAAGCCAGGAGGTTGTGCAACATATACTTCTTCTTCAATCTTTCCATTGAGAAAGGCACTCTTCACATCCATTTGATATAGAAGGATGTTGTGATCATTTGCATAGGCTAGCAGTATGCGAATGGCTTCAAGCCTAGCCACTGGAGCAAATGCTTCATCGAAGTCAATTCCTTCAACTTGAGTGTATCCTTGAGAAACAAGACGAGCCTTGTTTCTGACAACTTGACCATGCTCATCTTGCTTGTTGCGATATATCCATTTGGTGCCAATTCCCACACATTGTTCAGCTCGAACTGTAGAAGCTCTTTTTGCATAGCTTGAATCCATTTAGGTTCCATGAAGGCTTTAGAAACTTTCTTGGGTTCAGAGATTGAGACGAATGCAAAATGCCCACTGAAATTTGCTAATTGTGTTGCTCTTGAACGAGTGAGTGGACTAGGTGCATTGATGCTATCTATTATATTCTCAATCTGTACGTCATTTTCAACACGAGATGAACAGGATGAAGATTTTGCTCTTGCTGATCAATGTCATCATTTGGAGGGTTGTCTTTAGGCTGAGCATTGTCTTCAGGTTGATTAGGTGTAGAAATGATCAGTTCCTCTTCAGTCTGAGCCTCAAAAGGTATGATCTCTCCAGTTCCCATTTGCTTGATTGATTCACTAGGAGGTACTTCATCTAGCACATTTGGCAGGTGCTCTCTTTGCGAGCCGTTAGTCTCATCGAACTGCACATCCACAGTTTCAACCACTTTATAGTGAAAGAGGTTGGAGACTCTGTAGGAGTGCGAATGCTTTCCGTAACAAAGCATAAAACCTTCATGTGCTTTTGGTGCAAATTTTGAAGAGTGATGTGGATCCTTGATCTAGCACCTAGCACCAAATACTCTGAAGTAACTGACATTTGGCTTCTTACCAGGATGTCTTCTTCAGAAGCTTGTGAAGATAAACACGGTTGATGATGTTTCATGCGGTATCAATGGCTTCAGGCCAGAATTTCCTCATCAAGCATCGTTCGAGCCATCTCGATATGGGTTCTGTTCTTGCGCTCCATGATGCCATTCTGCTGAGGTGTGTACGGAGCAGAGAAATCATGAGTGATGCCCAAAGTATCCAGATAAAGGTCGAGGTCGGTGTTCTTTGAACTCTGTGCCGTTGTCACTTCTGATATGATTGATCTTGACGCCATAGTTCGCCATGGCACGATTGGCAAAGCGTTTGAAGACATCCTGCACTTCATTCTTGTAGAGGATTATATGCAACCAAGTATATCTTGAATAATCATCAACAATGATGAAAGGGTATAGTAGTGAGTAGGGCCAAATAAGTCCATGTGTAGCATCTCGAAGGGTTGAGAAGTAGTCATGATAGTCTTCGAGGGATGCTTGGCCCTAGTCATCTTTCCAGCTTCGCAGGCACCACACAGATGATCCTTCTTGAACTTGACACCCTCGATGCCTACGCCATGTTTCTTCTTCGCGAGAGTGTGCAAGTTCCTCATGCCAACATGCCCTAGCCTTCGATGCCAAAGCCAGCATTTTGAAGCTTTTGCTAGAAGAAATACGGCCATCTGTGGTCCTGCTGAGAAATCTACCATATACAGATCATCTTTCCGATACCCTTCAAAGACTAGAGACTTGTCAGATTCCATTAGAACAAGGCAACGATATTTTCCAAATAGCAGAATCATGTCTAAGTAACAAAGCATTGAGACAAACATTAAGTTGAAACCAAGGGATTCAACAAGCATCACTTTATCCATGTGCTGATCCCTTGATATTGAAACTCTACCTAGACCAAATACCTTTCTTTTACCAGTGTCAGCAAATGTGATGTGACTCTTGTCTGATGGATGTAGCGTTGAATCCATCAGTAGACTTCGATCGCCAGTCATGTGGTTAGTGCATCCACTGTCCATAATCCACTCTGAAGTATGAGGTGTCATAGCCTCTGATGCAGTTTAGGGATAGGCTTCACCAAGCGAGTTGTGAAGCATAAACATTTGACGAACAAGTGGAACATAGAAATTCAGATCTTGGTTAGGATAGATAGGATGAGTGTCAAGGAATCCCGGGACGAAATACATAGTAAGACCATTTGGGCATTTTATCTTGCGCCCCACAAGATGTTTAAGGTCCCCATCATAAGCATCAGACGCCTTTGATTTCCGACTAGAGACCTTTCCCTGCAAAAGAGAGTTAAGTTTTCTTAACCACCCACATTTTTAGGGGTGGATTAGAAGCAATGAGTCTAAGTGCAGCATCTGAGAACTTCGGCTTTGGAGACTGTCGGCGTTCTAGGAACGGGGGTCCGCAGACTTGCCTGCCTGCGGCTTGCGGCGTGGCTCAAGTAGTGGCCCAGTACGGCCAGTCTTCATCAACCCAAGCTCAAGACCCTCGCGAGGGGCCAAGCCTCGTGGGGCGGACGATGCAAGGCTTCCTCAGGGGCGGCCTCACCAGGCAGGCTCGCGAGGAGGCGGAGAGATCAAGGAAGGGGTACCTCGCGAGGTGCTCATGACGCAAGCCATGACGATCAAGACCAGGCGGGCGCCAGGCAGGCGCCAGCCTGTGCAGTGTCCTCATTTCTGTTTTGGTGCAACAGGGGCAAGCGCAGGCGCGGAGTACCGAGGCATCAAGCAAAGGTTACCATTTCGGTGCAATGAGACCAAGACCAGCAGAGCGGCAGGATGGAGGTCACCGTGGAGCCCAAGACGGCATCATCGCCAGTGCCTTTGGCAGCCGAAGACCAACTTTATTCAGGATAACTTGTACTAGATGTTCCCCTTCAAAATGGTTGTTGTTGGCTCCCTTCCCGCTCAATATTTGGGGAGAGGGCCAGGGCCTCTCTATATAGAGCTAGCCACCGCAGTAGAGGGCATCGAGTTCTCACCTGATCCAGAGGCGATCAAATCCACCCAAGTAGAACACCAGCCCAAGAACACCTCTTGCGAGGTTGTTCTTCCTTTGTACTGTTCATCATCAGCCCCTGAGGCAATCCACCGCACCACAAACTAGAGTAGGGTATTACACCACAACGGTGGCCCGAACTAGTATAAACCTTGTGTCCCTTGTGTTGCTCATCGTGTAGCTTAGATTCACAGCGAGGCGTTGGGACATGGATTGGTAGGGGAAAGATCTTCGTGCGCACCCCAGAGTTCGAACCTTAAGGGTTTTGCCGAAACCCGATATCCGACATTTGGCGCGCCAGGTAGGGGTGTGTCGGAATCTTTCTTCCGCCATCCCGTGTTCGATCGTTCGTAGCATCCATGGCTGACGCTCGCCGGGCTCGCGCCGAGAGTCGGGCTGCTCTCGCCGCCTGCGTCGCCCAGACGGCTCCCGTCGGTGGGCCTCCACGTCGTTCCCCGTCGCCTGCCGCCAACGCCACCACCGGCCCAGTGGGGAATGAGCGGCAAGCATCGTTGTTGCATCCCTCGGTGCGGCGGGAAGGCCACACCACCACACCGTCGCTGACCCCAGCTGGTTCGTCGTCTCACGCCTGTCGCGCTCCCACGGACGCGCAGGCCGCGTTGCTCCTGGCACGTGAGCTCCTGCACTACCGCCCCGTCGATGACCTCTAAGAGGAGTGGCTCGCTCGAATCACTGAGCTCGTCAGCGCCGCAGGGGGCTATCTTGCGCCGTCCCTCTCGCTGCCTCGCCCTCCATCCTGCATGGGCGACGCAGCTCAGGAGGCGCCTCCGCCACCTCCTCCCCAAGAAGGTGCCCTGGCTCCAAAGCGTGCGGCCCTAGGACGAGACCCGCCGCGTCCAGTGCTCGCGCGACAAGAAAGGAGCTGTCAAGAAATCCCTCGGCCTCAAGAAGGCGCTCGCGTGCTGCCCGCTCCAGCACGTCCAGAGCGGATCCCTGCGCCAGCACATCAAGACCCTGCGCTGCCCCTGGCAGCAGCGCGTGGGAACCTCCAAGAGCAAGCCCCGCGTTTGCAAAGAGCTCCGGTGGCCACCACAGGCTGCTGCGCCTTCACCACCGAGCTACGCAGTGTCGCCTGGTCGGGCAAGTTCAAGCCGGATCTACCCCCTCGCTATGACGACATCGCCGACCCCGCCGAGTTCCTGCAGCTCTACGAGGTGGGCATCGAGGCAGCCAACGGAGATGAAAAAGTCCTGGCGAACTGGTTTCCCATGGCGCTCAATGATGGTGCCAACACCTGGCTCCTGAACCTGCCTCCCGGCTCGATCTCCTCTTGGGACGAGATGTGCACCCGCTTCATCGCCAACTTCTAGGGCACTCGCGACCATCCTTTAGTCATGGGTGACCTGCACCGCATCAAGTAGCAACCGGGAGAGACCTTGCAGAAGTACATGCAGCGCTTTAACAACGCCCGCCTCAAGATTCCCAAGGTGACTGAGGAGGCCATCATCTCGGCATTCTCTGACGGCATCCGCGATGTCAAGATGAAGGAGGAGCTGGCAATCCATGAGGATTTGTGCACATCTCTGGAGTTGTTTAACCTGGCGACCAAGTGCGCAAGGGCTGAGGAGGGACGCCTCTTCCTTCTCGAGCTTCCAGCCGCTGGCTCAGAAGAAAAGAAATCCAAGGCCAAGGACGTGAAGCGCAAGGGAGCAGCTATACTCACAGCAGAACCAGACACGAAGCATGGCAGGGACCAGCCAGAGTCGTCCAAGGGCAGCCGATACTGCGTCTACCATGACCTCCACACCCACAACACCAACGAATGCCAAGAGCTCATAGCCGTTCGAGAAGGACGCATCGGTCGACGCCCCGAGCGCAACGTTCGGGGCTACGGCCGAGGAGGAGGAAGAGGTGGAGGACGATGGGACGTCCGAGGCCCTCGCCAGGAGTGGTGTGGGCGCCCTCGCGAGGATCACTGGCAGGACTAGCCTCGCGAGAGGGCTCGGAGGGATCAGCCTCGCGAGGACCGCCCTTAGGGCAACGCAGGCCTTCCTCCTCTGCAGCCACCTCTAAGAAGGAATGATGACCACCACCAAGACGAGGGGGCTGGGGGCTTCCAGGAACCACGTGCTATCGCTTGCATCTTGGGCGGTGCCCAGGCTCCAGCCTCTCAGCGCATCTTCAAGTAGTTTTCTCGCGAGGTGAACGCAGTCCTCCCCAAGCTCGAGGCCACGCGCCCTCTCAGGTGGTCCACATGCGCCATCATGTTCAGCTCAGCGGATCAGCTCAAGTGTGCGGCTATAGGTGGCGTCCTCCCAAATGCTTTGTTCCCCAGTCATCAGCAACGTGCAAGTCACCAGGACCCTCATCAATGGCGGCGCAGGGCTCAACATTCTATCCGTCGAGACATTTAACAATCTCCAAGTGTCATATGATCAACTTCAGCCAACCAAGCCTTTCTCAGGAGTCACTAACGGTTCCACCACTCCGATAGGGCAGGTTCGCCTCCCTGTCACCTTCGGGCAGCGCAAAAACTACCGGACCGAGCTCATCGACTTCGACGTTGCCCACATTCGCCTGCCGTACAATGCCATCCTCGGGTACCCAGCCCTTGCCAAGTTCATGGCGGTGACTCACCATGGTTACAATGTCCTCAAGATGACGGGAAGCGGCGGAATCATCATAGTCCCCTGCGAAGAGAAGGATGCGGCGTGCTCTCTTGAGCATGCCTTCCAAGCTGCATCAGTTGAGGACCCAGACAGCAAGAATAAGAACCCTCCCAAGGCAGTCCCTAAGAAGAAGACATCGCCCAGCTCAAGGCCTCAAGAGGTAGGCATCTCCGGAGGCGCCACGTCAGGATCTGCGCCCGCGCGAGGGGCGCCTCCCTCCATTGCATAGGAAGGCGCGCCCGGCGCCCTCCTCGGGCAAGGCTCGGAGGCTCTCTCCTGGAGGGCCTCTGGCTTTGCCAAGATCACGAGGGAGGCGCTTGGGCACCACTTGAAGGCATGCTTTGCGGCACGTTTCCCTCAGCAAGGCATGGGCCAAGGAGGGCCCAACCCTCAGGAGTTCATCACCAAGGAGCGTTTTTGGCCTTCGCGCGTGGGACGCTGTGAGGGTCCGACACACAACTACGTTTGCATGCCTTTCGGCCTGCCAAACGCGGCTGCTGCTCACCAGCGTCTTATGCAGAGCATTCTAGAAGCTCAGGAGGCCAGGCACCATGCGGTCCTGGCAGAGATGGAGATGGTCCTCGAGGGGCCGCCCGGACCCCCAGAGCCTCCCGAGTCTCAGGGCTCTGGTGGCTCGTGTGGATCGGCTTCTTCACTGCGCTTCGTCATCTACTTCAGCACCCACTCTACAATGATATCAGGTGACATCTTTCGAGTTTCATTTCAGCTAGGAGCACCCTCAGGGCTGCATTATTCCCAGGCCGCGTGGGCCTGTCCCTGCGGCATGTATCTCTTTTGCTTATGACTTTAGTTCACCTTGCTAGGGGCGCCCCTCGGGCTGCATCATCCCCAAGCCGCTCGGGCCTGACCCAGTGGCATGTATCCATCATGCATCTACCTAAGTTGGTTTGCCTTCATGCTTAACCTGCCTGTGATAATCGCCTGCTCGATTGACACCTACCCTTGGAGCCGCCCGCGCTGGCACGGTGCTTGTGCATGGCACTACAAAAAAATACACTTCCGTGATGATACGGGTTTGTCACAGTAGGTCGCATTTTTTGTCATGCATGTACATCCATGACGATTTTATGGCAGAATCAAGATAGTCATACATGTGCTGTCCTAGAAGTGTTCCATGACATTACCAAAATTATCATCACGGAAGTGTCCACTTCCATGATGATAAATCGCGCGTCACAGAAGTGCTTTTGTCAAGGGTGACCGACATGTGGCATCCACCATAACGGAACGTCGTTAAGCTATCGTGTCGGATTTTGGATCCAATAACCCGTTAACAGCCCTGACCAATGGGAAATTTCCATGTGTAAACTTCTGATTGGTTGAAGGGAACACCTGTCAGCTCGTTAGTGGGCCAGATGTCGCTCGTCCATTGGAGGAGACATGCCTATGATACGTCGACACGTCGCTGGGCCCAACAGAGGCCCATATAGGTTAAAAAGGCCGGCCCAGTCAAAGGCCCGTAGTACTTAATCAGGTACTAGTGGGCCAGCCCAGTAATGGCCTGCTTAATAAAGGCCCATTTATGGCCCAAAGCCAGATCTGGCCCTTAATTATTCGCCCAGTATTTGGGCCCATTTACGACCCGAAGCCAGATCTGACCCGTTAATTGTTCGCCCAATATTTGGGCTCATTTGCAGCCCGAAGCCAGATCTGGACCGTTAATTGTTCGCCGAATATTTGGGCCCAACTACAGCCCAGTGACTTTCGTCCTGTTAGAGGCCTGATGTAGACATGGGCCCATTTCACCCGGTGTTACATTCAGCCTGGGAATGGCCCGTGCTGCCCATGGGCCATATATGTTCCAACGGGACAACGGGCCCACTAACGGCCTGTGCTAAAGGTGGCAACAGTTAAGACCAACGAGACTTTGGGCCTGTTAAAGGCCTGTCGCGTAATTCGGCCCTGTCAGGACCCCGACTCAATGCCACATCGATCTAGCATGTAACACCTCATATCACTTTGCGGCCTCACGCACAGTATTCCCACGGGTGTCGCCTTACCTTTGCCCGGGACCGTTTGCGCCTTTTGGCACACGTATATGATAGTGTCGCTAGCATCCATATGATAAGGAGCCCGGCCGACATGGCTAGTCGTAAACCCAAAGTGGCACAAACTTATAGGGACAGCATCCATGACCCAACATCGAACGTGCGGTCATCGCCGAGTGAATCCAGTCAGTAGCACTGGGCTAGCAGGGCGCCGTGAATCGGGCTGTGGCGGGCTAACAGACTCGGTATTCATCGCGTGACATTTCCCGAAGGGACGTACACAGAACGAAGAAGGACACATGCCGACCAGCCTAAGTGTTAGGAGCAAGAGCAAGCTACCATGGCTCGGTGGAAACACTAGGAGACATTTCCCGGTAAGAGAGGCTACTAAGGATAAACAACTAGATAGTCAGATCCCACACATACCAAGCATTTCAATAACATACACACAATATGCTCGATATGTGCAAATACAACATGGCATCACAACATGACTCTACGACTCAAGTATTTATTCATTAGGCTCCGAGGAGTGAGATATTACAAACATAGGTCTCATGACCCAACATTCAGAGCATACAAATCAAAGCACATGCGGAAGCTTAACATGTATGAGTACAGACATCTATAAATGAAAAAGGCTCAGAAGCCTGACTATCTACCAGATCCTGCTGAGGGCACAAGATCGTAGCTGAGGTAACAATCTAAACATCGAAGTCCAAGCGGAACTACTAGCGAGACTGAAGTCTCTCTGCAAAAACATAAAATAGGCAAATGTGAGTACAAATGTACCCAAAGAAGACTTACATCGATCTAACTACATATGCATCATTGTCAACAAAGGGATGGTGGGGTTTAACTGCAGCAAGCCAGCTTTGACTCGGTGGCTATCCTAAACTACGACTGCAAGTAACTCTTTTGAGGTGGCGCTACGAGTCCACATATTCACCATATCAATACACCACTATGGATCCGCTCCGTCTCCCTACGAGAACGCCATCAATAGCACTCACGCTTATCTTGCGCATTTTAGAGTATCCACTTTCACTTGTCTATGAACTGTTATAGGCAACCCAAGTCCTTTACATGGACACGGCTATTCAATAGATCATATTAACCTGCGCAGGGTCTACTTCTTCATACATGTTTCCACCACTTAGCGCCTGCACACGACATGTGCTCGGCGGACTTCAGCGAAAGCCGACGTGGGTGTAGACCACGACCTACCTAAACACTCAAGACTCTAGTCCGTGTTTATCGCCTATTCGGGTTCCATCCATGAGGAGATCCGCCAAGTTTCACTCACAGCCCCAAACGATGTGTACAGGTTCCGTGACACCAAGCGGGCGCCTGTATACCCGCCACGTGCCTACCGATCACAGCCCACCCCTACGGTCACACAAGCACACGGCCTCCAAATACTACAAACACCGTAAACTACTTGCAACTCCCGGACAGAGGACAAGGGTGATTAAGAAGTCGACCGGGGTAATATTTCAGGGCCCAATGCATGGTACTAGCTGAATCATGGATCACAAACACGTAACTCAGTTCTCGAGGACGGCTTCAATGAGACAACCCACCATGTACTCCTACATGGCCTCTCACCGATACCTTTACCAAATTGTGTTCACACTCTTAGCTCACACACAAGAGGACATGTTCATACACCTCCGATTCATCCCGATGAATCGGACCGACACAACTCTAAGCAATAGCAGGCATGACAAACAAGCATGAATGAGTAGGCACATCAGGGCTCAAACAACTCCTACTCATGCTAGTGGGTTTCATCTATTTATCGTGGCAATGACAGTCATGCAGAGGATAAGGGTTCAACTACCGCAGCAAGTAACAGATTGAATCAATGTTGTCCTAATGCAGAAAAAAGAGCAGGAGCGAGAGAGTGGGATTGTATCGAATGAACAAGGGGTTTTGCTTGCACAGCACTTCCGAAGATAATATAGCTCTTCATCAGTGTCATCGATCTCATCGTCGAAACCACGTCTATCGAGAGGGGACAAATACCGGCAACAGAGAAGAAACACAATCAATGCAATGCACAATATGATGCATGATCATGACATGGTAAAATGAGTGTGTTGGGCTAATGCAACTACAACCAGATGGGTTTGAGCTATTTTGAACCAAAGATTCAAAGTTCAAACACATTTGTGATCTTAAATAGTGCTTTATCATGTTTTGCACTAAACAGCAAGTTAACTTGTTTAAACATGCATGAAACTGGTACAGATGGATAGATTGGATTTTTCTGATCATTTTTCATACATAAATCTTTGCATTTGGAGTTACAGATTAATTTCTGTGAACTTTTGAAGTTTGCAACAATTTCTGGAATTTCCTGTAAAAGAATAAATCCAGAAAAGGGCATTACTGCGTCAGCCTGACATCATCATGACGTCAGCAGGTCAACGAGGCACGGTCCAGGTCAAACCTGACCAGTGGGGTCCACTGATTAGTGACCCCGTGTTGTTAGTGACACTGACATGTGGGGTCGGGTCAACTGACGCGTCAGCACAGTCAACTTTGACTGGTGGGTCCCGCGTTATTAAATTAATCTAAACAAAAATAAAACCTGGATTAGTTAGGGCGTGGGGCCCAGGTGTCAGTGAGCTAGGGGGGTTAATTAGGGCATCATTAGTGGCTAAGTAAGTGCGCCACGTCGGCGCCACTGGAGTTCAGCCGGCGGCGACCAAAACCGTGGCGGCAACTCGCCGGAGTTGCTCGGGTTTCGCGTACAGGCCGCGGTTTGAACCGCGGTTGGTCTCTACGGGTAGCTAGCATTGCAGTGCGTCGGCTGGTGGCAGTAGCCGGGCCTGGGATGGCCGGGGTCGATGGCGGCGAGCTCAGAAGCGGCGGCCGGCGTTCGGACAGAGTTGGGTTCGGCGCTGCAGTGCACAGGAGGATGGACGGGTGTGTGCTACGTGCTCCTGGTGAGGTGTGGACCATGGTTCCGTGCTCGAAGGTGAGCTACGGTGGCCCTGGTCGTGACAAGGAGGAACCACGGCGGCGGTGAGTTCACGGCTCCGGTGACTCGGGCGGCTAGAGGTGCGTACGAGCATGGGGAGCAGGGGAGAAGAAGGTGGAGCTCACAGCGGGGTCGGAGATGGTCTCAGCGAGCTCGGGGATGCGGAGATGGCGGCAAATCAACAGCGGTGATCCTCGGTGGCCGAGGAGGGGAACGACGGAACTGGCGACATCTAGGGCTTCCGGCGCCTTCTGTCTTGGTGAGGAGGAAGAGGGGGACGAGACGGGGCTTCTTGGCGCGTCGGCGAGGCGAGGGGAGCACGGTGGCTGCGGCAATCGGCGGTGATGGTGGCATGTCGGTGGTGCTGCGGGAGAGAGCAGAGGAGAAGGAGGGATCCAGGGAGAGTGAGATAGGGTCGAGGGCTGCATGGCGTCGTCCAGACGCGTCGAGGAGGAGCCAGGCAGGCAGGGAGGGAGGAGGTGGCCGCGCCGTGTAGCTGCAGCTGTCGGGCACGCTACTGCGCCATCGCCTCTTGAGGAGGAGGAGGCAACAGGAGGCGCTGGTGGGCTGGGCATTCTTTGGGCTGCACAGTGTTGGGCTGCGGGTGGGCTGCCAGGTAAGCTCAGGTAAGTTTCTGCTCTATTTTACTTTTCTTATGTTTTCTATTTTCTGCTGTTCGTTTTGATTTGATCTAAATACCAAATCAATTTTAAACTTCATGAGAATAATTGTGTAAGCTAAGTGGTCTTGTCCAAAGCCACACAACAACTTTCAGAATTATTGAACATATATTTGTTATATAACAAATATAGATCCAATTCAAATATTTATTGGATTAATTCAAAAGCCCAAAATAATTGTTTCTGAGATTCTAAAATATTGGTTTGAATTTTATCCCTTGCCAATATTTTTACAGAATAACATGAACATTTTCTTGGACCCATTGATGGGATTTAAATGTTGGTTACTTTTTTGAGGTTTTCTGAGGCTTTTGAAAATTCCTCAATTCAAATTTCATTTGAATTTAAACATGATGCACACATGGAAGCTAGCATAGGTTAGGCCAGAACTAGGGATGTGACAACTCACCCCCACTAAACAAGAATCTCGTCCCGAGATTCAAGACATGAGGTAAAAAAAACAAAGAGGACACTAAGTATCACAAACTTCATGATCCAAGTTGCACTTCATAAGAACATTGATTCGATCACGATCTTTGTCTTGATGTCTTGCTCTGAGAAATCCAACTAACATGACAATGAGAGGAAAGGGAAAACTCTAGAAGGATCGATCTTCTCGAAGATCGAACAACTCAGGATCACTCATCGAGTGAGACATTGAAACATCTCTCGAGCTGAGACACGAAACACATCGAGAGGGATGGAAGAAGAAGCGACGGAGTTTGATTTGGTAGGCAACAATTCCACGCTTAGAAAGATGGTGGATGGTGTCAAGGTGGCGAGGAAATAATTGCCATGATTCCGTAACGGGGCACCTCAGGGAAGGTGACTCGTAGATCTGTCCTTTGAAGTGGCAAAAGAATTACTTTTGATACAAGGATCATTGAAACTCTCTATACCAGTCTAAGGCAGTTCACAAATGATCGTTTGAAGGAGTTCGTCGGAATGGCATACTCAGATCGGGAGGGATACTATGATTACAGAACAACTCGGCAAACGGAAAGCACATTTCAATTGGTACCGAGGATATATCCTAGTGCGTGAACGTGCTCTCAAGAACTTGAGCATTTCCATACTCATCAAAGTCTTACCAACATCCGTGTCGGGGATCCTGGCAACACACCATACTACCATGATGAATAGTGATAAACAATGCAGACGCAAAGGAGGACAACACTTGCTCAGATTTTACCTTGGCGAGGCCAAGGGAACGAAATCTGGATGATTGACCGAGAGACATTTAGCACTCCGCTTCTAATGTCCTCCTTGATGTTCTACAACCATAGTCATACTTAAGCATTAACGTGGCCATCAAGTATAGGCCGGGATTTGGGAAGACAAAGAATCCATAAGGAACAACTTCTAAAATAAGTTGCACAACATCCTCATGGAGAAGATGGTAAATTTAATCAGTCAAGATGCTACAATAATAGATCTTCCGGCTAGGTGTGTCGGCCAAAACATCAACCTTGCTAGAGCCTACTTCATAGATCTTGGAAAAGTTCCAACCATCATATCTGCCTAAGATTCAGATCTGGTTGGTAACGGAATATTTTAGATAGCATGTCTGGAAAGAAAATGAAAGTTTGCAACACAAATCGACGAGATGGCGTTGCGAGATTCTCGGGAAATGAACTACGATAGCAAGCTCCAAAACATGAGCAGGTTCTGCTACAAACATGTGAACACGCTGTCCCAGACAAGCATGACCACACGTAGTCTTACAATGAAACACTACCAAGTTCTTGTAGGAAACCATCATTAATGATATCGAAGTCTCCATGCGTGGAAGTCCAATGAATTTATCTTAGAACAGACTCCTTTATCTTGAACAGATCAACCAGTGGCTTGGTGTGCTAGGGACACATATAGAATGGAGGTAAATAATCTACCAAACCATAGAATACTTCGCACGAATGCATGACTGACTTGGGATGATTCCAAGGGAGGTAAAACAAGCTCTCTCGAATTCACGGCGGCAACTTGCATCAAATGCACATGAACTAGAGGAAGTCACTTCTTCCATCCAAGCATAAGCTTCATGAACGGATCACGAAAGCACTGCTTACAAAATTTCCAACACTAGCTTAATGTCCAACAAAGTCATGGAGAAGATAGGGATGTTGTCGATGGGCCCAACAACAATTCATCCTGGTTTCCATGAACATGGAATTCCATAATTATGAGATCAAGTGATAGCATTGTTCAGAACCAAAAGATATAACGGTGTATGCTCGAGGAAAATCCACGAGT
Source organism: Aegilops speltoides (assembly GCA_021437245.1). Taxonomy (NCBI): domain Eukaryota; kingdom Viridiplantae; phylum Streptophyta; class Magnoliopsida; order Poales; family Poaceae; genus Aegilops; species Aegilops speltoides. The sequence continues at coordinate 376,333,439 of CM038142.1, forward strand.
AAGACAACATTACGAACATCGTTGGTTCTGATTTGATTTGAGGATAGCCCACACTCAAATCAAAGTTTGGCAAGACAATAGGTCCAACAACTAGTCACGAGGATCAATCGATGAAAATATCATCTTTCTTCGGCACACATACAAGATATCCCTTAAGATGAACTAAATCGGACAAGCTTCCATCTTCCAACTCTCCAAGTTGTTGTTTAGCTTGACCAACCAGCTCAGCAGTATGCAACACAGATTCTTGGAGAAGGGGTGGTTTATATGAAACCAACTTGATCACGAGCTCAACATAACAGTCAGGTGACAACCTGGTGATACCTCCGAGAAGACATTCGGAAAATCATGAACCACCGTATGTTACTAAGCTCGAGAACAATCTTGCTTCTCAGGCAAGACGATATGATCAAAAGAGCGAGGGATTGACAAAATCCAAACTCAACGACCGAAGAGTGCACCGAAAATAGGGACTAGGTAGCACAATCAACCTTAGGGTGATGATTCAATAATCAACACGCTAAGATTGAGGTTATCGTCCATGTAACTACCAAGCAACGGAGTTGCTAGCAGTATTGATTTCACACACCACGATTCACTTGTCGGCATTCGGGTTACAATAACATGGAAACCGAGGAATGAACAATGATGGCAAGAAGTATCACTGTATCAAGAGTTCATAGGATGGTGTGCAATTCCCATGACATTCTTGATATAAAGATGGTAATACTCCTAGGTAGAACAGAACAAAAATTGGATTAGTATTTGATCTGCGAATTACAACTGCTTTGACCCAATCCTAGAAATGGATGAGGTACTGGAGTTTGTTTCTCCTAGTCATTCTGGAATAGAATGGCTTGACGGACAACAGGAATAATAGGCATCGATGAACACGATTGCACAACTACTCCTGTCTATCAATTGATAGACGAGGGTCAGAAGACAACTAAGAAGGACAACTCAAAAGAACATCTGATTTTCTGGGTTGTGGATGCATAGGTTAGTATGTCGAGCAAGCTCAACATTTCTTCCAGATAACCCATGCAGAAAAGTAGAACTGGCAGAGTCACAATATAACATGGAGAACTCATCGAGAGCACTCCCGTTGTGATCCTTTGATCCAACAAACTTCTGCCATAAGTGGTTCATAGTATTTGGAAGAAGGAAATACCACGGACCTCAAGGACTATCGCAAAGGTTACTAATAACCTAAGGGAGCTAGCAAACGCTATCAACATGAGGTAAGTAGGGTGAATCTCGGGTTCAAGAACCCAGGAATAGAATGACTACTAACTAAATAGCATCATGGGATGCTTTCGAGAATGTTGGCCAGAATGATAAAACTGGGAACACAAAACATTGCTAGATTACTAGGTGACTCCCTAAAACACCTAGGGTCATTATAATAGCTCCAACATATATGTCAAGGCAATAAATTACCTTAACGCACCGGTTAGTGTGCTTATTCTGACCATAAAGGACATCGGAACGGAAGGAAAGGATTTGCAAATGCATCAGACTATTTAGAAACCTGGGATGACTCGGACAGCATAACGGCTGTAAATGCTCAAAAAAGATTTGAGACATTCACAAGGATTTGCATAGTCACTTAACAACATCATATCAAGGTTCTGAGGCCAGCTATGAACATACGGAAGTAGTAAAAATTGAACTGAGATTTGAAACTATCAATTCTATAAGTCTATGGATTAGTAACACGTCAACCTGATAGATAGATGAGAAGGCCTAGTTCTTAATCCCCGTAGAAGAGAAGAGGATGACTCAGATCAGAAGGGCATAAGGTATACGTAGTAAAAAGAGCCTTACGTTCCATCCCACAATCAACCCCCCTACATATAACTAAAGCATTTCTAGACTCAACTTCGACCAGTTTGGCTTGGTAATCGTACAGGCAGTCAGGCTCTGATACCAAAGCAGTCAGGACCCCGACTCAATGCCACATCGATCTAGCAAGTAACACCTCATATCACTTTGCGGCCTCACGCATGGTATTCCCATGGGTGTCGCCTTACCTTTGCCCGGGACCGTTTGCGCCTTTTGGCACACGTATATGATAGTGTCGCTAGCATCCATATGATAAGGAGCCCGGGCTGACATGGCTAGTCGTAAACCCAAAGTGGCACAAACTTACGAGACGAGCATCCATGACCCGACATCGAGCGTGTCGGTCATCGGTAGTGAATCCAGTCTGTAGCACTTTGGGCTAGCGAGACTCGGTGAATCGGGCAGAAGCGGGCTAACAGGACTCCGGTATTCATCGCGTGACATTTCCCGAAGGGACGGACGACGAGAACGAAGAAGGACACATGCCGCCAACCTAAGTGTTCGGAGCAAGAGCAAGCTACCATGGCTCGGTGGAAACACTAGGAGACATTTCCCGGTAAGAGAGGCTACTAAGGATAAACAACTAGATAGTCAGATCCCACACATACCAAGCATTTCAATAACATACACACAATATGCTCGATATGTGCAAATACAACGTGGCATCACAACATGACTCTACGACTCAAGTATTTATTCATTAGGCTCCGAGGAGCAAGATATTACAAACATAGGTCTCATGACCCAACATTCAGAAAATACAAATCAAAGCACATGCGGAAGCTTAACATGTCTGAGTACAGACATCTATAAATGAAAAAGGCTCAGAAGCCTGACTATCTACCAGATCCTGCTGAGGGCACAAGATCGTAGCTAAGGTAACAAGCTAAACGTCGAAGTCCAAGCGGAACTACTAGCGAGGCCAAGTCTCTCGCAAAAAACATAAAATAGGCAAGCGTGAGTACAAATGTACCCAGAAGACTTACATCAGATCTAACTACATATGCATCATTGTCAACAAAGGGATGGTGGGGTTTAAGCTGCAGCAAGCCAGCTTTGACTCGGTGGCTATCCTAAACTACATTTGCAAGTAACTCTTTTGAGGTGGCGCACACGAGTCCACATATTCACCATATCAATACACCACTATGGATCCGCTCCCGTCTCCCTACGAGAACGCCATCCATAGCACTCACGCTTATCTTGCGCATTTTAGAGTATCCACTTTCACTTGTCTATGAACTGTTATAGGCAACCCAGAAGTCCTTTACCGCGGACACGGCTATTTGAATAGATCATATTAACCCTGCAGGGGTCTACTTCTTCATACATGTTTCCACCACTTAGCGTCTGCACACGACATGTGCTCGGCAGACTTCAAGTGAAAGCCGACGTGGGTCTAGACCACGACCTACCTAAACACTCAAGACTCTAGTCCAGGTTTGTCGCCTATTCGGGTTCCATCCATGAGGAGATCCAGCCGAAGTTTCGCTCACAGCCCAAAACGAAGTGTACAGGGTTCCGTGACACCAAACGGGCGCCCGGTATACCCGGCCACGTGCCTACCGCATCACAGCCCACCCCTACGGTCAGCGCTGCGCACGGCCTCCAGCATACTACAAACACCAGAAACTACTTGCAACTCCTGGACAGAGGACAAGGGTGATTAAGAAGTCGACTGGGGTAATATTTCAGGGCCCAATGCATGGTACTAGCTGAATCATGGATCACAAACACAGAACTCAGTTCCTGAGGACGGCTTCAATGAGACAACCCACCATGTACTCCTACATGGCCTCTCGCCGATACCTTTACCAAATTGTGTTCACACTCTTAGCTCACACACAGTAGGACATGTTCATACACCTCTGATTCATCCCGGATGAATCAGACCTGACACAACTCTAAGCAATAGCAGGCATGACAAACAAGCATGAATGAGTAGGCACATCAGGGCTCAAACAACTCCTACTCATGCTAGTGGGTTTCATCTATTTACTGTGGCAATGACAGGTCATGCAGAGGATAAGGGGTTCAACTACCGCAGCAAGTAACAGTTGAATCAATGTTGTCCTAATGCAGTAAAAGAGAGCAGGAGCGAGAGAGTGGGATTGTATCAGAATGAACAAGGGGGTTTTGCTTGCCTGGCACTTCCGAAGATAATATAGCTCTTCATCAGTGTCATCGATCTCATCGTCGAAACCACGTCTATCGAGAGGGGACAAATACCGGCAACAGAGAAGAAACACAATCAATGCAATGCACAATATGATGCATGATCATGACATGGTAAAATGAGTGTGTTGGGCTAATGCAACTACAACCAGATGGGTTTGAGCTATTTTGAACCAAAGATTCAAAGTTCAAACACATTTGTGATCTTAAATAGTGCTTTATCATGTTTTGCACTAAACAGCAAGTTACCTTGTTTAAACATGCATGAAACTGGTACAGATGGATAGATTGGATTTTTCTGATCATTTTTCATATATAAATCTTTGCATTTGGAGTTACAGATTAATTTCTATGAATTTTTGAAGTTTGCAACAATTTCTGGAATTTCCTGTAAAAGAATAAATCCAGAAAAGGGCATTACTGCGTCAGCCTGACATCATCATGACATCAGCAGGTCAACGAGGCACGGTCCAGGTGAAACTTGACCAGTGGGGTCCACTGATCAGTGACCCCGTGTTGTTAGTGACACTGACATGTGGGGTCGGGTCAACTGACGCGTCAGCACAGTCAACTTTGACTGGTGGGTCCCGCGTTATTAAATTAATCTAAACAAAAATAAAACCTGGATTAGTTAGGGCGTGGGGCCCAGGTGTCAGTGAGCTAGGGGGGTTAATTAGGGCGTCATTAGTGGCTAAGTAAGTGCGCCACGTCGGCGCCACCGGAGTTCAGCCGGCGGCGACCAAAACCGTGGCGGCAACTCGCCGGAGTTGCTCGGGTTTCGCGTACAGGCCGCGGTTTGAACCGTGGTTGGTCTCTACTGGTAGCTGGCATTGCACCGCGTTGGCTGGTGGTAGTAGCCGGGCCTGGGATGGCTGGGGTCGACGGCGGCGAGCTCAGAAGCGGCGGCCGGCGTTCGGACAGGGTTGGGTTCGGCGCTGCAGTGCACGGGAGGATGGACTGGTGTGTGCTACGAGCTCCTGGTGAGGTGTGGAGCACGGTTCCGTGCTCGAAGGTGAGCTACGATGGCCCTGGTCGCGACAACGATGAACCACGGCGGCGGTGAGTTCACGGCTCCGGTGACTCGGGCGGCTAGAGGTGCGTACGAGCATGGGGAGCAGGGGAGAAGAAGGTGGAGCTCACAGCGGGGTCGGAGATGGTCTCAACGAGCTCGGGGACGCGGAGATGGCGGCAAATCAACGACGGCGATCCTCGGTGGACGAGGAGGGGAACGGCGGAACTGGCAACATCCAGGGCTTCCGGCGCCTTCTGTCTTGGTGAGGAGGAAGAGGGGGACGAGACGGGGCTTCTTGGCGCGTCGGCGAGGCGAGGGGAGCACGGTGGCTGCGGCAATCGGCGTCGGCGGTGATGGTGGCATGTCGGTGGTGCTGCGGGAGAGAGCAGAGGAGAAGGAGGGATCCAGGGAGAGTGAGAGAAGGTCGAGGGTTGCGTGGCGTCGTCCAGACGCGTCGAGGAGGAGCCAGACAGGCAGGGAGGGAGGAGGTGGCCGCGCCGTGTAGCTGCGCGCGTCGGGCACGCGCCCTCGCCATCTTGGCCTTGAGGAGGAAAGCGACAGGAGCGCTGGTGGGCTGGGCATTTGCTGGGCTGCACAGTGTTGGGCTGCGGGTGGGCTGCCAGGTAAGCTCAGGTAAGTTTCTGCTCTATTTTACTTTTCTTCTGTTTTCTATTTTCTGCTGTTTGTTTTGATTTGATCTAAATACCAAATCAATTTTAAACTTCATGAGAATAATTGTGTAAGCTAAGTGGTCTTGTCCAAAGCCACACAACAATTTTCAGAATTATTGAACATATATTTGTTATATAACAAATATAGATCCAATTCAAATATTTATTGGATTAATTCAAAAGCCCAAAATAATTGTTTCTGAGATTCTAAAATATTGGTTTGAATTTTATCCCTTGCCAATATTTTTATAGAATAACATGAACATTTTCTTGGACCCATTAATGGGATTTAAATGTTGGTTATTTTTTTGAGGTTTTCTGAGGCTTTTGAAAATTCCTCAATTCAAATTTCATTTGAATTTAAACATGATGCACACATGGAAGCTAACATAGGTCAGGCCAGAACTAGGGATGTGACAGGCCCGTTGATGCCTGTACTAAGCTTTCGACCTCTTAAAGGCCCATGATATCAGTGGGCCAACTAAGGCCCGAGATATGTATCGGCCTGGTAATGACCCGTGAGCTAACTGGGCCCAAAAAGGCCCGATCTACATTTCGGCCTGCTGAAGGCCCGTCGACGACTAGTGAAAATTGAGGCCCAACATGCATTTTGGCCTGCTAAAGGCCCGTGGTTTCATCTCGGCCGTAACGAGCCGATACAATATCCACTTTGTTAATGGCCCAACGCTACAGGCCAAACTAAGCTACTGGTCGACAAAAGACCCAACTAAAATATAGGCGATTATGCGTTTGGGCTGGCGCAATGTGTGAAGGCCCCAATCATTCGAGCCCAAGAAAGACGCAGGCCGGCCCAATTATGGCCCGCTAAAAACCTGGCCCGTTAGAGTCGAATGTTTCGGCCCAGTCGACTACATCTGATTTTTTTTCAGATAGCGAATGATGGCAGTAACTAGTAGGAATTAAGAACAAACCTACTCTATACAATAAAGAAATTACGACATAGTAACTAAGAATAAACCTACACTATACAATAAAGGATTTAAGGTATATTACATCCATTGGGCATCGAAGTTCGCCACCAGTGATCATAAAGCGCAACGAAGAAGCAGATTACAAAAACTGGGCACCATTGCAGCGTAACAAAATAATACTGAACCGAGACCACTTCCAAGACAGTTCAAGAAAGGTTAGCCTTGCGGGGGAACTGCTACGCAAGCTGCCGAGCAAGGCTGTGAGACCGGCCTAGCATGTCGGTCATAGCTTCCAGGTGTAGCTATTTAGCGATGAGGTTCTCATTGGTGTTCTCCGCAATCTTTCTTAGAGATAGGACTTCAAGTCGAAGTTGAGTTGCAGAATGCCTTTCTGCTAGAACTTGGGACTGAAGAAGTTGAACTGATTAAGACAACGAATTCTGTGAGCTTGTCTGACTGTTAGTCTCAAGTAACTTGAACACTACATCAAGACAATACTTTGGGGTTGTCTCGCTAACTTCAAGACGTTTTGCCTTCTTTGCTGCAATATATGTTGGGTTTGCCTCACAGCCTTCAGCAGACTTGTGCATGCCATCAGGCATATCACCCTGAAACAAAGCAGAGAGATGACAGGTTTTGCACGTGTATAAAAAAAGATGATAACTATGTTGTCAATTCCATCCAATTTCAAATTAGAAAATAAAGAGTAAGTTCAAAATATCAATAGCATAATTTGGCATTGTTCATAATGCGGGGAGCTTCACCACACTACTGGATTACCATGTCAACATAACAAGCATAGATGAAGGGCAAAGAAAATCATTTTCTATTTTGGATAATGTGCATGGCATGTTGTTCATATCATCAGCTACATCAGTAAGATAAAACAGGAGATGACAAGGTGCAAACGTGGGCTGCTTCACCACACACTGGATTATAGATCCACAAAAACAAGCATACATATAGGGAGTATTAAGTAATGTGCATGGTATGATTAAGGAATTTGGTTTTACAAGTAAAACTTAGAACTTACGGTTCTTGCGAACATGCATTTTGGTAGAAACAGCAAACTAAACAGTAGTAAATGATAGGGAGTATGAGCAAATTAAACAGTAGTTGAGGATAAAGGCTTTAGAAGGACTGACTTACATTAAGAGTTGACACCGGCTTTATAATGCCCTTCTCCATGTCAAGGGAAGGATAACTCAAGAATTTTAGCACAGAATCTTCTTCATAAGCATTGCATGTACTCTACATTTTGTAGAGAGTAATTACATATATGATAATACTGGAAGGGATAGAGGATAATGAAGATAAGATGCAGATTGATGCTACATAATCAACTACCAATCCCTGGAAGTACAAGCGTTATAGGACAAAATGTACTGACAAGAGCAATGGGCTACACTTCTGCATTGGCATTGTCTGTGTACTCTACTTGTTGGTAAGATTAAATATAGATATGATCTTTTTTAGTAAATGGTGGGCGAGGTAGATAAGATGCAGAATGCTACAAAATGAACCAATCCCTCTTCCCATAATACAGGAGTATTTTGAACACTGGTGTACTGTACAAAATGTTCTTGTATTATGGGACGGAGGGAGTAGCTGTTAATGTAAGTACAATGATAGACCACATTCAGTCCTTACAAGAGGATTGCAGAGCTAAAGCTCTTCAAAAGCATTGGGTTGATTCTAAATTTATATAAGAGTCCATACGGATCTTATAATGTCCACCAAATGGACGATTACGAGGCTAACATGTGCAGTGATGCTACATAATCAAACAGCTATGAAAGTAAGTATGGTCATACAGGCAAGAGGTACTCACAAGAGCAATGCGATTATGCGATATAGTTGCGAGATTCTGGTCCCTTGAGCGAATGTTCTTACGCTAACAATTTTCGTACAAGTGAGACATTAAGGCAAATGCAGAAATGTAGTTCAAATTGTGATGTGATATCATAGACAGTACCTTACGCTGCAGCCGAGACCAATGTGTAACAAGATTATTCCAGTCACCGTCGGATAAATGTAGCACCGGAGACTTTACAAAAATTTCATTCAGAAGCTTGCCATCGAAGTGCGCTTGCCTCAGGTAGGAACGATACTTCATCAATGAGTGCTTGAAAAGCGCAACCAACCCTTGCTTGTCATCACATTCTAGTTTGCTCCTCACCTATTTAAAAGAATGAGATCTTGTGTCTTCTGTCAGCAGAAACATATGCAGTAATGACCATGAATAACATTAGTACATTACTTACGCGTAAGTTGCGGAGGAAGACTGGAAATTGTTCGTGTCACGTATAATCTTTCCATGAAGGAAAGATCGCACAAAGTTCCCGACAACAACATAAGCTTCATCTTCTAAACTAGGAAGAAATGGAACAAGGGTCCTATTTGCTGCAATTGGGGCTCTCTACGGTTGAAAAGGTTTTGGCAACCGGATTTGGTGTACTCTTTGCTGGAATGGGGTTTTGCGCCAGTCTGGTGGTGCTATGTCAACCGACATAATCATATTGTTTGCTGCAGTTGGGGTCTGCTGAGTTGGGGCATCAGAAATGACCAGTGTAGTAGGGCTAGAGTCTGCTAGAGTTGGGGTGTTTTGTGGGTCAGGTGATATTGCAACTACACCTAATGGGCTATTTGATTTATCAGGTGCCACTACCTTTTCCAAATACTTTGTGTCGGTGTCAAAACCGGCGGATCTCGGGTAGGGGGTCCCGAACTGTGCGTCTAGGCGGATGGTAACAGGAGGCGAGGACACAATGTTTTACCTGTTTCGAGCCCTCTCGATGGAGGTAATACCCTCGTCTGCTTGATTAATATTGATGATATGGGTAGTACAAGAGTAGATCTACCACGAGATCAAGGAGGCTAAACCCTAGAAGCTAGCCTATGGTATGATTGTTGAGATGTAATGTTGTGTCCTACGGACTAAAGCCCTCCGGTTTATATAGGCACCGGAGAGGCTAGGGCTACAGAGAGTCGGTTACAATGGTAGGAGATCTACATATCCGTATTGCCAAGCTTGCCTTCCACGCCAAGTAAAGTACCTTCCGGACACGAGCCGGAGTCTTCAATCTTCTATCTTCGTAGTCTAGGAGTCCGGCGGATATTGATAGTCCGGCTGTCCGGACACCCCCTAGTCCAGGACTCCCTCAGTAGCCCCTGAACCAGTCTTCAATGGCGATAAGTCCGGCGTGCATAATGTTCGGCATTGCAAGGCGGGTTCCTCCTTGAATAATCCGAGAAGATAATGAACACCGTGATAGTGTCCGGCTCGCAAAATAATTTCCACATTCCAAGCGTAGAGAATAAAACATATACACGGATCAATCTGCGACGTATTATGCGGCATGACATCACACCGCACCAAGCCCTTGTTTGAATTCTTGTACCACTTGACACGTTTAGCGGCGCGTTTCCTTGGCACGTCTGTCGAGCGGATCGTTTTCCCTTTTCCGGGATTCTCATCAATACGTGCGTGGGTAACCCAACGCGCCATTGATGGTGGCGCGGGAGATGGCGAGTTTTACCAGGCGGTGAGGACACATAGTTTTGTCCGCCTATATATAAGGGATAAGGATTTACCTTCTCACCTACACCTTCTTCCTCCTTTGCTCATCCATCCTGCGAACCCAAGCTCCAACGCTCAAGCTCGCGCATTCCGCCTCGACCCTTCTCCGAACATGTCCGGAGGGAGGCAAGTGGATGGCCTCCACCGCCAAGGAGGAGGACATCACCAAGCTTCTTGCGACGCGGGATACCTTTCCGGAGACATCAGCGATCGGCCGCCCGACGCGGGCAGCTCGTTCCTACCCCAGACCTCACGAGAGGTTGTTTTCCTTCCCCACTTCCTCCGCGGATGGGCTTTCCTCTCCATCCATTCGTCCGGGGATCATGTTCTACTACGGCCTGGATTTCCACGATCTGGCGCCAACCGTCCTCAACATCTCGGCGTTTATCGTGGTGTGCGAGGCCTTTCTCGCATCCGCCCCACTTCGCTGTGGCTCAAGACCTTCAACGTCAAGCGAAGGTTGTGAAGGGGCACGCAAGCGGAATCTTGAGGCGCTATGTTGGGCAAGTTGCCCAACGTCCCTTAACTAGAAGGGACCTTCGTGGACTCCGTCATGGGGTGGCAATCGGGGTGGTTCTATATCACCGAGCCGCGCAAGCCCGCATGGGCGGCGGCCCCCGAATTTAGATCTGGAATCCCTACACAGCTCACCTCCTGGAAAGAGAAGGGCTTGCAGTGGGGTGATCCGATGGAGGTGATGGGACTTCGAGACTGCATCAAGAAGCTAGTGAGCAATGGGCTCCGGCTCGTCGACGTGGTCCAGGTCATGCTCCTCCGGCGGATTCTCCCATGCCAAGAAAGGGCATTTAATCTGTGGGAGTTTAATCCGGAACAGCACCAGGCGTTAAGCGGGCTCTTGATACAACGTCTGAAGGTGCACGGAGGGTGCTGTTCAAGAGCGCCGATCTTGCATCCGCCATCAAGACCGCGGATTCAGCTTGCGATCTCCGGTGACGGGTAAGTGATTCGACCCCATTACGGGACACTTGTAGTAATTAGATTGACTCTAGCGAGGTTTTCAATCTGCCTCTTCCTTTGACAGGAATGGATGGAGAAGGCCGAGCTGCTTATCAGTCCGGCTCCCATGCCAGAAGACAGTGGATGCCCATTTAGCAAGGCTGCTGGTTCTGGCACCGTACGTGGTGCCGGAGAAGAAGGCCAAGAAGGTGGCCGCGGGGACTCGAAAGAGTTCCCACAATCAAGCGTCTGACGACGACGACGAGGACTCCTCTCTCGAAGACGACGACGAGGAGGAGGAGTACTCTCTCCCGGAGGAGGGAGAGAAAAAGAGGAAGGCCTCCCCAATCGGGGCGGCCGAAGGGTCCAAGAGGGGGAGAACTATCCCCCCGGACAGTTTCGCCAACATCAGTGTTGGTGAGGAAGAGTGGCCTCCAAGGGCCCGGCGTCCGGCAAGATCGTAAGTATTCGGATCATTCATATGCTGTATTATAGTATGTCACGCAATGTCCTTCTAATGCCGCATTGTATCCTTAGTCCGGCCGGTGACGACATTCCCGACTCGATGAGCGGGTCGTTGGCGCCGTCGGATGTAAATTCCATCCCGACTGCCTCTACCCCACGCGCCGAGGACGACGAGGCGGAATCCTGAGGGGACGCGCCAGAGGAGGCTCGGGGCGCCGTCGAGCAACCCGGACTTTGTGCGGACTCTACCCGTAAGCGGTTCGAGGTCCGGCAAGCAGCCCCTCGAAGAGGGCAGGACCGTGGCGCCGGCCTCCGTCCAACCGGAGGCACCAGACAACCTGCTGGAGGCGCTCAAAGGCACCTCCATCGAGGAAGAACACCGCACTCTCATGAGTGCGGTGATTGAAAGGTCCAGCTCACCAAGGGCGGGCTGACCGAATCTGCAACAGCCTTCTAACAAAGCTTTGAGGTAAGAAGGTTAAAATTAAGTAATATAATACCGCATAGACAAGAGCCTCGATGCTTAGTCCGGTGTTCGAAAGAAAAGCGGACTAAGGATCTTTAACAAGACATCTGCAGGGTTTCTAAGATATGTCAATATGGGTTTGCAGGCTCTTGTGTTGACCTCTGCCGCGTTAACAGCGGAGGTCGAGGCGCTGAAGAAGGACCTTGAGCGATCGGAGCAAGAGCTCGGCCATGCCAAGAGGCAGCTCAAGGAAAAAGAAGGTTAATAACACCACTTTAAATATGCACCTTACAGAAAAGGGGTCTTGGTTGCGAACAAGATTAACAAGGATAATATGTGCAATGCAGGGCCACTAACGAGGTGGCAGCCACGAAGGATGTCGTGTCCATGGCGAGCATAATCGCCACCCGAACGGATGGCGAGAGAAAAGCAAGCGGCGCTGGTGGCGGAAGTTCGGCAAGAGCTCCGTGCTCGTGAAAAGCATGAGAGTTTGGGCGTGACTCCAAGACTTCGAGTCCGAGCTTGCCTCGGCTCTCGATAGGGCCGAGTCCGCCAAGGCCGAGGCCCGAGGGCCCATATGGAAATAGAGGACATGAAGAAGATAGCAGCGGGTAAGGCGTTTTTCATGCAGAGCAAGCATGTTAATGTAAATTGTCGGATACTTACCCGAATTCGGAGCTCTCCAGGGGCATTTGCAGATCTGCTGCGTAGTGCGTCTGATGCCGCTGCGTTCTATCGTGGCGAGGAGGGGAGCTCAATGGAGAAGGTCTTCTGGTCTCAGTACGCTAAGGCCGGCCATCCGGTGCCCCCAAGCGACCAGCTGAAGCAGCTGGTCGAACTCCACAAGGTAGCTGAGGAGGCCATGAAGGGCCTCACAGTCCGGCTATGGCCCGGGCAGGCCATGCCTGGCAGCTACTTTGGCCTAGTGCGGCGGCTAGTTGATGCATGCCCAAGGTTGGATGTGATCGAGCGATCCGCCTGCATTGAAGGCGCTCGTCGAGCCCTTGCCCGCATAAAGGTGCAATGGGGCAAGCTGGATGCGGAGAAGCTTCTCACGGATCCGCCGCCGCCGGGCAAGGAGCACCGTCGCCGGGCGATATTATAAAGTTGTCTGAAGGGAGCCCGCGATATCGCGGATGAGTGCCCCTTAATGTAATCCTTGAGTGAACTTCGCTGTGTGTTTATCACATGCGCCAAAACTTCGTTTATATGCGCCATGAGCAACGCTTTGTTGAATTTAAAATATTACCTTCATGCGGCCGTTTGTTAAATCGAGAGATGGCAAGTCGTTGGCTTCACCCCCAAGCCACGAGTCTTTGGGGTGTTCGGTGATAAACTTGAGCACTCTTGTTCCCATCTTTGGGTCCATCTAGGGAGGCGCTCAACATGACGAACAAGGCGACCGGACTTATAATGCTTGAACACTCTCACTTAGCCATAGAATTCTATAATTTTAAATTTTGGCGAAGCCCCTGGTATTCGGAAGACCGAATCCGGGGCGCTATCCACGCCTTCGTCGGACATCATCCGGAACTTCGCTCGAAGCGGCATGAGTCTTTAGGGACCCGAAAAGACCTCTCGAACAGCGACCAGTCTCTCACCTTATCATGCCGGTCGTTTTAGCTTTCTCCATCGAGGCGTTAACCCGGCTCAACCGGGCGCAATCGCATGGTTCTCCTAGTGCTACCTTAGCCGACGGAACGGGCGTAAGGTACCAAAACATAGGAGCAGGCAAACCCAACTATTGACCCCGGACATGATTCGAGCTGATTCATATAATGCTATAAGTTCGGGTGCCGCACTTGTGAAAGTGTTCGGACTTAATCACACCGTAATATGGGGAAATGAAGCCCTGGTGTATTCGGCCGTACCAAAGTATCTGGGTGCAATATGTCATATAGTGAACATTTGTAAAGGATAACGCAATTGCCATGAAAAGGTAATAAACTTGCAAAAGGGAAGTGCTGCGTTATTTATGAAAGAAGGTCTCGCTAATAAAGCGGACTGATACAAATAATCACGGTAAGCAAGGCATTTGGACTAAATTAACATGTCTCCCTCCGTGGATAGGCTGCGAGACTTGGTGTATGTAATTGAATTTGATGCTCGTAATGAGACCACCGAGTGTTAAATGCAGCCTTCTTTGTTCCTGATCGTTGTATCGTGAGTTCGGCAAGTTAAGCGTCGGACAGGCTTCGTTAATGGAGTCTGTGTATGCAAAAGAAGAAAAGATAAAAACAAAGCCAAGGGGGCGTCGCATGAGCCCCTGTGTGGTCGAGCCGCACTCGTTGGTCCTTGTGGTTAAGCCCCTCCCTGCGCCCATGGTATCTCCAAAGCGTAATGATGTCTGCGAGTGTTATTCTAGTGATCATCTTGCGGGCACGGTTGGGGCCGCATTACTCTGGCGATGCTCGGTCGCGCTAGGTGGTCTTGGTTGTTGTTGCTCGGGCGTGTTTTAATGTGTCGGCTTTTTAGTTGCGGACTAGAGAATTGCCGTGAAGGCTGCTCTGATTACGCCGCGAGCCGCTATATGTTCCTCCGTTCGGAGGAGCGTTCAATATTCCCATTGACCGTAATGACTCCACGAGGGCCCGGCATCTTGAGCTTTAGGTATGCATAATGCGGCACCGCGTTGAATTTTGCAAGCGCGGTGCGTCCGAGCAGGGCATGATAGCCACTACGGAGCGGGACTATATCGAAGATTAACTCTTAACTCGAAATTATCCGGGATCCGAAGACCACTTCGGTGTGAGAGCACATGCGGTTGGCTTCCACTCCTGGGATGACACCTTTAAAGGTTGTCTTAGTGGGTTTCATCCTGGATGGGTCTATGCCCATTTTGCGCACTGTGTCCTGATAAAGCAGGTTCAGGCTGCTACCGCCGTCCATCAGGACTCTTGTGAGGTGAAATCCATCGACGATTGGGTCTAGGACCAATGCGCGAATCCGCCATGGCGTATGCTAGTCGGATGGTCTCGTCGATCGAAAGTGATCGGACGGAGGACCATGGATTGAACTTGGGCGGCGCTCCATCGCATAGACGTCCGTAGTCGCGCTTCCTCTCCCTCTTGGGTATATGGGTCGCGTAAATCATATTCACCGTCCGCGCTTGCGGGGAAACCCTTCATCCTCTGTTGTTCGGCGGCGGGTCTCTTCCTCGTCGTCGCTATTTAGCCCTTGTCATTGTGTTCGACAATTAACTTGCCGACCTGCTGAACACCCAACAATCTCTATTGGTGTGATTAGCTGGCTTTTCGGGTGCATGTATCGGCATGGCGGTCGAGTATTCATCCAGATTGGGCGGGCCCGGAGTTGTTCTTTTAAATGGCTTCTTCCATTGACCGGGTTTGGAGCCTCGGAATCCGGCATTGACTGCCGTATCCTCTTTGTCGTCGCCGCTAGTACGGCATTTGTTTTTGATTCGACGTGACCTGCCGTGATTGTCCTTGGTGTCCGGACTGCCAGAATTTTTGCGGAGATTATTGCTGCGGGCTAGCCAGCTATCCTCTCCCGCGCAAAAGCGGGTCATTAACGATGTGAGGGCTGCCATGGATTTCGGCTTCTCCTGCCCCAGGTGCCGGGCTAGCCATTCGTCCCGAATGTTGTGTTTGAAGGCTGCAAGGGCCTCCGCATCCGGACAGTTGACGATTTGATTTTTCTTCGTCAAGAATCGTGTCCACAACTGTCGGCGATTAAATGCGGCTGCTGAATAATGTGGCTTAGGTCATCGGCGTCGGTGGTCGCATGCGTATGTACCTTGGAAGTTATCAAGGAACGCGGCCTCGTGTCTTCCCAACACCCAATCGACTTCTTGGGCAGGCTGTTAAGCCAATGCCGAGCTGGTCCTTTAAGCTTGAGTAGGAGATATTTGATGGCGTGCGAGATCGTCGCCATGGGCCATATGATGTGGAGAAGATAATCTTGATCCACACCGCAGGTCTGTTGTACCATCGTAAGATTCAATGTTCACGGGTTTGAACCCTTCGGGATCGATGATCCATTACTTCATCGATGAAGCATAACGGTGTCTGGCGCCCAGTATTGAGCAATATCGCGACGCAGCTCGAGGGAGAGATGTCTACTGTGTTCGGCCCGGCCGGCGTTATGTCCGTAGCGACGGTATTCGTCGTGGGGTCGTAGGGCGCCCATGTGATCCATAGATGGATCTGGATTGCCTTGCTTTGTCCTCCAAGATGTCTCGCAAGTCCAACGCGTTCCTTTTGGCCGTACTCTGGATCGATGTCGAGTGCGGTCTTGGCTGGGGCCTTGAATGCCTCTCTGTCGCGACCACGGGCGGTCGGTCACCATGTCGTCGCTGGTGATAAAGGTATGTATGCTTCCTCCTCTAATCGGGGGAGCAGCTTGCGTCTTGGGTAACTTTTGGAGGGGAGTTCGAGTTTATACTCTTCGGCCGTGAGGACCTCGGTCCATCGATCGGCTAGCAGATCTTGATCAGCTTGAAGCTGTTGCTGCTTTTTCTTTAGGCTATTTGCCGTGGCTATGAGCCCATGCTCAAGCGCTCTTGTTCGACGGGATCCTCGGGTATGACGAATTCATTATCGTTGAGGCTCGCCGTCTTGGAGGGAGGCATATAGTTATCATCCTCAACCCCTTAAATGCGCATACATCGTGAGGGCTTGCTTCTGCGTCCTCCCCGCGCTGTGTCTTGCGGGAGGGATCGTCTTCGGCACTCTCTGGAGTGTTATTGTCTCCGTGCGGATTCTCCATTCTTGTTGTGGCGGGATTTAGGCGGCGCCCGGCCGGCCGCCGGCGTTTAGGCTGCTTCTTCAAAGAATCTTCCTCCGCTGCTTTTTCGCCATCCCTTCCTTTGGGGTATCCACCATGTAGGCGTCGTATGACGAGGTGGCCTTCCGGTGTCCGTGGGCGCTGGTCTGATCGTCTCGGCATCATCGTCCATAGCGTCGATGTCCTCGAGTCGTAGTCTAGCATGTCGGTTAGATCCTCGGCAGTGGCTACAAAGTGGGTGGTGGGTGGGCTCGAATTTCTTCGTCGTCCGAACTCCAACCGTCACAGCCATAGTCCGGCCAGATTCTCTGATAGCGAGAGATGCTTCAGGGAATTCAAGATATCGCCAAAAGGCGAGTGTTGAAAGATGTCCGCGACGGTGAATTCCATGACCGGCGCCCAATCTGGCTTAATTGGCGGGGGCGCGGGAGGCTCGGAGTCCGGCGAGGAGTCCGGCGTCTCGAGATCACTAGTTTCGCAAGGGACAAAATCGGTATTTGGCTCCATCGCTGTAGATGTTGAAGCCCCCGGGGCGGCGTCTATCCACCGACCCTTGTCATGGGCAATCGGCTCCGGGCAAGTAGCCGGGGCGAATTCAAGTGCGGCCACCAAAGCACTGTCCGTGGCAGAGTCGATCATGCCCATCGTCGCGATCTTGTGGCGCTTAGCTATGGGCTCGAGTCCGTCGAAGATCAAGTCTCCGCGGTCATCGGCCGTGAAGTTTAAACTTCGAATCGACTGACGGCCGGGCGTAGCTTCGATCTGCTCGGATGGCCAAGAGAGTTGGCCCGCAGCAAAGCCGCCCGAATCTGAAGATCAGTCCGGGAGAAAAGTATCACCACGACAGCGTTGAAGGTTGAAGAAGCCATCGAGCCTATCGGTGGCGACGGAGGAACTCTCAATGAAAGCACCAATGTCGGTGTCAAAACCGGCGGATCTCGGTAGGGGTCCCGAATCGTGCGTCTAGGCGGATGGTAACAGGAGACGAGGACACAATGTTTTACCTGTGTTCAGGCCCTCTCGATGGAGGTAATACCCTCGTCTGCTTGATTAATATTGATGATATGGGTAGTACAAGAGTAGATCTACCACGAGATCAAGGAGGCTAAACCCTAGAAGCTAGCCTATGGTATGATTGTTGAGATGTAATGTTGTGTCCTACGGACTAAAGCCCTCCGGTTTATATAGGCACCGGAGAGACTAGGGCTACACAGAGTCGGTTACAATGGTAGGAGATCTACATATCCGTATTGCCAAGCTTGCCTTCCACGCCAAGTAAAGTACCTTCCGGACACGAGCCGGAGTCTTCAATCTTCTATCTTCGTAGTCTGGGAGTCCGGCGGATATTGATAGTCCGGCTGTCTGGACACCCCCTAGTCCAGGACTCCCTCACTTTGCTTGTGCTCCTCCACGATCAGCAATCGCCCTCTTCCTTTTGAACGTCTGATACACAAGAACAACATTTGAATGGATAAATATGGTATGATGACAGATGGAATATGTACTGAAAATGGATAGGCAGGGCGTATTCACATACACGATGTGTAAACTAAGCTAATGGCAGTTCAACAAAGTAGAAGCAATGCAAAGCATCAGTTGCAAGATATGTGCAAGCAATGTAACCTTGGAAAGTTATAGCAAGTACCTTGATGGGTGAATAAGATAGGGCATCTTACTCTGACTCCTCCACTAGGGAGCTACATTGACTTAGGTCTCCCTCTAGCTCAGAATCACTGTTAGGATCATATTCTGAGCATGAATCTGTAGGTGGAGAGCGCTTGCATTGCATTGCATCCAGACTTGATTTCAGTCCCTTAATGCCAAGTTTGACAGCCATGGCATTGTTCTGCTTTATTCTTTTCATGCGTGCAAGCTCATAATCATTATGATGCTGTTCAGAATCTGAGATTCATGAAAACATAAAAAGTAGTCAGATTATCTATGGAATGCATTGCGGATTCAACTCGAAGAGTGTCTCCCTATAAACCCCTGCATATGCAAAGTTCACCTCCCCAACCGTGCTGACCAGACCACACACAGAAATACAAACCCCTTATGTCTCTATAACAGGCTGGCACACATTTCAAAACTGAAGTAGGAACATTAGAACCATATGAAATTCGTATTTGAACAAATAAACTAAGCAATTATGAGTGGCATAATGTTTAGCTTCAAGGGTGGAGTGTTGGTCGTGTGACACAAAGCAAGTAGGCAGATTGTATTCCATGTAAAAGATCGAAACCTATGAAAAAGCTTGAAATGACACTTTCTTTCTATACAATGCAGTGTTCGTTGCCCACACATGATGGAAGAGATCACATAGAGAAATACTATTCACTCATGTCTACGATTCCAGTATTTAGAAACAGGTGGTCCACCCTAAAAGAATATTGACAACAAATATGACAAGGCAAGCATAGATGTAGTGAATCAATCATTTACTTGTGAGCTTACTAGGACAAGTATGCGAATTGTAGCTGCGATGAGACCGTCCAAAATCTGAATGAAGAAGTTTGTCTAGCACTTATTGTTTGCAACTAATCGACGTGAATAATTGGATATCATATTGAATGAGTAAGAAAGACAAGTAAAATTGTCAACAAACCTGGCTTGCAGTAGTAATCTGGGTCAATGTCACTACGACCAACAATCCAAAATTACTAGTGTGCATTAGAGGGCGAATTTTGAAAACCCTGGGAAATTTAGAGGTACTAAAGATTACCGAAATACATCTGAACCATTAAGTGTAGGTAGCACTGAGCACACAACAAACCCTAATGACAGTCTTGCCTAATAAGTAATGAATCAATTAGAAAATGGGTGATGAGGAGTGGCTGCTGAGTGTTGAGGACGTATCTCAGGATAAATCGGGTTGGCTTGGTGGGTGTTGCACGCCTGAGCCCTAAATGGACTGGGAAGGTAGGCACGGCGGCGTGCCCGGGCAGCGGTGACGCTGTTGGGCGAGCGGCTCCTGGCCTCCTGTTAGTCCGGCGTCTCTGCCTAGAGTCATGCCGTCCGGGGATGGCAAGTCGCCGGCGAGGCGGTAGTGAAGCAGTAGAGATCGAAGCGCAAACAAAGCGAGGAATCGAGGCCTGGGATGACCCAAAATCCCAGGGTGTGCTGGCCCACAGTGGGCACCCTGTAGAGATACACACCCGAGTGGCGAACATGCATTTTCGAAACTAATTTAGGAACATTTAGCTGACCAATTAAACAACACTATTTTAATAATATCATATTCGTATTTGAACAACTAAGCTTGTTTAGCTTGATGGGTGGAGCGGTGTTATTATGACACGAAGCACGTATTCTGATCGTATATTGATTATAAAAGGGGGAAACTCTAAGCATATATTTTTAGCAAAAGAGGGTTTCCCCTTCGATTTCTATTAAACAAACCACCACGGAACCAACATGATCAATTAAACCCTAAGCATGATCAATTAAACCATACTATGGCTGTGTCATGGCAGATTTGAAGCTGCAAACCGGAGAATTGATATTTAGCATCCATTGTTTGCTTCAAACTAAGAACTAAATTCTAAGAGCTGAAAATAAAGTATAGTAACCAAGTTAAGATCTATTTTCTGGTTGAGATCAAAAAGTTGAGGAGATATGAAGTACCACTTCTCTTGCAGCGCTGTGTAGGCATCTGGGGTGCGATGGCTGTCGGTGGCGTTGAAGCAGATCTGCGACGGTAGACGGGTGCATCGGGGGATAAGTCCCATTGCGGTGGAAGAGAAGGTCGTGTGAGCGGCCCCGGCAAAGAGGACGACGGCGCCGATGAAGCGAGATGACACGATGCAAGGCTACTGGTCCGTCGCCATGGATGAGAAACGTCCATCTCTAGCAGTGGACGACGCAGTCTTGGTAGGCACTCTGGCATGGTGGAAGACGGTGGCGATGGATGTGGTGGAGGACAGCGGCGATGGATGGGGTGGTGGACGGAGGCTGGTGTGGGGATGGGGTGTTCTAGTGCGTACGGTGTATGAATGGGAAAATGAAGGGAGAGGTACGGGAAACCATGTTTTTGGGACACGCCTGTCTGAAATATGTGGAAGTTACGAACTTAGCCCTCGTTTAAAATTTGGACGTCTCGTCGATTGGGGATAGAACGGTAATCTCGCATGTCGCCAATATTTGCCCAGAGCGATTTCGGGCGAGGAGAGGGTGGTTGGCGCCCACGGTGTATGAACGGGGCTAACAGGTAGGGCGGTTGTGTCACGTCTGAGTGAAGTTACAAACCTGCCCCTATTGAAAATATTTGCCTACATCGATTTCGGCCGAGTCGAGTTTGTTCTGCCGCCCACCGTGTATGAGTGGGGAATGGAGGGAGAAACAGAGGTCTTTTAGACTAGCTTGAATCAAATGTGTTTTGCCGCCCATGTTTGACGCCCACCGTGTCGGAATGGGCTCAGACACGGTCGTGTCACGTCTAATTGAAGTTACTAACCTACCCCTATTTAGAGCAGTGGATATCGGGCTGATGGATTGTCCGTGTACTGGGTAGACAGTAATTTCAATCTCCCAAACACTTGGCTTCGGGCAACCGACGTGGGAGTGGACATTTTGCCGCTTCTTTCGAATTTTGGAACAATAAGTATCCACGTTTACCCTGGCAACTAAATTCGAATCCATTTTGTATTCCTATATGAATCTTTATAAATCATTCTATGTGTTTTTATATATCTTCAAAAGGATGACAAAGAAGTATTCCACTATCATATATGAATATGGTTTACAAATGCCGATACTCAAATTCAGAAGCTAGAATCCAGTTTAAGGTGAATTCGAATATTTGGAACACTTCATGTCCAACTCAAATGTCACACGTAGCATAATGTGTACTCCCATTTAGATATGTACACAAGCGATGTATCAAGATTCAAATACCGAGTCAATCAACCAAGAATGTATAGAACAAACAGACATATAAACACTTATAGAGTATATGGATCAATAATATCAACTAACATACATAAGCCAGGCCGCTGTACTTTTTTTTGGCTACAACAGTATCCTTTTTTAGCCAGCATCTTGGCCCTTTCCGATGCGTGCCACTTATGGTCCATCTATACTACTACTATTGTTGAATGCACATTCAGCCCAATTGGCATATTTATAGGTCTGGCACAACAATCCAAAAGAAATGTCTCCGAGTCTTATCAATTAATACAGACTTGTGCTCAAATAAAATTACAAACCAAAAAAAACAATTATTACATGATCTCTAAAACAAATGGTGTGATTGATTACATGAACAGACAACACAAAGGTTATTCAACGATGGAAAGAACATTTCACCTATGATTTACCAAGTAGGAATTTAATTTCCTTTTTTCCTTCAGGACCTTAACAATCTGGTCAGTCTCAGCTTGCTTCGTTTTGAAATCCACCAAATATTTAATGGTTGTCTTGAGAACTGCTTGTGATTGTGCTGTTTGCTTCCTCAACATGTCAACTTCATCTCTAAGTGCAGAAGAAGAATCTCTTTCTACCACTAGTTTAGCCTCTAGAGCATCAACAGTTGGCAATTCATAATACACGATTGGGCCGGTGCCATTGCTATGGGATGATGCAACGTCCATGGGGACCTCGCTCTTTGATCTTGGGCTAACCTATTTTGCCATTAAAGTTCTGTTGGATTCAGAAAAGTTGAAGTTAGCAAAACATCTCAACTGGGAGTTATAACAGCAAACCAGTTAAACAAACAAGGAATTGAAGAGTTTCAGTTGGATGCTGAAAAGTAGTTATTAACATCATTGTAACCTTTGTTGTAGCGATGAAAGCGATTAAACAAACAAGTAGATATTTAAGTTAAGGCAAACAGGTAATTCTTAACGATAAGTATCAAACACATAGATAGGCGCGATCTACAATATGATTAACAGGTTGTGGCATTATGTAATCAGTAGCAAACTAAATTAAGCCAAGCAACGTAATTGAACAATTTTGCAATAAGTGGCTAACTAAAATTCGAGAAGCGAGTGGCCGAACTTACACTAGTTCTTTGCACGAGACACACTGCAACTTCTTTTTCGCTTACAAGGTTGTACGAAGGAGTCCATGGCATCAATTGCTTGGATACGCAGTCCTAATACTTCTTTCTTCCCACACTGCATGGGTAAGTCGAATGGTTAATCTGGTAAGATGGTGCGTCCTTGATATGTTTGAAGGAAATATGCCCTAGAGGCAATAATAAAGTTATTATTTATTTCCTTATATCATGATAAATGTTTATTATTCATGCTAGAATTGTATTAACCGGAAACATAATACATGTGTGAGTATATAGACAAACAGAGTGTCAATAGTATGCCTCTACTTGACTAGCTTGTTAATCAAAGATGGTTATGTTTCCTAACCATGAACAAGGAGTTGTTATTTGATTAACAAGGTCACATCATTAGTTGAATGATCTGATTGACATGACCCATTCCGTTAGCTTAGCACACGATCGTTTAGTATGTTGCTATTGCTTTTATCCATGACTTATACATGTTCCTATAACTATGAGATTATGCAACTCCCGTTTACCGGAGGAACACTTTGGGTACTACCAAACGTCACAATGCAACTGGGTGATTATAAAGGAGTACTACAGGTGTCTCCAAAGGCAGATGTTGGGTTGGCGTATTTCAAGTTTAGGATTTGTCACTCCAATTGTCGGAGAGGTATCTCTGGGCCCTCTCAGTAATACACATCACTTAAGCCTTGCAAGCATTGCAACTAATGAGTTAGCTGTGAGATGATGTATTACGGAACGAGTAAAGAGACTTGCCGGTAACGAGATTGAACTAGGTATTGGATACCGACGATCGAATCTCGGGCAAGTAACATACCGATGACAAAGGGAACAACGTATGTTGTTATGCGGTCTGACCGATAAAGATCTTCGTAGAATATGTAGGAGCCAATATGGGCATCCAGTCCCGCTATTGGTTATTGACCGAGACGTGTCTCAGTCATGTCTACATTGTTCTCGAACCATAGGGTCCGCACGCTTAAGGTTTCGATGACGGTTATATTATGAGTTTGTGTATTTTGATGTACCGAAGGAGTTCGAGTCCGGATGTGATCACGGACATGACGAGGAGTCTCGAAATGGTCGAGACATAAAGATTGATATATTGACGGCTATATTCGGACACGGAAAGGTTCGGAAGTTTCCGGAGAAAACCGGAGTGCCGGAGGTTACCCCGAGGAAGTAATGGGCCTTATTGGGCCAAGAGGGAGAGAGGGGCCGCACCAGGAGGTGGCGCCCCCCATGGGGAGTCCGAATAGGACAAGGAGGCGCGCCCCTTCCTCTCCCTCTCCTCTCCTTCCTTCCCCTTCCTCCTTCCTAGTTGGACTAGGAAAGGGAGTCCTACTCCCACTAGGAGGAGGACTCCCCCCCTGGCCTTGCGCCTCCTGGGCCGGCCGTCCCTCCCCTTGCTCCTTTATATACGGGGCAGGGGGGCACCCTAGAACACACAAGTTGATCCTTGAGATCGTTCCTTAGCCGTGTGCAGTGCCCCTCCACCATATTCCACCTCGGTCATATCGTAGCGGTGCTTAGGCGAAGCCTGCGTCGATAGAACATCAAGATCGTCACCACGCCGTCGTCTTGTGGAACTCTCTCCCGGAGCTTTGCTGGATCGGAGCCCGAGGAGCGTCACCGAGCTGTCGTGTGTCAAGAACTCGGGGCGCCGGAGTAACGGCGCTGGGATCGGTTGGATCGCGAGGAGAACGTCGACTACTTCCTCTCGTTTTATCGCTTCGCTTTGGTCTCACGAGGGTACATAGACAACACTCTCCCTCTCGTTGCTATGCATCACCATGATCTTGCGTAATGCGTAGGAATTTTTTGAAATTACTCGTTCCCCAACAAAGGCATCCGAGCCTAGGTTTTATGGTTTGATGTTTTTGCACGAGTAGAACACAAGTGAGTTGTGGACGATACAAGTCATACGCCTACCAGCATGTCATACTTTGGTTCAGCGGTATTGTGAGATGAAGCGGCCGGACCGACATTACGCGTGACGCTTCTGCGAGAGACTGGTTTCACCGTTCTGAGCACTCGTGCTTAAAGGTGGCTGGCGGGTGTCTCTGCTCTCTCACTTTAGTTGAACCGAGTGTGGCTCGCCCGGTCCTTGAGAAGGTTAAAAGCGGAGCCTATTTGACGAAATATCGTTGTGGTTTTGATGCGTAGGTAAGATTGGTACTTGCTTAAGCCCGTAGCCCGTAGCAGCCACGTAAAATTTGCAACAACAAAGTAGAGGACGTCTAACTTGTTTTTGCAGGGCATGTTGTGATGTGATATGGTCAAGGCGTGATGCTATATTTTATTGTATGAGATGATCATGTTTTGTAACCGAAGTTATCGACAATGGCTGGAGCCATATGGTTGTCGCTTTATTGTATGAAATGCAAGCATACTGTAATTGCTTTACTTTATCACTAAGCGGTAGCGATAGTCGTAGAAGCAATAGATGGCGTGGCGACAACGATGCTACGATGGAGATCAAGGTGTCGCGCCGGTGACGATGGTGATCATGACGGTGCTTCGAGATGGAGATCACAAGCACAAGATGATGATGGCCATATCATATCACTTATATTGATTGCATGTGATGTTTATCCTTTATGCATCTTATCTTGCTTTGATTGACGGTAGCATTTTAAGATGATCTCTCGCTAAAATTATCAAGTAGTGTTCTCCACGAGTATGCACCGTTGCCAAAGTTCGTCGTGCCCGGACACCACGTGATGATCGGGTGTGATAAGCTCTCGTCCATCTACAACGGTGCAAGCCAGTTTTGCACACGCAGAATACTCGAGTTAAACTTGATGAGCCTAGCATATGCGAGATATGGCCTCGAACACGGAGATCGAAGGTCGGCGTGAATCATATAGTAGATATGATCAACATAAGATGTTCACCATTGAAAACTACTCCATCTCACGTGATGATCGGTTATGGTTTAGTTGATTTGGATCACGTGATCACTTAGATGACTAGAGATGTCTGTCTAAGTGGGAGTTCTTAAGTAATATGATTAATTGAACTTAAATTTATCATGAACTTAGTCTGGTAGTATTTTGCAAATTATGTTGTAAGATCAATAGCTTGCGTTGTTGCTTTCATATGTTTATTTTGATATGTTCCTAGAAAATTGTGTTGAAAAATGTTAGTAGCAATGATGCGGATTGGATCCGTGATCTGAGGTTTATCCTCAATCTTTGCCTGAAGAAGAATTATGTCCTTAATGCACCGCTAGGTGACAGACCTATTGCGAGGAGCGGATCACGAGGCGTTATGAGCGTTTGGCTAGCTCAATATGATGACTACTTGATAGTTTTGTGCACCATGCTTTATGGCTTAGAATCGGGACTTCAAAGGCGTTTTGAGCGTCATGGACCATATGAGATGTTCCAAGAGTTGAAGTTAATATTTCAAGAAAATACCGAATTGAGAGATATGAAGTCTCCAACAAGTTCCATAGCTAAAAGATGGAGGAGAATCGCTCAACTAGTGAGCATGTGCTCAGATTATGCAGGTACTACAATCGCTTGAATCAAGTGGGAGTTAATCTTCCAGATAAGATAGTGATTGACATAATTCTCTAGTCACCATCACCAAGTTAGTAGAACTTCGTGATGAACTATAGTATGCAAGGGATGATGAAAATGATTCCCGAGTTTTTCATGATGATGAAATCGATGAAGGTAGAAATCAAGAAAGAACATCAAGTGTTGATGGTTAACAAGACCACTAGTTTCAAGAAAAGGGCAAAGGGGTAGAAGGGAACTTCAAGAAGAACGGCAAGCAAGTTGCTGCTCAAGTGAAGAATCCCAAGTCTGGACCTAAGCACGAGACTAAGTGCTTCTCTTGCAAAGGGACTGATTCTTTGAAGCAGAACTACCCCAAGTATTTGGCGGATAAGAAGGATGGCAAAGTAAACAAAGGTATATTTGATATACATGTTATTGATGTGTACTTTACTAGTGTTTATAGCAACCCCTCGGTATTTGGTACTGGTTCGGTTGCTAAGAGTAGTAACTTCAAGCGGGAGTTGCGAATAAGCGAGAAACTAGTTAAGGGTGAAGTGACGATGTGTGTTGAAAGTAGTTTCAAGATTAATATGATCATCATCGCACACTCCCTATACTTTCGGGATTAGTGTTGAACCTAAATAAATGTTATTTGGTGTTTGCGTTGAGCATGAATATGATTTGATCATGTTTATTGCAATACGGTTATTCATTTAAGTAAAAGAATAAACTATTGTTCTGTTTACATGAATAAAACCTTATATGGTTACACACCCAATGAAAATGGTTCATTGGATCTCGATCGTAGTGATACACATATTCATAATATTGAAACCAAAAGATGCAAAGTTAATAATGATAGTGCAACTTATTTGTGGCACTGCCGTTTAGGTCATAATGGTGTAAAGCGCATGAAGAAACTCCATGCTGATGGGATTTTGGAATTACTTGATTATGAATCACTTGATGCTTGCGAACCATGCCTCATGGGCAAGATGACTAAGACTCCTGAAAGTGCAACTAATCCCCGGGTGGTTTTGGTAATTAATAACAACATATATATCATTGAACTAATAGTTACTTGAGAATCATTTCAGAGAGTTCAGTGATATGGGTATGGCAAGGACTGAAGAAGTGGACCCCCAAAATGCTAAGGCAAGCATTGGCAAAAGCTCAAGACTCCATTTTTGGTTTAGTGATCCAAGATCACATTGAGTCCATAGGAAAAGCCAATACTATTAAAGGGGATGAGGTTATGATGATGATCTGGTTGCTCAAGTGCTTAGTGATACATCTCCTAAACTATCAACAACTTTCACTACCATATACACTCATAAGTAGTCTCGGTCCCACCTATATTCCAAACTCAGTCACACCGAGATGAACCACCTCAGCCATAAGCCAAACCCTAGCAAACTCGGATTTTCCGATTCGAACTCGGTCTCACGAAACATGAGTTGCCAAGTTTACAGAACCTACATCATCAAATCGGTGTCACCGAGATGATGAAGTCGGTCCCACCGAAATTGGCATGCTCTTGTCATTGCGAATCGGACTAACCGAGATTGTATTTTCGGTCCCACGAAAATCCCAACGTTCACATTATTTGAACTATCGGTCTCACCGAGTTGTCCACTTCGGTCCCACCGAGATTGCTCAAATGTGTGTAGCGGTTGGATTTTGTGTGGAGGCTATTTATACCCCTCCACCCCTCTTCATTCGTGGAGAGAGCCATCGAAAAGAACTACCACTCCTACCTTACATTTACGAGAAGAGAACTACCTACCCTTGTGTTGAGATCAAGTTGCTCCACTCCCACCATATGAAGCTTGATCTCTAGCCTTCCCAAGTTGCTTTCCACTCAATCCTTTCTTCCACCACAGCCAAATCAGTGAGGAGAGTTGAGTGTTGGGGAGATTATCATTTGAAGCACAAGAGCAAGGAGTTCATCATCATCTACAACATCTATTACCTTTTGGAGGGTGGTGCCTCCTAGATTGGTTAGGTGTCGCTTGGGAGCCTCCGTCGTCGAGATGTGGAGTTGAACCAAGAAGTTTGTAAGGGCAAGGAGATCGCCCACTTCGTGAAGATCTACCCCGAGTAAGGCTAGCCCTCCGTGGGCGTAGGCCATGATGGAATAGACAAGGTTGCTTCTTCGTGGACCCTTCGTGGGTGGAGCCCTCCGTGGACTCGCGCAGCCGTTACCCTCTGTGGGTTGAAGTCTCCATCAACATGGAAGTACGATAGCACCACCTATCGGAACCACGAGAAAAATCACCGCGTCTCCAAAATTGCGTTTGCTCTTCTCCACCTCTCTTTACTACATGTGCAATTTACTTTCCGCTGCCTATACTCTAGAATTGCATGTGTAGGGTGATGCTTGACTTGATCATAATTGTGAATCTGCCAAAAACTGTTCTTTGTCAAAAGGCAGAATTTTTATATTGACAAGTAGTCTAATCACCCCCCCTCTAGACATACTTTCGATCCTACAAGTGGTATCAGAGCTTTGGTCTCCATTGTATTGGTTTCCATTGCATTGGACTCCATAAGCTTGGTTTCACAACCTAGGAGAGTATGGCGTCTAGTGAGGGTAATTTTCAGAGAGGTCCTTACTTTGATGGTACAAATTTTGCTAGTTGGAAGCATAAAATGAAAATGCATATTCTTGGTCTTAACCCAGCCGCATGGGGCATTATTTGTGTTGCAAGGTGAATTCTTGAGGAAGGAAAAGTTCGGATCGCGGCTTCACGGAAGAATTGCGGATGTTGCAAAACAATGCTCAAGCTTGTGACATTCTCTTCAATGCCTTGTGTCGAGGAGTTCAACAAAATCAGCCGTCTTGAGAATGCAAAAGAGATTTGGGATACTTTGGTTGAAATGCACGAAGGTACCAAGTCCGTGAAGGAATCAAAGCTAGATATTCTTCAAGGTCGACTTGACAAGTTCAAGATGAAGGATGGTGAAGGATTCGCTGAAATGTACTCTAGGCTTGCTCTCATCACAAATGAGATTGCCGGCTTAGGAAGCGAAGAAATGACCGACCGATTCATCATCAAGAAGATTCTCGAGCTTTGGATGGAAAGTATGACACCGTGTGCACTTTGATCCAAATGATGCCAAACTACAAGACTCTCAAGCCAACCAAGTCATTGGAAGAATTGTTGCTCATGAGATGACACTTAAGGATAAGGAAGAGCTTCACAACAAGTCAAGTGGTGCTTACAAAGCTACAAGTGATGCTCCCACAACCTCAAGTGACAAGTTAGTTTCCAATGAAGAGATAAGCCTAATGGTCAAGAACTTCAACAAATTCTACAAGAATAGAGGCAAAGAGAGAAGCTCAAAGTCTAGATCATATGATGAAAAGAGATCTTCTAGTCGTGATCAAAACTGCTACAATTGTGGAAGACCGGACACTACTCAAATGAGTGTCTGGCTCCCCACAAGAGAAGAGAAGAATCTCCAAGAAGAAGAAGCTCAAGAGATGAGTCACCTCGGAAAGAGAGAAGGAGCAAAGATGATCGTTATGAGCGAAGACCCTCTCGGAGAAGCAAGGATTCGGAGAGGAAAGACAAGTCATCAAGGAGCTACACAAGAAGAAAACATCAAGCTCATGTAGGTGAATGGGTCTCGGCTCCGACTCAGACAATCAATCCGAAGGAAGCTATCACTCCAACTTCGACTACTGATCAAGATGAAGGTGTTGCGGTCTTGCTCTCGTATCCTCCAACTCCAACTCCTCGACTTATTTGATTCACCAAATGAGGGATTGGAAGATGCTTCATGGTTAAAGGCCCCAAGGTATCACACCCAAATTCATTGACTTGATAGTGATGAGGATGACTTGCTTGGTGAAGATGAGCTCTTGCATGATAAATCCAGATGAGCCTAGTAACGATGAACATGCTAGTAGTCTTTATAGTCGAGAAGAGTCGAATGACAATGCTATGAAGGAGATTGAGCGTCTAACTAAAGAACTAAACACTCTTAAGTTAGCTCATGAAACAACTCAAGAAGATCATAGAGAGCTCCTAAGATCTCATGAGAAGCTACGCTTGAGAAGCTCACTCTAGAGCAAGAACATGAGTTTCTAAAAGCAATCAATGACGATCTTGAAGAAGAGTTCTTCATATCTTGCCAAACGACTTCTCTTGTCTAATTTATTGCCACCCATTAAGACTAAGCATGACAAGCATAAGAAAAATTCTTCCTCTAGCAGTAACAATAACCATGATAAATCCAATGTTGGTGCTTCTAGTAGTTCTCTTGATTCCACTAACAATGTTTCAAGCCAAGTTACACTTGAGCAAGAGAATAGTTTATTGAAAGGGATCATAGAGAAAGGTGTCTACAAGAGCCTTGCCGGAAGCAAGAACTTTGAGAAATTGTTACTTAAGCAAGGAAGGCACCGAAGAATCAAGGAATTGGTTTTGAGCGAAAGTTCAACGCCGAAGGCGTTGAGTGGGAAGAAGGTCAATATCCTACTCCACAGTTTGTTCCTCAAAAGGAGAAGTATGATCCTACTTCTTCCAATGTGGAACAAGCTCAAGATGACCTTCCACCACAAGACCACAAGCTAAAAGGCAAGGACAAGCTTCAAGAGGAGATTGATGCATTTGTTGAAGCACCTCAAGCCATGGTCAAGTGGGTTCCCAAGGAAGCGTCAAGTTCTACTTCGTCAAGCTCAACTACAACCCCAAGGATTCCCATCAAGATGATGTGGATCCCAAGAAGAAGAACTAGAAAGTTCTTGAGGGTGACTCCGCCAACATACTTCACTCACATTCATTTTGGCAAAACTTGTGCAATCAACTTCCACATTGTGCACTAGTTCATGGAGTCACAAACCCTCTTGTTGGTAAGTCAAGGGACAAGGTAATCATTGCTTTCATGGACATCATCTATTGTGAACTTCAATCTATGTCCATGGATATCCTTGTTTGTTCCTTGTGGGACTAACCCATGTAGGTATTGAAAGTGCCGAATCCAAGGATAGCTCCCAACTCTTGATGATCTCCATCAACATTGAGCATCCACATCTTCAACATCTACATGAAGTCTTCTCGACAAACCAAGGTTAGTTTGACCCTTTAAAGGGGTTCTCACATCTAGGGGAGCTTTGCTCTAAAAATTGAGCTAAAGCATCTTCAAATGATGTGAACACATCAATGCTTTATGTAAAAGTGGTAACCCCACTTGTGCTTAAGCGATGAGTATGACCTATGATCAAATGTTCTCATTTGGCTCCTAAGTCAATATACTCATATAAAGATGACCTAGTCATCGACAAATTGTGTGTTAGTTGCTAGAGTTTTGGTTGTGCATGTTTGACACATATTTCATTTGCTATCTTATTGTGTGAGCATGTTGGATGCATGATTTTATCCATTCGAGGACATCCATTTGTTGTTTTGGTTGTTTTGATTTTTTGACCAAATGGATGGACAAGAATGCCTAAATACCTCCCTAGCTATCTATGCTTTCTTGTCTCAAATTCTATTCATGCTTACATCACAAATTTTGAACAAGTCATTTTCGGACCCTCGGGTGAGGAGCACTTTCAGCCACCGATCCGTCAAGGCTAATTTCCAAAACCTTCTAATTGATTTCGGTCGACCAACTCACTCAAACTCGGTCGAACCGAAAGCATTTAGACGATCTAGGTTTCATCTCGGTGAAACCGAGTTGTGATTTTCGGCGTGACGAAGTGCATAACGCCTAGCAGTTATCCATCTCGGTGCCACCGAGTTTTATAACTCGGTCCCACCGACAGCGAAGGGTATATATTCCGGGGGCGGCGTTGATTCCTCCTTCAAGCGTTTAGCCCCACACCCCTGCTGCCGTCGCCTTGGTCTCCGGATCGTCGCCCTCGTCGCTTTGCGCCCTCGCCCGCGAGTCTCCGTCGCCGTCAGCGGCCATCTCCTCCGCGCCGTTGCGCCGTGAAAAACTCCACCAAGTTAGGGTGAGTTTGATCCCACTCGTGCTCCCATCTCGATTCAATGCACGTTTGGATTGCCTAGTATCTTGCCACGATTGAAATCCTCCTGTACACAGATTGGTTCGTTTGAACTAGATTGAGTAAAAGTTTTAGGGTTAGGTTTCCATGGAACACATCTCGGTGAGACCGATTTTATATTTTCGGTATGACCGATTTGGCCTATGACCATTGCATTTGCACCCTTCGGTCCAACCGAGTTGTGCAAAATCGGTGTGACCAAAATGAAGATTCTGTGAAACCCTAGTGTTTTCGGCGGGACGAAACCCACTTCGTCAAACCAAAAGTGGTGTGCCAAGCTCTGTTTAACACTTGGATTCACGAACCTTAAACTCGGTCGACGAAATGTCTTCTGTGAAAACTTAATACTAGAATTTGAACTCATTTTTTTGCAAAAACTTCTGCATTTTGTGATGACTCTTCTTCTCTGCCTACACCTTATCTATTCACAAAGTTGTCGGCCATGTCGGATGCCGTGGCGGTGAGAACAGTCGAGACACCCATTGCGAGACATTCGAGGCGGGCACTAGTCTGATCCTAGTAGCTCATCGATGATGGTGAGAGGAGTACACCAAGTGGCATGCCTCCTGCAGCCACGAGCTAGAAAGAAGAGGAATTCAGATGATGAGGATTCAGATTTTGTTGTTGAGGAAGAGGTGACCTCAAAGCCTAAAAGGAAGGTTGTTGCCAAAGAGCAACAAGATCAACAATCTAAGAACGGCACCAGCAAAGTCAAGTAGTCAACTGTTGCTAAGAAGATAAATTTGGGAGAGGCAACTGCAAGCAAAGTGAAGAAAACCACCAAGAGAAAGAGGATAGTGCATGATGCAGCAGTAGAGGATGAGGATGAGGAAGCACCCCAGCCTCCTTTTCAGAAGCCAAAGTTCATGGGTGATGCCATTAAGGCTGGAGCCACATCAAAGCCCAAGAAATCTGCTCCAGCTAAGGCAGCTCCAAGAAAGCTTCTTTGCCAAGCCCAAGAGGACCGTCGAAACATTCCAGCGTCTGAAAAGAACAAGGATGATGTGCCACCAGCTGAGTCAGACGATGAAGGACCAGTTTTGCTGAAACTTCGTCCAAATTTTCCACTCCATAATGATGCTCATCCTCAAGCTGAGGATATGAAGGCAAGGAAAGATAGAGGTCTCAGGCTATGGAGACAAACTGACCCATATGCCGTGAGGAGAAGACTACTTTGTAGATCCCAGATTTCACACGAGAGCAGCGGGACTTCTATGAGACCGTCTTGATGGACAAGAAGCCCATAGTCGCGAGACACCGATATGTTGATTTGGAAGTACATTGACAGCGAAGAGCACGAGATTTCTTTCCACATGTGCATGAAAGTTTCACTTTGCATGTGGAGTTGCAGATTTTGTAGGTCGAAATTGACCAGTTGGAGCGATGAGATGATAATGCAATTTTATGCCACAGCTCACTTCTACCCCGATGGAAAGATTATGTGGATGACTGAAGGTCAAAGGTTTTCTTCTTCTGTTGAAGAATGGACTGAAATTCTGAATGCTCCAGTGCAACGAGAAGATGATATTGATGTATATGGGATTCCAAAGAAGAATCGTGAATCCATGAAGAACATGTACAAAGAGATTCCAGCAAAGGATTTGGGAATCTGGAAGCTTGGCTCAGTCTACTATCTCCAGGCAGGCTTACCTACCACTAATAACATCTTGAGGCATACCTTGATGCCCAAATCTGGAGATGATCGCATGATCAGAGGATACTCTATCAACATGCTGCACATACTTGATGAGAGAGCACCTTTCAAGGTGATGGACTTGATGGTAGAGAACATTAAGAGGATTGCGGTGACGAGAAAAGGTCATGTGGATTTGCCCATGATTGGATGCTTATCAATGCCAAGTTTGGCACGGGCACATTCTTGTTGGATAGAGAACATTTACCGCTGCAGCGAGCATGAAGACAATGTTGTTGTGATGAATGAGGAGGATCAACATCTGTTGAAGGTTAAGCCAAGATCGAAGCTGATAAGAAAGCCAAAGTCGACAAGGAAGCGCAGCGGCAGCTAAACCAAAGAGTTTGGAGAGCAAATTCTTGAAGCTACTCAAAGGATTGAACAACGCTGGCCAGCATTATGCAGTCTCGGGAGAGCTTAGAGAGGATTGTTGACGAGAAGATCTCGCTCTGGGCGTGAAGTCGATCAAGTACAAGTGACCGTCAACAAGCTCGAGGCGGACATTGAGGAAGCAAAGCGAGGAGAAGGCGAGCTTATCGTGAGTTGCGGGATGACTTAGTCCAGATTCTCATCAACAGATGCTCCGGTTCCCAAAGGACCCGATCACTGCTATTCTAGTGGTGACACGGGACTACAGCTTCAAGACCTCCACAGTTCAGCGAGTTGCTCCTACTCCAGCTCGGCTCGGTGACCCTCCTCCGACAGACATCACCAAGTCTTCGCGATCTTGTCATATCCACTCCGACATCAACCCAGGCCGGAGCCGCCAAAGCCAGAGTCCACAGTGGCGCTTAGCTCTATGCTTTTTCGAACTTTTGGTAACTTGTTGCCAAAGGGGAGAAATTGTATAGATCATAGGACTTCGAGAGAGAGTGTGCTGTTGTCTTTGCGCTTTTGCTCTTTCGTTCTTTTGCGGTTTCTTTGAGATACTTTTGGTTTTCGAGACATTCAACGTGTTTGATACTCCGTTTGATTCTACCTTAATGAGTGCTTGGTCGTACTATGCTTTAATGTGTGCTTAATGCTTATCATATGCCATTCCTATCTTGTATGACCATTTACTCATGTCTTGGTGATTGGGTGCATCTGTTCATTCTTATCATTTTGTGCGCTCCACCAAGATGTATGTGACATGGAAGAGTGACCCATGATCCTAATCGATTGTGCATTTGCATTCAAGCATAAATCTTAAATAATGCACAAATTTAGGGGAGCTCTTGCTTATCACATACTTCTCAAAGCGACGATATTATTCATTGATTATATCCTTTGTCGAAGCTTTGATCTATATGTTGTCATCAATTACCAAAAGGGGAGATTGAAAGTGCAACTAATCCCGGGTGGTTTTGGTAATTAATAACAACATATATATCATTGAACTAATAGTTACTTGAGAATCATTTGAGAGAGTTCATTGATATGGGTATGGCAAGGACTGAAGAAGTGGACCCCCAAAATGCTAAGGCAAGCATTGGCAAAAGCTCAAGACTCCATTTTTGGTTTAGTGATCCAAGATCACATTGAGTCCATAGGAAAAGCCAATACTATTAAAAGGGATGAGGTTATGATGATGATCTGGTTGCTCAAGTGCTTAGTGATACATCTCCTAAACTATCGACAACTTTCACCGCCATATACACTCATAAGTAGTCTCGGTCCCACCGATATTCCAAACTCAGTCACACCGAGATGAACCACCTCAGCCATAAGCCAAACCCTAGCAAACTCGGATTTTCCGATTCGAACTCGGTCTCACGAAACATGAGTTGCCAAGCTTCAGAACATTCGTCATCAAATCGGTGTCACCGAGATGATGAAGTCGGTCCCACCGAAATTGGCATGCTCTTGTCATTGCGAATCGAACTAACCGAGATTGTATTTTCGGTCCCACGAAAATCCCAACGTTCACATTATTTGAACTATCGGTCTCACCGAGTTGTCCACTTCGGTCCCACCGAGATTGCTCAAATGTGTGTAGCGGTTGGATTTTGTGTGGAGGCTATTTATACCCTCCACCCCTCTTCATTCGTGGAGAGAGCCATCGAAAGAACTACCACTCCTACCTTACATTTACGAGAAGAGAACTACCTACCCTTGTGTTGAGATCAAGTTGCTCCACTCCCACCATATGAAGCTTGATCTCTAGCCTTCCCAAGTTGCTTTCCACTCAATCCTTTCTTCCACCACAGCCAAATCGGTGAGGAGAGTTGAGTGTTGGGAGATTATCATTTGAAGCACAAGAGCAAGGAGTTCATCATCATCTACAACATCTATTACCTTTTGGAGGTGGTGCCTCCTAGATTGGTTAGGTGTCGCTTGGGAGCCTCCGTCGTCGAGATGTGGAGTTGAACCAAGAAGTTTGTAAGGGCAAGGAGATCGCCTACTTCGTGAAGATCTACCCCGAGTAAGGCTAGCCCTCCGTGGGCGTGGCCATGATGGAATAGACAAGGTTGCTTCTTCGTGGACCCTTCGTGGGTGGAGCCCTCCGTGGACTCGCGCAGCCATTACCCTCCGTGGGTTGAAGTCTCCATCAACGTGGAAGTACGATAGCACCACCTATCGGAACCATGAGAAAAATCACCGCGTCTCCAAAATTGCGTTTGCTCTTCTCCACCTCTCTTTACTACATGTGCAATTTACTTTCCGCTGCCTATACTCTAGAATTGCATGTGTAGGGTGATGCTTGACTTGATCATAATTGTGAATCTGCCAAAAACTGTTCTTTGTCAAAAGGCAGAATTTTTATATTGACAAGTAGTCTAATCACCCCCCCTCTAGACATACTTTCGATCCTACAACTCCGTTCTCCGGAACAGTGGAGCGAGCAACTGACTTATTGGAAATAATACATACTGATGTATGCGATCCAATGAGTGTTAAGGCTCGCGGCGGGTATCGTTATTTTCTGACCTTCACAGATGATTTGAGCAGATATGGGTATATCTACTTGATGAAACATAAGTCTGAAATAGTTGAAAGGTTCAAAGAATTTCAGAGTGAAGTGGAAAAATCATCGTGACAAGAAAATAAGGTTTCTACGATCTGATCGCGGAGACAAATATTTGAGTTACGAGTTTGGTCTTCAATTAAAACAATGTGGAATAGTTTCACAAATTCATGCCACCTGGAACACCACATCATAATGGTGTGTCCGAATGTCATAACCGTACTTTATTGGATATAGTACAATCTATGATGTTTCTTACCGATTTACCAATATCGTTTTGGGATCATGCATTAGAGACAGCTGCATTCACGTTAAATAGGGCACCATCTAAATCCGTTGAGACGACACTATATGAACTGTGGTTTAGCAAGAAACCAAAGTTGTCGTTTCTTAAAGTTTGGGGCTGCAATGCTTATGTGAAAAAGTTTCATCCTGATAAGCTCAAACCCAAATCGGAGAAGTGCGTCTTCATAGAATACCCAAAGGAAATTGTTGGGTACACCTTCTATCACAGATCCGAAGGCAAAACATTCATTGCTAATAAATGGATCCTTTCTAGAGAAGGAGTTTCTCTCGAAAGAAGTGAGTGGGAGGAAAGTAGAACTTGATGAGGTAATTGTACCTTCTCCCTTATTGAAAGTAGTTCGTCACGAAATCTGTTCTGTGACTACTACACCAATTAGTGAGGAAGCTAATGATGATGATCATGTAACTTCAGATCAAGTTACTACCGAATCTCGTAGGTAAACCAGAGTGAGATCCGCACTGTGTGGTGCGGTAATCCTGTTACGGAAGTCATGCAACTAGACTATGATGAACCTACGAACTATGAGGAAGCGATGATGAGCCCAGATTCCGCGAAATGGCTTGAGGCCATGAAATCTGAGATGAGATCCATGTATGAGAACAAAGTGTGGACTTTGGTGGAGTTGCCCGATGATCGGCAAGCCATAGAAAATAAATGGATCTTCAAGAGGAAGACGGACGATAGTAGTGTTACTATCTACAAAGCTAGACTTGTCGAAAAAGGTTTTTGACAAAGTTCAAGATGTTGAATACAATGAGATTTTCTCACTCGTATCGATGCTTAAAAGTCTGTCCGAATCATGTTAGCAATTGCCGCATTTCATGAAATCTGGCAAATGGATAAACAAAACTGCATTCCTTAATGGAGTTATTAAAGAAGAGTTGTATGTGATGCAACCAGAAGGTTTTATCGATCCAAAGGGAGCTAACAAAGTGTGCAAGCTCCAGCGATCCATTTATGGACTGGTGCAAGCATCTCGGAGTTGGAATAAACGCTTTGATAGTGTGATCAAAGCATTTGGGTTTATACAGACTTTTGGAGAAGCCTGTATTTACAAGAAAGTGAGTGGGAGCTCTGTAGCATTTCTGATATTATATGTAGATGACATATTACTAATCGGAAATGATATAGAATTCTGGATAGCATAAAGGGATACTTGAATAAGAGTTTTTCGATGAAGGACCTCGGTGAAGCTGCTTACATATTGGGCATCAAAATCTATAGAGATAGATCAAGACGCTTAATTGGACTTTCACAAAGCACATACCTTGACAAAATTTTGAAGAAGTTCAAAATGGATCAAGCAAAGAAAGGGTTCTTGCACGTGTTACAAGGTGTGAAGTTGAGTAAGACTCAATGCCCGACCACAATGAGAAGATAGAGAGAAAATGAAAGATGTTCCTATGCTTCAGCCATAGGCTCTATCATGTATGCAATGTTGTGTACCAGACCTGATGTGTGCCTTGCTATAAGCTTAGCGAGGGAGGTACAAAAGTAATCCAGAGTGGATCCTTTGGACAGCGGTCAAGAACATCCCAAATACGAAAAGGACTAAGGATATGTTTCTCGATTATGGAAGTGACAAAAGGTTAAATGCGTAAAGGGTTACGTCGATGCAAGTTTTGACACCGATCTGGATGACTCTAAGTCTCGATCTAGATACATATTGAAAGTGGGAGCAATTAGCTAGAGTAGCTCCGTGCAGAGCATTGTAGACATAGAAAATTGCAAAATACATAACGGATCTGAATATGAAAGACCTGTTGACTAAGATTGTCTCACAAGCAAAACATTATCACACCTTAGTACTCTTTGGGTGTAAATCACATAGCGATGTGAACTAGATTACTGAATCTAGTAAACCCTTTGGGTGTTGGTCACATGGCGATGTGAACTATGGGTGTTAATCACATGATGATGTGAACTATCGATGTTAATCACATGGTGATGTGATCTAGATTATTGACTCTAGTGCAAGTGGGAGACTGAAGGAAATATGCCCTAGAGGCAATAATAAAGTTATTATTTATTTCCTTATATCATGATAAATGTTTATTATTCATGCTAGAATTGTATTAACCGGAAACATAATACATGTGTGAGTATATAGACAAGCAGTGTCACTAGTATGCCTCTACTTGACTAGCTTGTTAATCAAAGATGGTTATGTTTCCTAACCATGAACAAGGAGTTGTTATTTGATTAACAAGGTCACATCATTAGTTGAATGATCTGATTGACATGACCCATTCCGTTAGCTTAGCACACGATCGTTTAGTATGTTGTTATTGCTTTTATCCATGACTTATACATGTTCCTATAACTATGAGATTATGCAACTCCCGTTTACCGGAGGAACACTTTGGGTACTACCAAACGTCACAACGTGGCGGGTGATTATAAAGGAGTACTACAGTGTCTCCAAAGGCGATGTTGAGTTGGCGTATTTGAGATTAGGATTTGTCACTCCGATTGTCGGAGAGGTATCTCTGGGCCCTCTCGGTAATACACATCACTTAAGCCTTGCAAGCATTACAACTAATGAGTTAGCTGTGAGATGATGTATTACGGAACGAGTAAAGAGACTTGCCGGTAACGAGATTGAACTAGGTATTGGATACCGACGATCGAATCTCGGGCAAGTAACATACCGATGACAAAGGGAACAACGTATGTTGTTATGCGGTCTGACCGATAAAGATCTTCATAGAATATGTAGGAGCCAATATGGGCATCCAGGTCCCGCTATTGGTTATTGACCGGAGGCGTGTCTCGGTCATGTCTACATTGTTCTCGAACCGTAGGGTCCGCACGCTTAAGGTTTCATGGCGGTTATATTATGAGTTTATGTATTTTGATGTACCGAAGGAGTTCGAGTCCGGATGTGATCACGGACATGACGAGGAGTCTCGAAATGGTTGAGACATAAAGATTGATATATTGGGCGGCTATATTCGGACACGGAAAGGTTCGGAAGTTTCGGAGAAAACCGAGTCTTGGGAGGTTACCGAACCCCGGGAAGTAATGGGCCTTATTGGGCCAAGAGGGAGAGAGGGCCACACCAGAGGTGGCCCCCCATGGGGGAGTCCGAATAGGACAAGGAGGGGGCGCCCCCCTTCCCTCTCCTCTCCCTCTCCTTCCTTCCCCTTCCTCCTTCCTAGTTGGACTAGGAAAGGGAGTCCTACTCCCACTAGGAGGAGGACTCCCCCCCTGGCGCGCCTCCTAGGCCGGCCGTCCCTCCCCTTGCTCCTTTATATCACGAGGCGGGGGCACCCTAGAACACACAAGTTGATCCTTGAGATCGTTCCTTAGCCGTGTGCGGTGCCCCCTCCACCATATTCCACCTCGGTCATATCGTGGCGGTGCTTAGGCGAAGCCTGCGTCGATAGAACATCAAGATCGTCCTGCGCCGTCGTCGTCTTGTGGAACTCTCTCTCCGGAGCTTTGCTGGATCGGAGCCCGAGGAGCGTCACCGAGCTGTCGTGTGTCAAGAACTCGGGAGGCGCGAATGTAACGGCGCCGGATCGGTTGGATCGCGAGGAGAACGTCGACTACTTCCTCTACGTTGTGATCGCTTCGCTTGGTCTCACGAGTGCGTAGACAACACTCTCCCCTCTCGTTGCTATGCATCACCATGATCTTGCGTGTGCGTAGGAATTTTTTTGAAATTACTACGTTCCCCAACAATGTTATATGAGGACGTGTAGTCAGACTAGTTGTAGCCACACACATCACACTGGCTTTTACTATATATTTTATGCGATTACTTTTGGCATATCGAGATCTAAGCAATCTACAATAGGATGAAAAGACTGGCATCCTTCACATTATTGGCGAACTCAGTTAATAGAAACAAGCAATTCAACCATTCTGTGGGTAAATCAAAAGCGCCACTGGAAATTTTTTCACTATCCAATCATACAGGCAAAAAGGGGCGACGCCACCATAGGGACTGGTATGGGTGGTGTCAGTGTCAAAACCGGCGGATCTCGGGTAGGGGGTCCCAAACTGTGCGTCTAGGGGGATGGTAACAGGAACGAGGGACACAATGTTTTTACCCAGGTTCGGGCCCTCTCGATGGAGGTAAAACCCTACGTCCTGCTTGATTAATATTGATGATATGGGTAGTACAAGAGTGGATCTACCACGAGATCAAGGAGGCTAAACCTAGAAGCTAGCCTATGGTATGATTGTTGTAATGTATGTTGTCCCTCGGACTAAAGCCCTCCGGTTTATATAGACACCGAGAGGGTTACCTGAGTCGGTTACAATGGTAGGAGATCTACATATCCGTATCGCCAAGCTTGCCTTCCACGCCAAGGAAAGTCCCATCCGGACACGGGACGAGTCTTCAATCTTGTATCTTCGTAGTCTTGGAGTCCGTGAGGCGATGATAGTCCGCTGTTCGGACACCCCTAGTCGAGACTCCCTCGGTGGCCGCCTCGGTGTGGCTGGAAAGTGTGCACCTAGTTTGAGTCGTCCAGGTTGGCCCATGCTAGTTTTGTTAGTCCCAGCGCACGAAAGCGAGCAATGTAAAAAATGAAGAAAAATGTTTCAATTTGGATGGGCCAATAACATAAGTGCAAGGCAGGCCCTATAGCAGACTCACGGCCCAAATGAGCGCCTCCCATATCGATCGACAACAGGAAAAATCCCAATTCATTCGCTCCAGCCTCAAGTCTGGTTTGCTCCTAACCTAGCCGCTGCTGGACAGACCGACACAACACTTCCTCACCCCCTCGTTGGAGGGCGGTCGCCGGGCTTCAAGCGAACGAAAGGACAAGAAGATGAAGATCCAACCCTGGGTGTAGCCTGCGTGGGAGGCAGCGGCGGCAGCACGGGCATGGCATCGAGCTTGCACAAACGGACAATCGCAGCTTGCAAGAGTAGCATGCGCAACGAGCAGGTACATCACATCCCTGATTATATCTAATTCAACTCTTCAATTTCTGGCCAATAGTTAAACCTGACGGTGTTGTAAAACTGCTTGTATGTAGGGAATCTATGAGAAAATGAAACCAATTTCTACTTATTTTATAACTCCCCCAATCAATACTTGAATATTCAATCTAATGTATCTAATCAAGTTTCGTGCAAACATACAAGCTCATGTTGTTCTTGAGCTCAAGTGTCTAATGAGCAATTGCTAATGAAGGATTTGATGCAAACATTTTACATGCTCCTGGTGATGAACATATAGTGTCTAATGAGGGATCTAAAGCAAGCATTTTGCAAGCTCGTTGAAGGATTTAGTGTCTAATGATGATCTAATATGTTGAGAGAGACAGATATTTGCAAGCATTGATGACAAGGATAGATATACCAGAAAGTGCTTGAGGAAATGTCGAGGCCATCTACCAGAAAGTCCCCGTATCATGACAACATAGCATAAATACTTTTCTAATCTGTTGTTTGAAACTATTGGCATACTTGTGCAGGATAGATATATTGATATGCAGTTTATGCACCGGTTATCGTGCAATTACACTTGATATTTTCAGCGAGAACGAATAATTCAAGCGGTATAGACCATGTTTGTAGTCCTTGTACACCATGTTGCATTTTGTGTTTTTTGGTGCTTGCATCATTTAGTGTTTATAATCTGAACTACTTTGGATCATTAGCTGGTTTTCAAAGTGCATGTAGCTTCACATTTCTCAAGTTATGTTGATTTCCGGAGTGCAAGTGCCTTCATATTTTTTTAAGTTAAATGTTCGCCCCTGGTAACTTGAATTCGTGGATCAGCCACTACACACAAATCATACACGAATGCCAGTACGAATTAAATGAAATGCAGGGACTTACGCTATCTCGTTATGCAGAGCTCATTTGTAGCTACTCGCTTGCGCTTGGGATGTTCCATGTACAAGTCCATGTTACCACTTGCTTGGATGTGCAGGCCTTGTGCTCCTTGCATCCTTCTCTGCATTTTTGACACAGCGAATGGTTGATCAAATAAGAGGAATCGACCTTGATGTTGTACTGGAGGACAGATACTTACAAGGTTATACGCGTGTGCAGGATGTGTACCAGATCCCGTAGTGTCGTCATGCTTCGCTAAAAAATGGATTTGCTTGTTTTAGGTGATATCTCCAGAAGAAATAAGAGTTAAAGTCAGAGTTGCATAGGTGTGTAAGCTAAGAGAGCAGTGAAAGGATATCCAAACATCGTCAGAACAATGCACAAGGGAGTGATGTGTGGATACCTATTTCGGGCCGACGTTTGGGCATGCTCGCCTAGCTAGAGTTTGGGTCACTTCAGAGCCGTTGAGGGTGATGCACTGGCGTTGGCTGGCCTCGCTCGGATGCAGATCTTGAGTGGCAGTGGAGCGCTGTGATGTGGTGGACGAGACCGTTGGTGAAGCCCCAACGGCCTCGGGGGGCGGAGGTGCGACGATGTGCTCGGTGAAGTAGCCCCGGTGAGCTGGGAGACGGTGTCGGTGAAGTGCACCTGATGCGGTGGAACTCAGTGTCTGTGAGGCACGTCGGTTGCGGTGACCGACATTGTCGGTGGACCACCCGGTGCGGTGGACGAGGGCGTAGATGAGGTAGCTCCGGTGCGGTGGCGAAGCGTGACCGTTGTCTTCATCGTCGTCGTCCGACACAGAGGTGGGGAATGGTGGGGAAAGAGACGAGACGAGGGGCGATTTGAACTTTGCTTGGGTTGGCGGTGAACTAGGGATTTGAGCAATCTGGGCGCGGAAGGGGACGGTGGAGAAGAGAGATTTTGCAGGGCTAGAATTGGGGCCGCCAGATATTTCAATCCGAAACTTGGAAGCGCAAACTTATTTTGTCGTCGTCCTTTTTTTTGGGGAGGGGGGTGGGTAGTTGGGTGCTACGCGTTCGTCCGACACACGTGACCACCCCGACAGGACTATGCTTCGGTGCCTCAAGGCACCTACCTTTGTGTCCATGACATGTGAGCCCAACAGGTGGCTGGCCCACATGTGAGTGACCCAAAGGTAGTTGCCTT
Organism: Aegilops speltoides; assembly: GCA_021437245.1. Lineage (NCBI taxonomy): Eukaryota > Viridiplantae > Streptophyta > Magnoliopsida > Poales > Poaceae > Aegilops > Aegilops speltoides. The sequence continues at coordinate 376,377,760 of CM038142.1, forward strand.
TAAGGCACCGAAGTAGCATCCACCCCGACACGACCCTGGTCTGCCTGGTGCGCCTACATTTGAGAATGCAAACGAATCTTCTTTCATTTGCAAACGAATCTGTATGTATTACCATGCTCGTGTTTTCCTTGCAATAATTAGTCATTCGAAATGAGATACTCCCTCCGTTCACTTTCGTAAGTCGTTTCAGACAACTTAAAATGAACTATTTTGCACATTGTCTGAAAGGTCTTCAAGGTCTTATAAAAGTGAACAGAGGGAGTACTATAAATTAATTAATGAGGAGTTATTTGAAAAAACATCGAAACGGTACCCACGCTAACGTGGATTAGAGTGTGTGTCACATAATCAGTTATTTGAATTAGAGTGTGTGTGTGCGTGACGCATCGATCTCCAATTCTAAAGTGGATTTCGCATTTCACTGTATCCACGCTACTTTTTTAATACAAATTCATACGTATATGATGAACACCATGGTAGTGAGAAAACTTTTGGATGGATTCAAACATATGACCTACAAAAAAGCACAACAAATTGAGTCAATGTCAACTTTTCGAAACTTAGTATGGCAAAAATTCGAAATAATTACCCGTATGCCTGGTCCTCGGTTCAAATCTTACAATGTACACCGAATTGAAACATCGATATTAAGTCTCATACTATGTACATTCAAATGTTGCTTTTAGCCCCCCCCCCAAACGCTACATACTTCCTGTATCGGTCATTCTTCCTCTCCTAACCACCTTAGGAACCTATCGGTTTCCAACACACATTCATTCTTTCTCTCCATGTTTCGATCTCTAAGTCTCTCAACTACACAACCCCTTTTTCCACTCTGTTACCAAATGTATTTACCTCACACACCCGCCATTGCACCCATGCCGAGCTCTCTCTCTCCCCCCCTCTCCCTCTCACCCTCTCGCGCTAAATACATGCATTGCCTATCTAGCCCCCCAACCTCTCGTGCGCACGCACGCACGTTGTATATCAAGGTCACTCCCTCGAGACTGTCTCACTCTTTCTTCCGCACGGAGGGCCACACTCGCTCAATCTCGCTCTCTTTATCTGAGTCTCGTTTAACCTCGTTTTCTTTCACACACAAATGATATATCTCCCTGCTCGGGCCTCGATCGACACACTCTATACTCTCTCTCGCAGATTGTCTATCTAGGTCAGTCCATCCAAGCCGCCGCCACTCTTTCGACCTCATGGTGGGCCACTCTCACTTAATCTCTCTCTCTCTCCCTCTCTCTCTCTCTCTCTCTTTGTATGTCTCGATTGACCTCGCTCTTTCTCGGACAAAAATGATATATCACCATGTTTGAGCCCAATTCGACCTATTCACATTGTATACTCTCTCACGCACATTGTCTATCTAGGTCACTCTCTCCAACCCGTCTCACTCTTTCGATCGCACGGCAACCCTATGTGATCGGTTGACCTTGCTTCCTCCCACGCACAAAATATATCTACACGTCTGTGACTGGATCATCTCTCACGCTCTATCTTACAGCCCTCACCCTTGCCAAAAGCTCAATCGGACAATATCTCTCCAGAGCATATATATTTGTTAAATGAATGTCGGACCACACTCACTTTGTCTCTCTATCTATATGTCTCTCGATTGACCTCGCTTTCTCACACTGTATCTTCCACGCGTTGAAGCTACTACCTCTCCATCCCTCGCAAAGCCGGAGCTATTTACATTGCGAGGGGAACTCCAACCTTGGATTAATTTGTTTAGGCATTTATTCTGGTCGTTTTAGATTATATTTTCATAGCATTCGGCCCACAACTACTCCAAACACCATTGCAACCCACGCAACTCCCCTAGTTGATTTCCCTCTAGCTCGGTCATCTCTCTCTCGCACGTCCTTTCTCGCCTTCAATGTCGCACCATGGTATTATGGAAAAAACTATGTTGTTCTCTTTAATTATTATAAATAAGCTACAAAACTACACACCGATAGTCCACTTGGAATGGAACAAATTTCGACCCACAAATTAAAGTGCTACAAACTACACACCGAGGGGCCCATATGTCTTGAAACAAATTTGGACCCATATACAAATTAAAAAATAAAGGACGAGGATTGAACATGCGATCGGGCCTTCAAGCCGCACGTCAATAGGCAACATACCTAGAATAGCAATGTTTGTTGTACCCCCCTTTGTTCACATAATGTTTTTATATTACCACAGCCTAATTAATGGATAAAATGTAATATTATTTTTAGTACTATTCGCCTTCACTTAGTGGTGGGTTCCATGTGTGCTCTCTCTCTCTCTCATCCCCTTCTGCGTTTAGACGCATGGGCAAACAGGAAGAACTCGCGGGCGATGTTGCCGTTGACCATATCTGGACGCGTTCACAAGTCACGGCACCAGTTTCACGTACTAGCAGCACTAGTCAGTGTGTACGTGCAATGCACATTAATTTGGAAGTATATTAAGTGCATGCGGATATTAAGTACTAGGATATTATTTGCGTGTTGTTATGTGATTAGCACTATTTTTGGCATGAAATTAACTGCACGCTAAACGTGTTGAGCGCTCGACATTGAAGTTGTCTAGGTCGTTGGATGACAAGGAATACATGTGGCTTGATGACGTTTTATATTTAATTTGATACGGCTCTAGCAGAACATTCAATCGATCAAACCATAGATGAGTCCGACTCCGACTTTAAATTATACAACGATCGATATAAAATAAACGGAAATGATAAACGTTCGGATTTTAAGCATGGCAATCCAAACGTTTTTCATGGCAAATTTAGATTACGCGGCGGCGGCGGCGGCGTCTCGCGGTGGGAAGCGGCTCCTCTGCCGTGCTCTGTGTGTCGTCGGGCCACTGACCGACGGCAACGGTGGTGTCTTGCGCCGTTGTTGGCGTACTCTTGGACGTTGGCCTAGCTTCAAGAAAGGCTAAAATGTTCTGGACTTCGGAGCGAGTCAACTGGCGGGAGGAGGCGACTGGCTTTGGTGCAAGGAAGCGATCGACGGTGGCCATCCATGCCGGTGAGGGGGGCACTGGCACCTGCGTGGGGACAGGCGCTGTCAACGGCGCGGCGGAGACATTCGTGTGCATATGCACCGGCACGGGCACGCACGTTAGTGCACGCGCAGGCGCATGCACTAGCAGGTGTACGGGCACCGGCACGGGCGTGCGCGTTAGTGCACGCGCAGGTGCATGCGCTGGCAGGTGCACAAGCGTGTGAAAGTCGGCGAGGACCTCATGGAACCCATGGGATCAAGCTCAGCGACAATGTGCGGCTCTCAGCCCATCAATGCCACGGGGATGGGCACTAGCGCAGTCGGGGCGATGGGAGCCGGAACGGGAGCGGAGACAGGTGCGACGTCTTCCTGCAAGGCCAGTTCAAGCTCGTCCCAAAGCATCTTATGTTCTTGAGACTCCGGCTGGGTGTCTTCCTCAGGAAACTGGAACACTAAGGGCAGACCATCGTGATGCGGCATGGCGTACGTTTAGGTCAGGCTAGTTGGAGGTAGACGACAGGAGAATCGAAGAGGAAGAAAGAAGATTGTAGCGATACCGGGTAGTGCGGGGTTGATTTTAAACTGCGGTGCCGGCGACATTAAAAGTGGGAGCAGTTGGGATGACGGTGGGCGGCGGAGCCTGGTCAAAGGGCTCGCCTCCCGGTGAGCCTGCACTGCGGCCTGCTCGCATGCCTCCCTGACAGCCTGCACAGCAGTCTGCTCGCACGCCTCCCATTGACTCACATGCTTGCTCGGACGACACCTGCCGATGATAAGCGGGGACTCGTGGCGGCACGTAAACGCCCACGGTTTCAATAGTGAAAGCGTTCGCCTTAACGTGACAGGTCTTTGTTCCAAAATACCTTGGCTCTTCATTTGTGCAACTTGTCATAAGCAGCTTGTCTCAAATTGAAGAAAAACTTACGAAGTAATATTTGTGCCATATCACGTGACCACGCTCAGTTTCAAGAATTTATGCTCACTTTTGGATTTTCTAAAATTTAAGATCCAGGATTTGAAACAATATCATAACCTGCATCATGCAATAAATTTTCAATCCGTACATCTGTCCTGTTGTATTTCTTAAGAAAGGATTTGGTCAAACATTTTGCTTGGTTAGACTTCAGACAAGTTATATATGCAGAGTAGAAGGATAATCCCTCCGTACTAGTGAATTTCCTAATATATTAACTCAAGTACTAGGCACGAACAAATGGGCTCAATTCTGTGCTCATCCTGGTGTAGTAGTAGTTGTTGTACTAGGCAATGCAGTTGATGGGTGACCTTGACGAGCGGCGACCAAGGGAATTGAACCGTGCTCGGCACGATAGGTAACATTGTCTAGTTACTAAAGCATCCCTCCGTTGTTCATCGGTAGTCATTATGGACCGGGGACACGAGGAGAATTTCCCAGGGCTGGAATTCTGGCCGCCAGATATTTCAACTTGAAACGCTGAGGATCGACTGGTTGGGGTTGCCTAATGTGCGTACCACGCACGCCACCGAAGGACACGAGCCCGGTTTTTTTTATTTTTTTATTTTTTTAGGATCAACACGAGCCAAGGTCTGGCTGGTATGTTGTTGGGTCCTACCATTCGAGAATAAGAAAGGAACCTTTTAAATTGCCGAACGAATCTATGTGTATTACAATACCCGTATTTTCCTTGCAAATACTAATCTCAACGTGGTAATTGATTTATGGCGAGTTGTTGAATTAGAGTGAGAAAACTTTGTATGTATCAAGCATATGACCACACACACACACACAGAGAGACACACACGCATGAACAATACAACAATCCAATAAGTATAGTGCATCTATTTTTCCAAACCATGCATGTATGATACGAATTCAAAAATAGTCCTTCTATTCCTAAATATTAGTCTTTTAGAGAGTTCAACAAGTGACTACATACGGAGCAAAATGAGTGAATCTAGACTCTAAAATATGTCTATATACATCCGTATGTGCCAGTCCATTTGAAACCTCTAAAAAGACTAATATTTAGGAACGAAGGGAGTAAAATGTAAGACATCCATGGTCCTCAGTTCAATATTTAAAACGAACATGAAATTGAAACATGAATATTAAGTCTAGTACTACAGTACATGCAAATGTTGTGTTTAGGCGGAGCTATGATTGTCGGGGGTCAACCCCTCGACCTTAGATAAAATTGTGGAGCTCTATTTCTAGGGTTGTTTAGATTATATTTGTCCCCACCCTCCCAACCACCAATTGGTTGTGCACCCCCCACCCCTCCTCCCCGGGAGAATATCATGTGCCCCCATACCTTAGATGCTATATGCCGTCTGAGTTGCTTGGAGCTTGTAGATCGAGATATAGCAGCTCACATGATGTGTCTTAATATTTTTGCAGGAAACTTGATGAGTTTGAGAATTGCACACAATTTGTACAAAAACTACTCAGATGCCCTTGGATCCCATATCCAACGACCTCGAAGCTCGTATCACCGTAGCATCTAAGATGAAGGAGGACATCATATTCTCCTGTATGTAAGAATATCATGTGCTACCACACCTTAGATGCTTTGGTGATACAAGCTCTTCGAAGGCGTTGGATTTGTGACCCAACACCTCCTCGGTGGTTCGAATGGTTTTTTGCAGAAAAGCCCCAAAAGAGTTCGGCCACTGCTTACAAGCACAAAGACCGCTCAGATGCCACTAGATCTCAGATCAAACGACCTCCAAGCTCGTATCATCGTAGCATCCAAGCTGCGATAGCACCTTATGTTTTCTCGCATGGGAGAATATGAGGTGCTCCCGCACCGTAGATTCTATGGTGATACGAGTTCACTGAGATCTAACGGCCCACAGTAGGAGGTTTGAATGTTTTTGTAATATACGGCTGATAGAGTTCGGGAAATGCGCAGAAAGTACAAGAACTACGCATGTGCCATCTGATCACTCATCATACGACCTAGATGCTCATATCGCCGTAGCGGGTAATTAAGCTACGGGGAGCACCTAATATGAGCAACGGGGAGCCGTTGGATTGAAGATGCAGCGGCACACACGAGGCCTGAATGTTTTATTTGCAAAAAACCTTTGGAGAGTATGGAAATTGCGCATAATTACAAAGACTACTCCCAAGCCATTGGATCTCACTTCCAACGGTGTAAAACCTCGTATCACCATAGTATCTAAGCTGCGGGGTGGATGTGATATTCTATGCCGCTATCATTTTTGTTCGTAAACTTGCAAAATACGTGTAACTCGTGCCGTTACTTGTCTAACCGCGCAAAGTGTTTGTTCAAAAAAACCATCCTACACTGAAATATCGGAACAACACATGGGGGTCCCACTTGTCATTAATCAAATTTGGACCTAAAACTAACAAATCTGAAAGACGAGATTCGAACTGGCAACCTGGACTACAAAGCGTAAGTCGATAGCCTAAAACAACAACGGTTGTTGGCTTTGTCCCATAAATTGATTTTATACAGTACTTGTGTTGAGTAGAGTAGAGGGAGTGCCTCGTCAACACGTGCATGATCGTTGTCTCACTTACTGGTGGGTCCCAGGTCTGCGATCTCAATCTCTCATCTCTCCATCGTCTAACCTTTGCATAGGCACACACGAAGAGCGGCGCTAGCCTGCCGTGGTGTTATTACAACTAATAAAAACTTGGAAAATCGAAGAATCGCCTAGAACAAGAGACGTTGTGGCTGGTCGAGATGGAGCTAACCACATCTATCCTCTGTGCCATGTTTGCATGATCAAGCTGTGTGGTTAGTGGGGTGTTTTCGACCGACTTGCTGGGTCCTGAGGTCGAACCATAGGTACTACGTCTAATACAGTATATTTTTACACGCACATTTTTCCTCCGTGCCGAGACGTGGCACACCCCACTGCGCGGTTTCGGGGTCCTCCCGGGTGGTGCACGCATATATTCTTCCTGACGTGGGATGCCCTACCACATGTTTTCTAGGTCCTCCTCGGTCGTAGCGCCGAAGCAAGTAAATGAGTCATCAAATCATGAAAGACCACCTTTCCAGCCGAGTACATCAGTGAAGCACGGTGGCTAACTAGTTGGGCTAGTTCGACCGATTAGCTAGGCTGCCGCCACATTTGTTTTTTCACCCCTTTTTATCTACTTGCCGGCAGGTAAATTTAAATATCCACCGCGTCGTTGCTCTGGTGTTTGGGTGCGGCAGGATTTTTAAGTTTTTGATTGACGGGAGCAAGCGCGGCAGGATTTTTAATTTTTTGATTGACGGGAGCAGGCGCGGCAGCAATTAGTCAAGATGACTCCGCCTGTAGAACCCACTGCTCCCTGATGTGAGAAGTCGTCGACTGGTGTTTTACCGTGGTGAAAACCAAAAGATTCCCTGCTCCTCGGCTGGCTCCCTCCGCCTTCCCATAGATTGCATTGCCTTTCAGCCATTTCGCCCCCTTTGCCTCCTCTCCCCATTGCTTCTACCTGGTGCCATGGCGGCGCAGAAGATCACGGAGTCCGAGGTGAGGCGCCTGACACAGAGCTCCATGCCAGGATCACGGAGCTCGGGGCCAAGGACGTGGAGCTCCGTGAGCTCAAGGAGGAGACGAGTGCCATGCTCCTCCGTTATGTGCGGGAGTTCACGGAGCTTCAAAAGCGGCAGGTGTCCACCACAAAGATGCTCGAGGCATCGGCGACATTGCTGCAGAAAGTGGCAGATAAGATAGGCCGTCAGGGGAGCCGGCTGGAGCGCGAGCGGGCCAATCGTGATGAGGTCCAGGATCGCCTCAACCACTTGGTGAACCAAGTTGCCACGCACGTGTTGCGGCTGCGCGATGCCTACCGTTGTGTCAGCGCGATGATGCCGGCCGGCGGGCTAAACCCGTTCGACCACCCGGTCGACTTCAACGAGCTGCGGCTTCCTGACCTGGTCTCCTTCTTCACCTATATCTCCGAGGAGCTGAGCCGTCTTCGCGTGATGGTGGGGGCTGAGCTGGACAAGGAGGGGTTGCGGGCTGCCATCGCCGTTGCCGGGTGAATCCTTTCAGAGCTCCGTCACTGGAATCCATTCGTGCCATTGGATGCCGTGTTTGACGAGCTGGCTCCCGTCGACCGGGAGTGGGCTCTGCGGGTGGTTGCACCCTGCATCACCAACGTCGTGTGCCTCGAGAAGCAGAGGGACTTCGATGGTGTTTAGGCGCCCTCTGCATGGGCATGTCCATGTCTCGGCGCAACATGACCGTTGGATCAAACTCAAACGGTGTTGATGAGTCACTGTAGCACAAAGCGTGTGGGTGTGTTTGGTTGCATTCTCATCTCAATATAGTTTTTTCCTCTTTGTGTATTTTTGTCAACCTACTAGTGTGGACTCATACACCCTTCATGCACTCTGCCAAACACCCAAAAGTGGGTCGAGAAGGGAACTTTTGCTCCCATCCCATGCACCCTTCATACACCCTGCCTAACACTATTCGTGCTTCATATGGTTCATATTTCATGGAGTACTGTAGCACCGTAATCTCCATGCGCTATGGACCTAGTTCTATTAACATTGATCTCACCGTTCATTCTTGACCGGACAGTCGAAAAAGCGGTACTATGTTACATATAAGACATGCGCACAACATCATTTGTTATCGTCATATCTTACTACACTAGAAACAAGATTGTGTAGTACTAACGTATGAACCACTGCACATGCCTAGTAGTAGGAGCACTGTGTATGTTCAAGTGGCTACCGTGTTTCGCACTCCTCTGTCGTAACAGTGGAAACGCTTGCTGTAATCATTTTTTTCTTCAGAAAAATAGTGGACACACTCTACCGTGCGAATCCTCCTCCAACCATGCACTAAATTGCTCACTTTCGCTGACGTGTGGGACAACCAGCACCTGGGTCCACCAGCCATGCACTAAATTACTCCGTAGTAGAGTGACGGTAGACTACCCCGATCGAACCACCGCAGTAATGCCCAATGAGCCATGAAATCACAAAACCCCCTCCTTTCTAGCAATAAGTTGGACGGACAAAGCAACCATCATTTCACTCTTCTCTCTCAGCTTCCTCTCTTGAAGAAAACCCTCACTCGCTTCACTTCTCCCTCATCTCGTTCCTCCTTTCACTCTTCTCTCTCAGCTTCCTCTCTTGGATGGACGCCGGAGCACCGGCCAACGTGATGTCTATGGCTCTGGCCAAAACCGTCGAGGCTCATGGTACGAAGAAGCGCAAGCACCCCACCGAGACTACCGCAGACAAGCTCAAAGCCATCGCCCTGTCCAAGCCCCCCTCTCCGGGATCTCTCATTAAGTAAGTCCAGGTAATGTCTCTTGTTGACGATCTTTTTCTCGATCTTGATCATGTTTTTTTGTGTAACACGCAATACTAGTACTGGTAGTACAACTTTCTGGGTGATCTTGCATGTGATTTTAGTGTGCCAAATGACGGTTCTAAATTCCTCTTTTGACCAAAACATGCGAGAGGTTGACACTGATTTCTTATAGATTACTTTCAACTACTCCCTCTGTCCCAAATTTCTTGTCTTAGATTTGTCTAGATACGGATGTATCTAATACTAAAATGTGACTTGATACATCTGTATCTAGACAAATCTAAGACAAAAATTTTGGGACGGAGGAATACTATAATTTATCAATGCTCCCTTTGAAGAGGGTATATTTGCCTCGATAACTTGTGTTATGGATATTGCAAGTAATCCCTCTGCTCTCATGCATTGAAGACATGTTCTAGTGTCTTTGTTCACTCATTTACATGCGTATATGTAGTCATATATGGAGTATAATATCAAAAATCATCTTATATTTCTGAACGGAGGTAGTAATAAAATATGGTTTCTGTTTGAATTAGAACCAGGTCCGCAGTGGAGATGAAGTTTTCGAAGTCATGCCGTGTGAACTGGAAGACCTGATGATGAGTTCTACTGATGAACTATCCAGCTGCTGTGTCCTTGTCGCCATGTGTCCTGAACTAGTGTTTTCTTGTATCTTTGTTGTCAGGCTTGTTCTCGAGGCTGTACTTGACCACAACAATTTCATGGCTGTGCCTTTGATTATGAAGGGTGTGGTTCTTGTAAAGCTTCCCTACAAATCTGATGCGACCTGTCTTCATCATCATGTTTATTAGTGGAAAGACTACTCTGTTATGTTCTCCAAGGTTGACAAGATGGTGATGGTGCATGTAGACATCTCACATGAAGTCCATGGCCTAGTCAGTTATGCGGGGTTCATCCCGTAGGTCGGTGGCAAGAAATAGTCCGCAGAGTTTAGTTAGTGCAACTTTACTTGTTTGTAGTAAGTATTATTGTTCAGTACTTGATTTGTGTTTGTGAACCTTGTATTGCTTATTAGTACTGCCGCTTTTGGTGTGTGGCCAGTCCTGTGAACGGTCTATGTTAATGTCTATCCACTCAATTCAGTATGTATATTTTGAAGTATCCAGATCATATTTTTTGTGAGGACGGTTTATCAATTAAGGTTACACTCCAATATCTGTATGCATTGCAGGGTTTATCACACCCACCAGGATTTCCAGTCCCATGGATGTTCGGTCCATATGATTTGTCACGACCTTTGGACTGTCTTGCTTGTGGGAGTAGGCAGGGCCCCTGCATGCCACGCGTAGTTGGACGATCAATCTTCTGTTTAGTACTTCAACATAGTGATTTCCTGGTAAGGATTCACTCGTGTCACATCAAGTAAATATTATTGGTTTACTGTCTGAATCTTATTGATTTAATGTCATGTTTTTTCTTTTCCTGCAATTTTACGATGCAGGTTTTGCCATGTGACATTCATCCCAGAATAAACTGTTTGGTTTGCTCTACGATGGCTATTTTTGCAGGTTTCACTTCTTATGTCGTGTCAGTAATGAAGGCACTGTCCATCACTTATATTACTGGAAAAAATTGGATCAGTCTGTTGTCTGAGTACAAGCTGAATCCCTATAATGAACTGCAGTTTGGTTTAACAAAAACGCCACAATTAGTCCTTCTCACATTTAAAAGAAATGAAGAAAAAACTGTATCACGGTCACGGATCCTAGTCAAGTTAGAAATCTGATCATAGCAGACCAGACACGATCGCCGCTATCTCGCACATCGGTACCACCTTCAGTAACGGATCAAGCACCGGCAGTTGCTCTAGCACAGACATCGGCAGCAGCTCACTCTGATCCAGCTGAGGATTGGGCACCGACCGCGTCAGCGGATCAGTCTGATCTATTGGAGGATCGGGCATTGACACCGGCACCTGCTCCCACATCAGCACCAGCTCTACAAGGAGCACCATCTCCGGTAGCAGCGGCAGCTTCGGCACCTGCACCAACACTTGCACTTGCATCTGCTCCGGCCCGTGCAGTTGCACCGGCAACAGACTGGGCTGCAGTTCGCACTTCATATATCAAAGTCCTTACAAAAACCGACATGTCCACCTTCTTGGTAAGCATTGGCCTCCCAAGTGCTTCGTTCTTTTTTCTTTCCATGTTGTTTCACATGATTCACTGTGTTGATCTAACTGTTTGGGTATGTCTTCTTGTTTGCAAACAGAGAATTCCTATAGCAACGAGGGGTCGTTCAACTATCCGAGCGACCGCGGCCAAGTTTCTCTTACCATGTGCAACCTTGGTGTGAATGAACCTGCTCAATATGCCGTAAGTACAAAGGATGGTCGCATGATGATTGATGCTAAAGGATGGTCAAGGTTCAAATCTAAATCATATCTTGCGGTAGGGGATGATGTCAAAATCAAACTTTCTCGGCAAGGAGAGCTGGTCCAAATCAACTTTGAAATTCTTCAGTAGCAGCACGCAACTGCCGAACTAATCTATCCTCTGAGAGATTTTGATGTAATAATCTGGCATGGTGAAACAAGTGTCTTGTGTATATAAGTAGTACGACATTATTATTTATCACATGGTATATCGTTGATAGAATTGCAACTTTGATTGCAGGTTAGGAACTATCGTTCGATTTCATTCCAACAGCTGTCGTGCTTTATTCAATTTTGTGTATTCGCCTTGCGACAGCATCTAAAACCAGCGCCGCACCGATCGCTTGCAATATGAAAAGCGCTGAGGTAGAACACATGGGCCCCCAAACATGCGAATTCGGCTGCGCCCAAAGTCGAAACCATGAGCCTATCTGAGTATTATATTCTCAGCTGAACCCCCATAAAAAAAGCTGAACCCCCATAATGCCCGTGCGTTGCAGAGGGAGTATATTTCTCGGCAAGGTGTGCCTGTCTGTGATATAAAAGATTTGTATATTTCTTTACAGAGGAAGTATCTCTCTGTCAAAATATATATTTATGTGTAACTACTAACTAGTTACTCCTGTCTTTCTACTTCCTTTCGCTGATATGTGGGGCAACCGGCAACGGGGTCCACGTGCCATATGCACAAATTAGAGTGCACAACTTCATGGTAGACACACCACGGTCGTAGCGCCGCAGTAATGCCCAATGAGCCGTCAAATCACAACCCCCCCTTTCCAGCTTTAGCAGTAAGCTGGACGGACGAAGCGGCAATATTTCACTAGGCCTGAATCCCCTTCTCCCTCGTCTGCTTGTTCAGAGAAAACCCCCTCTCGGCGATTGCATAGGGTTTTCTCATGGAGAACCAGGTACGAATTCTTCATCCATCCCCAATAAATCCAAGTCCCTTGGTCGCAGGTAATCCTAGGATGGCAGCCACCGCCATTGATGCATTTTTCTTCCTACTGAATCTAGTGTGTTTCATTTGCAGTGCCTGTCGGCGTTCTGGGAACGGGGGTCCCCAGACTTGCCTGCCTATGGCCTGCGGCGTGGCTCAAAGGAGGCCCAGCACAGCCCATCTTCATCTCCGCAAGCTCAGGACCCTCGCGAGGGGCCAAGCCTCGCGGGGCGGGCGACAAGGAGCTTCCTCAGGCACGGCCTCATCAGGCTGGCTCATGAGGAGGCGGAGAGTTCAAGGTGGGGTACCTCGCCTTGTGCTCATGACGCAAGCCATGACGACCAAGGGCGCCAGTCGAGCGCCAGACCGCGCAGTGTCCTTCTTTCCTCTTTGGTGCTAAGGGAGCAAGCGCAGGCGAGAGTATCAAGCAAAGGCGTCCATTTCGGTGCAACAAGACCAAGACCAGCCCAACGGCCAGAAGGAAGTCGTTGTGGAGCCCAAGCCGGCGTCATCACCAGAGTCTTTGCCAGGCGAGGACCAACTTTAGTCAGGATAAGTGTACCCGATGTTCCCCTTCAAAATGGCCAATTGTTGGCGGCCTTCCCGCTCAATATTTGGGAAGAGGCCCTGGGCCTTTGCCTATAAATAGGGCAAGCCACCCCCGAGGTAGAGGCATCTGATATCGAGAACCCAAGAGCCAGAACCAAGTAGCACCAACCAAGGACAGACCCTCGCGAGGCTATTCTTCCTTGTATTGTTCATCATCAGCCCAAGAGGCAATCCACCACACCACACATTGGAGTAGGGTATTACACCACAATGCTGGCCTAAACCAGTATAAATCTTGTGTCCCTTGTGCTGTTCCGTCTAGTAGTTTAGGTCCTAGCGGTCCGGCGAGGAGCGAGACGGTAGAGGGTTGAATCTCCGCGCGCACCCCAGTGTTTGAACCTCAAGGGTCTGCCGGAACCCGAAATCCGACATTTGGCGCGCCAGGTAGGGGTGCGCCGGAATCTGCCTTCCGTCGTCTCGTTCTTCCCCAACCACCGCAACCATGTCTGACGCTCGTCGGGCTCGCGCCGAGCGCCGAGCCGCCCTCGCCTCCCATGTCGCCCAGACTGCCCCCGTCGGCGGGCGCCCTCGTCGTTCCCCGTCACCTGCTGTCAACGCCGCCACCGGCCCGGCGGGGAACGAGCAGCAAGCGTTGTCCCAGCACCCGTCCATGAGGCGGGATGGCCGCACTGCCACACCCTTGCTCACCCCCGCTGGTTCTTCGTCACGCGCGCCCCGCGCAGCCATGGAGGCCCGAGCTGCGCTCATCGCGGCAAACGAGCTCCTGCGCTACCGCCCCATCGACGACGTCTACGAAGAATGGCTCGACCAAGTCGCCGAGCTTGTCCGCGCCGCTGGAGGCGCCCCCGCACCGTCCTTCTCGCTGCACCGCACCCCGCCCCGCGCGGGCGATGAAGCTCCTGGGGCGCCTCAGCCGCCTCCTCCTCAAGAAGGCGCCTTGGCCCCTAGGCGCGCGGCCCCTGGGCGGAACCCGCTCCGCCAGGCGCCACCGCGGCAAGAGCAGAGCTGCCAAGAAGTCCCTTCCCCGCAAGAAGCTGCCCGAGCGCTCCCTGCTCCAGCACGTCAAGATCCTGCGCTGCGCCCAGCCGCGGCGCATGGGGACCCGCAGGACCAAGCTCTCCATTGCCCAAGGCCCCCCGTGGCCACGGCGGGCTGCCGCGCCTTCACCGCCGAGCTGCACAGCATCGCATGGCCCGGCAAGGAAGCCAGACCTGCCTCCTCGCTACGACGGCACGGCTGACCCTGCGGAGTTCCTCCAACTCTACGAGCTGGGCATCGAGGCTGCCAACAAAGATGAAAAGGTCATGGAGAACTGGTTTCCCATGGCGCTCAGGGCGGAGCCCTTTTGGCTCTGAATCGGCCCGAGCACGATCTCTTCCTAGGGCGAGATGTGCACCCGCTTCATCGCCAACTTCGAGGTACTCGCGACCGGCCACCCGCCGTGGCGACATGCGCCGAATCAAGCGGCAGCGGGAAACCCCGCGGTACATCCAGTGCTTCAACAGCAGCGCCTCAAGATCCCGTGGTAACAGAGGAGGCCATCATCTCTGCCTTCTCCGGCGGTGTCTTGCGATGTCAAGATGAAGGAGGAGCTGGTGATGCATGAAGACCTATGCACCTCCTTGGAGCTGTTCAACTTGGCAACCAAGTGCGCCAGGGCTGAGGAGGGGCGCCTCTCCCTCCTCGAGCTACTGCGCGGGACCCGAAGAAAGAAGCCCTAGGCCAGGGCGTGAAGCGCAAAGGGCTGCCGTGCTCGCGTCGAGCCAGACACCAAGCGGGCGTAGATCAGCCCGAATCCTCCAAGGCGGTCGATGCTGCGTGTACCACGACTTCCACACCCACAACACAAATGAATGCCAAGAGCTCCGGGCCGTGCTTGGGAAGGGTCGGCAGGCGCCCGACCGCAGGGACCGGGGCTACGGCTGAGAGAGGAGGAAGGAATGCAGGGGCTGGGAAGACCGCGGCCCGCGCCAAGGGTGGTGCGACCAACCTCATGAGGACTGCTGGCAGGACCCGCCTCGCGAGGGAGGCTGGATGGATCAGCCTCGCGAGGATCGCCCGCAAGGGAACACAGGCCTCCCTCCACTGCCGCAGCCAAGGAGAAATGAAGACCATCATCAAGGCGAGGGGCTGGGGCTTCAGGGAACCGCGTCTGTCCTTTGCATCTGGGCGGAGCTCAAGCCCCAGCCTCTCAGCGCATCTTCAAGCGGTTCGCCCGAAGTGAATGCAGATCCTCCCAAGCTCGAGCCCACACCCTCTCGGGTGGTGGCGTGCGCCATCACGTTCATCTCGGCGGATCAGCTCAAGTCTTGGCAGCCCGGTAGGAGTCCTCCGGATGCTTTGTTTCCCAATCATCAGCAACGTGCTAGTCACCAAGACCCTCATCGACGGCGGGGCAGGGCTCAATGTCCTGTCCGTGGAAACATTCAACAATCTTCAAGTGCCTTACAGTCAGCTTCAGCCAACCAAGCCCTTCTCCGGAGTCACCGACGGCTCCACGGTCCCGATCGGGCAGGTCCGCCTTCCTGTCACCTTCGGAGCTCGCGACAACTACCGCACCGAGCTCATCGACTTCGACGTCGCCCACATTCGCCTGCCGTACAACGCCATCCTCGGGTACCCGGCGCTGGCCAAGTTCATGCCCGTAACCCACCACGGCTACAACGTCCTCAAGAAGCCAGGAAGCAGCGGGGTCATCACGGTGCCCTGCGAAGAGAGAGACATAGTGTGCTCCCTGGAGCGAGCCTTTCAGGCCGCATCATTGGAAGACCCAGACCGCAGCAGTAGGAGGCCTTCTGAGGCCGCACGCAAGAAGAAGAAGACATCGACCGGCCCATCTCCTTAGGAGGCAGGCCCCTCAGGGCCCGCGCCTGGCCAGGAGGAGCCTCCTTCCATCACATAGGGAAATGCACCCGGTGCCCTCCTCAGGCAGGGCTCGGGGGCTCTCCCTTGGAGGGCCGCCGACCTCGCTAAGGTCACGAGGGAGGCGCTTGGACACCACGTGGAGGCGTGCTTCAAAGCACGTTTCCCTCAAGAAGGGGCAAGGCAAGGAGGGCCAAACCCTCAGGAGTTCGTCAGCAAGGCCATTCAGGACTTACAGGAGTCAAGGGTCATGAGAGGCAGCCGCCGCCTACACGCTGTGGCCACCCATCCAGGCGACGATGGTGGGCTGCGCGTCTGCATCGACATACCAGGGCTCAGCCGAGCCGCGTCTCAAGCGCCTCGGCCCTCGCGAGTGGGGCGTTGCGAGTCCGCCTGACTACGTCGCATGCCTTACAGACTGCTAAGCGTGGCTGCTGCGCTGGCGTCTCATGAGGGCCATCTGGAGGCTCAAGAGGTCGAGTGCGCGCAGCCTGGCGGAGATGGAGATGGCCCGCGAGGAGCGCCCGGCGCCTCCGGAGCCTCCGAGGCCCCGGGCACAGGGGCTCGTGAGGATCGGCTCCCGCAGCCCACCGAGTCTACTATACCAACACCCCTTCGTCCCCAACATCATCAGGTGACATCTTTTAAGTTTCGTTTCCGGATGGGAGCGCTTTCAGGGCCGCACTATTGCCAGGCCGCGTGGATCCGTTCCTGCGGCATGTATCCCTTTTATTTCATGTCCTTAGCTTATCCTATTGGGGGCGCCCCACGGGCTGCATCATCCCCGAGCCGCTCGGGCCTGTCCCAGCGGCATGTATCCTTCTTGCGTTTTTCTTAGGACTATGCTTTCGATCCACCATGCTTGTTATTTGGTGCCTTTTCCTCCCGGTTGTCGGAATCTTGCACGTTAAAGGGGGGGTGCCTGAGCATCGCGACTTAGAGCTCCTACCGGCTCTTCGGCCCTCACCCTCTGGTCTTGTCCATGGCATCGCGACCTGGCATGCCAGTGACGGCTGAGACCAGCCCGAGAGTCAGGACCCGAGGACGTAGAGTTGCGACATCTAACCAGCTTGCGCGTTAAAGGGGGGTGCCTGAGCATCGCGACTCAGGGCTCCTATCGGCTCTCCGGCCCTCACCCTCTAGTCTTGTCCATGGCATCGCGACCTGGCATGCCAGCGACGGCTGAGACTAGCTCGAGAGCCGGGACCCGAGGACGTAGAGTTGCGACATCTAACCCAGCTTGCGTGTTTAAGGGGGGTGCCTGAGCATCACGACTAAGGGCTCCTACCGGCTCTCCGGCCCTCACCCTCTGGTTTTGTCCATGGCATCGCGACCTGGCACGCCAGCGACGGCTGAGACCAGCCCGAGAGCGGGACCGAAGGCGTGAAACACCGGCATCGGCCAAATTGCGGAACACACTCCAAGATAAGGCCAGAGCAGGCGCAACCCGCCTTGGTAGGGCCCGTGAATCGCGCTAGCTCACGGGTGCCAGATACCCTCGTCCAGCCCTACCGTGCGATCCGTGTCGGGGTGGGGTTGTATCGCCCGGGGCTCCTCCGGAGCCCCCTCCCACGTACCGATGGAAGCACCATGCTCATGTTGTCGGCGACAACTGCCGAGTGGCTATGCCGTATGCATCTGAGCGCTATGCTCGCTAGTGATAAACAAGCGAGGTGGCCTCGGGCCGCATCAACCTCGAGGGCCCGGGCTCGGTGTCTGGCCTTGTCGCAACGCCTCCCCTCCGGAGTGCCGCGCGAAGGGGCTGGGCACGGGGGCTACGCTTGGGTCTCGCCCAGACGCACCCCACCTGGCCAGGCCTCCTCGGGCCTGGTTCGTCACGTGCCCCTCCCCGAGCGGAGCCAAGGTACGAAGGCCGATTGAGCGTCAAGGGGGACTCCTGAGCATCGCGACTCAAGATCCTAACTGGTCACGTAGCCCCTCACCCCTTAGTTCCGAAAGGCTAACGGCGGTTGGGGTATGCGCGGGACCGGGCTCTGCAGACGTAGAACGGCAAATCCACCCACATCTCGCCTCCCTGCTTGCTGTTCGAGCGCCAAGGGGACTCTGAGCATCGCGACTCAGAACCTAACATCACGTAGACCCTCACTCCTGGTCCGTCTGGTTTCGGTCGGGAATAGCAGCGGCTGAGGTATGCGTGGGGCCGGGCTCTGCCGGCGTAGAACATAAGCAAGCAGGAAGGAATAATGCAAATTTCAGGGAATTCAAAAGCAAATATTACAGTCCATGCTGTTATCACAGCATCAAACATAAGTTTTAACGCCTCTCGAGGCATGGTACATCTTGTGAGGATTAAAAACAGGGCCAGGAGCCACGGCAGAGTCACTTGCGGCGGGGAGCCACGTGGAGCAGGTTAGCCTTGTGGAGCAGCAGGGCCAACAGCGCTCGCTTGGCTCGGCATCTTGAAGGCCGGAACTTCCCAGCGAGCCTCGCGCGACCCTTCATGGCCTCAGCAGCGGCAGCGGCACGCTCGTCGCTCACTGGCTCCAGCAGGCTATCCAGGTCGATGTTGGGGTCGTGAAGATAGATGTGGGTGAAGACCCGCGTCAGCGCTGCAGAAGACAAGACGCGTGCCTTGGCCTCAGCCATAGGGCCAAGGCCAAGGGTGACGTCGTTAAGGGCGTGAACCAGGAAAGGAAGCAGCTTGGCGGGGCCATCCTCCTCGAAGGCCAGGGGGCTCTCAAGGCCGCTCTCGTAAAGTGTCTTCAGTGAAATGCGAGCCTTCTCTTCCATATCCGCGAAGGCCACGCGATCCTTGGCGAGAACCCGGGCCTTGCCGTCCAGCTCAACCTTCCTCGCCTCCAGCTCTTGCTCCATCACGCCTAGGCGGCCATGGCACCTCTTGAGCTTGGCCTCCAGGTCCTTGACGGTCGCCTCGCGAGCCTTCATGCTTTCCTCCTGCTCTTGGCGAAGGTGGGCCTCCTCGGCAAGCTGGTTCTACAGGCCCTTCAGCTCGCTCTCCAGCGCCTCACAGCGACCTTGGACGCTAGCTGCCTCCCCTAGGGCAGCATCGCGGGCAACCTTCGCCTCACGGACAGCCTGTTTCTCCTCATCGCAAGCCGTCGAGGCCTGGACCAGCGCCACCCGTATTGAAGCATCGGAGCGAATCCAGCTAGAAGCCAGCTCCAAGCGCCCGGCCATCAGACGGGGGTCGGCGCCTAGAAGATTACATGGGCGGTCGATCCAACAGACGGCGCGATCGAGCAGATGATTCGGAGAAGCAGCAGTCGGTGGAGTAGGAGGAGAAGACGGCTGTGTGACCACTGTGCCTTGTGGCGGAACCAGCGACGCCATGACGACTGTGGAGGCAGCGTCAAGCAAGGGCACCTCAGGAGTCGCTTGGGTCAAGGGGCTGAGCTTCGCCCAGCTGGCTCGGCTGCCTCATGAGGGCGCCGGGCGGAGAGGCCTATGCGTCATGATCACCTCCTTTCTTGGGCAGAGGCACTGCCACGGATGGGACCTCAGGAGCTCCCTTCAGCTTCTTCACCGCGGGCGCCAGCCTAGCCGAAGGACATGGACATCAGGTCTCGTCGACAGAGCAATAATCAAGACGGGAAGCACGCACTTACAGGTCATCGCTGGTGGACTCGAGCAGCCTCTGGCCGAACTTAAAGCCCGAGAGTCGGCTGCAAGGGTTGGCTTCAAGGGGCTCGGGAGCAGGAGGCGCGCCTGCGGATTCCCCGGGGGCCGGGGCAGACCCGCGGGGGACCAGCCCAGTCCGGTCCTTCTTCGGGATCGAAGGCAGGCTCCCGCCGCCCTGCTCACCCTCATCCTCGTCGTCGTCGCTCTGGGGAAGGCGGAGAGTGCGGGACCTGCGCCAAAGGGGAGGAGCTCTTGACTCCGCCTCCGAGTCAACCCCCTCTTCCTGCTCCCCTTCTTCCTTCTCTTCGCTGGAGTCGTCGGAGGACCGTCCACAGGAGTCCTCCGGGCCTCCACGGGCACAGGCCCGTCCCGTTGAAGACAGGCATGGCCCCACTACCTGCTCCCAATCCTCGCGAAGGACCCGGGCGTGGGGCGCCCTCTAGCCTCGCCCGTCGCCCCCAACCAGGGATCGGAGGACCGCCGCGGATCCTCGTCGGCCGAGACCACGGGGCTCGAGTGAGGCCTCCACGCCAGGCAATCTTGCAGCGAGGCGGGCAGTTGATGCTCAGGAACTCCCTCGGCGACCCACGGTCGGCCGCGCCCGCCACGCTCGCCGGCCTCAGATCTGCGTCCATATTCTCCAACACCAGCTTCGTGTGGGGATCCAGAAGCTCCACTCGGGACCAGTCGTCGGAGCTCGCGGGGTGCTCCGCGGGCAGGATCAGCCAAGGATGGATGAGCCCAGCATCCACCAAGACCCACTTGCTCCTGAAGCCCTCAATCCTCTTCCCAGGGTTTGAAATGGCGATGGCTCCGCCATATGCGACGAAGCTCGCGCACGCGGAAGCGAAGACACGGGAGGTTCTGAGGGAGAAGTAGTGGCGCAGCAAGGCCACCGAGGGCTTCACCCCTACGTGGGCCTCACAATAGTAGGCGAAGATCGCTAGAAGAAGGACGGAGTTGGGATGGAGGTGCAGAGCTTGAATGTTGTAGTGACGGAGGACAGAGAAGAAGAACTCGAAAAAAGGAGGCACCAGACCAGCAATGATGGCGCTCACGAAGAGCGGGTAGAAGGTGCTCCCTCGGCCTTCAGGGACGACAGAGCCGGCCTTGAATGCCTTCGTCCCGTCAATGCCCTGCGTCTCCGCCATCTGGCGCACCAGGGAAAGGCTCGCCCCTGACACATTTGGCGGGTCCAAGGCAGGCGAGTACCAAGCTCCGGCCGGGGCTTGGCGAGGCGCCATGGCTGGCTAGGGCACGCAGGCGGAGTAGATCTGAAGATTTTGGGAGGCGGGGAAGAGAGGCGCAAGAAAGGGATCGGCGACAGGGAGGAGGAAGTAAAGGAGGCAAGGAAGATGCCGCTCTTTTATCAACTCGCGCGGTTGCAGAGGCGCACACGTCCAATCAACCGCCACACATCGCCCAAGGCCGCAGGCTGTTAGGGCCCGCAACGCTTCGCACTTGCCCTTTCGCCTCTCTGCTCAGCCAAGTTCGGGCACGCCATGGGCCCGGGGGCTACTATTGGCGTTTTGGGAACGGGGGTCCCCAGACTTGCCTGCCTACGGCCTGCGGTGTGGCTCAAACGAGGCCCAGCACAGCCCATCTTCATCTACGCAAGCTCGAGACCCTCGCGAGGGGCCAAGCCTCATGGGGCGGGCGACAAGGAGCTTCCTCAGGCTCGACCTCATCAGGCTGGCTCATGAGGAGGCGGAGAGTTCAAGGCGGGGTACCTTGCCTTGTGCTCATGACGCAAGCCATGACGACCAAGGGCGCCAGTCGGGCGCCAGCCCGCGCAGTGTCCTTCTTTCCTCTTTGGTGCTAAGGAAGCAAGCGCAGGCGAGAGTGTCAAGCAAAGGCGTCCATTTCGGTGCAACAAGACCAAGACCAGCCCAACGGCTAGAAGGAAGTCGTTGTGGAGCCCAAGCCGGCGTCATCACCAGAGTCTTTGCCAGGCGAGGACCAACTTTAGTCAGGATAAGTGTACCCGATGTTCCCCTTCAAAATGGCCAATTGTTGGCGCCCTTCCCGCTCAATATTTGGGAAGAGGCCTAGGGCCTTTGCCTATAAATAGGACTAGCCACCCCCGGGGTAGAGGCATCTGATATTGAGAACCCAAGAGCCAAAACCAAGTAGCACCAACCAAGAACAGACCCTCGCGAGGCTGTTCTTCCTTGTATTGTTCATCATCAGCCCAAGAGGCAATCCACCACACCACACACTGGAGTAGGGTATTACACCACAATGGTGGCCTGAACCAGTATAAATCTTGTGTCCCTTGTGTTGTTCAGTCTAGTAGTTTAGGTCCTAGCGGTCCGGTGAGGAGCGAGACGGTAGAGGGTTGAATCTCCGTGCGCACCCCAGTGTTCGAACCTTAAGGGTCTGCCGGAACCCGAAATCCGACAGTGCCCAAAGTGCGAGTACCCTACATGTTTCTGTGCCCTCGGCGAGACGCCACACTTGTTCCTTCTCATCCTAACACAACATTTTGAAACATGTACAGTATGTTCCTAGAATCCTCTTTTCTATCTGGGAGGGTGGGGTTTCTTTGAACATGTTGTGTTCTCATATTATTTTTCCTGTAGTGTATTATTTGCTCTGCTAGAACACATGTACTCAAGATGCTCGGCCTTGCCATAACTGAATACACTAGTTTAATGGTCACAGTGAATACAAGCCATGGATATAAGTTCCAAGTTGGCTTCGTGAACTAAGAAGATCACTGCTTTTTTTATGGCCGAACTTGGATAAACTTTCTCAAGTGTTACGGACTGAAAGTTGGCGCACGAATGTTGATGGAAATAGCAGAACCTGGTATCATCTTCACTGCGATCTTCCACCCCGACGTCGTTCCAATTGTTCATCCATGTTAGTTTTGTATCTGGTTCTTGCTTGTTGCCTCGATTACTTCTTAGTCCACCTATTCTGTCTAACTAATCACAATTTAACTTTAGAAGTAGCAACGAATCTCTCACGAAGATGCTACTTCTAACTAATATTTTCTTATAATTGGTGGCACGTGTAGGTTTTTTTCGAGTTAAGCGATCTGCTTTCGTTTGTTACCCTGTAATAACTCGGCTATTCTTGATGGCACTAAAGTTGATGGATCGACATCCACAAGTTCCTACACTTTATTGATTGTCTTGAGGTCCTTGTGGGGCGTTTCAATGGTGGAAGGCCACGTGGGATATGTGTGCCATTTGCTGCACTTTCGTTGAACAGGTCCAAGCGTAATAGAAACTTATAGTACGAGTTGTTTTACATTATATATGTTGTTCATAAACTATTGCTTATACACAGTTTTACTGGTGTGATCTTCTTGAAACAGGAACTGCCTAGTTCTATTGTTCCTATCTGATGCACGACCATGGTTGGGTCAGACTTGCGCTTGGTCACAACATGATGTTTATGTCGACCTACTCAATTCCCCTTGGAGGTGAAAAGATACTTATTCATGGGTGGTCTCAAATAATGAAGGCTCGTCCATCTTGGAGAATAGGACAGAATATTATGTTCGTGCTTTCCATGGCTCTAAAGCGAATATCATGTTCATTGACCATGTTGCAAGATGAAGCCGCTTTCAGAAGGTTGTGGATGCGCGTGGTGGCGCCTGGGCCTTGTCCTGGGGCTTGGCGGCCTCACCCTTGGTTAACTATAGGCAAACTAGCCTTTGTTAAAGGCGTGCTTTATGCGGTTGAACACATATAAGTACTCATCTTGCTTTCAGCTTTGGTTGTTAAGTACCCTGCTAGTTTGATTAAGGTTGTTAAGTACTCCTGCTGCTTTTACAGTCTGTCTTGTTTCTTGATCCTGTCTTCCTCCGGCCAAAAAACCAAACCAGCGCCGGTAGCCGCTTCTTCCGCCTCCCACGGTGGCTGCACCTCGGCCACGCATTGCTGCCCACCGTCTCCTAAATCGTTAACGCCGACGTCCTCCGTGCACTTCGGTGTGCTCACCGCGGCGCTGCCCTCTCGCGTTGTCAACATGGTCAACAAACAACAGGAATGCGTCGGTGCGTGGAGAGGATAACGATGAGGGGCCCTGCGTCGGCGTATGGAAAAATAAAATGCTTCCTCCTAGTGTTTTCCTGACATCTGGGACCCACGACATTGTGAGCGTATATAGTCAATAGACAAGAGAACAGCGCAAGATTGGCTGACACCTGGGATGTAGCTACTCGAGCAGTATTTTTTTTGTTATTGTTGAGACGGAGCAGGGTTTGAACTGGGCCGTGGCCCGTCTAGCCAGAGCTTATATTTTATGTTCACCATGTGACCAGCCCACTATTTTCTTTGTGAAAATGAGCCCAGTTTATTTTTACGAAGAATACCCAATCCAGGCCTACTTATTTTCTACATACGATGGGCTGGAACTCTTTCACGACGCCTGCAAATCTTGAAAGTAACATGAAATGGGTTGTAAATATAAAAACAGATGACAAATTGGCAATTACTTTATTATTTTTGAAATTTTTTTCACATTTTCAGATTCCTATTTCACTGGGCATTAACCTAATTTAAATTTATCTTCAAAGTACTTTAAATCTGGCTCGACATTTTGGTATTAAAAATAGTTTGGAACCCACAGAAATATGCGAAATTGGCCCTGGCCAACCAAAAAAACGACTGCAATAAATTGCATAAGAAGTTGGACAATCCAACGGTCGTCATGTTTCTTCAATCTCTGATCTACTTGCTCCAGCCGCCAAAGCAGCACCGGCGGGACCGCCTGCTCCCGCCTCCCGTGGTCGGTTGTGCTGCCGCGCAGGCCTTAGCGCCTCCTACTACACCCACCGCTGGCCAGGGCATCCCTCTACTCACCCACACCCCCTGTTATTCTGCGGCGATGGCAGCCTCGCACCGCAGCCGAACCGGTGAACCCTCGTACTCCTCTCCGCGCGGGCTTCTACTGCCGCGTCTTCCCTGGCTCCGCGTTGTCCCCTTCCCAGGCCTCGCCGTCGTCCACCACCGTGGTGCTCTCGGTGTGGCGTGGTCAATGTGGTCAACGACCAACTTCCATCGGAAGAGTACTGTGCGTGGAGAGGCTGACAGCTGGGTCCATCGCAGCCGCAAGGAAGTGCCTCCTTATTACGCGGAAAATAATTATTCCTCCACCTGACAGCACGGACCCACCAAACAGGCCACCAGTATTTCGTGAAAAAAAATGTTTCCCCTTGACTGCTGGGACCCACCGAACGGGCCACCGTATTTCGTGAAAAACGTTCCCCCCGCTGTCAGCTCGGACCCACCGGAAGTGCCTCCTTATTACGCACAAAAAAATGAGTACCCCCCTACTAGCTGGGACCCACCTTGGTGGGAGGCTGACTTGTGGACCTACTAAGTTGACTGGGACGGAGGCCTTTGTCAACTTTAGTCAATATATGAACGATTCTAGCTCCAGTGACCGCACGATGTCCATCCAACGGCCGTAGTGCTTCTTCAACCTCTGGTCTTCTTGCTCCAGTCGCCCAAAGCAGCATCGGTCGTGCCGCCTGCTCCTGTCGCCCGTGGCCGGCTGTGATGCCGCGGAGGCCTCACCGCCCCCTACTACTCCTCGCTGGCCAGGCCATCCCTCTACGCACCCACACCCCCTGTTATTCTGCGTGACGGCGGCAGCCTCACACATGGTGAGCAGTGAACCCTCATACTCCTCTATGCATGGGCATCCACTGCCGCGTCTTTCCCGGCTCCGCGTCGTCCCCTTCCTAGGCCTTGCCGTCGTCCACCGCCCTGGTGCTCTCGGCGTGGTGTGGTCAACGTGGTCAAGGAACGGCTTCCATCGGACGTGGACTGTATGTGGAGAGGATGACAACTGGGTCCACAGTCGTAGCAAGGAAGTGCCTCCTTATTACGCGCAAAATAATTATTCCTCCACCTGACAGCAGGGACCCACCGTACGCTCCACCAAAAATCCCAACAATTTTTGGAAACCTCTAATTCCTAGTCCTTGGTCAAACCTTTTGAATTAAATTCAAATGAGTTTGAATTTAAATCTTTCAATCATGGCCTTTCTATTTTTCTTGGATCAAGCTCATTTTTATGAGTCCAGGAAAATTATCCCCTTGGGCATTTTCTTTCCCTAACCCCCTCTTCATTTTCCTTCTCTCTAATGCTTTCTGTTAGAAATATAAGAGAGAGGGAGAAGAGAACCCAGCATGCCATCCAGGCCGGCCCAGCCTCTAAGGCCCATTCCACAGGCCCAGCTGCTGCGCCTCTAACCCTAGCCCGACCCCCTCGCTCGATGTCGGGGCGGGAGGGGCTGCGCCCGCCCGCACCTTGAGCACCTATGGGGCAGGGCCCCTTGCTTGTCTTGATGCAGGCGGAGGTGCGGAGAGCAGATCGAGGCAGGCACGCGGGCGGTCTTTTTACCCAGCTTCGGAGCTCTCCGGAGAGATAAAACTCCTACTGCTGCTTTGTGTGTATTGAGCTCGAGAGAGCTTGAAGATCTACAGTGTTGGCTACACTGAGCGTGAGAGTTGCGAACTTGCGGATCCGAACCTCCGAACCCAACCGAACCCCTTCTACGTTGTGCATGGGCCTCCTTTTATAGTGCAAGGGGTCACCGACAGGTGTCAACGTAGGAGAAAGGGGTAAAAACGTAAAAGAGGTGGTAGTTGGAACAGTGCGGGAACAGTGGAGCTACAGTGCTTGAACAGTGGCCGCCACCTACTTTGACAGCGGGGGACAAGAGCATTTAATGCCCGTCGCCGTCGACCCCAAAAGCTCCCGCCCGTGCGTCTCCGTCTGCCACGGCGATGGATCCACCACCGTGAAATGCCACCGTGTCCCCCAGACCGCGCAGCCATCGCCACGCTACCGAAAGGCCCGGTGGTGTGGCGTGGGCGATGAGCTGGAGCGCAGGCACACAGCGTAACTCTCCCGGCAAGCGCCTTGCCGGGGTCTTGAGCTTGCCGGGCCTGGGAGCTTGCCGGGCTCTGCAATTCGTCGCTTTCCCGGGCCCTCGCCGTGACGCGTATAGCGCCGAGGCGTGTCTTGTCTGTTGTAGTCTCCTAGTCTTCCCGGCGAGCTCCTCTCGCCGGGGTCGTGTGTGAGTGGTGCAATCTTGAGCCTGAATGGTCTTCCCGGCAAGCTCTGCTTGCCGGGGTCTTGATCTTCTGTCTTGTATGCTTTGGGTCTTGGATGGCTTGACGCGGAATAGGAGGGTCTCTGGCTAGCACGTGGTAAACCACGCCACGAGAAGCTGCAACTGCCGTGCACAAGTTGGGGTACTAAGGTACCCCTATCTTAGTACACCGACAGAGCCCGGGCTGGGCCATACAGTGCCGCGGCTGTTGGGCAGGCCCAAAACAGTCTGCAGGCACACATGGCACAGGTCCGCCAGAATAGGGCTTCGCGTCCACCGCGCTCCCTCGCAACGGCACGCGTCGATTGCGGCGTCGTGGGAGACGTGGGCGGCGGGTACGGTCTTTAAGGCATCCACTCCCGTGATCGTGGTGCAGGGCGAGGCCACTCCACCCGTCGCCTTGCGCTCCCAGGCGCCCCTTTTGCCCTCCCCGGCAAGCTTCTCTTGCCGGGGGCTCCTTGACCTACCTCCTGAACTCCTGAACAGAGAAACAGGAGAAGGATTACGGGCACCTTATCTTTCAATTTGCAAGCCTTCGGGCCTTAGCTGTATTTGAAATCTGTAATCCTCTCTGTCATGTTTTTCATCCTCTATGGGCTTGTACTAAACTAGGATGTTTTTAATGAAAAAAGAGGGGAATGCCTGCCGGACTGAGTCTTTTACTTGACTTTGCGTCTTGTATGTTCTTACGCTATCGGGGAGCTTGCCGGGGCAAACACGCTTGCCGAGTGCGGGACAGCCCGCTGGCGGTGTTGCTTCCGGCAAGCAACCTTGTCGGGCGATTCGGCGCTTATCTTCTTGGCGAGGCTCGGAAGCAAGATAAGGGTACAGCAGCACACTTGTGTTTGTTGAGCGGACTCGGAAACAAAACAAGTACGCAACTGGGCCGCGACTCGGCTCCTCTGCGTACGGGTTTCTACAAGGCACATTCGTTCAAAGACGCAGTCCCGCTTTCCCCGGCCCATGGGAGGATGCATGACGAGGGATGAAAAACTTATCTGACTCTGCAGCCCCCGGCGACTCTGGCTCGCCGGGGAGGAATCTTGGCACTCGCAGCCCCCGGCGATTCTGGCTCCGCCAAGACCCAGGTGCTGGTGTGCTCTTCTAGTTTCTCCTTGTTGCTGTAATCCTAGTCATGAAGACAGTTGAGACAGTACTGCAATAGTTTCATCATTCACATGTATATATATATATATATGTAAATCTGTGCAACTTCGCAATATGATGCCGTGCCTTGCCCTTCGTATGCCTCAGCTCTACGCTTTCGGGCAGCTTGCCTTGGCGAACACGCTTGCCGCGGGACAGCCCGCTGGCGGTGTTGCCTCCGGCGAGCAACCTTGCGGGCCCGATTCGGGCGCTTACCTTGCTGAGTGGACTCGAAAGCAAGATAAGGGTGCAGCAGCACACTTGTGTTTGTTGGCGGGCTCGGAAACAAAACAAATGCATAGCCCAGGCGCGACTTGGTCCTCCAGCGCACAAGTTTCTCATACGGAGGGCATCTCACGGCAAGGCTTGCTATGTTACGCCCTCTGCCTCGTTGCATCCTTCGTACGTTTTTAACCCCACGCTTCCAGGGAAACTTGCCGGCGCGAACACGCTTGCCGAGCGCGGGACAGCCCGCTGGCGGTGTTGCTTCCGGCAAGCAACCTTGTCGGGCCAGTTGCGACGCTTACCTTGCTGAGCAGGCTCGGAAGCAAGATAAGGGTGCAGCAGCACACTTGTGTTTGTTGAGCAGGCTCGGAAACAAAACAAGTACGCAACTGGGCCGCGACTTGGCTCCTCCGCGCCCAGGTTTTTCGTACGAAGGACAAACGCTCGAGGACATAACATAAGGCTATAGGACTAAAAAGTGCTCTGCACAGGAGCTCGGATGACTTAGCTTTTTCTGCCTTCAGCAATCCGACGGGGTCGTGCCTCTCCCCTCGATCCTTTCCCCTTGTATGTTCTTGCCCTTTCGCTTTTGGGGAGCTTGCCGGGGCGAACACGCTTGCTGAGTGCGGGACATCGGCCCGCTGGCGGTGTTGCCTCCGGCAAGCAACCTTGTCGGGCCAGTTGCGACGCTTACCTTGCTGAGTGGACTCAAAAGCAAGATAAGGGTGCAGCAGCACACTCGTGTTTGTTGAGCGGACTCGGAAACAAAACGAGTACGCAACTGGACCACGACTCGGTTCCTTCCGCGTCCGGGTTTCTCATACAGGGTATGGATTTTCAGGGGGTACAGCTCAAAGAGTTCGGAGCTTAGCAACTTTCTTTGCCCTACTGGCCTGCAGGCCAGTCGGCGGGGCTCGATGGGACGCCCTCGACGGCAGCGTGGCGCTCCGGGGAGACGCGGTTGCCGGAGTGGGCCCCAGAGCTACTTGCTGGTGGAGCTTGATAGCGCGTCCTTGATGGCAGCGCAGCACCACGGGGAGGTGCGCCTTGCCGGACCCGAGCACGGCTCCGAGGGGCAGCCCCCAGCGCAGCCCCCAGCATGAGTCTGGGTTCTGCATCTTCGCTCATTGGGCGTGCTTGAAGATCTTGGTCTTGCGCTGAGATGGACGCGGGTCCTCGAAGATCGAGGCGCGGCCATCCGTCTCGTTCTTGGATCTGGCGGCGCTGCGAGTGTCCTCGATGGCGACCACCTTTTCGACGGCGTCCCCTCCGCCCACCGTCGGCTCTGGTGGCGGCGGAAGGGACGCAGACGGGTCTGCGACCCCCGAAGCCTTCTTCTTCGGGGCCATGGTGCAATCGTCGATGAAGTCGTTGACGGAACTGAAGAGGTTGACGAAGAACGCGCCACGAGATGCCGGATCAGGTCCGCACAATCTCGACGCCCCCTACTTGGCGCGCCAGAGATGTCGGGGCGGGAGGGGCTGCGCCCGCCCGCCGCGAGCACCTATGGGGCCGGGGCCCCTTTGCTTGTCTTGATCTGGCGGAGGGTGCCGCGGAGAGCAGATCGAGGCAGGCAGCAGGCGGTCTTTTACCCAACCGGAGCTCTCGGAGATAAAACTCCTCTGCTGCTTTGTGTGTTGAGCTCGAGAGAGCTTGAAGATCTGATGTTGGCTACTGGCGTGAGAGTTGCGAACTTGCGGATCCGAACCTCCGAACCCAACCGAACCCCTTCTACGTTGTGCATGGGCCTCCTTTTATAGTGCAAGGGGTCACCGACAGGTGTCAACGTAGGAGAAAGGGGTAAAAACGTAAAAGAGGTGGTAGTTGGAGCAGTGCGGGAGCAGTGGAGCTACGATTAGCGAGCGATGGCCGCCACCTACTTTGTGGCAATGGGGACAAGAGCATTTAATGCCCGTCGCCGTCGACCCCAAAAGCTCCCGCCCGTGCGTCTCCGTGCGCCACGGCGATGGATCCACCACCGTGAAATGCCACCGTGTCCCCGAGACCGCGCAGCCATCGCCACGCGCCCTGAAGGCCCGGGGTGACGCGTGGGCGATGGTGGGCCAGCGAGCACCTGGCGTAACTCTCCGGCAAGCGCCTTGCGGGGTCTTAGCTGCGGGCCGGGAGCTTCTGGGCTCGCAATTAAATCGCTTTCGGGCCCTCGCCGTGACGCGTATAGCGCCGAGGCGTGTCTTGTCTGTTGTAGTCTCCTAGTCTTCCCGGCGAGCTCCTCTCGCCGGGGTCGTGTGTGAGTGGTGCAATCTTGAGCCTGAATGGTCTTCCCGGCAAGCTCTGCTTGCCGGGGTCTTGATCTTCTGTCTTGTATGCTTTGGGTCTTGGATGGCTTGACGCGGAATAGGAGGGTCTCCGGCTAGCACGTGGTAAACCCTGCCACGAGAAGCTGCAACTGCCCGTGCACAAGTTGGGGTACTAAGGTACCCCTATCTTAGTACACCGACACTCGATCCATCTCTCCCTCGGTCCATCCCCTCGTTCCCTGCCAGCGCCGCCACCACACACACACGTCGCCAGGGAGAGGATCCCACGATCCTCCCGCATCTCTCCCTCGATCCATCTCCTCCTCCTCCTCGTTCCCACGCAGCGCTCGATCCCCTCCTCCCTCATTGCGCCGTCGCAGAGAGAGAGAGGAGCGCCGCGGCCTCGCCCTTCCTCCTCCTGCATCGAGCGCCCCCGCTCCACCTCGCCCCTGCCGGCCCCGCGCCCAGCCTCCGCAACACCACCTAGAGACCAACTCCAGCGGCCCCGTCGCCTCTGCGCGTGAGCACCGCGCGCCCAACCGCCTCGTCCCGTCCCCGCGGCCGCCGCCCGGATCCATCGTCCCCGTCGCGGCCTCCGTTCTTCCCCTGGCCAAGCTGCTGCCATGTTCCTACGCCGCCCGCTTGCCATTCTCCGTCGTCGCCGGACCCGCGCCGTCCTCTGCTTCCTCTTCGGTGACCAAGAGCCACCTCGCGCATCTCCTCCACCATCAGCCTGCAACACCCGAGCGGAGCCGAGCTCCTCCCGGTCCCCATGGTGCTACGACCCCATCACTATTCCTACTGGCCATCGCCAAGTTTCCCCAGGACCCGTGGAGTCATGCACGGGAAAACCAAGTCTGAAGATTCCGTGGACGTGTGCCTGGTGTCACCTGGATCGTCAAGTACCGTCTCCGTGGATTATTCAAGCCCCTCGACGACCGGCGCTTAGTACCACTACGTTTGCCATGTACATCTACACCAAGACCGGACCGACAAGTACCCCGAAAACGTGTGTACCTCTACCACCGCCGAAGACCGTCAAGTGTACCACTACCATCGCCACGTGAACAACTACTTCCACGACGTCCGTGAACCACTACTTCCACTACGACCGTCCCGTGAACGACTACTTCCCTCGACGATTTTGAACCACCCCGAAATGCACGCTTCGAAGGTATTACCCCGAGACGACCTTCCGAGAATGAATGTGGGTTGTATGAGATGCCCGTGTTTGCACCATGTCCGAGTTGTTCCTTGCGCGCTCCTCATTGCCTTGCCGTCGACCCATGGGAACCCGGTAACCGGGAGCACCCCACCATCTTGCATGACTCGCTCACGCTCACTTCCTTTTGCACCAGTATCTCCGTGAGCTACCGGAACCGATATGTTGCCGTGGCATCATTTTCACATTCGTTGCCGTGGCACCCGTTTTTGTTCCGCCATAGTGACCAAATGCTTCATAACATGCTTATGTGAACATTTTTATAAAAATTGCATATAACTTGTATATGTCATCCGCATCATGATAACAACATTTAAAATGTTTAAACTTGTTGTTGCCTTAAATTGCTAAATGCATATTGGGATTTACCGGATTTTTTGTTTTTATATCCGGCCCCATTTAAATTGTTTAGATGGTATAGTTTTTGTTATGCTTCACCACTTGCCATGTTAACCAATATTTAATATTGTTGGGTACATAGCCGAGAGAGAACTAAATAATTGATGTGGTGTTTCGTCAATTTGCAACTCGTTGCATATTGGGCTCCATTTAACTTGTAGTTTTGTTTGTGCATATTTCCATAACATGCTATTTAAATCGGGCATGCATCATACTTGTTTGCGCATCATGCCATGTTTATGTGATGGTTGTTTACTATGTTGTTTGTTTCTTTCCGGGTTGCTTCTCTCGTTAGCTTCGGTTTCATTCCGGAGTTGTATGGATCCGTTCGACTTCGTCCGTTTGTCTTCTTCATGGACTCGTTCTTCTTCCTAGCGGGATCTCAGGCAAGATGATCATACCCACGAAATCACTACTATCTTTGCTATGCTAGTTTGCTCGCTCTTTTGCTATGCCAATGCTATGATGCCTACCATTTGCTTGTCAGCCTCCCAAATTGCCATGTCAAACCTCTAACCACCATGTCCTAGCAAACCGTTGATTGGCTATGTTACCGCTTTGCTCAGCCCCTCTTATAGCATTGTTAGTTGCAGGTGAAGATTGAAGTTTGTTCCTTGTTGGAACATGGAGATGTTGTTCCTTGTTGGAACATGTTTACTTGTTGGGATATCACAATATATCTTATTATTAATGCATCTATATATTTGGTAAAGGGTGGAAGGCTCGGCCTTATGCCTGGTGTTTTGTTCCACTCTTGCCGCCCTAGTTTCCGTCATACCGGTGTTATGTTCCCGGATTTTGCATTCCTAACG
This sequence comes from Aegilops speltoides, assembly GCA_021437245.1. NCBI lineage: Eukaryota > Viridiplantae > Streptophyta > Magnoliopsida > Poales > Poaceae > Aegilops > Aegilops speltoides. Next base: position 376,410,547 of record CM038142.1, read on the forward strand.
CGGTCGGGTGATTTATGGGACCCCCCTCACAGTTTGCTTTGAATAAAACTTGTCCAGCAAGGCCCAACCTTGGTTTTACCATTTGCCTCACCACCACCTACATTTCCCTTGGGAGTAATTAACCCAAGGGTCATCTTTATTATAGCCCCCCCGGGCCAATGCTTGTCTAAGTGTTGGTCCAAACCAGAGCCACTTGCGGTGCCGCCCCTAGGCAACTTGGGGTATCGTCGGTTGTCGTACGTAGTGTTCATCCGGTCGTGGCACGAGGCGAGATCTGTGCTACTATCGGGATGTCGGCACGCCGAGAGGTCTTGCTGGTCTTGTTTTACCATTGTCGAAATGTCTTGTAAACCGGGATTCGAGACTGATCGGGTCTTCTGGGAGAAGGTCTATTCTTCGTTGATCGCGAGAGCTTGTCATGGGCTAAGTTGGGACACCCTGCAGGGTTTAAACTTTCGAGAGCCGTGCCAGCGGTTATGTGGCAGATGGGAATTTGTTAATGTCGGTTGTAGATAACTTGACAACAGATCCGAATTAAAACACATCAACGCGTGTGTAGCCGTGATGGTCTCTTCTCGGAGTCCGGAAGTGAACACGGTTTACGTGTTATGTTTGGCGTAAGTAGGTGTTCAGGATCACCTCTTGATCATTGCTAGCTTCACGACCGTTCCTTTGCTTCTCTTCTCGCTCTCATTTGCATATGTTAGCCACCATATCATGCTTAGTCGCTGCTGCAACCTCACCACTTTACCCCTTCCTTTCCCATTAAGCTTTGCTAGTCTTGATACCCATGGTAATGGGATTGCTGAGTCCTCGTGGCTCACAGATTACTACAACAACAGTTGCAGGTACAGGTTGCCATGTTCATGACGCGAGAGCGATGTTGCTTGTTTTGGAGTTTCTTCTTCTGCTTCTTCGATCCAGGGGATAGGTTCCAGGTCGGCAGCCTGGGCTAGCAGGGTGGATATTGTTTGAGTTTCAGTTTATGATTCATCCGAAGTCAGATGTTGTTCATGTATGTTGTATTGTTGTATTCATGTGGCATTGTATGCCTTTTGTATGTATCCCCATCTATTATGTAATGTTGATGTAATGATATCCACCTCGCAAAAGCGTCTTCAAGATGCGCTTCTATCCTTGGTGGGACCTTCGAGTTCCTTTAGGATAGGGTCGCATCTTGGGCGTGACACTTGGGGAGGACCGCATTCACCTCGCGAGCAAACTGCTTGAAGATGCGCTGAGAGGCTGGGGCCTGAGCGCCGCCCAGGATGCAAGCGATTGCGCGTGGCTCCTGGAAGCCCCTAGCCCCCTCGTCCTGGTGATGGTCTTCATTCCTCCTTGGCAGTGGTGGCACAGGAGGGAGGCCCGCGTTGCCTTGAGGGCGGTCCTCACAAGGCTGATCCCTCCAACCTCCCTCGCGAGGCTGGTCCTGCCGATACGCCCATCTTGCACGGCCCTGAGCTCTTGGCATTTCATTGGTGTTGTGGGTGTGGAGGTCATGGTACACGCAGTACCGGCTACCCTTGGATGACTCAGGCTGGTCCCTGCCTCACTTGGTGTCTGGCTCTGCTGCGAGCACAGCAGCCCCCTTGCGCTTCACGTCCTTGACCTTGGGCTTCTTTTCTTCTGGGTCGGCAGCCGGGAGCTCGAGGAGGGAGAGGCACCCCTCCTCAGCCCTGGCGCACTTGGTTGCCAAGTTGAACAGCTCCAGTGATGTGCACAGGTCTTCATGGATCGCTAGCTCCTCCTTCATCTTGATGTCACGCACGCCATCGGAGAAGGCTGAAATGATGGCCTCCTCAGTCACCCTGGGGATCTTGAGGCGGGAATTTCTTGGATCTAAAAGGCATATCTTCTATTGACTTGTGATATGAGTATAGGTAGTGAACCTTAGCCTTGTATGTGTTCCCTCTAATTTCCCCTTTGTTCTTCATGTTCATTCGTGAATCCACCTCCAATCGTGAAGATAGGGCCACCCTAATGGATTGCCCTCAATCACCCGTGCTGATCTTGATATGCGGCGTGTATTGACCCTTGTTGGCCAGACGACACATGTGATGGCCTCTATTCTCAAGCTGGTGCAGTAGTGGGTGGTGCTACGATTTTGCCAATATGTCTTCGAGGGATGTGATCAGTGCATGAATTGTGGTCATGGCTCTATGGAAGGTGGCATGAATTGTTGTCGTGGCTCTACAGGAGAAGGCCCTAGCAATGTTTTTCGTGGATGTACTTCTGCAGGGTCTCTCCTGGCTGTTGCTTGATGCGGCGCAGGTCACTCATGGCGGGGCGGTCATGGTACCACAGAAGTTGGCGATGAAGCGGTGCGCATCTTGTCCCGGAGGAGATCGTGCGAGAGCGAGTTCGAGGAGCCAGGTGCGGGCACCGTCCTTGAGCGCCATGGGGAACCAATTCGCCATGACCTTCTCGTCCCCGTTGGCAGCTTCGATGCCCAGCTCGTAGAGCTGGAGGAACTCCGCGGGGTCTGCGGTGCCGTCGTAGCGAGGAGGCAGGTCCAGCTTGAACTTGCCGGGCCACGCGACGCTACGCAGCTCGGAGGTGAAAGTGCGGCAGCCTGCGGTGGCCACCGGAGCTCTCTGCTGATGCGGGGCTTGCTCCTGGAGGTTCCTGCACACCGCTGCCTGGAGCAGTGCAGGGTCTTGACGTGGCGGTGCAGGGATATGGTCGTGGCGCTCCGGTGCTGGGAGCACGCGAGCGCCTTCTTGGGGGCGATCGATCTCTTGGCAGCTCCTTTCTTGTCGCGCAGGCGCCGAATGCGGTGGGTCTCGTCCTGGGGCGGCGCGCCTTGGAGCCAGGGCACCTTCTTCAGGAGGAGGTGGTGGAGGCACCTCCTGCTCCTCGCCTCCTGCGCAGGACAGAGGGCGAGGCAGCGAGAGGGACGGCATGGGAGAGCCCCCTACGGCGCTGACGAGCTCGGCAATGCGGGCGAGCCAATCCTCATAGAGGTCGTCGACGGGATGGTAGTGCAGGAGCTCACGAGCCAGGAGCAGCGCGGTGTGCGCGCCCATGGGGGCGCGACGGGCGTGGGATGACGAACCGGCCGGAGTCAGCGACGGGGTGGCGGTGCGGCCATCGCGCCGTACCAAAGGATGCAGGGACGAGGCCTGCTGCTCGTTCCCCGCCATGCCGGTGGCGGCGTTGGCAGCAGGCGGCGGAGAACGACAGGGGCGTCCGCCGACGGGTGCTGTCTGGGCGACGCGGGTGGCGAGAGCAGCCCGACGCTCAGGGCGAGCTCGGCGAGCGTCAGCCCTGGACACGGCGGAAGATCAGACACGACCAGCGGAAGAAAGATTCTGGCACACCCCCTACCTGGCGCGCCAAATGTCGGATTTCGGGTTCTGGCAGACCCTTGAGGTTCGAACACTGGGGTGCGCACAGAGATCTCTCCCCTACCAGCTCACGTCTCGAAGTCTCGCAAAGATCTAAGCAAGAAAGATGAACACACAAGGGACACGAGATTTATACTGGTTCAGGCCACCATTGTGGTGTAATACCCTACTCCAGTGTGTGGTGTGGTGGATTGCCTCAGGGGCAGATGGTAAATAGTACAAAGGGAGAACAGCCTCACGAGGGGATGTTCTTGAGCTGGTGTGATGAACTTCTTGAGTGAGTTCAGTCGCTTCTCTCTCTCTGGCGATCTGTTTCTCGATGCCTCTATCCTGTGGTGGCTAGTCCTATTTATAGAGCGAGGCCCTGGGCCTCTCCCCAAATAATGAGCGGGAAGGGCGCCAACAATTGGCCAATTTGAAGGGGAACATCTGGTACACTTATCCTGACTAAAGTTGGTCTTTGGCTGCTAAAGGCCCTGACGATGACGCCGCCCTGCGCTCCACGATGACCCCCATCCTGCCGTTTTGCTGGTCTTGGTCTTATTGCACCAAAACGGTAAGCTTTGCCTGATGCCTTGGCCTGTGCTTGCCCCCTTTGCACCGAAAGGGAAACAAGGACACTGCACAGGCCGACGCCCGCCTGGCGCCCGCCTGGCCTTCAATTGTCATGGCTTGCGTCACTGGCTCCTCGGGAGGTACCCCACCTTGATCTCTCCACCTCCTCGCGAGCCTGCCTGCGGAGGCTGCTCCTGAGGAAGCTTCCTGTTGTCCGCCCCGCGAGGCTTGGCCCCTCGCGAGGGTCTTGAGCTTGAGCTAATGAAGCTGGGCTGCATTGGGCCCCCACTTGAGCCACGCCGCAGGCCGCAGCCAGGCAAGTCTGTGGACCCCCGTTCCCAGAACACCGACATCGCCCACCCCCTCTTGGCGCGCCCCCTGTCTCATGGGCTCCTCAGGCGTCCACCGACGTACTTCTTCCTCCTATATATACCCACGTACCCCGAAAACAACCAGGGAGCCAACAAAAAACAATTTCCACCACCTTAACCTTCTGTATCTGCGAGATCCCATCTTGGAGCCTTCGTTGGCGCTCCGCCGAAGGGGGAATCGACCACGGAGGGCTTCTACATCAACACCATAGCCCTTCCGATGAGTTGTGAGTAGTTTACCACAGACCTTCGGGTCCATAGTTATTAGCTAGATGCCTTCTTCTCTCTGTTTCGATCTCAATACCATGTTCTCCCCCTCTCTTGTGGAGATCTATTTGATGTAACTCTTTTTGCGGTGTGTTTGTCGAGATCCGATGAATTGTGGGTTTATGATCAAGTTTATCTATGAGAAATATTTGAATCTCTTCTGAATTCTTTTATGTATGATTGAGTTATCTTTGCAAGTCTCTTCGAATTATCAGTTTGGTTTGGCCTACTAGATTGATCTTTCTTGCCATGGGAGAAGTGCTTAGCTTTGGGTTCAATCTTGCGGCGTCCTTTCCCAGTGACAGCAGGGGTAGCAAGGCACGTATTGTATTGTTTCCATCGAGGATAAAAAGATGGGGTTTATATCATATTGCTTGAATTTATCCCTCTACATCATGTCATCTTTCTTAATGCGTTACTCTGTTCTTATGAACTTAATACTCTAGATGCATGCTGGATAGCGGTCGATGTGTGGAGTAATAGTAGTAGATGAAGGCAGGAGTCGGTCTACTTGTCGCGGACATGATGCCTATATACATGATCATGCCTAGATAATCTCATAATTATTCGCTTTTCTATCAATTGCTCGACAGTAATTTGTTCACCCACTATAATACTTATGCTATCTTGAGAGAAGCCACTAATGAAACCTATGGCCCCGGGGTCTATCTTTTATCATATAAAGCTTTCAATCTACTTTTATTTGCATCTTTACTTTTCGCATGTATATATTATAAAATACCAAAAATATATTTATCTTATCATACTATCTCTGTCAGATCTCACTTTCGCAAGTGACCGTGAAGGGATTGACAACCCCTTTATTGCGTTGGTTGCGAGTTCTTTGTTTGTTTGTGTAGGTGGGTGGGACTTTTCAGGAGCCTCCTACTGGATTGATACCTTGGTTCTCAAAAACTGAGGGAAATACTTATGCTACTATTGCTGCATCACCCTTTCCTCTTCAAGGAAAACCAACGCAAGCTCAAGACGTAGCAGTCATGTAGACCTTGCCCGGAGCGACAACTTCAATCCACAGTCGGCGTGCTACACCCAGAGCTCGAGAGGCCCCCTTGGAGGCATCTCGAAGGAGAAGAAGGGAGGAATGCAGATCCAGGAGCTCGGAGGCATGGCGGCGTGGAGTACGAGCTCGCGAGAGGAGTCCGTGGCATGGACTCCGGGAGCAACGACGCGCACCGCGGTGGCACGTCGTCGCCGTCGATGGTGTGGTCGGCGCCGCTCGACATTTCTTCTCTAGGGCCCTCAGCCCGGGTGTACAGAGGTAGCGGAAACCCAGGAGGTAGCCGCTCGTACCTGGGCCTCGACGTCCCCGGCCGAGCAACCTCGTCGTGGCGGCCGCGGACCAGCCGTTTCTTCGGCAGGAGCGGGTCGAGCCCCTCTCGGGGAGCCTTTCCTTTCTCCTCGGCTAAGAACCGGTGGATTGGCGCCATTGGCGACAAGATAGAGGAGGAGAGAGCGGAGCGAGAAGAGATGGACTGCGGGGGCTTACGCCTCTCCGTACTTATAGTCAAGAGGAGGCCAACCATCGGCCTCCACGATCGCAGGTAATCATGACTCTTTTTGCATGCAGTAGGGACTTGTCAAATCGGGCAGTTGTCGAGGCAGTGTGGGGAAGCGGAGACGCCCACGTCCAATCAACTGCCACGCGGCGACCAAGGCCGCAGGTTGTTGGGGCCCGCGGCGCTCAGCACTTGCCCTTTCGCTTTGCTAAGCCAAGTCCGGCGCGCTTTGGGCCGGGGCTCTGTCGGCGTTACGGGAACAGGGGTCCCAGACTTGCTCGCTGCGGCCTGCGGCGTGGCTCAAGTAGTGGCCCAGTACGGCCTGTCTTCATCAACCCAAGCTCAAGACCCTCACGGGGGGCCAAGCCTCGCGGGGCGGACGATGCAAGGCTTCCTCAGGGGTGGCCTCACTAGGCAGGCTCTCGAGGAGGCAGAGAGATCAAGGCAGGGGTACCTCGTGAGGTGCTCATTACGCAAACCATGACGATCAAGACCAGGCGGGCGCCAGCCTGTGCAGTGTCCTCGTTTCCTCTTTGGTGCAAAGGGGGCAAGCGCAGGCGCGAAGTACTGAGGCATCAAGCAAATGTTACCATTTCAGTGCAACGAGACCAAGACCAGTAGAGCGGCAGGATGGAGGTCACCGTGGAGCCCAAGACGGCGTCATCGCCAGTGCCTTTGGCAGCCGAAGACCAACTTTAGTTAGGATAACTTGTACTAGATGTTCCCCTTCAAAATGGTCGTTGTTGGCTCCCTTCCCGCTCAATATTTGGGGAGAGGGCCAGGGCCTCTATATATAGAGCTAGCCACCACAGTAGAGGGCATCGAGTTCTCACCTGATCCAGAGGCGATCAAATCCACCCAAGTAGAACACCAGCCCAAGAATACCTCTCGCGAGGCTGTTCTTCCTTTGTACTGTTCAACATCAGCCCCTAAGGCAATCCACCGCACCACAAACTAGAGTAGGGTATTACACCATAACGGTGGCCCGAACTAGTATAAACCTTGTGTCCCTTGTGTTGTTCATCGTGTAGCTTAGACTCACAGCAAGGCGTTGGGACGTGGATCGGTAGGGGAAAGATCTTCGCGCGCACCCCAGAGTTCAAACCTTAAGGGTTTTGCCGGAACCCGATATCCGACAGAGCCCTAGCAAATAGCCTTGCAGGAGGTGAATAATAATCATAAGAATAAGCAGAAAAGTTCTTTGTTCTATGAACATAGCGGTTTGAGGAAACACGCTCATATTCATGGGTCTGATTATTATTTCCCTGCAAAACATTGACGTTAGGGTGACTCAGATGAGTCCTCGGTCTGTATGAAGCTTTTGGACCATATGAAGCCTTTGGTATGGGGTTTGTCTTCTTCCCAGGTGGTGTCATTATGACATTCACAGGAAGATTCTCAAGACAACTTTTGGGTACCCATATCTTCTTCATAGGTGGCCCATTCCTGCAGTTAGTACCAATATACCTGGCAAACACTTCGACATTCTGATTCTTAAATAGTTTATAGTTTGCATCAAAGGATTCATCAATGATAATAGGGTTAGCACAAGTGAAACCAGATAAGGTGGATGGATCTACTGAAGGTTCCTTTGCAGCAACGCATGTGGTTTAGGGGTACTGCTCAGGCTTCAAGTAAGACCCATCAACATTCATTTTCCTCTCGAACCCAACACCCTCTTTCCAAGGGTTTCGGTTCAAAATCTGCTTTTTGAGGACATCACATAATGTCTGATGCCCTTTGAGACTTTTGTACATCCCTGTCTCAAGTAGTGTCTTCAACCTAGCATTTTCATCAGCAATAGTAGTGGTATCCTCAGCAGAGGGGATAGTTACCACATCAGCAGTTGAAGATATTGCAACAGTAGCAGCAGTAGAACATTCAGCAACAGAGGTAGCATTATCACGCTCAATGCATTTTAGACATGGTGGTTCAAGTCCTTCCTGAGTGGGACTGATCTGTTGATCGCGAAGTGACTCATTCTTTTTTTGAAGATCTTCATGAATCATTCTCAATTTCTCAAGATCTTGCTTCCTTCGAAGATAATCGTAGGAAAGCTTTTCATGAGTTGTTGAGAGTGTTTCATGACGACTTTCAAGTTCCTCATACTTAACATGAAGATTTTTGATGTCTTCAATTAAGGACTGAGATCGGGTCATTTCTGCATCCAACAGGTCATCGCTTTTGTCTAACAGTTTTTGAATATGTTCCATAGCTTTCTGTTGTTCAGTTGCAATTTTAGCAAGTGTTTTGCAGCTAGGTTTGGATTCACAATCAGAGTCATCTTCACTTGATGTTTGAAAGTAAGTATCGCGTGATTTTACCTTAGCGCCATGTGCCATGAAGCAGTAGGTGGGAGCAGAGTCATCCTTGTCATTATCATCAGCGTTGGTGACAGAGCCATTGTCTTCAGTGTTGAAGATGGACTTGGCAACGTAAGCTGTAGCTAGAGCTAGACTTGCAACGCAAGAGTCGGACTCCTCCTCGGACTCCATCTCTGCCGCCTCAGAAGCAGACTCCTCTGAATCCATCTCCTTGCCAACAAAAGCACGAGCCTTGCCAGATGAACTCTTCTTGTGTGATGAAAACTTTGAAGAAGACTTGGAAGAAGACTTTGAGGATTTCTTCTTCTTCTTGTCATCAGAATCATATTCTTTGCTCTTCTTCTTCTTCTTCTTCTTCTTCTTCTTCTTCTTCTCATTGTCCCACTTTGGACACTCGGAGATGTAGACCAGGTTTCTTGCACTTGTGGCATGTTCTCTTCTTGTGGTCATGGGTGGAAGCTTCATCATTTCTTGAGCTGGATTGTGAAGACTTTTTGAAGCCTGTCTTCTTAGAGAATTTCTGGAACTTCTTGACAAGCATAGCAAGCTCCTTTCCAATGTCTTCAGGATTACCAGAACTACAGTGAGATTCTTCTTCAGATCAGGAAACAGCCTTTGCCTTCAAAGCGCAAGTTCGGCCATAGTTGTGGCCATAGATATCTCGTTCCTCAGATAGCTGAACTCATGTGTGTTGAGCCTCTCAAGTATGTCAGACGGATCGAGAGTCTTGAAGTCAGGGCGTTCTTGAATCATCAAGGCTAGGGTGTCAAACGAGCTATCAAGTGATCTCAGTAGTGTCTTGACTATTTCATGCTTCGTGATCTCAGTGGTGCCGAGTGCTTGGAGCTCATTTGTGATATCTGTGAGGCGATCAAATGTGAGCTGTACGTTCTCATTGTCGTGTCTCTTGAAGCGGTTGAAGAGGTTGCCGAGGACACTGATCCTTTGATCTCTCTGAGTTGAGACGCCTTCGTTGACCTTGGAGAGCCAGTCCCAGACTAGCTTCGATATTTCCAAAGCACTCACACGGCCATACTGTCCTTTGGTCAGATGACCACGGATGATGTTCTTGGCAGTAGAATCTAGTTGAACGAACTTCTTGACATCAGCAGGGGTGACACCTTCACCCGGTCTTGGGAACGCCGTTCTTGACGACATACCACAGATTGACATCAATGGATTCAAGATACATGCGCATCTTATTCTTCCAGTAGGGGTATTCAGTGCCATCGAAGATGGGGCACGCAGCAGAGACTTTGATTATCCCTGCAGTCGACATAGCTAAAACTCCAGGTGGTTAAACCGAATCACATAGAACAAGGGAGTACCTTGCTCTGATACCAATTGAAAGAGCTAGATATCGACTAGAGGGGGGTGAATAGGCGATTTTTATGAAAATCTTCAAAACATGGGAGTTTTGAAGACAAACAATAGAAATGACCCTATTCGTATGCAGCAGAAGGTAGACAACTCTAGGCAAGCCATAGTCAAGTATTCAATGAAGTGAAAGCACGAAGACTATTAGCAGATAATATGAAGATAGTATGAAGCCAATCAAAACGAGTAGTCACTCAGTGAAGTCAAACAGATAATGCAAGCAGGCAATGACTTCACGAAGACAAACCGTAAGTAAAGAGAAGTGAGAGATAGAACCAATAGCTTGGAGAGGACAGTGATTTGTTCGACCAGTTCCAGTTGTTGTGACAACTATACGTCTGGTTAGGGAGGCTGAGATTTAACTCAGAAGACCGTGTCTTCACCTTATTCCCCTTGAGCTAAGGACACTTAGTCCCCGCCCAATCACTCTGGTAAGTCTTCAAGGTAGACTTCCAAACCTTCACAGACTTCGTTCACCGGCAATCCACAATGACTCTTGGATGCTCAGAACGTGACGCCTAACCGGCTGGAGGATTCACAGTCCTCAAGTGTAACAAGTCTTCAGATCACGCGGACAGAAAGACTTCATTGATGCCAAACACTCTTTGGGCTCTGGGTGGTTTGGGCTTTGTCCTCGCAAGGATTCTCTCTCAAATGCTTTGGAGGTAGGTTGCTCTCAATCGACAAAAGCCGTGCACTAACTCTGAGTAGCCACCAATTTATGGTGTAGGGGGTGGGCTATTTACAGCCACTAGGCAACCCGACCTGATTTGTCCGAAATGACCCTGGGTCACTAAGGAACTGCCACGTGTTCCAACGGTCAGATTTCAAACACACGTGGCAGCTTGACTTTGGCTACAAGTAAAGCTGACTCATCCGACTCTGGATAAGATTTGCACTCATTGTCTTCGCTCAAAGACATAGGATTTGGTTGAGCATCACTTTAGTCACTCTGACTTTGTTCACTTGGACCCCACTAAACAGTGCGGTGGTTCTTATGACTCAACAAAGAAGAAAAGGAAACAATGAAACAACTAAGTCTTCCCGCTCCATAGTCTTCATGTGATGTCTTCCCATGTCATAGACTTAACCGTGAATAGCTTCACAGACCACCATTGTCTTCAATGTCTTCACACATTTTTAGGGGTCATCTCCGGTAGGTAAACCGAATCAATGAGGGACTACTACCTGTGTTATCCTGCAATTCTCACAAACACATTAGTCCCTCAACTAGGTTTGTCATCAATACTCCAAAACCAACTAGGTGTGGCACTAGATGCACTTACAAAGGGCTGGAGCTTGTTCTTGTTGGCAGACTCAGAGTTGGCATGAGGGCTGATACATCTCCAACGTATCTATAATTTTTGATTGTTCCATGCTATTATATTACCCCTTTTGGATGTTTATGGGCTTTATTTTACACATCAATATCATTTTTGGGACTAACCTACTAACCAGAGGCCCAGCCCGTATGGCTGTTTTCCTTACCTATTTCAGTATTTCGAAGAAAAGGAATAACAAACGGAGTCCAAACGGAATGAAACCTTTGGGAGCGTGATTTTTGGAACGAACGTGATCCAAAGGACTTGGAGTGCAAGTCAAGAAGCAATCGAGGCGGCCAGGAGATAGGAGGGCGCACCCACCCCTCCTGGGCGAGCCCCTGTCTCCTGGGCCCCTCGAGCGGCCACCGACGTACTTCTTCCTCCTATATATACCCACGTACCCCGAAAACATCCGGGGAGCCAACGAAAAACAATTTCTACCGCCGTAACCTTCTGTATCTGCGAGATCCCATCTTGGAGCCTTCGCCGGTGCTCCGCCGGAGGGGGAATCGACCACAGAGGGCTTCTATATCAACACCATAGCCCTTCCGATGACTTGTGAGTAGTTTACCACAGACCTTCGGGTCCATAGTTATTAGCTAGATGGCTTCTTCTCTCTTTTTGGATCTCAATACAATGTTCTCCCCCTCTCTTGTGGAGATCTATTCGATGTAAACTCTTTTTGCGGTGTGTTTGTCGAGATCCGATGAATTGTGGGTTTATGATCAAGTTTACCTATGAGAAATATTTGAATCTCCTCTGAATTCTTTTATGTATGATTGAGTTATCTTTGCAAGTCCCTTCGAATTATCAGTTTGGTTTGGCCTACTAGATTGATCTTTCTAGCCATGGGAGAAGTGCTTAGCTTTGGTTTCAATCTTGTGGTGTCCTTACCCAGTGACAAAAAGGGTTGCAAGGCACGTATTGTATTGTTTCCATCGAGGATAAAAAGATGGGGTTTATATCATATTGCATGAGTTTATCCCTCTACATCATGTCATCTTTCTTAATGTGTTACTCTGTTCTTATGAACTTAATACTCTAGATGCATGCTGGATAGCGGTCGATGTATGGAGTAATAGTAGTAGATGCAGGCAGGAGTCGGTCTACTTGTCACGGACATGATGCCTATATACATGATCATGCCTAGATAATCTCATAATTATTCGCTTTTCTATCAATTGCTCGACAGTAATTTGTTCACCCACCGTAATACTTATGCTATCTTGAGAGAAGCCACTAGTGAAACCTATGGCCCCCGGGTCTATCTTTTATCATATAAGCTTTCAATCTACTTTTATTTGCATCTTTAATTTTCGCATCTATATTATAAAATACCAAAAATATATTTATCTTATCATATTATCTCTATTAGATCTCACTTTCGCAAGTGGCCGTGAAGGGATTGACAACCCCTTTATTGCGTTGGTTGTGAGTTCTTTGTTTGTTTGTGTAGGTGCGTGGGACTTTTGAGGAGCCTCCTACTGGATTGATACCTTGGTTCTCAAAAACTGAGGGAAATACTTACGCTACTATTGCTGCATCACCCTTTCCTCTTCAAGGAAAACCAATGCAAGCTCAAGACGTAGCAAGAAGGATTTCTGGCGCCGTTGTCGGGGAGGTCTTCTCTCAAGTAAAGACATACCAAGTACCCATCACAAACTCATCTCCCTTGCATTTACATTATTTGCCATTTACCTCTCGTTTTCCTCTCCCCACTTCACCCTTGCCGTTTTATTTGCCCTCTCTTTCCCAATCTTCTCCTCTCTCTTTCGCTTGCCTTTTTCTGTTTGCTTGTGTGTTGGATTACTTGTTGCCATGGCGCAAGATAATACCAAATTGTGTGATTTCTCCAATACCAATAATAATGTTTTGCTTAGTACTCCGATTGCTCCTCTTAATGATGTTGAGTCTTGTGAAACCAATACTGCTTTGCTGAATCTTGTTATGAAAGATCAATTCGCCGGCCTTCCTAGTTAAGATGCCGCTACTCATCTAAACAACTTTGTTGATTTGTGTGATATGCAAAAGAAGAAAGATACAGATAATGATATTGTTAAATTGAAGTTATTTCCGTTTTCACTTAGAGATCGTGCTAAAGTTTGGTTTTCATCTTTGCCTAAAAATAGTATTGATTCTTGGAACAAGTGCAAAGATGCTTTTATCTCTAAGTATTTTCCTCCCGCTAAGATCATCACTCTTAGGAACGATATTATGAATTTTAAACAACTTGATCATGAGCATGTTGTCCAATCTTGGGAAAGAATGAAGTTGATGATTCACAATTGTCCTACTCATGGTTTGAATTTATGGATGATCATACAAAAAAATTTATGCCGGTTTGAACTTTGCTTCTAGAAATCTTTTATATTCGGCCACGAGAGGCATGTTTTATGGAAATCACGTTAGGAGATGCTACAAAACTTCTTGATAATATTATGGCTAATTATTCTCAATGGCACACCGAAAGATCTTCTAGTAAAAAAGTGCATGCTATAGAAGAAATCAATGTTTTGAGTGGAAAGATGGATGAACTTATGAAATTATTTGCTATTAAAAATACTCCTCTTGATCCCTATGATATGCATTTGTCTACTTTGATTGAGAATAATAATGAATCTATGGATGCGAATTTTGTTGGTAGGAATAGTTTTGGAAATAATGCTTATAGTGGAAACTTTAATTCTAGACCGTTCCCTAGTAATTCCTCTAATAATTATGTAAATTCCTACAATAATTCTTATGGTAACTTTAATAAGATTCCCTCTGATTTTGAGAATAGAGTGAAACAATTTATGATGTCTCAAAAGAATTTTAATGCTTTGCTTGAAGAAAAATTGCTCAAAGTTGATGATTTGGCTAGGAACGTTGATAGACTTTCGCTTGATGTTGATTCTCTTAAACTTAGATCTACTCCTCCTAAGCATGATATCAATGAGTCTCTCAAAGCCATGAGAATTTCCATTGATGAGTGCAAGGAAAGAACCGCTAGATTGCGTGCTAAGAAAGATTGCTTTGTAAAGGCATGTTCTTCTAGTTTCCATGAAAATAATGATGAAGATCTTAAAGTTACTGATGTGTCCCCTATTAGATCTTTGTTTTGCAATAAGAATCTTGATAATAATGGGACTGGAGATGAGTCAACTTTTGTTAGAAGGCGTCCCAATAATTCAGAGTTTTTAGATCTTGATGCTAAATTTGGTAAAAGTGGGATTGGAGAGGTCATGACTTTAAATAGCATTGAACCCACTCTCTCAGATTTCAAGGAATTTGATTATGGTAATTGTTCTTTAGAAGGTTGTATTTCCTTGTTGCAATCCGTTGTTAATTCTCCACATGCTTATAGTCAAAATAAAGCTTTTACCAAACATATCGTTGATGCCTTGATGCAATCTTATGATGAAAAACTCAATTTGGAAGTTTCTATACCTAGAAAACTTAATGATGAGTGGGAACCTACTATAAAAATTAAAATTAAAGATCATGAGTGTTATGCTTTGTGTGATTTGGGTGCTAGTGTTTCCACGATTCCAAAAACTTTATGTGATATTCTAGGTTTCCATGATCTTGATGATTGCTCTTTAAATTTGCACCTTGCGGATTCCACCATTAAAAAGCCAATGGGAAGGATCAATGATGTTCTCATTGTTGCAAATAGAAATTTGGTGCCCGTAGATTTTATCCTTCTTGATATAGATTGCAATCTTTCTTGCCCTATTATTTTTGGTAGACCTTTCCTTAGAACGATTGGCGCGATTATCGATATGAAGGAAGGGAATATTAGATTACAATTTCCATTAAGGAAAGGCATGTAGCACTTTCCAAGAAAGAAAGTTAAGTTACCTTATGAATCTATCATGCGGGCTACTTATGAATTGAGTGCCAAAGATGGCACTACTTAGATCTATCTTCGCTTTTATGCCTAGCTAGGCGTTAAACGATAGCGCTAGTTGGGAGGCAACCCAATTTTATTTGTGTTTTTGGTTTTTGTTTATGTTTAGTAATAAGTTTTGCATCTACCTTCTGTTTAGATGCGTTTTTATGTTTTAATTAGTGTTTGTGCCAAGTAGAACCTATAGGATAACCTAAGATGATAGTTAATTTGATTCTTCTGAAAAGCAGAAACTTTGCACGCACGAAATTAGTTTTGTTAAATCACAGAAACGTCCTTTTGCATTGATTTTTTTGCTGATGATCAATATACAAATTTTCCAAGACTTCCTATTTTGGTAGGATTTTTAGAGTTCCAGAAGTTTGTGTTAGTTACAGATTGCTACAGACTGTTCTGTTTTTAACAGATTCTGCCTTTCGTGTGTTGTTTGCTTATTTTGATGCATCTATGGCTAGTAAAATAGTTTATAAACCATAGAGAACTTGGAATACAGTAGGTTTAACACCAAAATAAATAAATAATGAGTTCATTACAGTACCTTATGTGGTTGTTTTGTTTTCTTTCACTAACGGAGCTTATAAGATTTCTTGTTGAGTTTTGTGTTGTGAAGTTTTCAAGTTTTGGGTAAAGATTTGATGGACTATGGAATAAGGAGTAGCAAAAGCCTAAGCTTGGGGATGCCCATGGCACCCCAAGATATTCAAGAGTAGACAAAAGCCTAAGCTTGGGGATGCCCCCGGAAGGCATCTCCTCTTTCGTCTTCGTTCATTGGTAATTTTACTTGGAGCTATATTTTTATTCGCCACATGATATGTGTTTTGCTTGGAGCGTCGTGTACGATATTAGTCTTTTATTTTTAGTTTACCACAATCATCCTTGCTGTACACACCTTTTGGGAGAAGCCCATTTGATTAGAATTTATTAGAATACTCTATGTGCTTCACTTATATCTTTTGAGCTAGATAGTTTTTGCTCTAGTACTTCACTTATATCTTTTAGAGCATGGCGGTGGCCTAATTTTGAAGAAATTGCTAGTATCTCATGCTTCACTTATATTATTTTGAAAGTCTTTTAGAACAGCATGGTATTTGCTATGGTTATAAATTTGGTCCTAGAATGATGAGCATCCAAGTTGGGTATTATAAAAACTATCATAGAAAGTGCATAAAACACTAGGATCAATTTGATGCTTGATAATTGTTTTAAGATATAGAGGTAGTAATGTTAGAGTCATGCTAGTGGGTAATTATCAAATTGAGAAATACTTGTGTTGAAGTTGGCAAGTCCCGTAGCATGCATGTATGGTAAAAGTTGTGTGATAAATTTGTTGCATGAAGTGCTCTTTTGATTGTCTTACTTATGAGTGGAGGTCGGGATCGCGTGATGGTTAACTCCTACCAACCCTTCCCCTAGGAGCATGCGTAGTAGTACTTTGCTTCGAGGGCAAGTAGACTTTTGCAATAAGTATATGAGTTCTTTATGACTAATGTGAGTCCATGGATATACGCACACTCACCCTTCCACTTTGCTAGCCTCTGTTATACCGCGCAACTTTCACCGGTATCATACACCCATTATTTACCTTCCTCAAAACAGCCACCATACCTACCTATTATGGCATTTCCATAGCCATTCCGAGATATATTGCCATGCAACTTTCCACCGTTCCGTTTATTATGACACGCTTCATCATTGTCATATTGCTCTTTGCATGATCATGTAGTTGACATCGTATTTGTGGCAAGGCCACCTTCATAATTTTCATACATGTCACTCTTGATTCATTGCATATCCCGGTACACCGCCGGAGGCATTCATATAGAGTCATATCTTGTTCTAGCTTTGAGTTGTAATTCTTGAATTGTAAATCAATAAAAGTGTGATGATCTTCATTATTAGAGCATTGTCTCAGTGAGGAAAGGATGATGAAGACTATGATTCCCCCACAAGTCGGGATGAGACTTCGGACTTTAAAAAGAAAAGAAAAAAGAAAGAAAAGAAAAGAAAGGCCAAAGAAAAAAAGAGGAAGGAAAAAAAAAGAAAAAAAGGAGAAAAGAAAAAAAAGAAAATGAGAGAAAAAGAGAGAAGGGACAATGCTACTATCTTTTTTCCCACACTTGTGCTTCAAAGTAGCACCATGATCTTCATGATAGAGAGTCTCCTATGTTGTCACTTTCATATACTAAGTGGGAATTTTTCATTATAAGAACTTGGCTTGTATATTCCAATGATGGGCTTCCTCAAAATGCCCTAGGTCTTCGTGAGCAAGCAAGTTGGATGCACACCCACTTAGTTTCTTTTGTTGAGCTTTCATATATTTATAGCTCTAGTGCATCCGTTGCATGGCAATCCCTACTCACTCACATTGATATCTATTGATGGGCATCTCCATAGCCCTTTGATACGCCTAGTTGATGTGAGACTATCTTCTCCCTTTTTTTCCTCACAACCACCACCAAATACCACCATAGTGCTATGTCCATGGCTTGCGCTCATGTATTGCGTAGAGTTGAAAAAGCTGAAGCGCGTTAAAAAGTATGAACCAATTGCTTGGCTGAAACCGGGGTTGTGCATGATGGGAGTATTTTGTGTAATTAAAACGAAGCATGGCCTAACTATATGATTTTGTAGGGATAAGCTTTCTTTGGCTATGCTATTTTGATAGGACATGATTATTTGTTAGTATGCTTCAAAGCATTATTATATTTTATGTTTTATAAGCTTTTATCTTGAATCATTTGGATCTGAACAATCATGCCACAATAAAGAAAATAACATTGAGAATTATGCTAGGTAGCATTCCACATCAAAAATTCTGTTTTTATCATTTACCTACTCAAGGACGAGCAGGAATTAAGCTTGGGGATGCTTGATACGTCTCCAACGTATCTATAATTTTTGATTGTTCCATGCTATTATATTACCCCTTTTGGATATATATGGGCTTTATTTTACACATTAATATCATTTTTGGGACTAACCTACTAACCGGAGGCCCAGCCCGTATTGCTGTTTTTTTTACCTATTTCAGTATTTCGAAGAAAAGGAATATCAAACGGAGTCCAAACGGAATGAAACCTTCGGGAGCGTGATTTTTGGAACGAACGTGATCCAGAGGACTTGGAGTGCAAGTCAAGAAGCAATCGAGGCGGCCAGGAGATAGGAGGGCCCTGTCTCCTAGGCCCCTCGAGCGGCCACTAACGTACTTCTTCCTCCTATATATACCCACGTTCCCCAAAAACATCCGGGGAGCCAACGAAAAACAATTTGCACCATCGTAACCTTCTGTATCCGCGAGATCCCATCTTGGAGCCTTCGCCGGCGCTCCGCCGGAGGGGGAATCGACCACAGAGGGCTTCTACATCAACACCATAGCCCTTCCGATGAGTTGTGAGTAGTTTACCACAGACCTCCGGGTCCATAGTTATTAGCTAGATGACTTCTCTCTTTTTGGATCTCAATACAATGTTCTCCCCCTCTCTTGTGGAGATCTATTCAATGTAAACTCTTTTTGCGGTGTGTTTGTCGAGATCCGATGAATTGTGGGTTTATGATCAAGTTTATCTATGAGAAATATTTGAATCTCCTCTGAATTCTTTTATGTATGATTGAGTTATCTTTGCAAGTCTCTTTGAATTATCAGTTTGGTTTGGCCTACTAGATTGATCTTTCTTTCCATGGAAGAAGTGCTTAGCTTTGGGTTCAATCTTGCGGTGTCCTTACCCAGTGACAGAAATGGTTTTAAGGCACGTATTGTATTGTTGCCATCGAGGATAAAAAGATGGGGTTTATATCATATTGCATGAGTTTATCCCTCTACATCATGTCATCTTTCTTAATGTGTTACTCTGTTCTTATGAACTTAATACTCTAGATGCATGCTGGATAGCGGTCGATGTGTGGAGTAATAGTAGTAGATGCAGGCAAGAGTTGGTCTACATGTCACGGACGTGATGCCTATTTACATGATCATGCCTAGATGATCTCATCATTATTCGCTTTTCTATCAATTGCTCGACAGTAATTTGTTCACCCACTGTAATACTTATGCTATCTTGAGAGAAGCCACTAGTGAAACCTATGGCCCCCGGGTCTATCTTTTATCATATAAGCTTTCAATCTACTTTTATTTGCATCTTTACTTTTTGCATCTATATTATAAAATACCAAAATATATTTATCTTATCATACTATCTCTATTAGATCTCACTTTCGCAAGTGGCCGTGAAGGGATTGACAACCCCATTATTGCGTTGGTTGCGAGTTCTTTGTTTGTTTGTGTAGGTGCGTGGGACTTTTGAGGAGCCTCCTACTGGATTGATATCTTGGTTCTCAAAAACTGAGGGAAATACTTATGCTACTATTGCTGCATCACCCTTTCCTCTTCAAGGAAAACCAACGCAAGCTCAAGACGTAGCAAGGGCGAACTCCAATAGGCGTGTCGAGCCCCTCTGAGGAACCTGAAGCAAGTCCATGAAGTCCTTCCACTTAGCAGACAACTGTTGACCATTGGTCATCCATGTCATGGTCCTTGTCTCATCAAAATGGAAGTAGACCGAAGCAAAGAACTGAGCCACAATGTCTGGGTCAAAGTCCAGGTGAAAGGTAAGCATGTGCTCAATGCCAAACTGCTCCACCAGATCCAAACCCTCTCCAAAATAGTTACGGTGCTTGTCCTGCCTCATGTGATTCATGTCAATCCAGTGTACTTCCACATAGACCTTCTGCTTGGCCTTGATCACATCCAGATAGATAAGGTTCTACTGCTTGGTCCAGAACAGGTCATTCCCTCTGAAGTTGGCACGGGGATTCACATAGGGTTGATCTTCCTTCGAACAATGAACTCAGCCAGAGGTATCTCATCCATGCCCATGGTGGGCTCCTTATGCTTGGTGGCGGTGTGCTTGGTTCTGCATTGGGAGGCATTGGAGCCCTCTGGAGCTTCGTCTTGGTTGCGGAGGCGCTTCGAGCCCGTGTCACGGCTGGGATTCAAACAACGAACATTGGAACCAGAGCCACCACCTAGACACACAACACAAGAACATGCATGATAAACAAGAAGGATCAATGCAAAGACCAGGGCCAAAGCCAAAAGAAACAAGCAAGAACGAGATTTGGAACGAAAAAACAGTATATTTTGCACATCTACGGTAGTACTGGACCGGCGCACGGATGTAAAAAATTACATCCGCTCCAGCTGCGGTAGTACCGTGCCGGGGTGGCACGGTAGTACCGCTACCGCAGCAGCAGTAATTTTTACTACTGCGCTAATGATAATACCGCTCAAGGAGCGGTAGTACCGCAAGGCGAATCATGACGAGGTGCGGTAGTACCAAGACGGATTCAACCGCGCGGACCTGGATCAGGAATATCCGCAAGGTCGGTACTACTGTTGATCAAATTAAACTGTTGTGACATACCAAATAGCATACTTGCTGCACTACCACTCGCCTACAATCCCCTCTTGCATAGATCTAGCCAAAAATCACATGAACTACACATGCATCTCCCTAACACCTAGAAGCACAAGAACGGAACAAAAAGAGGAAGACTTGGGGAAATACCAGGGTCCATGGCAAGAGGGCGAGGTGGGGAACGATCCCACCGGACAGCGGCCGGAGACGGAGATCCGGCGAGGACCTCCGGCGCCGTTCTTGGGAAGGAGAGAGAGAGACGGGGTGGGGAAAAGAGATGAATGGGTATGGGGGAGTTGGAACTCCCCCTGCCCCGCTCTTAACCCCCACCCGCTCGCGTAGGTGAGGTAGTACCGCTGGTCATCGCGGTAGTACCGCCCGGGTGGAAGTACCGCTCGCTGGGCGGTAGTACCGCTCTTCCAGCGGCAGTAGAAAAATTACTACCACGATGGAAGCGGTAGTACCGTGCACCTGGGATGTGTGCACGCATAGAGCAAATCACTCCTGCAGTAGTGTCGTGGCTTGCCACGGTAGTACCGTACCCCCAAGAAAATGCAAGTTTCGCAAAAGAGAGGAAAACGGCCTTTGCAAATCAACCTTCAAGACACTGAACACACCAAGAGGCAAGCACAAACGATGACACAAGCACGACACAAGGAGAAGGCAAAAGGCAATGCAGACCAAAGCACGAACCGCAACTCACAGGAAGAGAGGGCGGTGGCCGGAGCCACCTATGTATGAGTCAATTGGTATGGCACCGCAAATAATATCCTTGGGCCCATGACCAAGACACGTCTTTGAAGCACAAGTACCATAAAAAATGGCTAACGTGAAAGAGTTGATCAATTTATGCATAATGGGGGAGGGAAAGTTCATTGAGAGAACAACACTCCCCCTATGTCCATGCCTACACCTAAATAAGATAGCACGTTGAGTATGGTGGGGTGTGCAAGGGTTCAAGCTACATTGCTCGAATCAATGATATTTATCTCATGCCTTAACTTGCGAAATCTTGGTTCATCCAAGGGCTTCGTGAAATATCTGCAAGGTTATCATGAGTGTTGACATAATTGAGCTTGATCCCCCCTCGTCTAATGTGATCCTGAATTAAGTGATACCGAATCTCAATATGCTTCGTCTTGAAGTGTTGCACCGGGTTGAGAGAGATCTTGATGGCACTTTCATTGTCACACCAAAGAGGCACTTCGTCACAAGTGACACTGTAATCCTTCAAAGTTTGCCTCATCCATAGAAGTTGAGCACAACAACTACCGGCAGCCACATACTCCGCTTTGGTGGACGAGAGAGATACACAACTTTGCTTCTTAGAAGACCAACTCACCAAAGAGCAACGAAGAAATTGGCACCCTCCAGAGGTGGACTTCCTATCCACTTTGTCTCCCCCCAATCTAAGTTCGAATATCCCAAAAGATCAAAGTTGGCTCCTCTTGGGTACCATAAGCCAAAGTTTGGGGTATGAGCCAAATATCGAAAGATTCGCTTGACCGCCACAAAGTGGCTTTCCTTAGGTGCGGCTTGAAACCGTGCACAAATTCCCACACTCAACATGATATCCGGTCTAGATGCACAAAGGTAAAGCAAGGATCCAATCATGGAGCGATATACTTTTTGATCCACTGCTTTACCATTGGGATCAATGTCAAGTTGGCATTTGATGGGCATTGGAGTGGAAGCCGGCTTGACATCACTTAGCTTCAATCTCTTGAGCATCTCTTGAGTGTATTTGGCTTGGTTGATGAAGGTTCCTTCTCTTCTTTGCTTGATTTCGAACCCGAGAAAGAACTTCAACTCTCCCATCATAGACATCTTGAACTTTGAGGTCATGAGAGCGGCAAATTCCTCATTGAAAGCTTTGTTAGGGGAACCAAAGATAATATCATCAACATATAGTTGGCACACAAACAACTCCCCTTTGACCTTATTAGTAAAAAGAGTGGGGTCGATTTTCCCAATTTCAAACCCACGATCTTGCAACAACTTAGTAAGATGCTCATACCACGCATGTAGGGCTTGTTTAAGGCCATAGAGTGCCTTATTGAGTTGGTACACATGATTGGGGAAATAGGGATCCTCGAACCCCGGGGGTTGTTTGACATACACCAACTCATTAATGGGACCATTAAGAAAAGCACTTTTCACATCCATTTGTTGCAACTTGAAATTATTATGAGAAGCATAAGCAATCAACAAATGAATAGATTCAAGGCGATCAACGGGAGCAAAGGTTTCAACATAGTCGATACCCTCGACTTGGGAGTACCCTTGTGCCACCAAACGAGCCTAGTTGCGAACAATGATTCCATGAGCATCTTCCTTGTTCTTGAATATCCACTTGGTTCCAATGACATTATGATTCCCGGTTGGCCTTGGCACTAATTTCCACACTTGGTTGTGCTAGAAGTTGTTGAGTTCTTCATGCATGGCATTGAGCCAATCCGGATCCTCGAATGCCTCATAGACCATTTGGCGTTCGACACAAGAAACAAACGCGTGATGTTCACAATAGTTTGCTAATTGTCTACAAGTGCTTACCCCCTTTCGTAGGCTTCCAACCACATTGTCCATGAGATGACCTTTGGTTGTGAGCTTGGAAGCGATCTTCGCGGCACGATGCTCTAATTCCTCCTCGGGTGTGAAAAGAGGTGGGGTAACTTGATCATCTTGAGTGTCGCCTTGAGCTTGTTCTTGATCTTGAGCTTGCTCTTGATCTTGAACTTGCTCGAAAGGGAGAACTTGACCTTGGGCATCACTTGGTGGCTCGTCACCATCTTGAGGTTGATCTTGCCCTTGATCTTGTTCACGTGGTTGAAGGCCTTCACTTTGTTCTTCGGAAGCGTGTGGGTCTTGGGTCAGTGATGGCTCCACTTGAGTGGAGCATTGTCCTTCTCCTTCGGCCACAAGGGGGTTCCTCAATGGGTAGGATATGACCAACACCCATTCTTCTTATGGCTTGGGGAGGAATTTCATCACCTACATCACAAGTACCACTTTTCTCCACTTGCAGCCGTTATTCTCGTTAAACTCCATGTTACACGTGTCCTCAATGAGTCCAGTGGACTTGTTGAGGACATGGTAAGCATGAGAGTTTGTAGCATAACCAACAAATATGCCCTCATGAGCTCTACCTCAAATTCAGACAAACGAACACCTTAATTGAGAATGAAACACTTAACCCGAACACCCGGAAGTACTTGAGGTTGGGCTTGTTACCGGTGAGTATTTCATAAGGAGTCTTGTTCAAGCCTTTGCGGAGATAGAGCCGATTGGATGCATGACATGCGGTGTTGATAGCTTCGGCCCAAAAGTTGTAAGGAGACTTGAACTCCGCCATCATGGTCCTTGTCGCATCCATCAACGTCAGATTCTTCCTCTCCGCGACACCATTTTTTGAGGGGTGTATGGTGCAGAATATTGATGCTTGATCCCCTCATCACTAAGAAACTCATCCAAGGTGTAGTTCTTGAACTCGGTGCCGTTGTCACTCCTTATTGGCAAGATCTTTGCATCGTGTTGACGTTGAGCTTCATTTGCAAAGTTGATGACGGTTTGTTGAGTCTCACTCTTCCTCTTAAAGAAATATACCCAAGTATATCTTGAATAATCATCCACAATCACCAAGCAATACATTCTACCCCCAAGACTATCAAAGGATGGAGGCCCAAAGAGATCCATGTGAAGGAGCTCCAAGGGTCTCTTCGAGTAGATGATAGTCGTGGGAGGGTGAGCCTTCTCATGTAGCTTTCCTTTGATACAAGCACTACAAGCACGATCTTTGGCAAAACTAACATTTGTTAGTCCATGGACATGGTCCCCCTTGAGAAGACTTTGCAACGATCTCATATTGGCGTGGGCTAAACGGCGGTGCCAAAGCCACCCCACATCAACTTTAGCCATTAGGCATGTCGCGGTCTTAGTGGGTCGCTCTGAAAAGTTAATCACATAAAGACCATTCTCGACATGCCCAACAAAGGCTACTTTAAGAGTCTTGCTCCACAAGAGGGCCACGGTATCAATATCAAAGAATGTGGCAAAGCCCATGAGTGCAAGTTGACGAACAGAAAGTAGATTGTATGCAAGGGACTCAACAAGCATGACTTTCTCGATCGTGAGATCATGAGAAATGATAACCTTGCCAAGACCCAATACCTTAGAAGACGAGGCATCACCCCACTCGACATTGGTGGGCATAGATGGGATCTTGTGCACGTCCACCACCAAGTCCTTGCTTCCGGTCATATGATTTGTGGCTCCACTATCGAGCAACCATGATCCCCCACCGGAAGCAAACACCTACAAGAGATCAATGCTTGGTTTTAGGTACCCATTCTGTAATGGGTGATTTGATGTTAGTAACAAGGGTCTTAGGAACCCAAATAGACCATTCAATGTACTCATAAGGAGAACCAACAAATTTAGCATAAACATGCCCATCACTAGCATAGCACAACACATAAGAAGGGTTAAAGTCGTTGACTTTGTTGGAAGGGGTGGCATTGCCCTTTTTGACATCACAACCCTTCACATTGTTTTTCTTCTCCTTTGGAGCACCCTCTCCCTCCTTCACAAAAGTTTGCTTGAGAGGGGGAGGTCATTTGGTCTTGTCGTTCTTCTTCTTGTTTTTGGACTTGGGTGCAAACCCAACTCCCTCCTTGGCCACAACTTCCTTTTGATTGCTCAAAAGGTCATTGAGGTTCTTCTCACCTTGTATGCACGTCACAAGGCCTTTCTCAAGTTGCTCCTTCAACTTGGCAATCTCCTCCACAAGATGCACATGCTCACAACACGGGTTAGTAGCACTTGCATTATTAATTAATACCATATGAGGAAAGGTGGCTTTCTCCTTGGTTAGCTTCACTTGGAGTTGATCATGAGACTCCTTGAGGCTAGCATGAGCACCCTTCAAGACCTTGTGAGCCTTGTCGAGTATATCAAACTCCTCCTTGAGTCTAGCATGGTCAACCCCAAGTTTAGCCTTCTCGGAATTTAGCACATGAGATACAACAAGAGCATGATCAAGATCTTTCTTTAATTTAGCATGGTCATCGTTGTGTGACTCCTCAAGAGTCAAACGATGCACACACTCTTCCTCAAGAGCATTAGAGAGATCCGATATCTCATCGGCATAGTCACAACTATGACCTTCCATCTTAGATATTGTTTCTTCATGAGCCTCGATCATGTCATTGGCTTCACCAAGTTATTCTAAGAGAGCAAAGAAGTGCTTCTTGGATTTTCCCTTGAGCTTACTCATAAAAGACTCAAATTCATTTACTTCCTCATTATACCCCTCACTTTCATCAATGCAATCCGTCAAGGAGGGATTAGTAATGATGGTGGTTTTGATGTTGGGGGTTACCTTGTTGGTGGCTTTAGCCATGAGGCACTTGGCTGTGATGTTCTCGTTAGGTGAGTCGAAGAGGGACACGCGTGGAGTTGTGGCAATGGCAACAGGGGACATGGCCATGGCTTCATTATCTTCATCATGATCATCATCATCATCCTCATGGTATTCTCCTTGAGCCACCAACCCTTTAGTTGGAGTCTTCTTGGTGAAGTTGTTCTTGTTGGGGAAGGACTTGGCTTTGTCTTTTCGGATGAGCTTTACACCATTGTCTTCCCTCTTCTCATAAGGGCACTCCGCAACAAAATGGCTCACATTCCCACAATTGTAGCATGTTCTCACACGTTGCTTGCCCTTTAAACCACTTGAGTTATTCTTGTTGAAGTTGGGCCTTGTGTTCTTCTTGCTCCAAAATTGCCTTGAAGCAAGAGCCATGTGCTCATGGTAATCATACTTAGTATCTTCGGGGTTGCTCTCCTCTTCTTCCTCATCATCCTCTTATTCCACACAAACCTTGGCCTTCAAGGCAAGGTTGGGCTTCTTTGCTCTTTGAGAACGCAACACCGCATTGTCGGCGGACTTGTCCAAGATCCTCATTGCCACAAACTCATCCAACACTTCACTTGAGGACAAAGTGTGGAAGTCCGGCCTTTGACGGATGACGGAGGACATGGCCTTGTGGTAGGGCATCATGGCCTTGAGGAACTTGTGCTTGATCCAATTGTCATCCATATCCTTGCTCCCATGATCTCGGAGTGAGACCGCGAGAGTAGTTAATCTCCGATAAAGCTCACGAGGTTCTTCATCTTCATTCATTGAAAACTCATCGGCTTCATCTTGCACCACTTCATAGTTGGGTAATTGAATGCTAGCGCTTCCCTTGTAGAGGGAAACAACATGGTGCCATTCTTCCTTGGCCACTGTGAAGGGTCGGGGATGAGCAATATCTTCGGGTGGAATAGCATCTTGGAGGATGAAGAGAGCATTCTCATTGAATTGATTATCCGCAGATTCTCTTGGGGTGAAGTTGCTTCGGTCGTGCGGATAGAAACCTTCTTCAATGATTCTCCAAAGATTAGTGTTAACATGATTTAAATGACGCTTAAAGCGATAGACCCAAGCATCAAACTCCTCATTTTCACAATCTTAGGGGGAGAACCGGCATGATTTAAATGGGTAGAGGGAATCGGTCCTCCATAAGTAAGTGGAGGTTCCACATGGGCAAAAGTGCCACTACCATTTCTACCACTAGACAAAGGGACTTTCTCACTAGTAGCTTCCCCCTTGTCGGAGTTAGCATCCGTCACCTTGTTAGTGGGATCGACCACTTCCAATGGTGTGGTGGATAATTTGAGACCATCAAGAAAGTTCTTAAGCATGCCTTTGACCTTGGCCGTCATGGAGGTTTTCAATGTGTCCAAAGCCACATTGAATTCCTCACATGAGACCGAGGTTCCCCCATCGGCCGTAAACGAGGATGGAATCACACCGAGGTGCTCCTCCTCACCGTCTATGGTGTCAACCATAATCTTTGGACGGCAAAGTCCTTAATAAAGAGACGAGGCTCTTATACCAATTGAAAAGGATCGATATAGTTGACTAGAGGGGGTGAATAGGC
Source organism: Aegilops speltoides (assembly GCA_021437245.1). NCBI lineage: Eukaryota > Viridiplantae > Streptophyta > Magnoliopsida > Poales > Poaceae > Aegilops > Aegilops speltoides. The sequence goes on from CM038142.1 coordinate 376,437,913, forward strand.
AACTAACAATTTTTAGCTTTTCTTTAACAAAATTAACTTTGCATCGAAGTAGGTTATCTAGATATGCAACTAGGTGAGCAACCTATATGATGCAACAACAATAAACACACAAGCAAGCAAGGGATAGAACACAATATATCTTGCACAAGTAAAGGTAAGAGATAACCAAGAGTGGAACTGATGGAGACGAGGATGTGTTACCGAAGTTCCTTCCTTTTGAGGGGAAGTACATCTCCGTTGGAGCGGTGTGGAGGCACAATGCTCCCCAAGAATCCGCTAGGGCCATTGTATTCTCCTCACGCCTTTACACAATGCGAGATGCCGTGATTCCACTATTGGTTCCCTTGGAGGGGGCGACCGAACCTTTACAAACAAGTTGGGGCAATCTCCACAACTTAATTGGAGGCTCCCGATGACACCACGAAGCTTCACCACAATGGACTATGGCTCCGCGGTGACCTCAACCATCTTGGGTGCTCATGAAGGAAATATGCCCTAGAGGCAATAATAAAGTTGTTATTTATATTTCCTTATATCATGATAAATGTCTATTATTCATGCTAGAATTGTATTAAACGGAAACTTAGTACATGTGTGAATACATAGACAAACAAAGTGTCACTAGTATGCCTCTACTTGACTAGCTCCTTGAATCAAAGATGGTTGTGTTTCCTAACCATAGACATGAGTTGTCATTTGATTAGCGGGATCACATCATTAGAGAAAGATGTGATTGACTTGACCCATTCCGTTAGCTTAGCACTTGATCGTTTAGTTTGTTGCTATTGCTTTCTTCATGACTTATACATGTTCCTATGACTATGAGATTATGCAACTCTCGAATACCGAAGGAACACTTTGTGTGCTACCAAACATCACAACGTAACTGGGTGATTATAAAGGTGCTCTACAGGTGTCTCCGATGGTACTTGTTGAGTGGCATACATCAAGATTAGGATTTATCACTCCAATGATCGGAGAGGTATCTCTGGGCCCTCTCGGTAACGCACATCACTATAAGCCTTGCAAGCAATGTGACTAATGAGTTAGTTGCGGGATGATGCATTATGGAACGAGTAAAGAGACTTTCCAGTAATGAGATTGAACTAGGTATTGAGATACCGACGATCGAATCTCAGGCAAGTAACAAACTGATGACAAAGGGAACAACGTATGTTGTTATGCGGTTTGACTGATAAAGATCTTTGTAGAATATGTAGGAGCCAATTTGAGCATCCGGGTTCCGCTATTGGTTATTGACCGGAGATGTGTATCGGTCATGTCTACATAGTTCTCGAACCCGTAGGGTCCGCACGCTTAACGTTAGGTGACAATTTATATTATGAGTTATGTGATTGGATGACCAAAGTTTGTTCAGAGCCCCAGATGAGATCGGGGACATGACGAGGAGTCTCAAAATGGTCGAGACGTAAAGATCAATATATTGGAAGGCTATATTCGGACATCGGAAAGGTTCTGAGTGGTTCGAGTATTTATCGGAGTACCGGAGAGTTACGGGAATTCGTCGAGGAGTATATGGGCCTTATTGGGCTTTAAGGGAGAGAGAGAGGTAGGCCGCCCCCCCCCAAGGCCTTGTCTGAATTGGACTAGGGGAGGGGCGGCGCCCCCTCCTTCCTTCTCTTCTCTCTTCCCTTTCCTTCTCTCCTACTCCTACTACTTGGAAGGGGGGATCCTACTCCTGGTGGGAGTAGGACTCCCCAGGGCGCGCCATAGTAGAGGGCCGGCCCTCCCCCTCCTCCACTCCTTTATATACGGGGGAGGGGGGCACCCCATAGACACACAAGTTAATCATTGATCTTTAGCCGTGTGCAGTGCCCCCCTCCACCATAATCCACCTCGGTTATATCGTAGCTAGGTGAAGCCCTGCGTCGGTAGCTTCATCAACATCGTCATCATGCCGTCGTGCTGATGGAACTCTCCCTCGAAGCTCTACTGGATCGTGAACTTGTGGGACGTCACCGAGCTAAACGTGTGCAGATCGCGGAGGTGTCGTACATTCGGTACTAGGATCGGTCGATCGTGAAGACGTGCGACTACATCAACCGCGTTGTCATAACGCTTCCGCTTACGGTCTACGAGGGTACGTGGACGACACTCTCCCCTCTCGTTGCTATGCATCACCATGATCTTGCGTGCGCATTTTTTTGAAATTACTACATTCCCCAACAGTGTCATCCGAGCCAGGTTTATGCGTAGATGTTATATGCACAAGTAGAACACAAGTGAGTTGTGGGCGATACAAGTCATACTGCTTACGAGCATGTCATACTTTGATTCGGCGGTATTGTTGGATGAAGCGGCCCAGACCGACATTACGCGTACGCTTCCGCGAGACTGGTTCTACCGACGTGATTTGCACATAGGTGGCTAGCGAGTGTCAGTTTCTCCAACTTTAGATGAATCGAGTGTGGCTACGCCCAGTCCTTGTTGAAGGTTAAAATAGCACTAACTTGACAAAATATCGTTGTGGTTTTGATGCGTAGGTAGGAACGGTTCTTGCTCAGCCCGTAGCAGCCACGTAAAACTTGCAACAACAAAGTAGAGGACGTCTAACTTGTTTTTGCAGGGCATGTTGTGATGTGATATGGTCAAGACATGATGCTAAATTTTATTGTATGAGATGATCATGTTTTGTAACAGAGTTATCGGCAACTGGCAGGAGCCATATGGTTGTCGCTTTATTGTATGCAATGTAATCGCCCTGTAATTGCTTTACTTTATCACTAAGCGGTAGCGATAGTCGTAGAAGCAATAGTTGGCGAGATGAGAATGATGCTACGATGGAGATCAAGGTGTCGCGCCGGTGACGATGGTGATCATGATGGTGCTTTGGAGATGGAGCTCAAAGGCACAAGATGATGATGGCCATATCATATCACTTATATTGATTGCATGTGATGTTTATCTTTTATGCATCTTATTTTGCTTTTATTGACGGTAGCATTATAAGATTATCTCTCACTAAATTTCAAGGTATAAGTGTTCTCCCTGAGTATGCACCGTTGCCAAAGTTCGTCGTGCCGAGACACCACGTGATGATCGGGTGCGATAAGCTCTTTGTTCACATACAACGGGTGCAAGCCAGTTTGCACACGCCGAAATACTCGGGTTAAACTTGACGAGCCTGGCATATGCAGATATGTCCTCGGAACACTGAGACCGAAAGGTCGAGCGTGAATCATATAGTAGATATGATCAACATAGTGATGTTCACCATTGAAAATTACTCCATTTCACGTGATGATCGGAACTGGTTTAGTTGATTTGGATCACGTGATCACTTAGATGATTAGAGGGACGTCTGTCTAAGTGGGAGTTCTTAAGTAATTTGATTAATTAAACTTTAATTTATCATGAACTTAGTACCTGATAGTATTTTGCTTGTCTATGTTGTTGCAGATAGATGGCCTGTGTTGTTGTTCCGTTGAATTTTAATGCATTCCTTGAGAAAGCTAAGTTGAAAGATGATGGTAGCAATTACACATACTGGGTCCGTAACTTGATAATTATCCTCATTGCTGCACAGAAGAATTACGTCCTGGAAGCACCGCTAGGTGCAAGACCCACTGCAGGAGCAACGCCGGACGTTGTGAACGTCTGGCAAAGCAAAGCTGATGACTACTCGATAGTTCAGTGTGCCATGCTTTACGGCTTAGAACCGGGACTTTAATGATATTTTGAACGTCAGGGAGCATATGATATGTTTCAGGAGTTTAAGTTAATATTTCAAGCAAATGCCCGAATTGAGAGATATGAAGCCTCCAATAAGTTCTATAGCTGCAAGGTGGAGGAGAATAGTTCTGTCAGTGAACATATACTCAAAATGTCTGGGTATAATAATCACTTGATAAAACTAGGAGTTAATCTTCCTAATGATAATGTCATTGACAGAATACTTCGATCACTGCCACCAAGCTACAAGAGCTTCATGATGAACTATAATATGCAAGGGATGGAAAAGACAATTCCCAAGCTCTTCGCAATGCTAAAGGCCGCGGAGGTAGAAATCAAGAAGGAGCATTGAGGGAGTCCTGGACTAGGGGGTGTCCGGATAGCCGGACTATCAATATCCGCCGGACTCCCAGACTACGAAGATAGAAGATTGAAGACTCCGGCTCGTGTCCGGAAGGTACTTTACTTGGCGTGGAAGGCAAGCTTGGCAATACGGATATGTAGATCTCCTACCATTGTAACCGACTCTGTGTAACCCTAGCCTCTCGGTGTCAATATAAACCGGAGGGGCTTTAGTCCGTAGGACACAACATTACATCTCAACAATCATACCATAGGCTAGCTTCTAGGGTTTAGCCTCATTGATCTCGTGGTAGATCTACTCTTGTACTACCCATATCATCAATATTAATCAAGCGGGATGTAGGGTATTACCTCCATCGAGAGGGCTGAACACAGGTAAAAACATTGTGTCCCTCGTCTCCTGTTACCATCCGCCTAGACGCACAGATTCGGGACCCCCTACCGAGATCCGCGGTTTTGACACCGACATTGGTGCTTTCATTGAGAGTTCCTCGTGTCGCCACCGATAGGCTCGATGGCATCTTCAACCTTCAACGCTGTCCGTATGGACTTTTCTCCCGGACAGATCTTCATATTCGGCGGCTTTGCATGCGGGCCAACTCTCTTGGCCATCCGAGCAGATCGAAGCTACGCCGCCGTCAGTCGATTCGAAGTTTAAACTTCACGGTCGATGACGCGGAGACTTGATCTTGACGGACTCGAGCCACAGCCAAGCGCGCCGCACTGCGACGATGGGCATGATCTAGCTCTGCCGCCGGACAGTGCTTTGGTGGCCGCACTTGAATCCGCCCCGGCTACTTACCCGGAGCCGATTGCCCAAGACGAGGGTCGGTGGATAGATGCCGCCCCGGGGGCTTCAACATCCATGGCGATGGAGCCGAATACCGATTTCGTCCCTTGCGAAACTCATGATCCCGAGGCGCCGGACTCCTCGCCGGAGTCCGAGCCTCCCGCGCCCCCGCCAACTAAGCCAGATTGGGCGTCGGTTATGGAATTCACCGCCGCGGACATCTTTCAACACTCGCCTTTTGGCGATATCCTGAATTCCCTGAAGCATCTCTCGCTATCAGGAGAATCCTGGCCGGACTATGGCCAGGACGGTTGGAGATCGGACGACGAAGAAATTCGGAGCCCACCCACCACCCACTTTGTAGCCACTGTCGAGGATCTAACCGACATGCTAGACTACGACTCCGAAGACATCGACGCTATGGACGACGATGCCGGAGACAATCAAGACCCAGCGCCCACGGGACACTGGAAGGCCACCTCGTCATACGACATCTACATGGTGGATACCCCAAAGGAAGGGGATGGCGAAAAAGCAGCGGAGGAAGATTCTTTGAAGAAGCAGCCTAAACGCCGGCGTCAGGGGCGCCTCTCTAAATCCCGCCACAACAAGAATGGAGAATCCGCACGGAGATAATAACACTCGGAGAGTGCGAAGACAAACCCTCCAAAGAAGACTCAGCGAAGGAGGACGAGAAGCAAGCCCTCACGAAAGGGCGGCGAAGAAAAGGTTGAGGATCACAACTATGTACCTCCCTCCAAGGACGAATCAAGCACCGATGACGCATTTAACTCAAGAGCCCGTCGAACAAGATCTTTGAAACGCAGGCTCATCGCCACAAAGAAGAAGCTCAAGAAGGAAAAGCGGAAGCTCAACACAGCGGAAGACGCGCCCGGATAAGATGGAGCAAAGAGCTCAAAACCGCAGACAAACAAGGCAACAGCCACCAATCGAAGAGCTACCCGAAGCGCAAGCTGCTCCCAGAATTCGACGAAGAGGCCATAAAGCCTCCACCATAAAATGGCCCAGCCAGGTCCATCTACGGACCCAAAAGGAAAGCCCCAATAAGCAAAGGAACACGCAAGTGTCCGACGATAGCGCACGCATAAAAATCTGGCGCCAGACACCCACTATGCTTCACAGACGAGGTGCCGGAACATGAATTCCCAGCGAGGGTTTAAACCCATCAACATAGAAGCCTATGATGGAACAATGCACTCGAGTCTGGATAGAAGACTATATATGCATATACATATGGCCAGAGGAGACGATCTCCACACCATAAAATATCTACCCCTTAAGCTCAAAGGGCCAGCTCGTCATTGGCTCAAAAGCCTCCCAGAAAACACTGTGGGAAGCTGGGAAGAGCTCGGGGAAGCGTTTAGAGAAAATTTTCAAGGGACTTATGTCCAGCCTCCGGATGCAGATGACCTAAGTCACATAACTCAACAGCCCGGAGAGTCAGCATGAAATTTCGGAACAGGTTCCTTACCAAAAGAACCAAATAGTCGATCGTCCGGACGCCAAGCCTTAGCAGCTTTTAAGCACAATGTCCGAGACGAATGGCTCGCCAGACACCTCGGTCAAGAGAAACCGAGGACAATGACCGCATTAACAGGCCTCATGACCCGCTTTTGCGCAGGAGAGGACAGCTGGTTGGCAAGAAGCAGTACCAGCGACCCAAGTACATCCGAGATAAGAGATGGAAACGGAAAATCATGGCGCAGAAAGGATCAGCGCCGGAATAAAGAGAAAAGCCCAAAGAGCACGGCAGTCAACGCCGGATTTAAAAGCTCATGGCCGAATAATAAATCTCAACCCATCAAGGACGACAGCGATGAACTGTCTAACCTACACAAAATCACAGGTGGGATCTCAAATCCACAAGACCCGGAAGGCCTGCAAATCACACCCACAGGGATTGTTGGGTTTTCAAACAGTCCGGCCGACTAAACGCCGAACGCAAGGGGCTCGACGTGTCAAGCGAAGAAGATAAACCCCGCCAGCAGGGCACCGGAAAACAAAAGACTTTCCCACAAGGGGTCAAAGCAGTAAACTCACTTCATGTGAGGACACGAAAAAACAGTGCGGCACTTTTTAAAAAGAGCTTCGCACGGTCCGGACCCGCAAACCATAGAGATTGGATATCAAAACCAATCACTTTCGACCACCGGGATTATTCCAAAAGTGTTCGAATCGCGAGACGGACTCCCCTGATATTGAATCCGATAATAGATGGACTACAATTCACAAACGTCCTAATGGACGGAGGCAGTGATTTAAACCTGCTATATTCAAACACAATCCGTCGGATGGGGATAGACCCTACCAAAATTCGACACAGCCGCACTTCCTTCAAAGGAGTGATGCCAGGCCCTTACGCCAAGTGCACAGGCTCGATATTACTCGAAGTCGTGTTCGGATCGCCGAACAATTTTCGACGAGAAAAGTTAATTTTCCATATCGTCCCATTCAAAAGTGAATATCAAGCACTATTGGAACGAAAGGCTTTTGTCCGCTTCAACGCCATACCACATTACGCGTCTCTTACACTTAAGATGCCCGGTCCCCATTGCACCATTTCAGTGCGCGGGTCATTTAAAGACCCCGGACTCGGATAGATGAATCCGGACTCAGCAGGCTAGGGGCTCCCTAGCCGCATACCCTCTCACAAGGGGCTGCGGGCACAACTAACCGCGGTTTCATATAAACCTAGCTTTAATCATTTACACTTATTCTTTTTCATTATTTTCGCATGAACTGTTTTTGAAATGTTCCTCTCTTTCCTACAGATGAACAACGTGCGTACCCGTCCAGGACAACGGCACAACGGAGACACAGGCGCAGACGTGCAGTAGGGACCCGTCGCAAGGATTCTTTTCAGATTAAGACCCTACGTAGACCTTTTTATTACTGTCTCTTGTTGCTAAATCGCCCTCGGCTTCTTCCTATAGCCGAGGCGGAGCCTGACGCTTTGGCATTGGCCGCGTCAGAAGACAATGCCCGTACCTGGACACAAGGGGCTTAGGGCATAATTCTGCCCGTTATCATAAAGTCCAAACACCTTAGGGAGTGTTCGCGCCTCAAGTTGGGCACTATATGCATCAGCTCAATCATGTCTTTGGTCAAATGTTGGGTTTGCCTGCTCTCGTGTTTTGCTGCCTTACGCTCAGATCACCCGCTAACGCGCACCGGGAGAACTCTCGCGATTGTGCCCCGCCTAATTTGGCGAGCACCTCAAGAGAGAAAGCCAAAACCGATCGTCATGATATAGCGAGAGTCCGTCACCACTTGATCGACTACGGAATGTTTAGAATTTCGCTTTGACGAAGGGCCGCTTCGGTCAGCACATACGCACCCGAATCCGAGATGTGCGGTGCCATTCGGGCTATATCGTAGCCCCACCCTCGAGCTCCATTGGCTAAGTGAAAGAGATAAAGCATTATAGTCTGGATTGCCTCGTTCGCTATGCTACCACCTCCTTATAACAGGACCGAGACGTCGGATTAATGTGTGAAAAAGCGCTATTTTGCGAACACCCCAGACCTTGTGCAAGGGGCTGAAGTCAAGATCGCATCTTTCGGGTTATACACAAGTATACTTAAACGGCCGCAAGGAGAAGTATTACTACTTGGAAGCACAAGTATAAAAAAGCATTCATACTATAATCATTCATATACAAGTTAATGCGTTCAATTGAACGTTACATTCTTCGAGCATGCGACTCTATTATATGAGCGCCGCGATAACTTCCTGAAATAATGTTCGGCAGAAGCGGTTCCCATCCGAACCTCGGCAACAACAATGGTGGCTTCCATCTCCGGACATCGCGCCTTTACACGGGCCGAGCCATCCGCGCCCCTCGATGCAGGCCGACCGCTTCATCTCCTTGATATGCGGCACCGCCCCAAGGAACTAACTGCGATGAGGCCAAAATAGCTCGTCGCCTTGGACCTCTCGCCACACATGGGCCACGATGTCGATCATAGCCAGCTGGACAGTCTATTCAGTTCGCCCACTTGGCCAACTCGTCCGACAATGAAGAGGGCGATCCGGACTGTGGAATTGAGTCCAATATAACTCTTCCACCTCGTGATCCCCCGCTCCGGAAGTGCTTAACGTCGGCCACCGCACTCGCAGCCAAGTCCATGTAAGGATCCTCCAACTCCACTGCTTTTCAAATTTGGCATACTTGGCATCCACAAACCGGCGACGATAAGAAACGGCTTGCCACCGTGATCTCTCGGCTTGGCGCAGCTCCTCCTTCATAGCCCGCATTGCAGAGCGGGCATCCTTGGTCTCGGCGGTGGCCTTCTTCAGTCTTCCCGCCCATGAGGGCGCCTTTTCAAGAGCCTCACTACGGTCGGTAGCATCCTTTAAATTCTTGGCCAATCCGCCACCTCCGCCTGCTTAGGCAAAGGCGCAGCCTTTCGCCTTCAACTCCTCGGCCCCTCGCGAGTCAGATCACTCCTTCGGCTTGCTCCTTGGCTTGTGCAAGCTCGCCCAAGTCTCTCCACAAAGAGCAAAGACTGCGTCAGATAAACAGCATACAACTTATCAAGAGGAGGGCTTTAACCCACTTAATAAAGCGGCTATGGAGAATTTATTTACCTTGCGACTCGTCAAGTCGCTGATTGACAAGTGCTATGTCAGCATCTGCCATGTCCAGATGCCGACTCGGCCAAGAACCGATCATCCGGCTGGCCTCGGACTATCCGCCACCATGTCGAACGGCGATATTCATTACCTGAGATATTTAGATTTTCGATCCTCGGCACGCTGTCGTCTTCGACAACCTACCGAGTCTCAGGGGCTACTATCTATACAGGGCGCATTTTTTATATGCACAACTGCTAAAAAAAGGGGTACGCTATTTTCACATACCTCAAATCCCACCAGCAAGCTCATGGCAGCATCACGCAATCCGCTTTCAGCGGACGAAATCCTTCCAATCACCATACGCATTAACATACGGTGATATTCTGAAATGGATGCCCTCTCAAGCAAATTCTTTAGTTCCCCCGGTCGGGCTCTGGTGGGTGTTGAACCCTCTGGCCCCTCCGGACTCGGGGATGCCCTCCGTGACAACACTTTGGGCTCGCCTGCCTCATCCGGCAGCGCGGCAGACGGAGGCGTATCGCTCTCCATCATCTCCGGAAGGAGATCCCCCGAGGATGAACTCACCTGAGACGGCTGCAGATCCGAACTGCGATATAAATATTTCGGTTACCCACAGAAGCATAAACGAAGGTACTATCCGATTAAAGTTTCTTCTTTCATACTCACGGCTCGTTGGAGGGCTGGTCCTTGGGCGATGATTGCGCGTCCAATTCTCTCCGGACGCCGGACCCCCCGGTGGGGATTTCTTCCCACGCTTAGGGGCTGGGACCTCCGGATCTTGAGGCGGTCCTCTTCTCCCCAAGAGAGGGATCCTTGGTTCCTCCTCTTGATCGCCTTTGGACGAAGTATTAGCTCCTTTGTCTCCCCGTCCCCCCTCTGTGGGCGCAACCTCCAACATTCGACCAAAGACGGGCTCCAGTCACGGTCTCTGGGGGGGCGGACACCTTATTAGCCTTGATCGCGCCACCCATTTCGTAAAAGAACAAAGGGTCGAGACGATCTCTTGAAAGGCATACGAAACAGATGTCCGGCTTTGAGCTATTTACCCGAGTATCCGGCGATCGCGCTTAGTCCAAAGATCCTCGGCGAATCCGGACACGCCACTTGCGGTCCAAAGAACAGCTCGTACATCTCCAAGGGTGTCGCGCCCATGAAATGCTGGAGGATACGAGGTCCCTCCGGATTGAACTCCCATAAACGGAGAGGACGACGTTTGCAGGGTAGGAGGTGCCTAGTTAGCATGACCTGCGCCACCTTGACCAGATCAATCTCCCTTGTTTGGAGGTCCGGAATCCGGCCTGCAGTGCGGGCACGTCCTCGGACGGGCCCCGCTGAGCCCCGGTCGACCCACGACATCAATTGCTGTGGAGGTCCCGGCGGAAGGAGGGCGGCGGCTTCGCTTGCGCCCCTTGGAGCAGTGATGTAGAACCACTCCTGCTGCCACAATCCTGTTCCTCTTGAAGGAACCTTCGAGCCACGGGCATCGACCTTCTTGCTTATGGTCGCCCGCCACACTCCGCCGACGCCCCGATCATCTTCGCCCACCTTGAATGTTTTCAGCCATAGGCGAAGTGGGGATGACGCGGAGGAAGGCTTCGCAGACAATAATGAATGCGGAGATATGGAGGATGGACTCGGAGCCAAGTCGTGGAAGTCCAGCCCGTGAAGAACAGAGCCCCCTCACGAAAGGATCCGCTGGAAGCCTAATCCCGACGGAGGTGAGATGCGAAACGACATATTCGCCGGGCTCGGGGCTGCACGGCCTGCCCGTGGGCAGGCAACCTGTCGAGACTTCGTGGGCTGTGTGCTTGGCCTCACGCAACTTCAATATGTCCTCCTCCGTGACGGAGGAGGGCACCCACCGCCCCGTGGTCGGAGCCGACATTGCTGTGGATCCAAGCGCCGAGTCTGAAGCTCTTGGTGTTGGAACCGGAGCAGAGGCAAGATTCGATCACGAGGTTGAAAGACAAGGACAGGCCTTGGTCCTCTTATAAAGGGAAATAATACCAAGGGCCGTCTCGTGACCGCTTGAGATTCCCTTCGATAGAGGAGGCGTGGCGGCGGAACGGTTGGGTTACCCACGCACGTATTGATGAGGATCCCGAATAAAAGGAACACGATCTACGCTCGACGGGGCGTGCCAAGGAAGCCGCCGCTAAACGTCTTTGGCGGAATAATAAAATGATTCAAACGAGGGCTTGGCTGCGGTGTGCCGTCACGCTGCGTACGCCGCCAGATTGAATTAAGTGTGTATTTTATTCTCTACGTTGGAATGTGGAAATTATTTTGCGAGCCGGACACTATCCGGTGTTCATTATCTTCTCCGGATTATTCAAGGGAGGAACCCGCCTTGCAATGCCGAACATTATGCACGCCGGACTTATCGTCATTGAAGACTGGTTCGGGGCTACCGAGGAGTCTGGACTAGGGGTGTCCGGATAGCCGGACTATCAATATCCGCCGGACTCCTGGACTCACGAAGATAGAAGATTGAAGACTCGGCTCGTGTCCGGAAGGTACTTTACTTGGCGTGGAAGGCAAGCTTGGCAATACGGATATGTAGATCTCCTACCATTGTAACCGACTACTGTGTAACCCTAGCCTCTCCGGTGTCTATATAAACCGGAGGGCTTTAGTCCGTAGGACACAACATTACATCTCAACAATCATACCATAGGCTAGCTTCTAGGGTTTAGCCTCATTGATATCGTGGTAGATCTACTCTTGTACTACCCATATCATCAATATTAATCAAGCGGGGCGTGGGGTATTACCTCCATCGAGAGGGCCTCGAACTCAGGTAAAAACATTGTGTCCCTCGTCTCCTGTTACCATCCGCCTAGACGCACAGTTCGGGACCCCCTACCCGAGATCCGCCGGTTTTGACACCGACAAGCATCTAGTGTTGATGGTCAACAAGACCACCAGTTTCAAGAAAAAGGGTAAAGGGAAGAAGAAGGGGGACTTCAAGAAGAACGACAAACAAGTTGCTGCTCAGGAGAACAAACCCAAGGCTGGACCTAAGCCTGAGACTGAGTGCTTCTACTGCAAAGGGACTGGCCACTGGAAGCGGAACTGCCCCAAGTATTTGGCGGATAAGAAGGATGGCAAGGTGAACAAAGGTATATGTGATATACATGTTATTGATGTGTACCTTACTAGAGCTCGCAGCACTGGTATTTGATACTTTGGTTACATTGCTAATATTTGCAACTCGAAACAGGAACTACGGATTAAGTGAAGATTGGCTAAGGACGACGTGACGATGCGTGTGGGAAATGGTTCCAAAGTCGATGTGATCGCGGTCTGCACGCTACCTCTACATCTACCTTCGGGATTAGTTTTAGACCTGAATAATTGTTATTTGGTGCCAGCGTTAAGCATGAACATTATATATGGATCTTGTTTGATGCGAGACGGTTATTCATTTAAATCCGAGAATAATGGTTGTTCTATTTATATGAGTAATATCTTTTATGGCCATGCACCCTTGAAGAGTGGTCTATTTTTGTTGAATCTCAATTGTAGTGATACACATATTCATAATGTTGAAGCCAAAATATGCAGAGTTGATAATCATAGTGCAACTTATTTGTGCACTGCCGTTTAGGTCATATTAGTGTAAAGCGCATGAAGAAACTCCATACTGATGGACTTTTGGAATCACTTGATTATGAATCATTTGGTACTTGTGAACCATGCCTCATGGGCAAGATGACTAAAACGCCATTCTCCGGAACAATGGAGCGAGCAAAAGATTTGTTGGAAATCATACATACTGATGTACGCGGTCCGATGAATATTAAGGCTCGCGGCGGGTATCGTTATTTTCTCACCTTCACAGATGATTTAAGCAGATATGGGTATATCTACTTAATGAAACATAAGTCTGAAACATTTGAAAAGTTCAAAGAATTTCAGAGTGAAGTGGAAAATCCTTGTAACAAGAAAATAAAGTTTCTACGATCCGATCATGGAGGAGAATATTTGAGTTACGAGTTTGGCTTTCATTTAAAAACAATGTGGAATAGTTTCACAGCTCACGCCACATGGAACACCACAGCGTAATGGTGTGTTCGAACATCGTAACCGCACTTTATTGAATATGGAGCGATCTATGATGTATCTTACCGATTTACCACTATCGTTTTGGGGTTATGCATTAGAGACAGCTGCATTCACTTTAAATAGGGCACCATCAAAATCCGTTGAGACGACGCCTTATGAACTGTGGTTTGGCAAGAAACCAAAGTTGTCGTTTCTTAAAGTTTGGGGCTGCGATGCTTATGTGAAAAAATTTCAACCTGATAAGCTCAATCGGAGAAGTGCATCTTCATAGAATACCCAAAGGAAACTGTTGGGTACACCTTCTATCACAGATCCGAAGGCAAGATATCCGTTGCTAAGATGGATCCTTTCTAGCGAAGGAGTTTCTCTCGAAAGAAGTGAGTGGGAGGAAAGTAGAACCTGATGAGGTAACTATACCTGCTCCTCTATTGGAAAGTAGTTCATCACAGAAATTAGTTCATGTGATCCCTACACCAATTGGTGAGGAAGCTGATGATAATGATCATGACACTTCAGATCAAGTTACTACCGAACCTCGTAGGTCAACCAGAATAAGATCCGCACCAGAGTGGTATGGTAATCCTGTTCTGGAGGTCACGTTACTTGACCATGGCAAACCTACGAACTATGAGGAAGCGATGATGAGCCCAGATTCCGCGAAATGGCTTGAAGGCCATGAAATCTGAGATGGGATCCATGTATGAGAAGAAAGTGTGGACTTTGGTGGACTTGCCCGATGATCGGCAAGCCATAGAAAATAAATGGATCTTCAAGAGGAAGACAGACGTTGATAGTAGTGTTACTATCTACAAAGCTCGACTTGTCGCAAAAATTTTTTCGACAAGTTCAAGGTGTTGAATACGATGAGATTTTCTCACTCGTATCGATGCTTAAGTCTGTCCGAATCATGTTAGCAATTGCCACATGTTATGAAATCTGGCAAATGGATGTCAAAACTGCATTCCTAAACGGATTTATTAAAGAAGAGTTGTATATGATGCAACCATAAGGTTTTGTCAATCCTAAAGGTGCTAACAAAGTGTGCAAGCTCTAGTGATCCATCTATGGACTCATGCAAGCATCTCGGAGTTGGAATATACACTTTGATGAGTTGATCAAAGCATATAGTTTTATACAGACTTGCGGTGAAGCCTGTATTTACAGGAAAGTGAGTGGGAGCACTACAGCCTTTCTAATAAGTATATGTGAATGAGATATTGTTGATCAGAAATAATGTAGAATTTTCTAGAAAGCATAAAGGAGTGTTTGAAAGGAGTTTTTTAAAGAAAGACCTCGGTGAAGCTGCTTACACGTTGAGCATCAAGATCTATAGAGATAGATCAAGACGCTCGATAAGTTTTTTCAATGAGTGCATACCTTTGATAAGATTTTGAAGTAGTTCAAAATGGAACAGTCAAAGGAGTTCTTGCCTGTGTTGCTGTAACGCCCTCGATGCGGCTATATCTCCCACGTGTCGAAGCACGACTTAGAGGCATAACCGCATTGAAAGCAATGTCACAAGTGAGGTAATCTTCACACAACCCATGTAGTACATAAGGGAAAAGGATACATAGTTGGCTTACAATCGCCACTTCACACAATTACATGATTAAAGCATTACATCATCCAGATACAATCAAGGTCCGACTACGGAACAAAAATAAAAGAAGAACCCCAAATGCGACAAAGGTCCCCGATCGACCCCAACTGGGCTCCACTACTGATCAACTAGAACGAGACAACACGAAGGGCAAGATCTTCATCGAGCTCCTCCTTGAGCTTGGTTGCGCCACCGCTTTCGGTAACATAGGCACCGCAAACTGGTTTTGAAGTATCCGTGAGCCATGAGGACTCAAAGAATCCCATTACCATGGGTATCAAGACTAGCACAGCTTAAAGGGAAAGGAAGGGATAAAGTGGTGAGGTTGCAGCAGCGACTAAGCAAGTATGGTGGCTAACCAACGCAAATAAGAGCGAGAAGAGGCCAAGCGGAACGGTCGTCAACTAGCAATGATCAAGAGGTGATCCTGAACACCTACTTACGTCAATCATAACACAGAAACCGTGTTCACTTCCCGGACTCCGCCGAGAAGAGACCATCACGGCTACACACTCGGTTGATGCGTTTTACTTTGGATCAAGTGTCAAGTTATCTACAACCGGACATTAACAAATTCCCATCTGCCACATAACCGCGGGCACGGCTCTCAAAAGTTTAAACCCTGCAGGGGTGTCCCAACTTAGCCCATGACAAGCTCTCGCGATCAATGAAGGAATAGACCTTCACCCGAGACACTCCGATCAGACTCGGTATCCCGGTACATCAAGACATTTCGACAATGGTAAAACAAGACCAGCAAAGCCGCCCGATGCGCCGACAATCCCGATAGGAGCTGCACATATCTCGTTCTCAGGGCAACACCGGATAAGCGAAGCGTACAGGTACCGACGTAACCCAAGTTGCCAAGGGATGGTCCCGCACGGTGCTCTAGTTTGGACCAACGCTAGACAAGCAATCGCCCGGGGCTATAAAGATGACCCCGGGATGCGCGACTCCCAAGGGAAAAAGTAGGTGGTGGTGAGGCAAATGGTAAAAGTCAATGTTGGGCCTTCTTTGGACAAGTTTTATTCAAAGCGAACTGTCGGGGGTCCCATAAATCACCCGACCGCGTTAGGAACGCAAAATCTGGGAACATAACACCGGTATGACGGAAACTAGGGCGGCAAGAGTGGAACAAAACACTAGGCATAAGGCCGAGCCTTCCACCCTTTACCAAGTATATAGATGCATTAATAATATATGAGATATTGTGATATCCCAACCAAAATCCTGTCCACCATGGAGAAATCTTCAACTTCACCTGCAACTAGCAACGCTATAAGAGGGGCTGAGCAAAAGCGGTAACATAGCCAAACAACGGTTTGCTAGGAATGGTGTCAAAGGTTAGAGGTTCATGGCAATTTGGGATGGCTGGACAAACAGGTAATAGGTAGTGCAGCATAGAGAAAGAACGAGGCAACTAGCATAGCAATGATAGTAATGAGATCCAGGGTAGCGGTCATCTTGCCTGAAATCCCGCAAGGAAGAAGAACAAGTCCATGAAGAAGACAAACGGACGTCGTCGAACGAATCCTCACAACCCCATAACGGAACCGAAGCTAACGAGAGAAAGCAAACCGGAAAGAAGCAAACAACATAGTAAACAACCATCGCATAATCATGGCATGATGCACAACCAAGTATGATGCATGTCCGTTTAATGGAACATTGCAAGGCAATATGCACAAACAACACTACAAATTAAGGGGGACCCAAATAGCAACGGGTGGCCATTGACGAAACACCACATTCGAGTTATTTAGTTCACTCCCGTTTAGGTACACAACAATGTTAAATGTTTTTAAACATGGCAAGAGGTGAAGCATGACAAAACTACCTATCTAGGCAAGTTTAAATGAGGCCGGGAATAACAAACAACAAGTCCGGAAACTCCTCATATGCATATATTAGGTTTGGTACTGTTCTGCCCTAAACCATATTTTAAAGTTGTTAAACAGTAAAATAAAGTGGACCACGTTAATCTAGGCATTTTTCCACCCCATTTACATATAAAGAACATTTAATTCCGAGTTACGGTTATTTAGTTATGAAATAAATCATGTTAGCACGGCATTTATGCAAATTAATACAAACAACAATTTTAAATATTTTAACATGGATGAAAGTTGGATATTGTGAAACTAGATAAAATTCTAAGCATTTTACATATATAGTTTGTTTAATTTGGATGCATGCATGATTAGTTATTAGCAAAAACAAAACAGGGGCATTACTGAAATTATGCAAAAGGAAAAAAAACAACAGGGGAACATGGGCTGAGCCAGCCACTGTCAATGACGAGGGGGCCCTGGTGCTGAGGTGGCAGAAGTGTGGCCGCGTGGGTGTGGAGAGGGGTGTGTGTGGACAGAGAGAATGACGAGGGGGTCCCACTGTCATAGAGGGGATAGAGGCAAAAATTGGGGTTCTAAACATGTTCCCGAGGGGATTCGAACCCGGGTCTCCCCGATAGAACTCTGCTCACCGATCCACTGCGCTGCTGCTATTATTGTTGACACGATGTGCCACGGCTCCTTTTGAACTAGCTCCACGGCGGACGGAGTTTCTTCTCCTCTGCAACAGAGAAGACATCGGCGGCACCGGCGGGCAACGGTGAAATGGCGGGGCCCAGGAGGCGGCGGCGGGTGTGCGGGATTGGGAGGTGGATGCGCTGCGATGCGTGCGTACAGAGGCTCGAGCACGAGCTCGTGCTCGTCTCGGGCATGACACGGCAAGGCGGATGTGTCAGTGGCAGCTTGGCAGTCATGGGGCGAGAAGCGAGGCGTGCTGCGGGCGTGGGCGTGCGCGAGGGGCTTGGCCATGGCTACAGCCATGGCTGCCGTCTGGAATAGAGGTGTGCGGGACTCGTGCGCGTGCTGCGGCGGGTTCGGCACTAGATCATCCATCAAGTCGAGCTTAACTGAACCAACCTGAAGGGAACAGAGACAGATTGCGCCGTGGCTGGGCATGCACGGGGCACGGCAGTGCGCGCGTGTGTGCAGCGAGGGGTGTGCGCGGGTGCATGAGTGGTGCTGCGTGTGTGAGAAGGGGAGGAACAGAGGAGCCAAGGCAAGAGCTTGAGCTCCTCGTATGCAGCCATGGCGGACGAACTCGGAGACGCGCGGAACGATGGATATGCAAACGAGACCAGAGAGGGATGGATAGGATCGGAGCTTCACCGAGTGGTTGCTACCGAGTCGCATAAGGTCGACGGAGATCGGAGACGGCGGAGGATGCGCTGATCGAAGGGGTGCTCGGCTCCGTGAAGAAGAGGAAGCAGGGAAGAAGACAGCGACGGGAGGTAGACGGACTTGGCGATCCTTAAGGGGAAGACGCTCGAACGGAAGTAGTCGACGACGAGGAAGAAGATGGACATGCCGGAGATGACTGTGGTGGCCTCCGTCCACGCAGGCAAAGGCGAAGCTCTCGGTGGTGCCCTCTGTTCTCTGTCTCTTGAGGAAGAAGGAGAAACAGGGGAAGGGAAAAGGGTGGCGGCGGCGAGAGGGAAACCCTAGGGGGCGCGGGCTTGGGGCTATATAGGGGAGCGGGGCGTGCTGGCCTCGACGTCCGTGAAGCAGAGCTCACGGCGTTGGCGCTCTTGAAGGCAGAGGAGGGAGACGGCGCTGTAGCGGAGCAGGTGGCCGTTCGGCTCGGCTGGGCCGGGGAAAGAAAGGCCCAGTTGGGCTGCGGATGGGATTGAGGCCTTCCTTCCTTTCTTTTAATCTGCCTAAAATAATTAGACACCTCCAAGATTGAAAAGGCCAGGGGTTTTGGGAAGGAAACTCACAGAGATAAAGATATATATGGAGTCCTAGATTTATGCAGTATTTGAATAAATTGGTTTGGCCATTTTTTAAAGGTATAAAAATAATTCAAGTTTGAATTAAATTCCAACTTGAGCCATTTTTGAACCCAACCAAAACAACTCCAAAATAGATGACATTTGATGAGAGGTTAAGGATGAGGTGCACTAGCATCGGGAAAAGAGTGAACAATTATGGAGGAGGGAAAAGGTCACTTGCAAAAACATGAAAGAGAGAAGAAGGAGGTGAAGATGCATGGGCATGGTTTGAGAGATAGATGGCAAGGAATGATGCACACACCCATCACAAGAAGATGACTAGCACAATGAACATGATGAACATGGGGAGTGCAATATGACAAGAAGCACAATGCCACAATTATGACCATTATGCAACAACATAGGATGGCAAAATACAATATGACAATGATGGGCATGGCATGCAACAAACAAGGATGGCATAATGCAAAACAATAAAAGATGAACATGTTGCAAGAAGCAAAATAAGACAAGGCACTCAACATGGAGGAATGAAATATGCAAAATAATTATGATAATGCAACAAATAAAATAAACACACGACAACAACTAAAATAAATGGAAGGGCAACTGAAGCATCGGTCTCGGGGCGTTACAGTTGTAAGGTGTGAAGTTGAGTAAGACTCAAAAACCCGACCATGGCAGAAAATAGAAAGAGAATGAAAAGTCATTCCCTATGCCTCAGTCATAGGTTCTCTAAAGTATGCCATGATGTGTATCTGACCTATTGTGATCCTTGCCATGAGTTTGGCAAGGGGTACAATAGTGATCTAAGAGTAGATCACTGGACAGCGGTCAAAATTATCCTTAGTGAAGACTAAGGAAATGTTTCTTGATTATAGAGGTGATAAAAGAGCTCGTCGTAAAGAGTTACATCGATGCAAGCTTTTACACTGATCCAGATGACTCTAAGTCTCAATCTGGATACATATTGAAAGTGGGAGCGATTAGCTAGAGTAGCTCCATGCAGAGCATTGTAGACATAGAATATTTGAAAAATACATATGGCTCTGAATGTGACAGACCTATTGACTAAACTTCTGTCATGAGCAAAACATGATCACACCTTAGTTCTCTTTGGGTGTTAAATCACATAGCGATGTGAACTAGATTACTGACTCTAGTAAACCCTTTGGATGTTGGTCACATGACGATGTGAACTATGGGTCTTAATCACATGGTGATGTGAACTATTGGTGTTAAATCACATGGCGATGTGAACTAGATTACTAACTCTAGTGCAAGTGGGAGACTAAAGGAAATATGCCCTAGAGGCAATAATAATTTTTATTTATATTTCCTTATATCATGATAAATGTTTGTTATTCATGCTAGAGTTGTATTAACCGGAAACTTAGTACATGTGTGAATACATAGACAAACAAAGTGTCACTAGTATGCCTCTACTTGACTAGCTCCTTGAATCAAAGATGGTTGTGTTTCCTAACCATAGACATGAGTTTTCATTTGAGTAACGGGATCACATCATTAGAGAATGATGTGATTGACTTGACCTATTTCGTTAGCTTAGCACTTGATCGTTTAGTTTGTTGCTATTGCTTTCTTCATGACTTATACATGTTCCTATGACTATGAGATTATGCAACTCCCGAATACCGGAGGAACACTTTGTGTGCTACCAAGCGTCACAACGTAACTGGGTGATTATAAAGGTGCTCTACAGGTGCCTCCGATGGTACTTGTTGAGTTGGCATAGATCAAGATTAGGATTTGTCACTCCGATGATCGGAGAGGTATCTCTGGGCCCTCTCGGTAATGCACATCACTATAAGCCTTGCAAGCAATGTGACTAATGAGTTAGTTGCGGGATGATGCATTACGGAACAAGTAAAGAGACTTGCCGGTAACGAGATTGAACTAGGTATTGAGATACCGACGATCGAATCTCGGGCAAGTAACATACCGATGACAAAGGGAACAACTTATGTTGTTATGCGGTTTGACTGATAAAGATCTTCATAGAATATATAGGAGCCAATATGAGCATCCAGGTTCCGCTATTGGTTATTGATCGGAGATGTGTCTCGGTCATGTCTACATAGTTCTCGAACCCGTAGGGTCCGCACGCTTAACGTTCGGTGACGATTTATATTATGATCTATGTGATTTAATGACTGAAGTTTGTTCGGAGCCCCGGATGAGATCGGGGACATGACGAGGAGTCTCGAAATGGTCGAGACGTAAAGATCGATATATTGGAAGGCTATATTCGGACATCGGAAAGGTTCTGAGTGGTTCGGGTATTTATCGGAGTACCGGAGAGTTACGGGAATTCGTCGGGGAGTATATGGGCCTTATTGGGCTTTAAGGGGGAGAGAGAGAGAGAGAGAGAGAGAGAGAGGCAGGCCGCGCGCCCCTAAGGCCTTGTCCGAATTGGACTAGGGGGAGGGTGGCGCCCCCTCCTTCCTTCTCATCTCTCTTCCCTTTCCTTTTCTCCTACTCCTACTACTTGGAAGGGGGAATCCTACTCCCGGTGGGAGTAGGACTCCCCAGGGCACGCCATAGTAGAGGGTCGGCCCTCCCCCTCCTCCACTCCTTTATATACAGGAGAGGGGGGCACTCCATAGACACACAAGTTGATCATTGTTTTTTAGCCGTATGCGGTGCCCCCCTCCACCATAATCCACCTCGGTCATATCGTAGTGGTGCTTAGGCGAAGCCCTGCTTCGGTAGCTTCATCAACACCGTCATCATGCCGTCATGCTGACGAAACTCTCCCTTGAAGCTCTACTGGATCGTGGGTTCGTGGGATGTCACCGAGCTGAACATGTGCAGATCGCGGAGGTGCCGTACGTTCGGTACTAGGATTGGTCGATCGTGAAGACGTACGACTACATCAACCGTGTCTTCATAACACTTCCGCTTATGGTCTACGAGGGTACGTGGACGACACTCTCCCCTCTCGTTGCTATGCATCACCATGATCTTACGTGTGCGTGGGAATTTTTTTAAAATTACTACATTCCCCAACAGCTCAAACACCCAGGAGTAACAAGATCCACAAGGGATTAGTGGGGGGAATCAAATTTCTCTTGGTGGAAGTGTAGATCGAGGCCTTCTCAAGCAATCCCTAAAGAATCAACAAGTTTGATTGGCTAGGGAGAGAGATCGGGCAAAAATGGAGCTTAGAACATCAATGGAGCTTGGGGGTGGAAGAGGTGGTCAACTCGGAGAAGAAGACACCCCTTTTATAGTGGAAGAACAAATCCAACCATTATCCACCAACTCACCCTGCGATGCACGGTACTACCGCACCATGCGAGGTACTACCGCACGGGCCTGCGGTACTACCGCTGGCTCGGCAGGGGCCAGAACTAGCCCTGTTGTGCAAAGGCAGAGAGCGGTAGAATCGCTGGTGCGGTACTACCGCGCCCCCTCGCGGTACTACCGCAAGGCAGGGATAGTCAAGCTAGAGGAGGCACAGACATAAAAAATTACATCCGTGACTACTTCCGCTGAGTTTAGGTCTATGCAAAAATCTGACACGGTACTACCGCAAGCCCAGCGGGGTACTACCATGTAGGGCGCGGATGTAAAAAATTACATCCGCCCCTACTTCCGTTCATGCCGCTGTGCCTGGCCGGGGCATACGATACTACCGCGCCAAGGGCGAGGTACTATCGCATCAGGCGCGGATGTAAAAAATTACATCTGCGCCTACTACCGCTCGGGCAGCAGCACCTGACCTGAATCCTATCGTACTACCACAGCATGGAGCGGTACTACCGTGAGCACTTGGAGTACTACCGCGCAGGAAGCCGGTATTACCGCAAGGGCATGTAGTAGTACCACTCAGGGGAGCAGTACTACCGCCTGCCTCAGAACAGAAACATTAGGAGTCCTTCATTTCTCCTAGACATGGAAAGACGGAGGATGCTCCAAAGAGCCAAAGGAAAGGCGGTGCAAAAAGGAAAAAATGTGTACGTGAGATTCCACCCAAACCTTTCCAGCGCGGACCCCCTCTTAATAGTACGGCTTTCCTACGACTCAAATCCACCAAAAAGAAACATAGAGAAACGCCGTCTTCAATAGTCTTCAAGGGGCACCAAATCATCTTGTGTTTAGACATGGTATATCTGAAATGCTCAAAGCACACGATTAGTACGCAAAAGCATTGTCATCAATCACCAAAACAACAAAGGGATAAATATGCCCTTACAACAGGGACCCATTACGGTGGATGCCACATGTCGGTTACCCTTGACGAAAGCACTTCCATGACGCGACATTTATCGTCATGGAAGTGGACACTTCTGTGATAATAATTTTCGTTTTGTCATGGAACACTTCTACGACAGCACAGGTATGACTATCTTGATTCTGTCATAAAATCGTCATGGATGTACATGCATGACAGAAAACGTGACCTATTGTGAAAAACATGTACCATCATGGAAGTGTTTGTTTAGTGACCACGTGTTGCTTCGGTGTTAGGAGCACCGCCAATAGAGGAGTCTGCAATTCTTCTAGTAGTGGGGCGGGGCACTGGACGCCCACTACCCAGGCCAACCACTTATGCAAAAGCTTCAAGCATAATAATTCATTAAAATCTACTCTTCAGAGGACATAAACAATAACTTATGAGTAAAATCGCTTACCGGGGGGCTTCATAGCCGTCCTCAAGGTCGCGGTCCTTGAATTCCTTGCGGATCTTTTCCTTAACCAGCTTCATGAGCTTGGCTCACATGGTGGACAAGGTGGAGCGGAAGAAGGCGTTGAGAGGGCCCATGTCCTCGGGCCTTTGTGCCCACATCGAGGTGGCCCAAAGTTGGAGGGGGAGCATGCGGTGGTTGAGCATGACATTGATGACGTCCGCAAGCTCGAACTTGTTGGAAATATGCCCTAGAGGCAATAATAAATTAGTTATTATTACTATATTTCCTTGTTCATGATAATCGTTTATTATCCATGCTATAATTGTATTGATAGGAAACTCAGATACATGTGTGGATACATAGACAACACCATGTCCCTAGTAAGCCTCTAATTGACTAGCTCGTTGATCAATAGATGGTTACGGTTTCCTGACCATGGACATTGGATGTCGTTGATAACGGGATCACATCATTAGGAGAATGATGTGATGGACAAGACCCAATCCTAAGCCTAGCACAAAGATCGTAGTTCGTATGCTAAAGCTTTTCTAATGTCAAGTATCATTTCCTTAGACCATGAGATTGTGCAACTCCGGGATACCGTAGGAATGCTTTGGGTGTACCAAACATCACAACGAATCGGGTGGCTATAAAGGTGCACTACAGTATCTCCGAAAGTGTCTTTTGGGTTGGCACGAATCGAGATGGATTTGTCACTCCGTAAACGGAGAGGTATCTCTAGGCCCACTCGGTAGGACATCATCATAATGTGCACAATGTGACCAAGGGGTTGATCACGGGATGATGTGTTACGAAACGAGTAAAGAGACTTGCCGGTAACGAGATTGAACAAGGTATCGGTATACCGACGATCGAATCTCGGGCAAGTAATATACCGCTAGACAAAGAGAATTGTATATGGGATCGATTGAGTCCTTGATATCGTGGTTCATCCGATGAGATCATCATGGAACATGTGGGAGCCAACATGGGTATCCAGATCCCGCTATTGGTTATTGGCCGGAGAACGTCTCGGTCATGTCTGCATGGTTCCCGAACCCGTAGGGTCTACACACTTAAGGTTCGATGACGCTAGGGTTATAAAGGAAGTTTGTATGTGGTTACCGAATGTTGTTTGGAGTCCCGGATGAGATCCCGGACGTCACGAGGAGTTCCGGAATGGTCCGGAGGTAAAGATTTATATATGGGAAGTCCTATTTTGGCCACCGAAAATGTTCGGGATTTTTCGGTATTGTACCGGAAGGTTCTAGAAGGTTCCGAGTGGGGCCCACCTGCATGGGGACCCACATGAACGTGGGTAGTGGGGGCAAGGCCCTGACCCCTGGTCAAGGCGCACCAAGATCCCCCTTAGAAGGAATAAGATCATATCGAAGGATAAGATCAAGATCCCTAAAAGGGGGATAACAATCGGGGGAAGGAAATGATGGGATTTCTTTCCTCCCACCTTTGCCAACGCCCCAATGGACTTGAGGGCAAGAAACCAACCCCCTCCACCCCTATATATAGTGGGGAGGCGCATGGGAGCTTCACCCTTCCCCTGGCGCAGCCCTCCGCCTCTCACAAGTACTCCTCCTCTCTCGCGGTGCTTGGCGAAGCCCTGCAGGATTGCCACGCTCCTCCACCACCACCACCACGCCATTGTGCTGCTGCTGGATGGAGTCTTCCTCAACCCCTCCCTCTCTCCTTGCTGGATCAAGGCATGGGAGACGTCACCGGGCTGTACGTGTGTTGAACACGGAGGTGCCGTCCGTTCGGCACTAGGATCTCCGGTGATTTGGACCACGACGAGTACGACTCCTTCAACCCCGTTCTCTTGAACGCTTCCGCTTAGCTATCTACAAGGGTATGTAGATGCACTCTCCTTCCCCTCTTTGCCGGTTTCTCCATAGATAGATCTTGGTGACACGTAGGAAAATTTTGAATTTCTGCTATGTTCCCCAACAGTGGTATCAGAGCTAGGTCTATTGCGTAGATTCTTTGCACGAGTAGAACACAAAGTAGTTGTGGGCATTGATGTTGCACAATATGCTTACCGTTACTAGTCCAATCTTGATTCGGCGGCATCGTGGGATAAAGCGGCCCGGACCGACCTTACACGTACTCTTACGTGAGACAGGTTCCACCGATTGACATGCACTTGTTGCATAAGGTGGCTAGCGGGTGCCAGTCTCTCCCACTTTAGTCGGATCGGATTCGATGAAAAGGGTCCTCATGAAGGGTAAATAGCAATTGACATATCACGTTGTGGTTTTTATGTAGGTAAGAAACGTTTGCTAGAAACCCATAGCAGCCATCAAAACATGCAAACAACAATTAGAGGACGCCTAACTTGTTTTTGCAGGGTATGCTATGTGATGTGATATGGCCAAGAAGAATGTGATGAATGATATGTGATGTATGAGATTGATCATGTTCTTGTAATAGGAATCACGACTTGCATGTCGATGAGTATGACAACCGGCAGGAGCCATAGGAGTTGTCTTTATTTATTGTATGACCTGCGTGTCATTGAACAACGCCATGTAATTACTTTACTTTATTGCTAACCGTAGCCATAGTAGTAGAAGTAATAAGTTGGCGAGACAACTTCATGGAGACACGATGATGGAGATCATGATGATGGAGATCATGGTGTCATGCCGGTGACGATGATGATCATGGAGCCTCGAAGATGGAGATCAAAAGGAGCAATATGATATTGGCCATATCATGTCACTTTTTGATTGCATGTGATGTTTATCATGTTTATGCATCTTATTTGCTTAGAACGGCGGTAGTAAATAATATGATCCTCATTAAAATTTCAAGAAAGTGTTCCCCTAATCGTGCACCGCTATGAAAGTTCGTCGCTTCAAGCACCACGTGATGATCGGGTGTGATAGATTCTTACGCTCACATACAACGGGTGTAAGCCGATTTACACACGCCAAACACTTAGGTTGACTTGACGAGCCTAGCATGTACGCATATGGCCTCGAACACAAGAGACCGAAAGGTCGAGCATGAGTCGATAGTAGATACGATCAACATGAAGATGTTCACCGATGATGACTAGTCCGTCTCACGTGATGATCGGACACGGCCTAGTTGACTCGGATCATGTAATCACTTAGATGACTAGAGGGATGTCTATCTCGAGTGGGAGTTCATAGGATGAACTTAATTATCCCGAACATAGTCAAAAGATCTCTGCAAATTATGTCGAAGCTCGCGCTTTTGTTCCACTGCTTAGATATGTTCCTAGAGAAAATATAGTTGAAAGTTGACATGAGCGATTATGCGGACGATGAAAGCTTATGTCCTTAATGCACCACTCAAGTGTGCTGAACCCCAAACGCCGCTTGTGGATGTTGCGAACATCGGACATACACGCTTTGATAACTACATGATAGTTCGCTTAAGCGGTTTAGAGTTGAGGCACCAAAGACGCTTTCAAATGTCGCGAACATATGAGATGTTTTCGAGGGCTGAAATTGGGATTTCGTGCTCGTGCCCACGCCAAGAGGTGTAAGACCTCCGACAATTTTCTTAGCCTGCAAACTAAGGGAAAAAGCTTAATTGTTGAGCTTGTGCTCGATTGTCCGAGTCAACAATCACTTGAATCGAGTGGGAGTTGATCTTCCGATGAGATAGTGATGTTTCTCCAAAGTCATTGCCACCAAGCTGCTAGAGCTTCATGATGAACTATAACATATCAGGGATAGATATGATGATCCTTGAGGTATTCACGATGTTTGACACCGCGAAAGTAGAAATCAAGAAGAAGCATCAATTGTTGATGGTTGGTGAAACCACTAGTTTCAAGAAGGGCAAGGGCAAGAAGGGATACTTCATGAAACGGCAAATCAGCTGCTTGCTCCAAAGAAGAAACCCAAGGTTGAACCCAAACCCGAGACTAAGTGCTTCGTGATAAGGGAATAGTCACTAGAGCGGAATTACCCTATATACTTGCTAGATGAGAAGGTCGGCAAGGTCGATAGAAGTATATTGATATACATTATTTTAATGTGTACTTTACTAGTACTCCTAGTAGCACCGTGGTATTAGATACCGGTTCGGTTACTAAGTGTTAGTAACTCAAATAAAAGAGCTACGGAATAAACGGAGACTAGCTAAAGGTGAGCTGACAATATGTGTTGGAAGTGTTTCCAAGTTTGATATGATCAAACATTGCACGCTCCCTCTACCATCAAGATTAGTATTAAACCTGAATAATTGTCATTTGGTGTTTGCATTGAGCATAGACATGATTGGATTATGTCTATCGCAATACGGTTATTCATTTAAGGAGAATAATGGTTACTCTGTTTATTTGAATAATACCTTCAATGGTCTTGCACCTGAAACGAATGGTTTATTGAATCTCGATCGTAGTGATACACATTTTCATGCCAAAAGATATAAGATAGTAATGATATTAGCACTTACTTATGGCACTGCCATGTAAGTCATATTGGTATAAAACGCATGAAGAAGCTCCATGTTGATGGATCTTTGGACTCGCTCGTTTTGAAAAGTTTGAGACATGCGAACCACGTCTATTGGTGTATACGCATGAAGAAACTCCATGCAGATGGATCGTTTGGACTCACTTGATTTTGGATCACTTGAGACATGCAAATCATACCACATGGGCAAGATGACTGAAAGCCTCGTTTTTCCGTAAAATGGAACAAGAAAGCAACTTGTTGGAAGTAATACATTTTGATGTGTGCAGTCCAATGAGTGCTGAGGCACGAAAGTGGATATCATTATGTTCTTACTTCACGGATGATTTGAGTATATTTAGTTGATGAAACACAAGTCTGAATTATTGAATGGTTCAAGTAATTTCAGAGTGAAGTTGAAGATCATCGTGACAAGAGGATAAAATTTCTATGATATGATCATAGAGATGAGTATCTGAGTTACGAGCTTTGGCACACAATTAAGACATTGTGGAAATTGTTTCACAATTAATACCGCCTGGAACACCATAGTGTGATGGTGTGTCCGAACATCATAGTTGCACCCTATTGGATATGGTGCGTACGATGATGTCTCTTATCGAATTACCACTATCGTTCATGGGTTAGGCATTAGAGACAACCGCACTCACTTTAATGGGGCACCACGTAATTCCGTTGAGACGACACCGTTTGAACTGTGGTTTGGAGAAACCTAAGTTGTTGTTTCTTAAAAGTTTGGGGCTGCGGGGCTTATATGAAAAAGTTTCAGGTTGATAAGCTCGAACCCAAAGCGGATAAAATGCATCTTCATAGGACACCCAAAACAGTTGGATATACCTCCTAATTCAGATCCGAAAGCAATATGGATTGTTTCTTGAATCGGGTCCTTTCTCGAGGAAAAGTTTGTCTCAGAAAGTTGAGTGGGAGGATGGTGGAGACTTGATATGGTTATTGAACCGTCACTACAACTAGTGTGTAGCAGGGCACAGGAAGTTGTTCATGTGGCACCTACACCAATTGAAGTAGAAGCTTATGATAGTGATCATGAAACTTCGGATCAAGTCACTACCGTACCTCGTAGGGTGACAAGGATGCGTACTACTTTAGAGTGGTACAGTAATCCTGTCTTGAAAGTCATGTTGCTAGACAACAATGA
Organism: Aegilops speltoides; assembly: GCA_021437245.1. Classification (NCBI taxonomy): domain Eukaryota; kingdom Viridiplantae; phylum Streptophyta; class Magnoliopsida; order Poales; family Poaceae; genus Aegilops; species Aegilops speltoides. The sequence goes on from CM038142.1 coordinate 376,467,126, forward strand.
ACCTACGAGCTATGGAGAAGCGATGGTGAGCCCAAATTCCGACAAATGGTTAGAAGCCATGAAATCCGAGATAGGATCCATGTATCAGAACAAAGCATGGACTTTGGTGGACTTGCCCAATGATCGGCAAGCCATTGAGATAAATGGATCTTTAAGAAGAAGACGGACGTGGATGGTAATGTCACCATCTATGAAGCTCGACTTGTGGCGAAGAGTTTTTCACAAGTTCAAAGAGTTGACTACGATGAGATTTTCTCATCCGTAGCGATGCTTAAGTCCGCCGGAATCATGTTAGCATTAGCTGCATTTATGAAATCTGCGATGGATGTCAAAACGAGTTTCCTTACCGGCCAGAAGGAAAGATTGTATATGATACAATCGAAAGGTTTTGTCGATCCTAAGGATGCTAAAAGGTGTGCTAGCTCTAGTGATCCTTCTAAGGACTGGAGTAAGCATCTCGGAGTTGGAATATGCACTTTGATAAGATGATCAAAGATTTTTGGTTTATACAAAGTTTATGAGAAACTTGTATTTCCAAAGAAGTGAGTGGGAGCACTATAGAATTTCTAATAAGTATATGTTGTAAACATATTGTTGATCAAAAATGATGTAGAATTTCTAGAAAGCGTATAGGGTTATTTGAAAAGTGTTTTTCAATGGAAAACCTGGATTAGGCTACTTGAGCAATAAGCATCAAGATCTATAAGATAGATCAAAATGCTTAATAGTACTTTCAAATGAGCACATACCTTGACATGATCTTGAAGGTGTTCAAGATGGATCCGTCAAAGAAGGAGTTCTTGCCTGAGTTGTAAGGTATTATGTTAAGACTTAAAGCTCGACCACGGCAGAAGAAAGAGGAAGGACGAAGGTCGTCCCCTATGCTTTTGTCATAGGCTCTATACTGTATGCCATGCTGAGTACCGCACCTGATGTGTGCCTTGCCACATGTCTGGCTAGAGGGTACAAAGGTGATCAAGGAGTCGATCACTAGATGGCGGTCAATATTATCCTTAGAGGAATAAGGATATGTTTCTCGGTTATGGTGGTGATAAAGAGTTCGACGAAAGAGTTATGTTGATGCAAGCTTTAACACCTATCCGAATGACTCGAGTAGCAAACCGGATACATATAGTGGAGCAACCATTTGGAATAGCTCCAAGTGGAGCGTGGAAGCAGATTTACAATATGACCTAGAAATTTATGAAGTACATACGGATCTGAATGTTGCGCACCCGCTGACTAAAACCTCTCTACAAGCAAAACATGATCAAACCCCGTAACTCATTGAGTCTTAATCACATGATGATGTGAACTAGTTTAGTGACACTAGTAAACTCTTGGGTGTTGGTCACATGACGATGTGACCTGTGAGTGTTAATCACATGGCGATGTGAACTAGATTATTGACTCTAGTGCAAGTGGGAGACTGTTGGAAATATGCCCTAGATGCAATAATAAATTAGTTATTATTACTATATTTCCTTGTTCATGATAATCGTTTATTATCCATGCTATAATTGTATTGATAGGAAACTCAGATACATGTGTGGATACATAGACAACACCATGTCCCTAGTAAGCCTGTAATTGACTAGCTCGTTGATCAATAGATGGTTACGGTTTCCTGACCATGGACATTGGATGTCGTTGATAACGGGATCACATCATTAGGAGAATGATGTGATGGACAAGACCCAATCCTAAGCCTAGCACAAAGATCGTAGTTCGTATGCTAAAGCTTTTCTAATGTCAAGTATCATTTCCTAGACCATGAGATTGTGCAACTCCGGATACCGTAGGAATGCTTTGGTGTACCAAACGTCACAACGAATCGGGTGGCTATAAAGGTGCACTACGGTATCTCCGAAAGTGTCTTTTGGGTTGGCACGAATCGAGATCGATCTGTCACTCCGTAAACGGAGAGGTATCTCTGGGCCCACTCGGTAGGACATCATCATAATGTGCACAATGTGACCAAGGGGTTGATCACGGATGATGTGTTACGGAACGAGTAAAGAGACTTGCCGGTAACGAGATTGAACAAGGTATCGATATACCGACGATCGAATCTCGGCAAGTACTATACCGCTAGACAAAGGGAATTGTATACGGATCGATTGAGTCCTTGACATCGTGGTTCATCCGATGAGATCATCGTGGAACATGTGGGAGCCAACATGGGTATCCAGATCCCGCTGTTGGTTATTGGCCGAGAACGCCTCGGTCATGTCTCAGATGGTTCCCGAACCCGTAGGGTCTACACACTTAAGGTTCGGCGACGCTTAGGGTTATAAAGGAAGTTTGTATGTGGTTACCGAATGTTGTTTGGAGTCCCGATGAGATCCCGGACGTCACGAGGAGTTCCTAATGGTCCGGAGGTAAAGATTTATATATGGAAGTCCTATTTTGGCCACCGAAAATGTTCGGGATTTTTCGGTATTGTACCGGAAGGTTCTAGAAGGTTCCGGAGTGGGGCCCACCTGCATGGGGACCCACATGAACGTGGGTAGTGGGGCAAGGCCCCACACCCCTGGTCAAGGCGCACCAAGATCCCCTTAGAAGGAATAAGATCATATCCCAAGGGATAAGATCAAGATCCCTAAAAGGGGGATAACAATCGGTGGGGAAGGAAATGATGGGATTTCTTTCCTCCCACCTTGCTAACGCCCCAATGGACTTGGAGGGCAAGAAACCAGCCCCTCCACCCCTATATATATAGTGCGGAGGCGCATGGGAGCTTCACCTTCCCCGGCGCAGCCTCCGCCTCCCAAGTACTCCTCCACTCGCGCGTGCTTGGCGGCCTGCGCAGATTGCCACGCCTCCACCACCACCACGCCGTTGTCTGCTGCTGGATGGAGTCTTCTCAACCTCTCCTCTCTCCTTGCTGGATCAAGGCATGTGAGACGCCACCGGCAGACGTGTGTTGAACGCGGAGGTGCCGTCCGTTCGGCACTAGGATCTCCGGTGATTTGGATCACGACGAGTACGACTCCTTCAACCCCGTTCTCTTGAACGCTTCCGCTTAGCGATCTACAAGTGTATGTAGATGCACTCTCCTTCCCCCTGTTGCTGGTTTCTCCATAGATAGATCTTGATGACACGTAGGAAAATTTTGAATTTCTGCTACGTTCCCCAATAGACCTTCTCTGCGGTGGACCACTACTTGACCTTGTTTACCAAGGTCTCCGCCTCCTTCTGGTTCCCCCAGGTGACGCCCTTTTCCTTCCAGGACTTGAGCTTCTAGGGAGGCTTGGTCGAGAACGCTGAGACTTTGGCCTGGCCAGGGGCAAGCGGTTCAGTGATGTAGAATCACTCCCGATGTCATTCCTTCACCGTTTCGATGACGGTGCCCTTGAATCATTCGGCCCCTTGGTTTTTGCTGATCATGGCTCCTCCGCACTCCGTGAGGTTGGGGCCACTAGACTTCGGCTTGATTCCGAAGGTCTTCAGCCACATGCCGAAGTGTGGCTCATAGCGGAGGAAGGCCTCGCAAACCGCGATGAAGGCGGCGAGATGGAGGATGGAGTTTGGGGCCAGGTGGTGAAACTCAAGCCCGTAGTAGTACATGATCCCGCGCACAAAAGGGTGCAGTGGAAACCCCAGCCCTCTGATGAGGTGAGGGACGAAAACCACTCGCTCCCCTGCATCGGGAGCGGGCACCTGTTGGTCAACAGCAGGAGCACAGGCGACGATGTCGTTGGACAAGTATCCCGCATCGCACAGCTCCTGGATGGTCTCCTCGGTCACGATGGAGCCACCCCAGTGTCCTTGGAGGGCCTCAACCATGGCTGGCAGAGAAGGATGGACTCGCTGGAGAAAAGGGTGCGGGAAACGGATATGGGCGCTGGAGCTAGACGAAGCAGCAAGATGGGGAGAATGGGAGCATGGTCAGTTGCATTGTCCTCCCCTTCGCTCTTATAATCCTGTGAAATGCCAAGAGTCCCCCTTGATGCGCCGATAAACTCGCCACTCCCATTAAAGATGTCGTTGAGCATATGGGGGGAAACAAAATCTTGATGATATCCCTGATAAAATGGGCACGATCTCTACTTCGAAGGGACACCAGTAAAAGTTTTGCCTCGGGCCGCAATTTGAGGGAAGCAGTAACTGCTCGACCTGTCGTGCGGTGGGTCGCTTTGATAAAGTTGTCAGACTACATGGAACCGTTCATGCTGAGGTGTTTGGCCTTCAAGACTAAGTTTTCTAGCCTCTTCAGGCAGAGGGAATAGGCTCAGTCGGGCTTTGCCTGGCATCGCTGTTTTGAAGGAGTGGTTCGAGAATTGCAAGGAGGAACTCGTCTGTCGAGCCAAGGACTTCGGGTCCGAGGTTTTACAAGAAGGATCGTCCTGGACATAGAAGACTAGTTCAGGGATCCGATCCTACATACCTAGGGGCGACACCATAGATTTATGCAGCCCCAACTTCTTTGAAAAAAAGAAGAAGAAAAATACTGAAAGAAAAAAACAGCCCCCGCTTCCATGGCCGCTATCCAACCCTTGAGCCCTTTCTCTAGAAGTTCCAAATTCGTGGGCTCGGATTCAACTATCGTGCCTGCCCGAATCCTGCCCAGACCCCGGGGAGTCACTCGTAGTGCCATGGCGTCGCCTAGCGGCAGCAGCCGCTCATCCAAAATCCCGGAGTTCCTGGCGGGTTCCGGCGGCCGGCCAGTGCCGGCCCTGGGCATCGGCACGGCGTCATTCCCGTTCGTGGCAGAGGACGTCAAGAACGCCGTGCTCGCCGCGTTGGAGCTCGGCTACCGCCACCTCGACACAGCCTCGGTTTACCCCTCCGAGCACCTCGTCGGCGAGGCAGTGGCGGAGGCGGCGCGGCGCGGGGTCATAGCGTCCCGCGAGGAGGTGTTCGTGACGACCAAGGTGTGGTGCACGCAATGCCACCCGGATCTCGTGCTCCCTTCCCTCAAGGAAAGCTTGCAGTTAAGCCATCTTGGGTTCATTCCTTGAACTTTACTTTTCAGTTTTATTAATTCTTATTGCTCGCCTGAATTTTTTTGTAGACCTCAATTACTTACGGCCACACACCATTCAGATTCAGTATAGACATTGTGCAATTTAGTAAAACTTAACGGCAATTTCTAGTTTGTAAGTTATGTCCAGACTCCAGAGTGGGGTCAAAATGAGGATAATTGGCTATTGGTCCAGCTGCTTTGAGGCGTGATTGAGATTCAATAGCAATTTCTAGCAGCCTAGAATGAACTCTCAGACGGCATATCTGTCCAGTATTATCATTGAGCTTACCATACAACTCTTTCCATTTGAAAATTGAAATTTCAAAAAGCAAACTAACTTTATATTTTAAAACTAGTAGCAGTTGACAACATGAAATGAAATCAGCTCGATTAGATGTATGCTGTCGGAGATCACATGTCCTATGCGAGATTTATAACCATTCCAAACGTTAATTAAATTTTTTTCAAAACTATGCAAATATGCAGAATCTAGTTATATATTCGGATCGCAACTTCATACCTTACTCTATGACTATATATAAAAATGAACAATCATTTATGAGATTTGACCCTTCATCACATTTTCTTCTCATCGTGTGATTTTAATTGAGTGTATATAAATGTACCAACAAAAGAGTACCAATGACAATTTTAAAAATAAACTTGGGTAACTAACAGACAACACATGAAGTATTGTATTTAGTCATATAGTTTGTTCGCAATCAAAACTTATGTAGTATAGTCTTTACTCATATCTTTATCTTTTATTTTTGACAACACGTGTTACTAAAATTTCCACAGCAAAGCACCTAGGCACTATTAACTCCTGGATAAAACTATTTCTAAAAGTGGAAAATTAATTTTAAATCTCTATTTTCTAAAAAAATATAGGACCAAATCTCGATATTTTTATGTGGGGCCAATTTTTGATTAACTGGAAGCTATGGACTAGAATTGTAACCCAATACTTGACATTCGCTTCAAGAATCGAAGACTGTTACTGTTCTTGTACAGAAGCTTGTTTCCCTTATAGCTGTATTCTGTCACTTCTGTGCTAAGCTTGTCTTGCCATGTCTAGAAACCTTCAAATGGAATATGTTGATTTGTACTTGGTCCACTGGCCTATGAGCGTAAAGCCCAGCAAACCACACTTCCCAATGAAAAGGGAAGACATCGTCCAGATGGACTTGAAAGGCGTATGGCAGGCAATGGAGGAATGTCATCGCCTTGGCCTTGCTAAGATGATTGGCGTTAGCAATTTCACAACGAAGAAATTGCAGGAGCTACTTGCAATTGCAGAAATCCCCCCAGCAGTGAATCAGGTTTGTGTTGGTCAATCGTACAAGTAATGTGATGCAACCTTCTCTTGTCTATTCTATGATTTCACGAACCAAAGAAGAAGTAGAAGCTGATTTAGTTTAAAATCCTTCTGTAAAAACTTGCCCCAGACTACCCTAAATTGTTGCCATTGTTCTTTGATGCATGGGATAACCTTTCAGGTTGAGTTGAATCCAGCTTGGCAGCAGAAAAAACTGATTGAATTCTGCAAAGAGAAGGGAATTCATGTGACTGCTTATTCTCCCCTGGGAGGCCAAAGCAGGACATCCAAAATCAATGCAGTGCTACAGTCTGAAATTCTGAAAGAGATTGCCGAAGCTAGAGGAAAATCAGTAGCTCAGGTATTAATCATCGCTTCAATCTTAGGAACTGTTTCGTATGTACCAAAATCTGCCTTGCCACCAATTCGTGCAAGGTTCTAGCATCGTCCATGATTGGAAATGAGGTTTTCAGATTATGAACTAATGAGTGCAGAATGTGAACAAATATTTGTCAATTTTTGTGAACAACCTAAATGCGTGCAATATCTAGTCAATTGGATCTCAATGTTCCAGCCTACAGGTCTCCCCTACGGGATTACAGTAAAAAAACTGTTGTGCCTCAGTATTAGCAGTGCAATTGACTCCCATCTTCCTGCAGATCTCACTGAGATGGATCTTGGAGCAAGGAGCGAGCATGGTAGCCAAGAGCATGAAAAAGGAGAGGCTTCAGGAGAACCTCGAAATCTTTGACTGGGAACTGACCGACGAAGAGAGGTTCAAGATTACTCGGATACGGCAGTACAAGAAGGTCACAGTGCTGGCAATCCTCTGCCCTGAAGGTGTCCCTGGCGTCGATCTTTCGGAGGTTGATGTTGTTGAAACGTAGGTGTCAAATTGTGAAGATGCATGCGCCGTTTAAACACTCTGAGTTAATCCTGTAATTTGGTGAAGATGCATGCGCCATTTATGCACTCCAAATTACAAGGATTTGGTGAGATGCTTCTGGTGCTACTCCCTGTGACCTACCTGGATGAGGTCCTGCTTGGCATCATCAATTGTGATGATCCTGACGGGTTCCCTACAGTGTTGGTGGGTAGCCGTCAGTCGTCACTCACAGTGTCACACATGAACTTGGCCACGGGCGACAGCCACTTCGGTTGGCTGGTCTTTCTTTGTCTCGCGCCAGCATCTTCTTCTCTTCTCTTCGGGAAAAAGGAAAGACTAGCACAAGCTGCTCCTAGAAAATCAACGAAATTTTCTCAAACTCGGATGGATACTAGAAGGCTCTTGGCTACGACAAGCAAGCCAAACTTCTTCTGGCGGGCGCGACAAGTCAACAACTGAGGCGGGTCTTGGCTACGAGACGGATGTATGGCAGACATGTGGGCCTCTGAGGTTTTTTTTTGTGCGTGAGAGAAGACTGGGCCTCAGAATTTACTACGAAATTGTCTAGCATGCATTCCAGAAACAATTGATGCCCGCCGGAAGAGCCAAAATCCACCTCTCTGTCTTTGCAAAACGGAAGAGCGGCTACGTAAGTACTTATGTCACTCCGGCCAGTATAAAAGCCGGTGGCTCGTCACACGCGCGTCCTGTGCTTGAACCACAAGACAAGCTCGATCACGATTCACGCGCCGCGCGTTGTCAGTGCGACGCAGCTGTTGTGCACTCTGCGGAGACGACGCCATGGCCTCGAGAACAGCGGCGGTGCCGGAGGTGGCCCTGCCCGGCGACGCGAGGCCCATGCCGGCCATCGGCATGGGCACCGCCCAGCTCCCGGTGGTGCCGGAGACCATCGTGAAGGCCGTGCTGGAGGCCGTGGAGGTGGGCTACCGCCACTTCGACACGGCCTCCATGTACGCGACGGAGCGGCCCCTGGGCGAGGCCCTCGCGGAGGCGGTGCGCCGCGGGCTCCTGGCGTCCCGGGAGGAGGTGTTCGTCACGTCCAAGCTCTGGTGCACGCAGTGCCACCCGCACCTCGTGCTCCCGTCCCTCCGGGAGAGCCTCCAGTAAGCTCGGTCGACCCATAGACGCCTGTAATCAATCGTTGTTAGTTTCTATACAGAAGATGTTGATCGTCTCGGTGTTTGTGTTTCGTTTCTTCAGGAACCTGCAGATGGAGTACGTGGACCTGTACCTGATCCACTGGCCGATCAGCCTGAAGCCCGGGCCGGTGGTGTTCCCGGTGAAGCGGGAGGACGCCGTCCCGTTCGACTTGGAGGGCGTGTGGCGGGCGATGGAGGAGTGCCACCGCCTCGGGCTCGCCAAGGCCATCGGCGTCAGCAACTTCACCACCAGGCATCTCGACAAGCTCCTGCCGGCCGCCACCGTCCCTCCTGCAGTCAACCAGGTTGCTGAACAAAATACCACGAGATTACACTGAGTAGCACTGGTCTGAATATTTTGGCAACTCGATCGACGATATATACGTCACCGGAACTCAATGCTAGCTGCGTGTGATGTGCACACAGGTGGAGATGAACCCGGTCTGGCAGCAGAGGAAGCTGAGGGAGTACTGCGCCGAGAAGGGCATCCACGTCGCGGCCTACTCGCCGTTGGGAGGGCAGAACTGGTCCGGCGACGGCAACGCCGTGCTGGACTCCGAGGTGCTCGCGGAGATCGCCAAGGCTAGAGGAAAGAGCGTCGCACAGGTAGTGTACACGCCTCGTTTCTCGTAGCAATGCAGTCCGTATGGCACCAACCGATTCCTCTTTCTTTTCTCACTCAGGTAGCGCTGAGGTGGATCTACGAGCAAGGGGTGACCCCGATCGTCAAGAGCTTCAGCAAGGAGAGGCTCAAGGAGAACCTCGGGATCTTCGACTGGGGGCTCACCGACGACGACCTGCGCAAGATCGGCCAGATTCCGCAGAAGAAGATCGTCAGAGCTGAAACCATGTTCTCGGCAGAGGGCGAGTTCACGTCGGCTGACCTCGCAGACATGGAAATTGTCGAGGAATAAAATAGGCACCGAGAATGCCTGCTTCGCTGTGTGCCGTAAACTGCAGTAGCTTACTTAAAGAGTGGGGATGAAGATTGGTGATAAATAAAGAAGTGATCGGTGCTATATCCTGTTATTCGTCTTTCGGCCAAGTACTTCGATTCAAATTACCAATGAAGATTGTGATCACCATTGCCATCGTTCGGAAAACATGACTGTCAATCGTTGTTTCATTGCCCATCGACGCCCGTCAAACATCGCTTTCCGGCGTGCTCTAATTCGGGGCCTGATGGATGGTTTTCGCTGCAGCACGTGTAACGTCTTGCATCCACTAATCTCACACAGGGACCGGGTCTATTTTTAGTCAAAATCGTTGTATTTCGACTTGGTGCATTACAGCTTCATTTTCCGCGTAAAATTCATTTGAAAACTTGGTGAAATTGGAAAATGTCCAACCACAGCCGATCGGTAACAAGATTAGGTGACTCTTACACATAACCTATTAGGCTCGACAAGAAAACCGGCTGAATGTACCGGCAAATTTGACAGATTTAACCTATAGACGAAATCAAATCACAAAATGAATTGTTCGTGAAACTATTTCACGTGGCTGACCCGCGGGCGCTTAGCTTTCGGCGCTGCACTAAGATAACGCCTCGAGCTAGGCGCTGCACTAGTGCAACGCCTTGGAGCTAGCGCTACATCAGATAGTGTGGCGCTTAGCTCTCAGCGCCGCACAATCGACTTAGTGATTTTCTGAACACACGGATGCGACGCTGACCGTGTAGCGCCTATCTCTGAGGCGTTGCACAGTGTAGTGTGGCGCCGTCGTGTCGGGCGTCACACAAAAAGGTCAGCCGCGTGAAATAGTTTCACGGACAGTTCATTCTGTGATTTAATTTCGTCTATAGGTCAAATCTGTCAAATTTGCCGAATGTACCAGATGCTATCGTCTCCAACGGTTGTACTCAAAGTTCATAGTCGCTTGATCCTTTGCTTGCTGCAGAATGCACCACATACGGATTTATCCTGTAGCTTGAAATATAGCCTGCATTATTTTTAAGGAATTCAATAACTCCCGTACATTCAGATTTTGAGCATTTCGTCCCGAACGTTTTTACATGGCAACTTTAGTTCATAGGGGATGGCAACTTTAGTTCATAGGGGATGGCAACTTCGTCCTTTTTTCGTTTTTTGTCAGAAAATTGCCATGTTTTCCTAATCTCACGCAAACTAAACTTGCCATCTAAACCCATTCGAATTGCCATGATTACCTCCCGAACGTTCGGGAGTTATCATTACCGATTTTTAAAGTGTTGCTCTATTAAGGCTGCAATTATTGTGGCAATTTCAAATTACCCATAATGTGGCACACACTTTCCTGGGATGTGTGCATTAAATTTGGGATAAACCCCGGCTAGCGGTTTCTCAATACTACTCCCTCCGTTCGGAATTACTTGTCGTAAAAATGGATGTATCTAGAACTAAAATACGTCTAGATACATTCATTTCCACGACAAGTAATTCCGAACGGAGGGAGTAGTTGGCAGTGGCAGATTAAAAGCTACATAAATCCTGTGCCACAAGAGGCTGGCAGACAGTTAAGAGAAAAGATAATATCCTATACCACAAGAGATTGGTTTCATCCTACTCATAAAAGCAACGTTTCTTGCTTCCATGCCAATAGAATTTTTGAGAATTACCCTATATTTAAGAGCCACATCAAATATTTATTTTTAGTGACTCTTGCCTCCTTTTTTTTCTTTGCTACACTTTATATGTCATCTGTAACTGTTGGGGATATGACTATTTGTGTAAGCCGCCCAGGAGGGGCCGGGTTACGCAAAGAGGACTCATCAGAGGAAGCCCAAGACCAAGCATGAAGATGGTGGTTCAATAAAAGGCTTAAGGCCCACAGGCGGCTTAAGGCCCGTTGTAGTAAACCGCCATGATGGCATGAGTTGTAACATAAGGTAGATTTAACTAGTCACCGAGATGGACACTGTTTATAAGCCGGCCGGGACTCAGACGCCATGTATGCCAACCCGTATATAAGGGGACGACTGCTTTGGCGGCTTAGGGCAAGAAACAACTCATCGAGAGCCGGGCATAGCGTATCTCGCTCCCTGGTCGTCGAAACATCAATACCAACCCAACTAGACGTAGGCCTTACCTTCACCGTAAGGGGCCAAACTAGTATAAACTCTCTCGTGTCCTTTGTCCCGATTTAACCTCTTCAAGCTTCCTAGTTGCGATGGCTCCACAACTAAGTCCTTTGTCACGCCCAATATGCGATACTATCCTAAAGAGACTCGAAGGTCCCACCAAGGATAGAACCGCATATTGACACGCTTTTGCAAGGTGGATATCATTACATCAACATTACATAATAGCTGGGGATACATACAAAAGGCATACAATGCCACACGAATACAACATCATCTTACATAAGAGCACCATCCGACTACGGATGAAACACAAACAAGCTCAAGCGACATCCACCACGCTAGCCTAGGCTGCCGACCGAACCTAACCCCGATCAAGAAGAAGCGTAAGAAGAACTCCAAAACAAGCAAGCATCGCTCTCGCCAAGATCATCGCATAACTCGTACTGCAATCGTTGTTGTAGTAATCAGGAGCCACGAGGACTCAAAGCAATCCCATTACCACGGGTATCAAGACTAGCAAAGCTTAATGGGAAAGGAAGGGGTAAAGTGGTGAGGTTGCAGCAGCGACTAAGCATGATATGGTAGCTAACATACGCAAAAGAGAGCGAGAAGAGAGCAAACGGAACGGTCGTCAACTAGTAATGATCAAGAAGTGATCCTGAGCTCCTACTTACGTCAATCATAACACAAAAACCGTGTTCACTTCCCGGACTCCGCCGAAAAGAGACCATCACGGCTACACACGCGGTTGATGTGTTTTAATTCGGATCTGGTGTCAAGTTATCTACAACCGGATATTAACAAATTCCCATCTGCCACATAACCGTGGGCGCGGCTCTCGAAAGTTTATACCCTGCAGGGTGTCCCAACTTAGCCCATGATAAGCTCACGGTCAACGAAGGATATTCCTTCTCCCAGAAGACCCGATCGCCTCGAATCCCGGTTTACAAGACATTTCGACAATGGTAAAACAAGACCAAAGAAAGCCACCGATGTGGCGACAATCCCGATAGGAGCTGCACATATCTCGCTCGTGGCAACACCGATGAGACATCCTACGAGTAAAACCAGACCTCGAAGTTTCCCAGGGGGCCCCGCAGTTTACTCGGTTCGGACCAAGACTTAGACAAGCACCGCCCGGGGGGCTAAAATAAAGATGACCCTCGGGTTGGCCGACCCAAGGGAAAGGTATAGGTGGTGGTGAGGCAAATTGTAAAACCAAGGTTGGGCCTTGCTGGAGGAGTTTTATTCAAAGCGAACTGTCAAGGGGGTCCCATAAATCACCCAACCGCGTAAGGAACGCAAAATCTGGGAACATAACACCGGTATGACGAAAACTAGGGCGGCAAGAGTGGAACAAAACACCAGGCATAAGGCCGAGCCTTCCACCCTTTACCAAGTATATAGATGCATTAATTAAATAAGAGATATTGTGATATCCCATCATAAACCTGTCCACCATGGAGCAATCTTCAACTTCACCTGCAACTAACAACGCTATAAGAGGGGCTGAGAAAAGCGGTAACATAGCCAAGCAATGGTTTGCTAGGAAGGGTGAAAAGGTTAGAGGCTGACATGGCAATTTGGGAGGCTTGAAGAGAAAGCAATAGGTAGCACAGCAAAGCGATAGAACGAAGCAACTAGCATAGCAATGATAGTAGTGAGATCCAAGGTGACGGTCATCTTGCCTGAAATCCCACAAGGAAGAAGAACGAGTCCATGAAGAAGACGAACCAACGTAGTCGAACGAATCCTCACAATCGCAACATTACCGGAACTAAGAAGCAACACCGGAAAGAAACAAAAAACATGGTAAACACACAAGCATAATCATGGCATGATGCACAATCAAGTATGGTGCATGTCCGGTTTGATGAGGCATGGCATGGCAAAGTGCAACAAACAACACTACAATTTAAGTGGAGCTCAATATGCAACGAGTTGCATATTGACAAAACACCACATGCAATTATTTAGTTTGATCTGTTATAAGCTACTCAACAATATTAAATGGTGTTAAACATTGCAAGAGGTGAAGCATAATTAAACTACCTATCTAGGCAAGTTTAAATGAGGCCGGAACAACAAACAACAATTCCGGAAAATCCTCATGTGCAAATTCTGAATTTGGTACAGTTCTGCCCTAAAGCATATTTTAATGTTGTTATACAGTAAAACAAAGTGCACCATGTTAAACTAGGCATTTTCCTAGCCCATTTACATATAAAGAACGTTAAATCTGGAGTTACGGTTATTAAGTTATGAAATAAATCATTTTAACATGGCAATTAAGCAAAGTTAAACAAACAGCATTTTAACCATTTTAAACATGGATGAAAGTAGCAGATTATGAAACTAGATGAAAAACTAAGCATTTTACATATTTAAAACATTTTAGTCCGATGCACGGTTGTGGAGTTATCAATGCATGAACATGAAGTACTTTTCTGTAAAACTGCAAACTCTGAAATAATTAGACAAATTCCCAGGTCAGGAAAAAATGCCATCGGGCCGAAACTGCAGGCTGGCCCGACAGGAGAAAAAAAACCAAAGGAGGGGCGCTGGGGGTGGCCTCACCATGGGCCTTGGCCCGATTGGAGGGGAGGCTGCAGGAGGGGTGCGCTGGGCCTTGGAGGTCACCGGAGGCGCGGTCAACGCTCGGGACTGAACCGGGCGAGCCGCTGGTGCTCTCGTTTCTGAAGAAACAGAAGTAGCAGCAGGAGCATGGCAATGGAGAAGAAGACGGCAGGGTGCCCTGGCGACGGGGTCGGCGGGAACCGGACGGAACGGGCGGATCGAGTCGTCCGGCCTCGGTTCTGGGCAACGGCGGCGGCCGACGGAGCTCGGGCGCGGGGCACAGCCATCCATGGCGGCGGGGGTGGTCTTGCTCAAACAGCGAAACATGAGTGACAGAGAGGTGAGAGAAGGAGAAAGAGCGTGAGGCGAAGGGAGAGGGAAGCAGCGGCAGGGCTCACCGGAGCGCATGGGGCGGCGAGCAGGGAACCGACGGGGAGGCGCAGGCAAGGTGAGGTTCGAGCGGGCGAAGCAGAGGACGGGGCGCTAGCTCGCTGCTCCACCATCAGCGAGACGAAGCAGGGGCGCAGCACGGCGGGATCCCATCGGCGGATGCGGCGGCTCGACGCAGGGGACTTGGCACGGCGGCGCAGAGGCTTGACGAACGGCGGAGAGCGACGCTGGGCGTCCCTGGCTTCGGTCGAAGATGGGGCACCGGGATCGGGGAGAACACCTACTGAAGATGGCAGCAGCGATCGGTCAGGAGCATCAGGCAGAGAGAGAGAGAGAGGGAGAGGGAAGGGAAGGAGGCGCGGCACGGGCCTGCCAGAGGTGGCCGCCGGGCAGCAGGTTGAACTCCTGCTCGAGGAAGGAGGCGCGCGAGGGGCTGAGAAAAGAGTAGAGAGGGTCAAACGGTCAGACAGGAGGGAATCGAAAAACCCGTTTAGACTCGGATCGGTCAACGAAGGCAAGGGGGGAAAGCGGCAACTACGAACGGATGCAAGCTAAGAAAACATGCGGATGCAATGCGTATGATGCTGTGAGATGAGATGCATGACATGAACACAATGCAAAACAAAAGACAAAAACCCAACCATGGAGAAAATATCATATCGCATCTCCGGAAAAGGCAAGAGTTGGAGTTACGAATATGAAAAGTTGTATCCGGGGCGTTACATCCTTTCACCAGGACATCTGACGTGACTATTCCATGACAGTTGGCGCCCACCGTGGGGCCAGCGCACGGTGGATTTGAGTTCTTGAAGGGCAACTTCGAAGGGCTCAAGGGATACGTAGTGGGCCGGATGACCAAGAGTCGTCGTGGCAAGATCTACATTGACGACGAAGGCTGGGGTCCCAACGCCGGCTCAATTGAGTACGGATACCGGGTCCCCTTCGGCGGAATCCATGTCTTCATCGGCCGGATCGGAGAGCCGGGCCCTGAGCCGGACAACTGCACCGACCTCGTCGAGACGGCTCAGCGTGCAAGGAAGACCCGGACTCAGCCGGTCATGAGGCGTGCCTTCGTGGGCTGCATACACGGAGAATAATTTTCTGAAGGATCTAAAGATAGGGGTGAGACGGCCGTTCTCTCGTGCGGAGATTCGTCCGCCGGTTCAACTGATTCGTTGTACCAAGTGCAAGACGGCGTGCTTGGGGGCTGTTCCGATGGCATCAGTATTCTGGACCCCTTTGAGCTGCCAAGATGGGCCGGAATCTTCATGGCTGGGACTCAGCCCGACTCAAACTCTCAACAAGGGCAAAGGGCAACGTGACGGTTTAGGAGCAGCCGGGCAGGCGGCCCCGCGCCCACCGCTCAAAAATGATGCACTCATGGACAAGCTTACTGCCCTGTTAACCGCCACAGTTATTCCTGCAGATAAGGATGAGCATGAAGCAGCGGTAGCATAGGTGCGTGAGGAGATAGCTCAGGCCAAGGAGGCCTTGGCAGTTGAGGATACTAGACTAGCTACAGAACGGGCGGCTCTCGACGCCCGGGCGCAGCGCTTGCAGTCAGAAGCTTATCAGCTCACAATGAGCCTAAATGCGTCTAATGAGGTAATAAGGAGGAGACATCAGAAAACTCAGTCCCGTTTGCCTCCGAATTACGATCCTCGGGTTCTTCTCGCGACACCCGGGTGGGCCCAAGTAACCCGCCAGAGACCAATCAGCTTATGACAGCCGGAACAGGAGGGCCGACTCAGCCCGGAGACAAGCACCACTTGAGCATGCCATCGCCGCTTATGTGCCAATCCCCGGTCACTTTTTCCAACCCTATGGAGAACTCGACAGCTTCAACGCGCTTGGCGGCTCTTCCCATGGACGGTGATGACCCAGCAAAGGGAGACCCGAGAGTCGAGAACTTCTTCGACAGCCTTGGCTCAAGCAGAGACCTATTCTTATAGCCGGACAGAATCCATTCAACTCCCCGGCCTTGGTTAGCGTCACCCCGCCAGAACCGGAGCCCAAGTTACAGCAGGCACATGGAGTCAGAAACTTTTCAAGCAACGCCCAATGCCATAACCAGCCCGGTGGCTATCACCCGGTACAAGACCGAATACGTCAGGAGAACGAACGAGCGGCTCAGGCAGCGGCTTATCAGGATCACCCGGAGTATCTGACAACGTCTGTTGAGGCGAGGGTAGCCACTAGAACCGGCGGTGTTCCTTGCCTGGTACCAGCTCTACGCAATGTACATCTGCCCAAGGACTTCAAGGGACCTCGAAAGATACCAAATTACACGGCCGACTTACAGCCCGGGGCGTGGATCAAGAGCTATGAGATGGCCATGGAGCTGCTAGAGGTCAGTGACGCAGCGATGGCTAAATATTTCACCATGATGTTAGATGGAACAGCCCGGTCTTGGCTGAAGGGGTTGCCACCCAATTCCATTAGCTCATGGGAAGAGTTGAAGGCCCTGTTCATTCAGAACTTCAAAGACACCTGCAAGCAATCTATGTCAATTGTGGACTTAACCAATTGTAAGCAGGGGGAGGGCGAATCCACCACCCATTGGGTGCGCCGGGTTAAGGATAATTCATTCATCTGACAATATGGATGCTGGCTCTGCAGTCCTTATGTTGGAGAAGAATTGTAGCTTTGAGCCGGTGAGGCAGAAGCTGGGCGCCTTAAACGTGACTGCAAGGATATGGGTACGCTGATGGCGGCTTTAGTCAAATATGCCGATTCTGATAGTACCAAGGATCCCGCATCTAACGATGAGAAGACAGGGAAGGGAAGAAGGAACGACAATGGAAAGGGTCAACAGCACAACCCGGGGAATCAAAACGGCAGTAAGCGTAAGGCGGACGGTAACCCGGAGTTCGTAGCCAATGCCAATGCATAGGGTAACAACCGAGACGTAGGGTAAACCGCCGATCCGCGGTCGTGCCCATCTCTTGAATAGCCATTTAATGAGACCTGCCGAGACACGGCACTGTGGAGCGCCGCCACGCACTGTGGAAGGATTGTGCAATCATGAAGGCATTTAAGAACTCCAACACTTATGATGGCCATAATGGGTCCGTGGTGGTTCAGAGTCGGCGGTTTCCATGGCCTGTGGCGCACAGATCCGCCTGTGGACGCCAAGGAGGGGGCTATAACCAACAAAGAGCCTGGTCAAGGAGAGCAGCAGCAGCAGCAGCAGCCGGGTTATCGAGCAACCAAGCAATTGAATAGTCGGCAGATTACGATTTACCACTAGCTTATGCAAACGTGATCAGAAGGTGCATAAGAGGGCCGTCAATTCTGTTGAGCCGGCCATCCCTTGTTATTTGAGGTGGTCAGAGAAGCCCATCATATGGAGCAGGGAAGATCATCCTCCACGGGTCGATAACCCGGCCGCTTGGCCTTGGTAGTGGCACCTCGTTGGTGGGTATAAGTTCACTAAAGTGCTCATGGACGGGCAGAGCATCAATATCCTCTACTATGAGACCTTTCGACGCATGGGATTAATCGATAAAAATCGAGAACATCCAACACTGCTTTCCATGGAGTTGTCCCCGTAAGTCGGCTTACCCGGCTAAGGTGATTGAGCCGGAGGTGGCCTTTGGAGACTAATATGACTCTAGAGCCGAGAAGTTGACGCTTGAGGTGGTCAAAATCAGAGCCCATACCACGCCTGCTTGGGCGGCCGGGTTTATGCTAAATTTATGGCCCGCCATGTTATGTTTATTTGCAGCTCAAGATGCCGGGTCACAAGGGCACCATCACTGTACATGGCAGTCGGAAGGTAGCACTGGGGTGTGAAGAAGGTGACGCGGCTTATGCTGAGTCGGCCTGTGCAGCAGAAGAGCTCAAATTTTATCAAGATAATGTTGACCCGGCGTTGAAGTTTAAGTCGGCAGCTGAGACAAAGCTTGTTGATTTTACCCCGGGTGACTCTTCTAAACAGTTCAGCATTAGCAGCAACTTAGATCCCAAATAGGAAAGCGCGCTCATCGAGTTCATCCGTGAGAACCGGGACATCTTTGCATGGAAACTTTCTGACATGCCGGGTGTACCGAGGGAACTCGCTGAGCACACTCTCAACATTGATCCAAAGTATAAGCCGGTCAGGCAGTTTCTTCGGCGTTTTAAGAGCGACGAAAAGCTATTGGTGAAGAAGTCGCCCGGCTCTTAGCGGCCGGGTTTATCATTGAAGTTTTTCACCCGGAGTGGTTGGCTAACCCGGTGCTTGTCCTAAAAAAGAATGGCACCTGGCGGATGTGTGTGGACTACACGGACTTAAACAAGGCTTGTCCGGCTGATCCCTTTGCTCTTCCCCGTATTGATCAAATCATTGATGCTACGGCGGGTTGTGAGCATTTGAGTTTTTTGGATGCTTACTCCGGTTATCATCAGATTAAGATGGAAGTTAAGGACTAGGAGAAGACGGCTTTCATCACTTCGTTTGGAGCCTTCTGCTATGTATCTATGCCGTTTGGGCTCAAGAGTGCCCAGGCGACCTATCAGCGGTGTGTGCAGAACTGTTTGCACGATCAAATTGGGCGTAATGTTCATGCTTATGTGGCTGACATTGTAGTGAAGTCCAGAGAAAAGGAGACCTTGATATCTGACTTAAAGGAGACCTTTGATAATCTCCGGGTTTACAAGATGATGCTTAACCCAGCCAAGTGTGTGTTTGGCATTCCTGCGGGCAAGTTCTTGGGCTTTCTAGTGTCCAACAGAGGCATCAAAGCTAACCCGGAGAAGATTAAGGCAATTACCTCCCTGGCTAAACCGGCGTGCATCAATGATGTTCAGCGACTGGCGGGTCGTGTTGCCGCCTTAAGTCGGTTCATAAGTCGGCTCGGTGAGAAGGCCCTCCCATTGTATCAGATGATGAAGAAAACTGACACTTTTTTCTGGAGTGAGGCTGCGAATGCTGCTTTTGAAGACTTAAAGAGACAATTGTCTGAGCCGCCGGTTCTCGCGGCTCCGATTGATAAAGAGCCTTTGCTGTTGTATGTGGCTGCCAATTCACGAGCCGTCAGCGTTGCCATCGTGGTGGAGCGTAAGGAGGCCGGTAAGGAGCATCCGGTTCAACGGCCGGTTTACTACATCAGTGAGGTGCTCATTGAATCCAAGCAAAGGTACCCGCATTGGTAGAAGCTTGTTTATGGGGTGTTCATGGCCATCCGGAAGTTGAAGCAGTACTTTCAAAGCCACTCTATAAATGTGGTAAGTTCTGCCCCTTTGGGAGACATCATTCAGAACAGGGAGGCCACAGGACGAGTCACCAAGTGGGACATTGAGCTTGGGCCTCATGATTTGAAGTACATGCCACATACTGCTATTAAGTCTCAGGCCTTGGTGTACTTTATCAATGATTGGACAGAGTTACAGGCCCCTGAGGAGAAGCCGGATAACACATATTGGATGATTCACTTTGATGGATCCAGGCAGCTAGAAGGCTCGGGGGCTGGAGTGGTGTTAACTTCCCCTCGAGGTGACAAATTTTTTATGTACTCTGGCTTATGTTTCCATGCACTAACAATGCAGCTGAATATGAGGCCTTACTCCATGGTCTCCGGATGGCTAAGGAGATGAACTTAAGCCGGGTACGATGCTTGGGCGACTCAGATCTTGTGGCTCAACAAGTGTCAGGCAAGTGGGATTCCAAGGACCCCCTTATGGCGGCTTATCGTTGTGAGGTAGATGTTGTGGCTGGTCACTTCATGGGTTATCAAGTGGAGCACATCGATCGAAGGAAGAATGAGGTGCGTTAAGCCGATTGGGATCCCAACGTAAACCGGTGCCGCCCAATACCTTTCTCAATGTGTTACATAACCCTTCTGTCAAGGTGCCTACCGAGGAAGAACTAGCAGTGCCAGACCCGGAGGCACAGCTGGTGGCAGCTCTTCACGTTATCCCGGATTTGGACGGTGCCTTATTTGGCTTATATGACCCGGGGTGAGTTGCCGGAGGATGAGACATTGGCGAGACAAGTTATCAGGCGCTCCAAATCCATGACGATTATTAACGGCAAATTACATCACCTAAGCGTCACGGGGGCGTTCCAACGCTGTGTGTCACCTACAGAAGGCCAACAAATACTTCCTGAGATCCATGAAGGAGACTGTGGCCATCATGCCGGGTCAAAATCTCTCATGGCCAAGGCTTTTTGTCATGGTTTCTATTGGCTGATGGCTCATGCTGATGCGGAGGATCTGATCATAAAGTGTGATGGTTGTCAAAAGTTCTCACGACGAGCTCATGTGCTGGCTCAAGAATTGAGGATGATCCCAATCACTTGGCTGCTGCAGTCTGGGGGCTTGACATGGTTGGACCTTTCAAAAGGTCTAAAGATAAAAAGACACATCTACTGGTGGCAGTGGACAAGTTTACCAAGTGGGTTGAGGCAGAGCCGGTCAGTAAGTGTGATGCAGCCACTGCAGTTCAGTTCATGAAAAAGGTGATCTTTCGTGTTGGTTTTCCGCATAGCATCATAACTGATAATGGCACTAATCTCTCTAAGGGTGCCATGGAAGAGTTCTGTCAAAGAGAACATATCCGGCTTGATGTTTCGTCTGCTGCTCATCCTCAATCCAATGGTCAAGCGAGAGAGCTAATCAAGAGATCCCGAAAGGTATCAAACCTCGCTCTTAGTCCCCTTACAATGACTCGGGTTGTTGGGTGGAGGAGTTACCTCCGTGTTATGGAGCATCAACACTACGCCTAATGTATCTACGGATACACACCTTTCTTCATGGTTTATGGAGCAGAGGCGGTCCTACCAAGTGACATCCGGCACGACTCACCCCGTGTGGCGGCTTACGTTGAGGCGGATAACGAAAAGGCTCGTCAGGATGCACTTGACTTGTTGGACGAGGAGCGAGATTTGGCAATAGCCTGCTCGGCGATTTACCAAGACTCGCGCCGCTATCACAGCCTGGCCGGGTTAGGAGCAGAACCTTTCAGAAGGCGACTTGGTGCTCCGGCTCATCCAGATCGCCTAACATGCACAAGCTATCCCCGCCTTTGGGAAGGGCCCTTTGTGGTCGAAGAATCTACACAAGGGGTCATATTATCTCATCGATATTCGAGAGCACAAGGACTCACTTAAATCGGAGGAGGAGACCCACGGCCGTGGAATATAGCTCATCTCCGCCTTACTATACTTAAGTTACCGCCTTAAGATACCTTTTACGATGT
This sequence comes from Aegilops speltoides, assembly GCA_021437245.1. Classification (NCBI taxonomy): domain Eukaryota; kingdom Viridiplantae; phylum Streptophyta; class Magnoliopsida; order Poales; family Poaceae; genus Aegilops; species Aegilops speltoides. The sequence goes on from CM038142.1 coordinate 376,488,669, forward strand.
ACATATTATATAAAGCAATAAAGCAGACCTCCGTCCTTTTTCCCATAAAGAATGTTTTATGTCTTCTTTATCAGGTGATGGACACTGCCAACAGGGGACGGATCATATCTGAATCTGGCTTTCCCTTTGGTCCGGCTTATGATCATATCTGAATCTAGCCATGGTCACTTGGGGGCTTCTGCTCAAACATAGGTCGATTCAACCAAAGAGAACATGGCTGTCGATACCACTTGATCGGCATAACGCCAAACCCACTTGGGGCTTCTTGATCATATTTGAATCATAGCTTAACCCCTTTGGGTCTGACGTGGATCGTATTCGAATCAGCGTCATTAAACAACTCTTATGTTCACTTGGGGGCTTCCTGTTCAAACATAGGTCGTATTCGAACCAAAGAGAATATAGCTGTCGACACCCACTTGATCGGCATCACCAAAGCCATTGGGGGCTATATGATCGTATCCGAATCTTAGCTTAACCCCTTTGGAACGGTTCTCTGATCGTATTCGAATCAGGAGCCTGTGAATATTATTTATAAGTATGATTACTTTAACTTTCATTGAAACCTTCTTGAGGAGATGGTTTTTGATCCTTCCGGTTTCATGTTGATTACCTTCAGGTTCTAAAAGTGCCGGGTAAAGCCTTATATGAGCCGGGGAGATTGTTAAAAGGGTTACATGTATGCTGTTGTGATTATATTGTAACTAATCATGAACCGGCTTATACATGTTGTCTTTTGATCATGTTCCAGGTTATCAATACTCTATAACCCCCTGGCGCAGGGAACCGCCCAGGAAACCTTGCCTATTTTTATGTGCAGGATAAAGCAGAGCAAGTTCAAACATCAAGGAAATACACGGTTAACATAAGCCATAGGAATTTAGTGAGGGCGGTTTACAAAAGCAATCAGTACCATAAAGCATGACAAGCATTAAGGAGTTTTCTCTATCCTATTACAAGACTCCCTGAGTCTCAAATAAGTGAAGCATTGTTTTTGCAAAAGTTATAACACAGCTGGCGGCTCATTCCTCCGGCTGGCTTGACGACTCCTGGTTATCCTTCCCCGTCTCTCCTTCGGTTGATTTGTCCTGGAAGGTGGACGAGGCCCAGTCAATGCCGCTCAAGGCTTCAAATTCAGCCTCATTATCTATTAAACTGGCCGGGTCCACTTCAGGGGCAAAGGTATGCTTACGTGTTGGAGGGATCAGGCTGACTTGGTCATATGGGGCGTTCGGGATTCTCCGGTTCTCACTATCGTAACCCGGCGAATACTGTTGGGGAACGTAGTAATTTCAAAAAATTTCCTACGCACACGCAAGATCATGGTGATGCATAGCAACGAGAGGAGAGTGTTGTCTACGCACCCTCGCAGAACGGCGCGAAGCGCTGACGCAACGTAGAGGAGGTAGTCGACATCCTCCCGGTCCAACCGATCCAAGCACCGCATTCGCACCTCCGAGTTCTTGACACACGACAGCTCGATGACGCACCCGATCTCCGATCCAGCAGAGGCGCTGGAGGAGTTCCACAAGACGACGGCGCAGGACGATCTTGATGTTCTCTGTCGCAGGTTTCGCCTAAGCACCGCCACAATATGATCGAGGTGTAATATCGTGGAGGGGCACCGCACACGGCTAAGGAACGATCTCAATGATCAACTTGTGTGTCCATGGGGTGCCCCTGCCTCGTATATAAAGGAGTGGAGGAGGGAGGCGGCCTCTACTATGGCGCGCCATGGAGTCCTACTCCCACCGAGTAGGATTCCCCCTTCCTAGTCCAACTAGGAGACCTTCCATGTATTAGGAGTAGGAGACTAGGAAGGGAAGAGAGAAGGAAGGAAGGAGGGGTGCGGCCTCCCCAGCCCAATCCGGACTAGGGCAGAAGGCGCGCGCCTACCTTAGGCAGCCCTCTCTCTCAGGCCCAATAAGGCCCAATACTTCTCCCGGCGAATTCCCATAACTCTCCCAGATTCAAAAATACCCAATCACTCGGAACCTTTCCGAACTCCGAATATAGTCGCCCAATATATTGATCTTTACGCCTCGACCATTTCGAGACTCCTCGCCATGTCCCCGATCTCATCTGGGACTCAACTCCTTCGTACATCAAAACGCATAAACTCATAATATAACTCATCATCGAAACCTTAAGCGTGCGGACCCTACGGTTCAAGAACAATGTAGACATGACCGAGACACGCCTCCGTCAATAACCAATAGCGGACCTGGATGCCCATATTGGTTCCTACATATTCTACGAAGATCTTTATCGGTCAAACCGCACAACAACATACGTTGTTCCCTTTGTCATCGGTATGTTACTTGCCCGAGATTAGATCGCTCGGTATCCAATACCTAGTTCAATCTCGCACGCAAGTCTCTTTACTCGTTCCGTAATACATCATCTCATAACTAACTCATTAGTTACATGCTTGCAAGGCTTAGGTGATGAGTATTACCGAGAGGGCCCAGAGATACCTCTCCGACAATCGGAGGACAAATCCTAATCTCAATTATGCAACTCAACATGTACCTTCGAAACACCAGAGAGCACCTTTATAATCACCCATTCGTGCTAGACGCTTTGGTAGCACACAAAGTGTTCTTCCGTAAACGGAGTTGCACAATCTCATAGTTGCGTAAACTTTGTATAAGTCATGAAGAAAGCAATAGCAAGATACTAAACGATCAAGTGCTAGGCTAATGTATGGGTCATGTCAATCACATCATTCTTCTAATGATGTGATCCCACTAATCAAATGACAACACATGTCTATGGTTAGGAAACATAACCATCTTTGATTAATGAGCTAGTCAAGTAGAGGCATACTAGTGACTATAGTTTTGTCTATGTATTCACACATGTATTATGTTTCCGGTTAATACAATTCTAGCATGAATAATAAACATTTATCATGATATGAGGAAATAAATAATAACTTTATTATTGCCTCTAGGGCATATTTCCTTCAAGTACTTAGTAAGATCAGTATCATTCCCAATGAGAGTCGCCAGGGGACGTACGACTTTAACACAGGCGGTGAAGTCTTGGTCGTCAAAAGCATTACCATCCTCTTTAAGGCTTGGATATCCGAGAGAGAGATCAGCAAGGTCAAGTTCCGGCACCCATGCTCTTGCCCGACTTAATGCAGCCACGGCTCCGGCTCTCGCAGATGCCCGCCTTAAGTCCTGAATTCGTTGAGGTAGCACTAAAAGATGCCTCAACACATCTTGTAGGAGCCGAGGAGTGGTATTTGATAAGGCCACAACGCTAACGACGCTAGACCGAGTACTGTTGCTCTACTAAGGTATACACTGCCTTAAGCTTGATCAGCATATTTTCCTTCAGATTGGTACTCCTGGGGTTTGTATGTTCACAGGTATAACAGTAAGCCGGAGGTAACTATTACAATAACTCTTGAAAGATTACAATATTTACGAGCGACTTACCAAAGATGGCCGAGACCATTTGGGATATCTGCCGTTTTAAGTCGGACAACTCGTTTGTTGCCTCGGCAAGAGATGCCTCTGCTGCTTCAGCCCGAGTCACCAGTGAAGCCCTCTCATCAACCCAAGTTTTCTTCTCCGATTCAAAAATTTTCTTCAGCTTCTCTTGTTCGGAGACACTGAATTCAAACTTGGAGTTGGCTTTCTGAGCTTCGAGCTCTTGGGTTTTCAACTGACTCTTCAGATCGTCAATCTCCGCCTCAAATTGACTTTTGGTGGCCTGCATCAACATCAGGCTATGGTAAGAATCATGGTAAGATAACATTCAAGTCCCAAATACTTTACAAGTAAAGATACTTGGCACTTGGGGGCTAATGTATGCTTAAAGAATTTTTTAACCTATTTTACCGAGTCATACATATTAAGTCTCAAGCACTTTACAAGTAAAGATACTTGACACTTAGGGGTTAATGTGTAACCCAAATTCAAAGTTTCATGCTATCACTGGGTTAAACATATTCAATTTAAACCGAACAAAACTAACAGTAAGTCAATTATTAAGTCTACAACATATTCATTCATAAGAAATAGACTTGGGGGCTAGTATAGTAAGTAAGGTTCAGAATAAAAGCATAAATTATACCTCAGATTTATGCTGTATTTGCTTCACCATGTCAATTTCCAAGTCACGACTATTGTGCACTTGGTTCAGATAGCCCGAGACTATATCACCAATACTTAGGTGAGAATAATCAGTGATGTCCTGTTTGGCTTTTCGACCGGGCAAACTCCTCCTTGGCAAAGCATTGGGCAAAAGCGTAGGCCGCCCGGTTCAACATATTGGCTCTTCACGATTTCAACCTCCGGGTCGATTGTCTTGACCGGCTAGGAGTTTCCGGTCATTCGGTTGTGGATAACGCCTTCTGCAAAGGGTCGAGGGCACCGAATGTCGGGTTTGTTCACCGGTGGTCGATGAGTGGAGCTATCAGGAACGGATGAGTCAAGCATTGGTTCAGTAACCACCAGGTCTCGGGATGGCTTATCCTTTTTTGCCCTCTTACTGGGCTTTACTTGCAAGCTGTCAATCAAAGTGGAAGGATAAGCATCAAAGTATAAGTATGGAAAAACTAAAAGTAAGAAAAGGTTATATTACCCGGGAGCCGTTTTGAAAGCCGGCATGTTTGATTGCATCGACTCATCAGAAGAAGGGGAGGTATTCTGATAGTTGGAGTCAGATGAATTGAGAGGTTGGCGAATCAAACCCGTCAAAGGTAAAACAAAACATAAATCGGAGATAACCTCAGTCCGACGCTTCCTAGTTACGTCGGGTAAGCCGGAGGAGAGCTCTGCGTCCTGGTTGACCGGAGTCTGCCGCTGATTTTCAAGCTGTTGTTGCTTCAAAAGAAATTGAGGATCTTGGTAAGCTAGAGGGTGTGAAAACCTTACTTTCCGGGTCACCCTTCGGATTTTTTGTGTTGGCAAAGGCTCTGAGTTGGAGGAAATTATAGTTACCTCTTCGCCAACTGCTTGACTGTTCCCAGTATCCTCCTGAAAGGATCAAATGTCAGTAAAGTAATGACAAAGGAGTCAAAGAAAATAAAAAAAGATTACCTCTTATTCATCCGAAGAAGAGTCATCCAGTTTAAACATATCGGAGGCGCTGGGTTTCTTCTTCCTAGAGGTGCCCGCCTTGGCGGCTTTCCTTTCAGCTTTTTGGCATACGCCTGTTTGGCAGCCTCATGGTCATACTTGACCTTCCAAAATTATCACCGCCTGTGGAAATGATGAAGAATCATAAGTACAAGAAGGTAACATATGAAAGAGTATTGATGAAGATTAGTAACTTACCACAGAGCCGGGTTCTTCTTGCGTATGGAAGTAAACCAAGGTATTGCTTGGTTACAAAGCCCTCCTTCAATAGCGATCGGATCTGTAGCATCTACCACATCATCCGGTAAGTCCTCGTGGCTATGACGCATTGGGTCTTCTTTCTCGCCTGTGTAAGTACACATTAAGCCGGAGCGACGGCTTAATGGTAGTATCCGCCAGGTGACCCAGACCCGAACCAAATCAATGCCGCTTAACCCGTTGCCTAAAAGGGCTTTGATCTTCTTGATGGTGGGATTAAGAGGCAGGCACTCAATAGCAGTCAACTTGTCCGCCAAATGATGGTTGGACTCAAGACGCAGAGCACGAAAGCCGGGCAGAGGCTTCTCGTTAGCTGGAGAGGTATCTTGATAGTAGAACCATGTCTGGTTCTAGTCTTTTGGGTGACTCGGTAGCTCAGCGTAAGGAAAAAGGCAATCTCTCCGCCGCTGGATTGAGATGCCGCCGAGCTCAAGACTAGGCCCGTTGGCGCGTTTGTTCTGCCGGTTCAAGTAAAAAAGTTCTCTGAACAACAGCAGACTTGACTCTTCTCCTAGGTATACCTTGCAGAAGACTTGGAAATTACACAGATTTGACACGGAATTGGGTCCAATGTCTTGAGGCTTCAGTTCAAAGAAATCCAAAACTTCCCTGAAGAATTTTGAGCCGGGAGGGGCAAATCCCCGGCTCATATGATCTGTGAAAACTACTACCTCCCCATCCTTGGGTTGAGGTATCTCCTCAGACGGGTGAGCGGCACGATAAGACATGGCTTCCTTCTTTGGCAAATGGCCAAACTTTACAAACTCGGCAAGTTTGCTTTTGGTTACTGTGGATGGAACCCAATTGCAAGTCACAGGGGCCTTGGCCGCCTTAGGAGCCATGACAATAGTTGACCTACGACAAAATAAGAAGGCTCCGGTTCAACTTTAATCCGGAGACATATCTAAATTGTTCACAGTGGCGGCTTAAGAAAGGGGCCTAATGATATAAGGGTGCTTGTGCAATAATGTTTAAGCCGCTATCAGTATCAAGAGAAATTCAAATTTTTTTAAGATCATGAGAAGAAGGCAAGGTCCACAGTTCAGTATCACTTATTCAAACCGGATGCTTAGACAGCAGTGATAGAAGCAAGCTTTACAGAAGAAACTTTCCGGGTGATATAAACAAGTTTCACAGACGACAACTATTATCATGGATCAAATTATTGCTCTAAAAGGAAAATTTTCTAGACCTAGAAACAGAACAGAGAAGTTCATACAGTTGAAGAGGGTTTCTAAGCAAGGAAACAGAGATCTATTTTTATGCAAGATCAATACAAACAACTACCGCGGCAGTTCTGTACATTTTTACGACCTAAACATGGCGTTGAAGGTGAGAACTAGCGAGGGTTTGTGTCGGGCCGTGATGAGCGCCGACGAACTCAGCGGAGTTCCAATGCAGATCGGAGAAAAGGGAGGAGAGGAACTCACGGATGAAGACGAGCTGCGGAAGATTCGCCGACGTTTTCTAGTCAGAGTCAGGTCGATGCAGCGGCCTGAGTCGAAGCAGATGAGGGGATCGATGGCGGCGGCGGTGGAGCTCGAGTGGCAGAGAGGAGAGGAAGAAGACGACTGGAAGGAGAAAAATGAAAGACCTAAGGTCACGCCTATTTATAGGGAGAGGATAACTGAGACAACACGGGAAACGAGGAGATAAGAATTACTATCCAGCGGCCCTGACGCCTCGATTTTTGGAACACTTAATAAGGCAGAGATCCGTTGAAGGATATGACGGAATAGAAAATGAATTAAAGAAAGGCTGATGTCATGCCGGGTTAAGATGGATCCAGAGGATGACGTCATGGCGGGTTAAAAGAAAGCCCTCTCAGATAGCCGTAAGATCAAGATTTATTCTTTAGAAGTATATTTTAAGATTAACATGAACAGTTCAAATCAACTGGGGCCTAATGTTGGGGATATGACTATTTGTGTAAGCCGCCCAGAGGGGCCGGGTTACGCAAAGAGGACTCATCGAGGAAGCCCAAGACCAAGCATGAAGATGGCGGTTCAATAAAAGGCTTAAGGCCCACAGCAGCTTAAGGTCTGCTAGTAGTAAACCGCCATGAAGGCATGACTTGTAACATAAGGTAGATTTAACTAGTCACCGAGCCGGACATCGCTTATAAGCCGCCGACTTCAGACGCCACCCAAGCGCCAACCCGTATGTAAGGGGACGACCTGCTGGCGGCTTAGGGCAAGAAACAACTCATCGAGAGCTGGGCATAGTGTATCTCGCTCCCTGGTCGTCGAAACATCAATACCAAACCAACTAGACATAGGCCTTACCTTCACCGTAAGGGGCCGAACTAGTATAAACTCTCTCGTGTCCTTTGTCCCGATTTAACCCCTTCAAGCTTCCTAGTTGCGATGGCTCCACAACTAAGTCCGTTCACCAGGACATCTGACGTGACTATTCCACGACAGTAACTGTGCAATAAGAAGATTATGTGTATTATCTTATACAGAGGGCAGGAGTCTACATTTTTTTGAACTAGATGGTATTTCCATGAGATTCGATTGCATGAACATGAATATTTAAATTAATATAATATATTGCATATGTTTGATCACATGACATGTGCACTTATTAGGGAGTTCAACAAGTCCGTAGAAGCGCTTTTTATTAAAAGGAGGATAAACCCTCGCCCTACATCGGTTGATGCACACAACCATATATTATTGATTGTTAAAGAAAAATGCCAAGCAGTGGTGTTAAATAAGTCATCTAACAAAAAAAGAAGAAAATGAGGTCATCCACATTGGACAAGCCTCACTGCAGTATCTTCAACTCCTCCCACAAAACATACAAATGATATACTAGCGGACATGGGTTGCAACGCTCCTAGACATCACCTTCAAGAAGAAACCACCGCTTGTGTGCAGATGTTGGTTGGTCCAACCATGTCATACCAAGGGTATCAACCCCCAAAGCAAAACTTCGAACCAATACCTTCAACAACATAACGACGCATAGACATTGACGTTGCCTTCAACAAAAGAGCTAGATCATGAGGTTGCACACGGAGATAATACATCCATGATGTCTTCCGCCATTGTCGTCGTCCACCACTCTACCGGCCTCTCATACAGAATTAGCCGGTGAAAGGATCGATATGGTTGACTAGAGGGGGGAGGGGGTTGAGGGAGTCCTGGACTAGGGGGTGTCCGGATAGCCGGACTATCATCATCGGCCAGACTCCAAGACTATGAAGATACAAGATTGAAGACTTCGTCCCGTGTCCGGATCGGACTTTCCTTGGCGTGGAAGGCAAGCTTGGCAATATAGATATGTAGATCTCCTACCATTGTAACCGACTCTGTGTAACCCTAGCCCTCTCCAGTGTCTATATAAACCGGAGGGTTTTAGTCCGTAGGGCGGACAACCATTACAACAATCATACCATAGGCTAGCTTCTAGGGTTTAGCCTCCTTGATCTCATGGTAGATCTACTCTTGTACTACCCATATCATCAATATTAATCAAGCAGGAGTAGGGTTTTACCTCCATTGAGAGGGCCCAACCTCGGGTAAAATATCGTGTCCCTTGTCTCCTGTTACCATCCGCCTAGACGCATAGTTCGGGACCCCTACCGAGATCCGCCGGTTTTGACAATCGACATTGGTGCTTTCATTGAGAGTTCCTCCGTCGCCACCGATAGGCTTGATGGCTCCTTCAATCATCAACAACAACGCAGTCCAGTGGTGAGACTTTTCTCCCGGACAGATCTTCGTGTTCGGCGGCTTTGCATCAGGGCCAATTCGCAGGCCATCCGGAGCAGATCGAAGCTACGCCTCGCCATCGTGTCAGATTTGAAGCCTAAACTTCACGGTGACATCCCGAAGACTTCATCTTCGACGGATTCGAGCCCACAGCCGAGCGCCACCAAGACCGTCACAATGGGCATGATTTAGCTCTGCCGCCAGACAGTGCCCTGGAGGCCGCACATAAGTCCGCTCCGACCCTTAATTCGGAGCCGACCGCGCAGATCGAGGACAGATGGCTAGACACCGCCTCGGGGGCTGCAACCTTTACGGCGATGGAGCCGAATACTGACCTTGTCCCTTGTAAAGCTCAGAACTCCGAGGTGCCGACTCCTTGCGGACTCAACCTCCTGCGCCTACCAATCGAATCTGGTTGGGCCGATCATGGAATTCACCGCCGCAGACATCTTTCAGCACTCACCCTTTGGTGACATCCTGAATTCGCTAAAGTATCTCTCATTATCAGGAGAGCCTTGGCCGGACTGCGGTCAGGACGGTTGGGATGCGGACGACGAAGAAATTCAAAGCCCACCCACCACCCACTTTGTAGCCACTGTCGACGATCTAACCAACATGCTAGACTACGACTCCGAAGACATGGACGACATGGACGACGATGCCGGAGACGACCAAGAACCAGCGCCTATGGGGCACTGGAAGACCACCTCGTCATACGACATATACATGGTGGACATCCCAAAGGATGGGAATGGCGAAGAAGCAGCAGAAGCAGATTCCTCCAAAAAACAGCCCAAGCGTCGGCGTCAGCGGCGCCGCTCTAAATCCCGCCACAGCAAGAATGGAGATTTCGGCACCAGAGATAATACCACCCTAGAGAGTGCCAAAGATAACCCCTCCAAAAGATTCAAAGACAGAGGATTTGAGAAGCCAGCCCTCACGAGAGAGCGCGCATTTAAGAGGTAGAGGATGATAATTACATGCCTCCCTCCCGAGACGAGGCAAGCCTCAATGACGCATTTAATTCGCCGTGCCCGAGGATCCCGCTGAACAAGAGCGCTTTTAACGCAGGCTTATGGCCACAAAGAAACAACCTAAAGAAAAGCAACAACAGCTCCGAGCTGATCAAGACCTGCTAGCCGATAGATGGATCAAGTCCTTGCGGCCAAGAGTATGAACTCGAACGCCCTCCAAAAGCTACCCAAAACGCAAGTTGCTCCCCGATTAGAGGAGGAGGCATATAAACCTTCATCACCAACAAAGACACACGGCAGATCGACCACCTCGTGGTCAGCGACGAGAGGCCTCTAGGCCCTCCATCGACCGCATTCGCAACGCCGAAAAGTACGGGCCATGGGGAATGCGCCGGACTTGCGAGACATATTGAGGACAAGGCAAGACAATCAAGATCGATCTACGGATCACGTGGGCGCCCCATGATGCGAGACGACTATCGTCGCGCCGGATACAGCAACTCCGGTCGGGCCAAACATAGTAGACAAAGCTCGCTCGAGCTACGTCGTGATATTGCCCAATGCAGAGGCGCCGCACACCCACTATGCTTCACAGATGAAGTAATGGATCATCAAATCCTCAAGGGTTTAAACCCGTGAACATTGAATCCTACGATGGCACAACAGACTCAGCGGTTTGGATCGAAGACTATCTCCTTCATATCCACATGGCCCGCGGTGACGATCTTCACGCCATCAAATATCTCCCACTCAAGCTTAAAGGACCAGCTCGGTATTGGCTTAACAGCTTGCTAGCAGAGTCAATTGGGTGTTGGGAGGACCTGGAAGCCGCATTCTGAAAGTGCAACTAATCCCCAGGTGGTTTTGGTAATTAATAACAACATATATATCATTGAACTAATCATTTCTTGAGAATATTTCAGAAAGTTCAGTGATATGGGCATGGCAATGACTGATGATGTGGACCCCTCAAAATGCTAAGGAAAACATTGGCAAAAGCTCAAGACTCCATTTTTGGTTTAGTGATCCAAGATCACATTGAGTCCATAGGAAAGCCAATACTATTAAAAGGGATGAGGTTATGATGATGATCCGTTGCTCTAAAGTGCTTAGTGATTTATCTCTCAAACAATCAGCAATCTTTCATTCCAACATAAACTCATAAGTAATCTCGGTCCCACCGATTCCAAACTCACCACACCGAGATGAACCACCTCACCATATAGCCCAAACCCTAGAGTCTCGGATTTTCCGATTCCAAACTCGGTCATTCGAAAATGGTGTTGCCAAGCTTCAGAACCTTCAGACTCAAATCGGTGTCACCGAGATGAGAAAGTCGGTCCCACCGAGATTGGCAAACCCTAGACTTTGGAAGAATCGGTCTAACCGAGATTGTATTTTCGGTCCCACTGAAAATCCCAACGCTCACAAGATTTGAACTTTCGGTCTCACCGAGTTGTCAACTTCGGTCCGACCGAGATTGGTCAAATGTGTAACGGTTGGATTTTGTGTGGAGGCTATAAATACCCTCCACCTCCTCTTCATTCGTGAAGAGAGCCATCGAAAGAACTACCACTCCTACCTTACATTTCGAGAAGAAAACTACCTACCCTTGTGTTGAGATCAAGTTGCTCCACTCCTACCATATGAAACTTGATTTCTAGTCTTTCCAAGTTGCTTTCCACTCAATCCCTTCCTCCACCACAGCCAAATCAGTGAGGAGAGTTGAGTGTTGGGGAGATTATCATTTGAAGCACAAGAGCAAGGAGTTCATCATCACCAACCCCATCTATTACCTTTTGGAGGGTGGTGCCTCCTAGATTGGTTAGGTGTCGCTTGGGAGCCTCCGTCATGATGTGGAGTTGAACCAAGGAGTTTGTAAGGGCAAGGAGATCGCTTACTGTGAAGATCTACCCCGAGTAAGGCTAGTCCTCCGTGGGCGTAAGCCATGATGGCATAGACAAGGTTGCTTCTTCGTGGACCCTTCGTGGGTGGAGCCCTCCGTGGACTCAAGCAGCCGCTACCCTCCGTGGGTTGAAGTCTCCATCAACGTGATTGACGATAGCACCACCTATCGGAACCACGAGAAAAATCTCCGTGTTCCATTATGCTTGCTCTTCTCCACCTCTCTTTTACTACATGCAACTTACTTTCCGCTGCCATAACTCTAGAATTGCATGTGTAGGGTGATACTTGACTTGGTTATCATTGTGAACTTGCTAAGAAACTACTCAAATCAAAAGGCTAAATTTTAAGTTGTCAAGTAGTCTAATCACCCCCTCTAGACATACTTCCGATCCTACAAGTGGTATCGAGCTTTGGTCTCCATTGGATTGGTTTCATTGCATTGACTCCATAAGCTTGGTTTCACAACCTAGGAGAGTATGGCGCCTAGTGAGGGTAATTTTCAGAGAGGTCCTTACTTTGATGGTTCAAACTTTGCTAGTTGGAAGCATAAAATGAAAATGCATATTCTTGGACATAACCCCGCCGCATGGGGCATTATTTGTGTTGGCTTGCAAGGTGAGTTCTTCGAGGAAGGAAAAGTTCCGGATCGCGAAGCTATCATGGATGAGTTGCGGATGTTACGTAACAATGCTCAAGCTTGTGACATTCTCTTCAATGCTTTGTGTCCCGAGGAGTTCAACAAGATCAGCCGCCTTGAGAATGCAAAAGAGATTTGGGATACTTTGGTCGAAATGCACGAAGGTACCGAGTCCGTGAAGGAATCAAAGCTAGATGTTCTTCAAGGTCACTTGACAAGTTCAAGATGAAGGAAGGTGAAGGAGTCGCTGAAATGTACTCTAGGCTTGCTCTCATCACCAATGAGATGGCAGGTTTAGGAAGCGAAGAAATGACCGACCGATTCATCATCAAGAAGATCCTCAGAGCTTTGGATGGAAAGTATGACACCGTGTGCACTTTGATCCAAATGATGCCAAACTACAAAGATCTCAAGCCTACCAAGTCATTGGAAGGATTGTTGCTCATGAGATGACACTTAAAGATAAAGAAGAGCTTCACAACAAGTCAAGCGGTGCTTACAAAGCTGCAGCTTGAAGCTCCCACATCCTCAAGTGACAAGCTAGTTTCCAATGAAGAGATAAGCCTAATGGTGAAGAACTTCAACAAATTCTACAAGAGTAGAAGCAAGGAAAGAAGCTCAAAGTCTAGATCATATGATGAAAGGAGATCTTCTAGTCGTGATCGAAACTGCTACAATTGTGGAAGACCCGGACACTACTCAAATGAGTGTTCGACTCCCCAAGAGAAGAGAAGAATCTCCAAGAAGAAGAAGCTCAAGAGAAGAGTCGCCTCGAAAGAGAGAAGGAGTAAAGATGATCGTTATGAACGAAGATCCTCTCGGAGAAGCAAGGATTCGGAAAGGAAGGACAAGTCATCAAGGAGCTACACAAGAAGAAAACATCAAGCTCATGTTGGTGAATGGGTTTCCGCCCGACTCGACAATCACTCCGAAGAAGCTATCACTCCAACTCCGAATACGCCAAGATGAAGGTGTTGCGGTCTTGCTCTCGTATCCTCCAACTCCAACTCCTATGACATATTTGATTCACCAAATGAGGGAATTGGAAGATGCTTCATGGCAAAAGGCCCCAAGGTAACACATCCTGAGTTCATTGACTTTGATAGTGATGAGGATGACTTGCTTGGTGAAGATGAGCTTTTACATGATAAATCTAGTGAGCTTAGTAATGATGAACATGCTAGTAGTCTTTATAGTCGAGATGAGTCGAATGACAATGCTATGAAGGAGATTGAGCGCCTAACTAAAGAACTAAACACTCTTAAGTTAGCTCATGAAACAACTCAAGAAGATCATAGAGAGCTCCTAAGATCTCATGAGAAGCTACGCTCGAGAAGCTCAATCTAGAGCAAGAGCATGAGTTTCTAAAAGCTATCAATGACGATCTTCAAAGAAGAGTTCTTCATATCTTGCCAAACGACTTCTCTTGTCTAATTTCTTGCCACCTATTAAAACTAAGCATGACAAGCATAAGAAAAATTCTTCATCTAGTAGTAACAATAATCATGTTAAATCAAATGTTGTTGCTTCTAGTAATTCTCTTGATTCCACTAACAATGTTTCAAGCCAAGTTTCACTTGAGCAAGAAAATAGTCTTTTGAAAGGGATTATAGAGAAAGGTGTCTACAAAAGTCTTGCGGAAGCAAGAGCTTTGAGGAAATTGTTCGCAAACAAGGAAGACACCGAAGAATCAAGGAATTGGTTTTGAGCGAAAGTTCAACGCCGAGGGTGTTGAATGGGAAGAAGGTCAATATCCCACTCCAAAGTTTGTCTCTCAAGAGAAGAAGTATGATCCTACTTCTTCCAATGAGGAACAAGCTCAAGATGACTTTCCACCACAAGACCACAAGCTAAAAGGCAAGGACAAGCTTCAAGAGGAGATTGATGCATTCATTGAAGCACCCAAGGCCATGGTCAAGTGGGTTCCCAAGGCAACTTCAAGTTCTACTTCAACGAGCTCAACTACTACCCCAAGGATTCCCATCAAGATGATGTGGATTCCGAAGAAGAAGAACTAGAAGGTTCTTGAGGGTGACTCCGCCAATATACTTCACTCATATTCATTTTGGCAAGGACTTGTGCAATCAACTTCCACATCTTGCACTAGTTCATGGAGTCACAAACCCTCATGTTGGTAAGTCAAGGGACAAGGTAATCATCGCTTTCATGGACATCATCTATTATGAACTTCAATCTATGTCCATGGATATTCTTGTTTGTTCCTTGTGGGACTAACCCATGTAGGTATTGAAAGTGCCCGAATCCAAAGGATTGCTCCCAACTCTTGATGATCTTCATCAACATTGAGCATCCACATCTTCAACATCTACATGAAGTCTTCAACGACAACCCAAGGTTAGTTTGACCCTTTAAAAGGGGTTCTCACATCAAGGGGGAGCTTTGCTCTAAAGAAATGAGCTAAAGCATCTCCTAATGATGTGAACACATTAATGCTTTATGGAAAAGTGGTAACCCCACTTGTGCTTAAACGATGAGTATGACCTATGATCAAATGTTCTCATTTGACTCCTAAGTCAATATACTCATATATAGATGACCTAGTCATCGCCAAACTGTGTGCTAGCTGTTAGTGTTTTGTTTGTGCATGTTTGACACATATTTCATTTGCTATCTTATTGTGTGAGCATGTTGGATGCATGATTTTATCCATTCGAGGACATCCATTTGTTGCTTTGGTCTTTATGGTTTTCTTTCTTTTTGACCAAATGGATGGACAAGAATGCCTAAGTTTTTCCCTAGCTATCTATGCTTTCTTGTCTCAAACTCTATTCATGCTTATATCACAAACTTTGAACAAGACTTTTTCGGACGCATCGAGTGAGGAGCACTTGAGCCACCGATCCGTCAAAAGCCTAACTTCCAAAACCTTCTAAGTACTTTCGGTCAAACCGATATATCAAATCGGACGCATCGAGATCACTTGATTGATCTAGGTTTTCACCTCGGTGAAACCGAAGTTTCAATTTTCGGCGTGATCGATGTGTAATCGCACGCAGCTAACCATCTCGTCCCACCGAAGTTTGTAAACTCGGTCCCACCGACAACCAAGAGTATATATACCGAGGACGAGCGCGTTGATTACTTCTTCAAACGCTTCGCCTCAAAACTCTTCACGCCGCCGCCTTGGTCTACGGATCGCCTCCGCTGTCGCTCAGGCGCCCTCGCTGCTGGTCTCCATCGCCGTCAACGGTCCTTCGACCGCACCGTTGCCGCCAGAGTGAAGCTCCACCGCATTGGGTGAGCTTCATCCTCTCGTGTTCCAATCGCTGATTCTATGCACGATAGGTGTTGCCATGATTCTTGCCAAGTTTGAGATCTCCTATCCAGCTATTTAGATCATAGAACAAATTTCGAGTGAAAATTTTAGGGTTAGGTTTCCGCGAACACATCTCGGTGTGACCGATTCTCGCATTTTCGGATCGACCGATTTGGCCTCCGCCATTGACTTTACGCTTCGGTGAAACCGAGTTGTGCAAATCGGTAAGACCGAAGTGAAGATTTAGTGAAACCCTAACTGTCTCGGCTAGACCGAAACCCATTTCGGTCCAACCGAAAGTGGTGTATGTGGTCTGTTTAGGCGTTTCGGTTTCACCGAATTAATAGACTCGGTCAGACCGACATGTATTCTGTGAAAACCTAAATCTAAAGTTTGAACTCATATCTTTTTGCAAAATCCTCTGCAGTTTGTGATAACTCTTCTATTCTGCCCATACCCACTCTATTCACAAAGTTGTCGACATGTCCGAAGGAAGTGACAATGAACAGTCCGAGATGCCGCTTGAGATTCCAGAGGCAGCTACAAGTCCGAAGCAAGCAGTTTTTCAGATGATGGAGAGAGAAGCACTCCAAGTGGATCTGCTGCTGCCGCCACTGCCACCGTGGAGGAAGAGGAACTCGATGAGGAAGATTCAGATTTCACAGCAGATGAGGAAATAACGTCTAAGCCAAAGAGGAAGGTGGTTGCCAAAGAGCATCAAGGGCAACAAACCAAGAAAGGCACCAAGAAGGTCAAGAAATCCATCACAGCCGAAAGCTCAAAGATGGAAGAAACCTCCAAAGAAAATCAAGAAGACTTCCAAGAGGAAGAGGAAAGTTCATGAAGAGATCATGATGATGATGATGATTCGATGAGGAAGCACCTCACCCACCTCGTAGCGGTTGATGGGTGATGCCATCGTAGGGGGAGCACCTCCTAAAGCTAAGCCTTCAGCTCCAAAGAAAGGCAGCCCAAGCCAAACCTCGCTGCCAAGCCCAGAAGACTGTGAGAAATATTCCAGCTTCAGAGAAGAAAAAGGACAATGTGCCACCGCAGAATCGATGATGAGGCTCATGTTCTGCTCAAGCTAAGACAGAAACTGCCAGCTCATAATGAAGCTCATCCTCGAGCTGAAAATATGAAGGAGAGAAAGGACAAAGGACTCAAAGCTATGGAGGCAAACAGATCCATATGCCACAGGGAGAAGAACAGCAAGATTGACTCAAGATTCCACACAAGAGAGCAACAAGACTTTTATGAGACAAAGCTCATGGACAAGAAGCCAATTGTTGCCGACACCGTGATACGTGGACCGGAAATACATCGACAAAGGAAGAGCACAGAGACTATTTCCCACATGTGCACGAAAGCTTCATTGCTTGTGGGATTGCGAGTTTGTTGGTCGGTCGACGCCTGAACGATGAGATGATCATGCGCTTCTATGCCACCGCACACTTCTATCCAGATGGCAGGATTGTATGGATGATGTATGGGCGTAGATTTCATCTACAGCTTGAGGAATGGAGAGCATTGCTGAATGCACCTGTTTCAAGGGAAGATGACATTGATGTGTATGGCATTCCGAAGAAAAATCACGAGTCAATGAAGAACATGTATAATGAGGTTGATGAGAAGGATGTAGAGATTTGGAAGCTTGGATCAGTCTACTACCTTCAGGCAGGTCTCCCAACCACCAACACCATTTTGAGGCATACTTTGATGCCTAAGTCAGGGGACCACCGCATGATAAGAGGGTACTCTATCAACATGCTGCACATTCTAGATCAGAAGACACCTTTTAAGGTGATGGACCTGATAGTTGAGACTATCAAGAGGACAGCAGCTGACCAAAAGAGGTCGTGTGGGTTTGCTCCGCATATTCAGATGCTCATTAATGCCAAGTTTGGCACGGACACCTACCTGTTGGAAGACCCCACTTGCCACTGCAGCTCTGAACATGAGGACAACGAGGTTGTGATGATGAGAATGCTCCCACGCCCAGAGAAGGACATGCTAAGTCCAAGTCGCTAAACAAGCTAAAGCCGAGAAGGAAGCAGCAAGAAAAGCCCAAGAGTGTTGCGAACAACTTCTTGAAGCCACTCAGAGAATTGAGCTACGCTTTGCCCAGCATAGTGCAATCTCGGGAGAGCCTTGAGAGGATCGTTGAGGATAAGTTCCATGCTCGACGCTGTCGATCAAGTGCGTGTCACCGTCAACAAGCTTGATGCGATATCGAGGAAGCTAAGAGGGAGAAGGCGAGAACTTATGAAGGAGATGGAAGGTGACATGGTCCAGATGACTATGAGCAGCCTGCTGCAGGCCCACAAAGCCCAGATCAGCTGCTATTCCAAAGGTCGATCCTGTGGCTACTACATCAAGACCTCCTACTACTCCGTCGGCTGGCCCAAAGACTACCCAAATCCACTCCTCCAGCTCCACAGACTTCAGAAGCGTTGCGATGCAGCCATCTCCACTCCATCGACGCAGACAGAGCCGCCAGCAGAGTCCCGAGTGACGATTAGCTCTATACCTTCGAACTTTTGGTAACTTGTTGCCAAAGGGGAGAAATTGTATAGATCATAGGGCTTCGAGAGAGAGTGCTTCGTTTTTGCTCTTTCGCTTGCGGTTTTCCTTGAGATACTTTTTGAGTTCTTTGAGATACTTCGTGTGTTTGATACTACGTTTGCTCTATCTTGATGAGTGCTTGATCATACTTGTGCTTAATGTGTGCTTGATGTCTATCATATTTCATTCATATCTTGTATGATCATTTACTCATGTCTTGGTGATTGGGTGCATGATATTCATTCTTATCATTTTGTGCGCTCCACCAAGATGTATGTGACATGGAAGAGTAACCCATGATCCTAATCGATTGTGCATTTGCATTCAAACGCAAATCTTAAATAATGCACAAATTTAGGGGGAGCTCTTGCTTATCACATACTTCTCAAAGCGACGATGTTATTCATTAATTATATCACTTGTCGAAGTTTTGATCTATATGTTGTCATCAATTACCAAAAGGGGAGATTGAAAGTGCAACTAATCCCGGTGGTTTTGGTAATTAATAACAACATATATATCATTGAACTAATCATTTCTTGAGAATATTTCGAAAGTTCAAGGATATGGGTATGGCAATGACCGATGATGTGGACCCTCAAAATGCTAAGGAAAACATTGGCAAAAGCTCAAGACTCCATTTTTGGTTTAGTGATCCAAGATCACATTGAGTCCATAGGAAAGCCAATACTATTAAAAGGGATGAGGTTATGATGATGATCTGGTTGCTCTAAAGTGCTTAGTGATTTATCTCTCAAACAATCAGCAATCTTTCATTCCAACATAAACTCATAAGTAATCTCGGTCCCACCGATTCCAAACTCAGTCACACCGAGATGAACCACCTCACCATATAGCCAAAACCCTAGAGTCTCGGATTTTCCGATTCCAAACTCGGTCATTCGAAAATGGTGTTGCCAAGCTTCAGAATCATCAGACTCAAATCGGTGTCACCGAGATGAGAAAGTCGGTCCCACCGAGATTGGCAAACCCTAGACTTTGGAAGAATCGGTCTAACCGAGATTGTATTTTCGGTCCCACCGAAAATCCCAACGTTCACAAGATTTGAACTTTCGGTCTCACCGAGTTGTCAACTTCGGTCTGACCGAGATTGGTCAAATGTGTGTAACGGTTGGATTTTGTGTGGAGGCTATAAATACCCCTCCACCTCCTCTTCATTCGTGAAGAGAGCCATCAGAAAGAACTACCACTCCTACCTTACATTTCTGAGAAGAAAACTACCTACCCTTGTGTTGAGATCAAGTTGCTCCACTCCTACCATATGAAACTTGATTTCTAGTCTTTCCAAGTTGCTTTCCACTCAATCCCTTCCTCCACCACAGCCAAATCAGTGAGGAGAGTTGAGTGTTGGGGAGATTATCATTTGAAGCACAAGAGCAAGGAGTTCATCATCACCAACCCCATCTATTACCTTTTGGAGGGTGGTGCCTCCTAGATTGGTTAGGTGTCGCTTGGGAGCCTCCGTCATGATGTGGAGTTGAACCAAGGAGTTTGTAAGGGCAAGGAGATCGCCTACTGTGAAGATCTACCCCGAGTAAGGCTAGTCCTCCGTGGGCGTAAGCCATGATGGCATAGACAAGGTTGCTTCTTCGTGGACCCTTCGTGGGTGGAGCCCTCCGTGGACTCACAAGGCAAGCTACCCTCCGTGGGTTGAAGTCTCCATCAACGTGGATTGACGATAGCACCACCTATCGGAACCACGAGAAAAAATCTCCGTGTCTCCATTATGCTTTGCTCTTCTCCACCTCTCTTTACTACATGCAACTTACTTTCCGCTGCCATAACTCTAGAATTGCATGTGTAGGGTGATACTTGACTTGGTTATCATTGTGAACTTGCTAAGAAACTACTCAAATCAAAAGGCTAAATTTTTAAGTTGTCAAGTAGTCTAATCACCCCCCCTCTAGACATACTTCCGATCCTACACATTCCTTAACAACTTCCAGGGCACATATGTGCGACCACCAGACGCCGATGACCTAAGCCACATAATTCAGCAGCCAGACGAATCAGCCAGACAGTTCTGGACACGGTTCTTAACAAAGAAAAATCTAATCGTCGACTTTCCGGATGCAGAGGCCCTCGCAGCCTTCAAACATAACATCTGCGATGAGTGGCTGGCCCGGCACCTAGGACAGGAAAAGCCGAAATCCATGGCAGCCCTCACATTACTCATGACCCGCTTACGTGCGGGGAGGACAGCTGCTAGCCCGCAATAATAACCTCGGCAAAATTCGGCATTCCGATACCAAGGACCGCAATGGCAGGTCGCGTCGAAACAAAAATAAACGCCGCGTTAACGGCGATAACACCGAGGATACGGCAGTCAACGCCGGATTTAGAGGCTCCAAACCCGGTCAGCGTAAAAAGCCATTCAAAAGAACTACTCCGGGTCCGTCCAATTTGGACCGAATACTCGACCGCTCTTGGCAGATACATGGCACCCCTGAAAAGCTAGCTAATCACACCAACAGGGATTGTTGGGTATTTAAGCAAGCAGGCAAGTTAATTGCCAAAAACAATGACAAGGGGCTGCATAGCGATGATGAGGAAGAGACCCGGCCACCGAACAGTAGAGGACAGAAGGGTTTCCCCCCACAAGTACGGACGATAAACATGATATACACAACCCACATACCCAAGAGGGAGCAGAAGCGTGCACTTAGGGATGTATATGCGATGGAGCCAGTCACTTTTGATCGAAGGGATCAGCCCACCAGTATCCGCCATGGCGGCTTCGTCGCATTGGTTTTAGACCCAATCGTCGACGGATTTCACCTCACCAGAGTCCTGATGAACGGCGGCAAGAATCTAACCTGCTTTATCGATATACGGTCGCAAGATGGGCATAGACCCTCAAGGATTAAACCTACAAAGATGACCTTCAAAGGCGCCATACCAGGTGTAGAGGCCAATTATGCAGCTCACCACACCGAAGTGGTCTTTGGATCCCGTGATAACTTCCGGCGAGGAGTTAATCTTCGACATAGTCCCGCTCGCAGATGGCTATCACGCTCTGCTTTCGGATGGACCGCGTTTGCAAAGTTCAACGCGTGCCGACACGCATACCTCAAGCTCAAGATGCCAGGCCCTCGAGGAGTCATCACGGTCAACGGAAACATCGAACGCCCCCTCCGAACGGAGGAGCACACAATGGCTCTCACGGCAAATACTGAGCAGCCTCTTAAGGCAATTTTCGAGTCCGCCGCTAAGTTAGCGACACGAACAACGCTTAGCCGGAGTAACATACAACAAGACCACCCGCACGCCCGAGCACACGAGTAATGCGGCTCCAACCCCAGCCCTTGCATAATTGCAAGAGCAGTCCTTCGCGTACATCATTACGCTCTCGAGATACCATAGGCATAGGGGGAGTGGCACGACCACGACAGGCCCAGAGTGCGGCTTAACCACACCAGGGGCTCCCAAGTATGTCGGTCTTTTCCTTTTTGTTTTTTCTTACCCACAGGACTCCGTTCACGGAGGCCTTGTCCGTGATGAGACTTGCGAACTCACGATGCAACAACCAGGGAAGGAGAAAGGCTACGACGAACACTCAGGTGGTCTCCATTACGAGCATTAAATCTGTTTAATACACCATTCTGCAGCCTACCCCTGAAGGGGGACATGTTAAAATAGTCCAATCCCTTGCTTACCGCACTATTTGTATCGTGCTGCATTCATGGCAGTATTTCTGAATAAACAATGCATCGCTTTTTGCTTATAATCGCATTTCTTTCTTATATATGTTTGTTTACAACATGTTGCATCCGTACACTTTGGTACGGCCGAATACACCAGGGGCTTAAGTTCCCCGCATTATGGTGTGATAAGTCCGAACACTTTCACAAGTGCGGCACCCCGAACTTATAGCATTATATGCATCGGCTCCGAATCATGTCTTGGGTCAATAGTTGGGTTTGCCCGGCTCCCATGTTTTGGTACCTTACGTTCTGTTTTATCGGCTAAGGTAGCACTAGGAGAACCACTGCGATTGCGCCCGAGCTGGGCAAGCACCTCAGTGGAGAAAGCTAAAACTGACCGTCATGATGAGGCGAGAGCTGGTCGCTGTTCGAGAGGTTTTTTTGAGTCCCTAAAGACTTATGCCGCTTAGAGCGAGGAACCGGCTTTGTCCGGCCCAGGCATGGATAGCGTCCCGAACTCGGTCTTCCGAACACTAGGGGCTTCGCCAAAATTTAAAATTATATAATTCTATGGCTAAGTGAGAGTGTTCAAGCATTATAAGTCCGGTTGCCTCGTTTATTGTGTTGAGTGCCTCCCTAGATGGACCCAAACATGGGAACAAGAGCGCTCAAGTTTATCCCGAACACCCCAGCACTAGTGGCTTGGGGACTGAAGCCGATGACTTGCCATCTCTCAGATTTGATAAACGGCCGCGCAGAAGGTAATATTTTAAATTAATAAGCGTTGCTTAGCGCATATGAACATAGTTTTCAGCGCACATGATAACATAATGCGATTTTACTCAAATATTACATCCTTGGAGCACTCATCCGCAATCATGCGAGCTCCCTTCAGGACACTCTTATAATACATTTCGGGCGTGCGATACTCCTTGCCCGCCGGCGGCGCGTCCGTCAGAAGCTTGTCAGCGTCCATCCCGCCCCATGCACTTTTGCATCGGCAAGGGCTGACGGCACCTTCAATGCAGCGGACTGATTGGCGACTTCCACTCGAGGACACGCATCCACCGGCCGCGCACCAGGCGAAGTAGCTCCTGTGCATGGCCTCCTTGGGCCACAAATTAACTATGAGGCCCTTCATGGCCTGGTCGGCTACCTTGTGGAGCTCGACCACTGCTTCACTGGTCGAAGCAGCTGGTCGCTAAGGGCACTGATGTCCGCCTCGGATATCTTGAGACCAAAAGACCTTCTCCGTCGAGCTCCCCTCCTCGGCCCGGTAGAATGCGGCAGCATTGGACACGCTGCAAGGCAGATCTGCAAACGCTCCTGGAGAGCTCCGAATTCGGGTAAGTAACAGGTAATTCACATTCACATGCTTGCTTTGCATGAAAAATGCCTTACCCGCTGCTATTTTCTTCACCGCCTCGATCTCCTGGAGGTCCTTATGGGCTTCGGCCTTAGCGGCTTTGGCACTCTCAAGAGCCGATGCAAGCTCGGACTCTCAAGTCTTGAGTCGCTCCAAACTCTCATGCTTTTCCACGAGCCCGGAGCTCTTGCTGCACCTCTGCCACCCGCCTCTGCTTTCTCTCGCTCAGCTTGTTCGCGGTCGCGATGCGTTCGGGTCATGGACACGCCTCCTTCGTGGTCGCCACCTCGTTCGTGGCCTGGAGTACCCACATTATCCTTGTTATTTCTCTTGCAACCAAAATCCTTTTACAGAAGGTAAAATTCAATATGGTGTCACTCACCTTCCTTGTCCTCGAGCTGCTTCTTGGCACGGCCGAGCTCGCTCTCAGACCGCTCGAGGTTCTGCTTCAAAGCATCGACCTCCGCAGTCAGTTACATCGCCGGAGAGGGTAGGGTTACACAGAGTCGGTTACAATGGTAGGAGATCTACATATCCGTATTGCCAAGCTTGCCTTCCACACCAAGGAAAGTACCATCCGGACACGAGTCGGAGTCTTCAATCTTCTATCTTCGTAGTCTTGGAGTCCGGCGGATATTGATAGTCCGGCTGTCCGGACACCCCCTAGTCCAGGACTCCCTCAGTAGCCCCTGAACCAGTCTTCAATGACTACAAGTCCGGCGCGCATAATGTTCAACATTGCAAGGCGGGTTCCTCCCTTGATTAATCCAGAGAAGATCATGAACACCAGGATAGTGTCCGGCTCTGCAAAAATAATTTCCACATTCCACCGTAGAGAGAATAAAATGCACACTTAGCTCAATCTGCTGACGTATTATGCGGCGTGACATCACACCGCAACCAAGCCTTTGTTTGAATCGTTTTTTGCCATACCACCTCAGCACGTTTAGCGAAGCGGTTTCCTTGGCACGTCTTCTCAAAGCAGAGATCGCGTTCCCCTTATTCCGGGATTCTCATCAATACATGCGTGGGTAACCCAACCGCGCCATTGATGGTGGCGCTTGGGAGATAAGCGAGTTTTACCAGGCCGGTGGGGGACGCATAGTTTTGTCCGCCTATATATAAGGGATAAGGATTCACCTTCTCACCTACGCCTTCTTCCTCCTTTGCTTATCCATCCTCGCTGAACTCAAGCTCCAACGCCGAAGCTCGCGCATCTCGCCTCGACCTTCTTGAATATGTCCGGAGCGGAGGTAAATGGTTGGCCTCCACAGCTAAGGAGGAGGACATCACCAAGCTGCGCAGCGCGGATACCTTTCCGGCGATATCGCAGATCGGCTGCCTGACGAGGGCAGCTTATCCCTACCCCTGGGCCTCATGAGAGGGTCGTCTTCCTCCCCACTTCCTCCGCGGACTGGGCTTCCGCTCCATCCATTTGTCCGGGGCTCATGTTTTACTACGGCCTGGATTTCCACGATCCGGCGCCAACTTCATCCTCAAAATCTCGGCGTTTATCGTGCGTGTGCGAGGCCTTCCTCTGCATCCAGCCCCACTTTGGCACAGGGCTCAAGACCTTCAACGTCAAGCAAGGTTGTGAAGGGCACATAAGCGGAATGCGGAGGCGCCATGTTGGGCAAATTGCCTAACGTCCCTTGGCTCGAAGGACCTTCGTGGACTCCGTCAAGGGGTGGCAATCGGGGTGGTTCTACATCACCGAGCCGTGCAAACCCACATGGGTGGCGGCCCCCGAGTTTAGATCTGGCATCCCCACGCAGCTCACCTCCTGGAAAGAGAAGGGCTTGCAGTGGGTGAATCCGGTGGAGGTGACGGGACTCCGAGCATGTATCAAGAAGATGGTGAGCAATAGGCTCAGGCTCGTCGACGTGGTCCAAGTCATGCTCATCCGGCGGATCCTCCCATGCCAAGAACGGGCATTTAATTTGTGGGAGTTCAATCCGGAACAGCACTAGGCGCTAAGCGGGCTCTTCGATACAACATACGAAGGCGCCTGGAGGGTGCTGTTCAAGGCGCCAAGCCCGCGCGTCGCGCATCAAGACCGCGGATTCAGCTCGCGAGATCCAACCGACGAGTAAGAGATTCAACCCCATTACGGGACACTTGTGATAATTAGATTGACTCTAGTGAGGTTTCATTCTGCCTCTTCCGTTGACAGGAATGGATGGAGAAGGCCAAGCTGCTCATCAGCCCGGCTCCCATGCCAGAAGACCCAGTGGACGCCCGCTTAACAGGGCTGCTGGTTCCGGCACCGCACGTGGTGCCGGAGAAGAAGGCCAAGAAGGTGGCTGCAAGGACTCGAAAGAGTTCCCACAATCAGGCGTCTGACGACGACGAGGACTCCTCCCCTGAAGACGAGGAGGAGGAGTATTCTCTCCCGAAGGAGGGAGAGAAGAAGAGGAAGGCCTCGCCCATTGGGGAGGCCGAAAGGTCCAAGAGGGGGAGAACTATCCCCCCGGACAGTTTCGCCAACATCAGCGTTGGCGAGGATGAGTGGCCTCCAAGGGCCAGGCGTCCGGCAGGATCGTAAGTATCTGGATCATTTATATGCCGTACCTTTTATGTTACGTAGTATCCTTCTAACGCCGCATTCTGTCCGTAGTCCGGACGGTGACGATCTTCCCGACTCATCGAGCGGGTCGTTGGCCTCGTCGGATGTGAATTCCATCCCGACTGCCTCTACCCCTCGCGTCGAGGAGGCGCGAGTGGGATCCCGAGAGGACCCATCGGGAGGAGGCTCGGAGGCGCCGTAAGGCAGCCTCCGGACTTTGTGCCGACTCGACGCCGGAACCCGCAGTGGTTCGAGTCCGCAAGCGGCCCTTCAAAGAAGGGCAGGATCGTGGCGCCGGGCGGCCTCCGTCCAACCGGGCGCGGATAACTGATGGGGCGCTTAAAGGCGCTTCCATCGAAGAACACCGCACTATCATGAGTGCGGTGATTGAAAAGGTTCACTCGCTAAGAGCGGGCTGACCGAAGCTGCAGCAGCCTTCTAACGAGCTTTGAGGTAAGAAGTTAAAATTATGTAATGTAATACCGCATAGACAAGCGGTAGCCCCTGATGCTTAGTTCGGTGTTCGGAAAGAAAAGTCGGACTAAGGATCTAGCAAGATATACACAGGGTTGCCTAAAATATGTCAATATGGGTTTGCAGGCTGCGCTGCTGACCTCTGCCGCACTAACGGCGGAGGTTGACGTGCTGAAGAAGGATCTCGAGCGGTCCGAGCAAGAGCTCGGCCATGCAAAGAAGCAGCTCGAGGAAAAAGAAGGTGAGTAACACCTCTTTTAATAAGTACCTTACAGAAAAGGATTTTGGTTGCAAATAAAATTAACAAGGATAATATGTGTATTGCAGGGGCCACTAACGAGGCGGCAGCCCTAAAGGATGCTGTGTCCGCAGCCAAACGCAGTGCGGCCGCAGAACGGGCTGAGCGAGAAAAGCAAGAGGCACGGGTGGCGGAAGTTCGGCAAGAGCTCCAGGCTCTCATGGAAAAGCATGAGAGTTTGGAGTGCGACTCCAAGACTCGAGAGTCTGAGCTTGCCTCGGCTCTCGAAAGTGCAAAGTCTGCCAAGGCCGAGGCCCGTAAGGCCCTTCAGGAAGTTGAGGACATAAAGAAGATAGCGGCGGGTAAGGCATTTTTCATGCAAAGCAGGCATGTTAGTGTGAACTACGACACTTACCCGAATTCGAGCTGTCGAGGCGTTTGCAGATCTGTCGCGTGGTCGTCGATGCCGCCGCATTCTATCGTGGCGAGGAGGGAGCTCGGCGGAGAAGGTCTTCGGTCTCGAGACTCGAGGCCGGCCATCCGTGCCCCCAAGCGACCAGGTGAAGCGGCTGGTCGAACTCCTAAGGTAGCCGAGGAGGCCATGAAGGGTCTCATAGTCCGGTGTGGCTGGACAGGCTATGCACAGGAGCTACTTTGGCCTCGTCGGGCGGATGGTGGATGCATGCCCCAGGCTAGATGTAGTCAAGCGCTCCGCCTGTATTGAAGGCGCTCGTCGGGCCCTTGCCCACATAAAGGTGCAATGGGGCAAATTGGATGCGGAGAAGCTTCTCACAGACCCACCACCGCCGGGCAAGGAGTATCGCATGCCGGAGAAGTACTATAAGATTGTCCTGAAGGGAGCCTGCGATATTGCAGATGAGTGCCCCGAAATGTAATTTTGAGTGAACTTCATTGTATATTTATCACGTGCCTTCAAAACTTCGTTCATATGCGCCATGAGCAACGCTTGTTTAATTTAAAATATTTCCTACGTGCGGCCGTTTATAAAATCGAGAGATGGCAAGTCGTTGGCTTGACCCCAAGCCACAAGTCTTTGGGGTGTTAGGGATAAACTTGAGCACTATTGTTCCCATTTTTGGGTCCATCTAGGAGGCGCAACACGACGAACAAGGCAACAGGACTTATAATGCTTGAACACTCTCACTTAGCCATAGAATTCTATAATTTTAAATTTAGTGAAGCCCCGGTATTCGAAGACCGAATCCGGGCGCTATCCACGCCTTCGGGACATTATCCGAACTTCGCTCGGCGGCGTGAGTCTTTAGGACCGAAAAAACCTCTCGAACAGCGACGGTCTCTCGCCTTATCATGCCGCCGGTTTAGCTTTCTCATCGAGGCGTTATCCCGGCTCAGCGGGCGCAATCGCGATGGTTCTCCCAAAGCCACCTTAGCCGACGTAGCGGAACATAAGGCACCAAAACGTGGGGCCGGCAAACCCAACTATTGACCCAAGACATGATTGAGCCGATTCATATAATGCTATAAGTTCGGGTGCCGCACTTGTGAAAGTGTTCGGACTTTATCACACCATAATTTGGGGAACAGAAGCCCCTGGCGTATTCGGCCGTACCAAAATATACGGGTGCAAGATGTCATGTAATGAACATATATATAAAAGATAATGCAATTGCAATAAAGAGGTGCTGCATTATTTATGAAAGAAAGTCTGATAGTAGATCGAACTGATACAAATAGTGCGGTAAGCAAGGGATTTGGACTAAATAAACATGTCCCCCTCCACGGATGAGCTGTGGACTTGGTGTATATAATCGAATTTAATGCTCGTAATTGAGACCACACAATGTTAAATCATGGCCTTCTTTAGTCCCATTTGTTGTATCATGAGTTCGGCAGGTTACGCCCTTTGACGGGGCTTACAGTTAACGAGTCCTGTGTACATAAAAGAAGAAGAAAAAATAAAATAAAAAGGAAGGAGGCGCACTTGTGAGCCCCTGGTGTTGTCGAGCCGCACTCAGGGTCCATTGTGATCGTGCCCCTTTCCCTGCACCCACTACTAGGGAAAAGCCTAGCAGCAGCGCGGGTTTTAGGCCTATTAGCAGCGCGGGTACCCGCGCTACTAATAAGGCGCTTCTGACTAACTTATAGCAGTAGCGCGGGTGCCACCCGCGCTACAGCTAACGTATAGCAGTAGCGCGGGTTTAAACCCGCGCTACTACTAATCTGTAATCTCGGAATTTTTTTTTTGAATTTTTTCGAATTTTTTTTTTGATTTTTTTTCAAAATTTTTAAATTTCTGAATTATTTTAACTCAAATCTCTAATCACCCCTAATCGCTGCTCAATTTAATCTCTAATCACCCCTCATCATTCCAAATCATCTAACTTCCCGGACGGTCACATCCTCTCACTACTCCACTGAGCACGCTTAACTTCCGGGTTCTATTCTCCCTCGTTTCCAAATCTCGCACTTGTTGTTTTCGACAATAGTGAGATGTCAATCCTATTAACCTCGAAATTTAGCGTGAGCATGAAGTCACACATTTCACTGCTTGAGTTTGAAACTATTGTTCTAAAAATTAGTAACACTAATATTTCTTGAATAATTAGTTTGACCACAGTTTGACAGATTTGACCACAGTTTGACGATTTGACCACAGTTTGACCATAGTTTGACCAGATTTGACCAAAATTCAAAAAAACTAAAATAATTATTTATTAACACTAATATTCTTGAATAATTAGTTTGACCATAGTTTGACCAGATTTAACAAAAATTAAAAAATAATAATTTTTTTTTGAATTTTTTTGCCTCCAGATCTTAAAAGCCCCGTAACTTTCCCCCTATTAAATTCGGATGTAACTTTTCGAGTAGATGCTTTTTCATATAAAAAACTTTTTCATCCGAGTTCGTATGCAAAAGTTATGGCCATTTTCATACAAATTTCCAGAGAGATTTTGCAAATAAAGTCGAAATTCATATTTGTATATTTTCCCAACAACTAGACCACATATCACATGGGAAACTTATTTTCTTTTATTTTTTTGACATTTTATCATTTTCTTTTATTTTTTAAAAGCTGAAAAGGCGGTCCGGGGGTAGACTTTGCCAAATAGGCGGACCCAGCGCTACTACTATGACAAGCGATTAGCGATGGCGGGTTTTAACCTCGCTACTACTAAGTTGATAGCAATAGCGGGTTAGTAGTAGCGAGGTTAAAACCCGCTCTCGCTATGAACTTAGCAACAGCGAGGTTAAAACCCTCGCTACTACTATGGCATATCCCGGGGCACAGTGCAGACCGCTTAGTAGTAGCGAGGTTACAAACCCTTGCCGCTGCTATCAACTTAGTAGTAGCGAGGTTTAAAACCTGCGCCGTTAGTAGTAAAGTAGCGATGCGAGGTTTTAGCCCTCGCCGCTAAGATTCTGTATAGCCTTTTCCTAGTAGTGACCCATGGTATCTCCAAAGCGTAATGATGTGCGCGAGTGTTATTCTTGCGATTATGCTGGGTGAGGGTTGGGGCGCATTGCTCTGGCGATGCTCGATCGCGCCAGTGGTCTTTGTTGGTATTGCTCGGCGCGCTTTCTCAGTATCCGGCTTTTAAGCGCGGACATGAGAATTGCCTTAGAAGGCTGCTCAGACTTCCGCCATGAGAGCTGCTGTATGTTCCTCCGTTCGGAGGGCGTTCGTATTCCCATTGACCGTGATGACTCCACGAGGGCTGGCATCTTGAGCTTTAGGTATGCATAATGCGGCACGCGTTGAATTTTGCAAACGCGTTCGTCCGAGCAGAGCGTGATAGCCGCTGCGAACGGGACTATGTCGAAGATTAACTCTTCGCTTCGGGAATTATCCGGGATCCAAGACCACTTCGGTGTGACTAAGCACATGCAGCTTGGCTTCCACTCCTGGGATGACACCTTTAAAGGTTGTCTTTGTAGGTTTAATCCTTGATGGGTCTATGCCCATTTTGCGCACTGTATCCTGATAAAGCAGGTTCAGGCTGCTGCCGCCGTCCATCAGGACTCTCGTGAGGTGAAATCCATCGACGATTGGGTCTAAAACCAATGCGGCGAATCCGCCATGGCGTATGCTGGTCGGATGGTCTCTTCGATCGAAAGTGATCGGACAAGAGGACCATGGATTGAACTTTGGGGCGACTGGATCCATCGCGTAGACGTCCCTTAGTGCGCGTTTCCTCTCCCTCTTGGGTATATGGGTCGCGTATATCATATTCACCGTCCGCACTTGTGGGGGGAAACCCTTCTGTCCTTTATTGTTCGGCGGCCGGGTCTCTTCCTCGTCGTCGCTATTTAGCCCCTTGTCATTGTTTTGACAATTAACGCCAGCTGCTGAACACCCAACAATCTCTATTGGTGTGGTTAGCTGGCTTTTCGAGGTGCCATGTATCGGCATAGCGGTCGAGTATTCGGTCCAGATTGACGGACCCGGAGTGGTTCTTTTAAATGGCTTCTTCCATCGACGGGTTTAGAGCCTCGGAATCCGGCATTGACTGCCGTATCCTCCTTATAAATGCGCCGTTAATGCGGCGCTTTGTTTTGTTTCGGCGTGACTCGCCGTTGTTGTCCTTTGTATCCGGACTGCCAGAATTTTTATGGAGGTTGTTGCTACGGGCTAGCCAGCTGTCCTCTCCGCAAAAGCGGGTCATTAACGATGTGAGGGCTGCCATGGATTTCGGCTATTCCTGCCCTAGGTGCGGGCTAGCCATTCGTCCCGGATGTTATGTTTGAAGGCTGAAAGGGCCTCTGCATCCGGACGATCGACGATTTGGTTTTCTTTGTCAAGAACCGTGTCGAGAATTATCTCGGCGATTAAATGCAGGCTGCTGAATAATGTGGCTTAGGTCATCGGCGTCGGTGGTCGCACATACGTGCCACTCGAAGTTGTCGAGGAATCGGCTTCGTGTCTTCCCACACCCAATTGACTCTGCGGGCAAGCTATTTAGCCAATCTTGAGCTGGTCCTTTAAGCTTGAGTGGGAGATATTTGATGGCGTGGAGATCATCACCGCGGGCCATATGAATGTGGAGAAGATAGTCTTGATCCAAACCGCAGGTCTGTTGTGCCATCGTAAGATTCGATGTTTACTGGGTTTAAACCCTTGAGGATCGATGATCCATTACTTCGTCGATGAAGCATAGCGGTGTGCGGCACCTGTATTGAGCGATATCGCGGCGCAGCTCGAGAGCGCTATGCTGCTGTGTTCGCCCCGGGGTTATTGTATCCGGCACGACGGTATTTGTCGTGGGTCGTAGGGCGCCCACGTGATCCATAAATGGATCTGGATTGCCTTGCTTTGTCCTCCAATATGTCTCGCAAGTCTGGCGCGTTCCCTCTTGGCTTCATACTCTTGGAGCGATGCCAGGGTATGGTCTTGGCTGGGGGCCTGGATGCCTCTCTGTCACGACCACGTGGTGGTCGGTCAGCCATATCGTGCGCTGGTGATGAAGGTATGTATTTCCTCCTCTAATCGGGGGAGCAACTTGCGTCTTGGGTAACTTTTGGAGGGGCGTTCGAGTTTATACTCTTCGGCCGCGAGGACCTCGGTCCATCGATCGGCCAGCAGGTCTTGATCAGCTTGAAGCTGTTGCTGCTTTTTCTTTAGGCTGTTTCTTTGTGGCGATAAGCTGCGCTTGAAGCGCTCTGTTGACGGGATCCTCGAGTGCAGCGAACTCATCATCGTTGAGGCTTGCCGTCTTGGAGGAGGCATATAGTTATCATCCTCAACCCCTTCGTTTGCCGCCCTCTCGCGGGGGCTTGTTTCTGCATCCTCATGCGCTGAGTCTTGCTGGAGGGGATTGTCTTCGGCACTCTCCGGAGTATTATTATCTCCCGTGCTGGAATCTCCATTCTTGCTGTGGCGGGATTTAGAGCGGCGCCGCTGACGTCGGCGTTTGGGCTGCTTCTTTAGAGAATCTGCCTCCGCTGCTTCTTCGCCATCCCCGTCTTTTGGGGTGTCCACCATGTATATGTCGTTTGTGAGGTGGTCTTCGGTGCCTCAGAGGCGCTGGCTCTGTTAAATCTCGGCATATCGTCGTCCATAAGCGTCGATGTCGTCGGAGTCGAAGTCTAGCATGTCGGTTAAATCCTCGACAGTGGCTACAAAGTGGGTGGTGGGTGGGCTCTGAATTTCTTCGTCGTCCGTACCCCAACCATCCTGGGCATAGTCCGGCCAGGACTCTCCCGTTAACGAGAGATGCTTTAATGAATTCAGGATATCGCCAAAAGGCGAGTGTTGGAATATGTCCACGGTGGTGAATTCCATAACCGGCGCCCAATCCGGATTGATTGGTAGGGGCGCGGGAGGTTCGGAGTCCAGCGTCTCGGATTCACGAGTTTCGCAAGGGACAAGATTGGTGTTTGGCTCCATCGCCGTGGATGTTGAAGCCCCCAGGGCGGCGTCTATCCACCGGCCCTCGATCTGGGCGGTCGGCTCCGGGCTAATGGCCGAAGCTGATCCGTGTGCTGCCACCAAGGCACTGTTCGGCGGCAGAGCTAGATCATGCCCATCGTCACGATCTTGGCGCTGGCTGTGGCTCGAGTCCGTCGAGATCAAGTCTCCGCGAACATCGGCCGTGAAGTTTAAGCTTCAAATCGACTGACGGCGGGCGTAGCTTCGATCTGCTCTAGATGGCCAAGAGAATTGACCCGCGATGCAAAGCCGCCGAATCGAAGATCTGTCCGGGAGAAAAGTCTCACCACGACAGCGTTGTTGATTAAAGATGCCATCGAACCTATCAGTGACGACACAGAGGAACTCTCAATGAAAGCACCAATGTCGGTGTCAAAACCGGCGTATCTCGGGTAGGGGGTCCCGAACTGTGCGTCTAGGCGGATGGTAACATGAGACAAGGGACACAATGTTTTTACCCAGGTTCGGGCCCTCTCGATGGAGGTAAAACCCTACATCCTGCTTGATTAATATTGATGATATGGGTAGTACAAGAGTAGATCTACCACGAGATCAAGGAGGCTAAACCCTAGAAGCTAGCCTATGGTATGATTGTTGTAATGTATCTTGTCCTACGGACTAAAGCCCTCTGGTTTATATAGACACCGGAGGAGGCTAGGGTTACACAGAGTCGGTTACAATGGTAGGACATCTATATATCTGTATTGCCAAGCTTGCCTTCCACGCCAAGGAAAGTACCATCCGGACACGAGCCGGAGTCTTCAATCTTCTATCTTCATAGTCTTGGAGTCCGGCGGATATTGATAGTCCGGCTGTCCGGACACCCCCTAGTCCAGGACTCCCTCAGGTCCCCTCCTGGGATCCCACCTTGGCGTCATCAGCGTCACGAGGGGTGGAGGCGGTCGGAAGGGAATCCATATCCGACGGAGCCAAGGACCCGCTCGATGAAGCGGGAAGATCGTCCTTGGCCGGACTACAGGTTGTATGCGGCATTAGAAGGACACCACGTGGCAAAAAGAGAAATTATAAATCATCCAGGAATTCGGACACTTACGATCTTGCCAGGGGCTTGGTCCTAGAGGCCCACTCCTCGTCACCATCGCCGGCGTTGGCGGAGCAGTCCGGAGAAAGGGTCCGTCCTTTCTTGGACCCTTCGGCCACCCCCGTTGGGGATGCCTTCCTCTTCTTCCCTCCCCCCGAAGAGGCCTCTTTCTCCTCCTCCTCAGGGGAGGAGTCCGCCCGGAGTCATCGGATGATGAGTCCGATATCACCTGGCGTCGGGAACTCCTTCGGGTTCCCGTGGCCTTCTTCTTGGCCTTCTTCTCTGGCACCACGTAAAGGGCCGGAACCAGCAGCCCCGTTAAACGGGTGTCCGCTGGGTCTTCGGGAAGGGGAGCCGGACAATTAACCTGTCCGGACGTCTTCTGCTAGTCCTGTTAAAGGCATTGGGAGTTTTAGATCCCACATAGAGTCAAACTATGAAAGAAATGAGTGTCCCATAAAGGATAACATAGCTTACCTTGCGGCGGGCCATGTGCTGAATCCGCGATCTTGATTGCGGATGTGGGGGCTTCTCCGCCCTTGAACAGCACCCTCCAGGCAGCTTCGTATGTCGTGTCGAAGAGCCCGCTCAATGTCCGGTGCTGTGCCGGATCAAACTCTCACAAATTGAAAGCCCGTTGTTGGCAGGGGAGAATCCGTGGACGAGCATGACACGGATCACGTTGACAAGCTTGAGCTTCTTGTTCACGAGTGCAGAGACGGGGCGGAGTCGGTTAGCTCCTCGAACTACCCCATAGCAAGCCCTTCTCTTTCCGGAGGTGAGCTGCATGGGGGTACCAGATCTGAACTTCGGGGCTGCTGCCCATTTAGGGTCCGCTGCTCGGTGATGTAGAACCACCCGATTACCACCCTTTGATGGACTCCACGAAGGCACCCTTGAGCGGATGGCGTTGGGCATTTTGCCCACCATGGCGCCTCCGCACTCCACTTGGGCGCCCTTGGCACCTTGACTTGACATTGAAGGTCTTTAGCCACAAGCGAAGTGGGGCTGGATCTGAAGGAAGGCCTCGCACACCACGATGAACGCCAAGATGTTGAGGATGAAGTTTGGCGCGGATCGTGGAAGTCCAGCCGTAGTAGTACATGAGCCCCGGACGAAGGGGTGAAGTGGGAAGCCTAGTCCAGCGGAGGAAGTGGGGAAGAAATCGACCCTCTCATGGGGCACAGGGGTGGGGATGAGCTGCCCCTCGTCGGGCAGCCGGTCTGCGATGTCGCTGGGCAGTATCCAGCGCAGCAGCTTCTCGATGTGCCCTCCGTAATGGAGGAGGCCATCCACTTGCCTCCCGCTCCGGACATGGCTGGAGAAGGTTGAGGCGAGATGTGCGGACTTGGGCGCTGGAGCTCGAGTGCGCGGAGATGGATAGGCAAAGGAGGAAGAAGGCGTAGGTAAAAAAGGTGGATCCTTATCCCCTTATATATGGGCGGACGAAGACTATCCGTCCCCATCGGCCTGGTAAAACTTGCTTATCTCCCAAGCGCCACGATCAATAGCGCGGTTGGGTTACCCACGTCCGTATGGATGGGAATCCCGGAATAAGTGGAACACGATCTCTGCTTCGACAAGACGTGCCAAGGAAACCGCTTCGCTAAACCCGCTGAGGTGGTATAATAAAAACGTAAAGGCTTGGTAGTGGTGTGACGTCACACCACAAGATACGTCAGCAGATTGAACTTGTGTACATATTATTCTCTCTACGGTGGTATGTGAAATTTATTTTACAGAGCCGAACACTATCCTGGTGTTCACAATCTTCTATGAATTATTCGGAGGAAGAACCCGCCTTGCAATGCCGAAGACAATATGCGCGCCGGACTCATCATCATTGTAGCCTGGTTCAGGGGCTACTGAGGGAGTCCTGGACTACGGGGTGTCCGGATAGCTGGACTATCATCATCGGCCGGACTCCAAGACTATGAAGATACACGATTGAAGACTTCGTCCCGTGTCCGGATGGGACTTCCCTTGGCGTGGAAGGCAAGCTTGGCAATACGGATATGTAGATCTCCTACCATTGTAACCGACTCTGGGTAACCCTAGCCCTCTCCGGTGTCTATATAAACCGGAGGGTTTTAGTCTGTAGGGCGGACAACCATTACAACAATCATACCATAGGCTAGCTTCTAGGGTTTAGCCTCCTTGATCTCGTGGTAGATCTACTCTTGTACTACCCATATCATCAATATTAATCAAGCAGGAGTAGGGTTTTACCTCCATCGAGAGGGCCCAACCTGTAAAAACATCGTGTCCCTTGTCTCCTGTTACCATCCGCCTAGATGCACAGTTCGGGACCCCCTACCCGAGATCCGCCGGTTTTGACACCAACAGGGGTGAATAGGCAACTAACAATTTTTAGCTTTTCTTTACCAAATTAAACTTAGCATCAAAATAGGTTGACTAGATGTGCCACTAGGTGAGCAACCTATATAATGCAACAACAACAAGCACACAATAAAGCACGTACAACACAATAAAGCTTGCACAAGTAAAGGTAAGAGATAACCAAGAGTGGAGCCGGTGGAGACGAGGATGTGTTACCGAAGTTCCTTCCCTTTGAGAGGAAGTACGTATCCGTTGGAGCGGTGTGGAGGCACAATCCTCCCCAAGAAGCCACAAGGGCCACTGTATTCTCTTCACACCCTCACACAATGCGAGATGCGGTGAATCCACTATTGGTGCCCTTGAAGGTGGCAACCGAACCTTTACCAACAAGGTTGGGGCTATCTCCACAACTTAATTGGAGGCTCCCAACGACACCACGTAGCTTCACCACAATGGAATATGGCTCCGAGGTGACCTCAACTGTCTAGGTTGCTCAAACACCCAAGAGTAACAAGATCCACAAGGGATTAGTGGGGTGAATCAAATTCTCTTGGTGGAAATGTAGATCAGGGCCTTCTCAACCAATCCCTAGAAAATCAACAAGTTTGATTGGCTAGGGAGAGAGATTGGGTGAAAATGGAGGTTTGAGCAACAATGGAGCTTGGGGAGGGAAGAGGTGGTCTTCTTGGAGAAGAAGATCCCCTTTATATAGTGGGGGGAAAGAGCCAACTGTTATCCCCTTTCTCAGCCCGCACGGCGCGGTACTACCACACAAGGCTGCGGTACTACCGCAGAGTGTTATGGTACTACCGCCGCGCAGTGTGGTACTACCGCTAGAGCGGTAGTGACTAGGTGAGGGCCTATTGCATAGGGCAACGAGCGATAGAACCTCCGGAGCGGTACTACCGCACGCCCCTACGGTACTACCGTAAGGTAGGGCTCAACTGGCACTTGGAGAAGCACGAAAGGAAAAAATTACATCCGTAACTACTTCCGCTGAGGTTGGAGCTATGCAAAAATCCGGCACGGTACTACCGCTCATAAGGAGCAGTACTACCGTGGAGGGGCGGAAGTAAGAAATTACATCCGCGCCTGCTACCGCATGCGCCAGCGTTAGGATTGGAGGCCGTGGTACTACCGCTCATGAGGAGCGGTACTACCGCCGATGCTTGCGGTACTACCGCTCTCCTGAGCAGTAGTACCACATGCCCCTACGGTACCACTGCTCCCTTGAGTAGTACTACCACACGTCACAGAGGCTTTAGCATTTGGTAGCCTTCCTATCGCAGAGACAAGGATAAACGGACGGTGCTCCATCGATGCGAAGGAAAGGTGGTGCAAAGGGACAGATGTGTACGTGTTGATTCCACCCTAACCTTTCCGAAGCGAACCCCCTCTTAAAAGTATGGCTTTCATACGACTCAAAACCACCAAAAGAACCATAGAGAACAACCGTCTTTGATAGGCTCCGAGGGGCACCGAATCGTCTTGTGCCTAGATGTGAGATATCTGAAATGCTTAATGCAAACGATTAGTCCACAAATGTACTGTCATCAATCACCAAAACCACTTAGGGAGAAATATGCCCTTACAATCTCCCCCTTTTTTGGTGGATTGATGACAATACGGGATTTGCACATGGAGATATATAATGATCATAGGCAAGCCCAAAATCTATAAAGTATAGATGGGCTCCCCTAGATGTGTGCATTCCATAGATATGTTTTGGACTGCAAAACACACACACACTAGGATCAACACTCCCCCTATATTTTATAGACAAGGTAATCATTGCAACAAGATAAGCAACACTAAGCAGGTAAGCAAGGTATAGCAAGTGAGCATGATAATGAGGGTAGAAGACAAGATAAACTCACAAGCTACTAATCATACTTGACAATAAAAGGATAAGAGTGAAGGCATATGTCTCACACCATATGATAGGATAAGTCTCTGGACTCACACGCAACTAACACAAACCAAAGCAAACGATGAAGGTCCAACGAAAACAAAGAGACAAAGCAAAGACTCGCAAATCCTACACTCTCTCCCCCTTTTGTATCGAGACACCAAAAGGGCAGAGAGGACACCTAAGACACAAGTGGTATCTCCCACTGAAGTGATCACCGGAAGCAGCAGGAATGGTCTCCTCATCTGACTCAGCCCAATGATAGCCCTTCTTCTTCATCCAAGCCGCCTCAGGTGTGATGGTGTTCTCAGACCCACTCGAGACGTGCTCGCCAAGCTTCCTCAAAATCCGCTTGTCGTGCCGGCGACTCTCCTTCTGAACAACGTGAGCCTGATACTGTCCCTTGGCCTGCATGAAGAAACGAGACTTCACCCTATCCTTGAGCTTCGTAGACCAAGATGGCTCATTAAAGGGAGGCTCATACTCAGAACCGTCCTCCTCCTCCTCCTCTGGAAGCTCGTCCTCATCAGCATCCATGCGGGCAACCTCTGCTTCAGCCCGGATAGCGGTGTTAGACAACTTGTTCTTCTGTCACAGCCTAATGGGCTCATGGCAAAACCAGTAGGGAGCATGAAACTCCTCACCCGGAAAGAGCTTCTCCCAAGTCTTCTGAATC
This sequence comes from Aegilops speltoides, assembly GCA_021437245.1. Lineage (NCBI taxonomy): Eukaryota > Viridiplantae > Streptophyta > Magnoliopsida > Poales > Poaceae > Aegilops > Aegilops speltoides. The sequence continues at coordinate 376,527,791 of CM038142.1, forward strand.
AAGAGGTGCAAATAGGTTCCATAGATGGGAACCTTACGATTGAACACCGCAGACTGAAGCTCACACCACATGATGTGAGAGACATCAAGTGGTCTAGGTTGTTGAAGACACACTTCCTCACAAATAAGCAGCATGTCCACAAGATAGGAATGCACCTTGTCCTTGTCGCCCATGCGAGGAAAAAGAGAGTTGCGAAAGATCCGATGCATGATGTTGAGAAATGGGTTCAGCACATAAGACTTCTTGCCACTAGGTAAAGTCTTCTCCACCAGATAAGTTGAAGCTTGTTCTTGTAAGCAGACTCTGGGTTGGCATGCGGGCGGATACCAACGGGCACATCTAGCCCCTCATCACGAACATGCAACAGATCCATGAATTCCTTCCATTCAGTAGTCATCTTCTTTCCATTTGTCATCCAAGTCATGCTCCGCTTCTCATCCGAGTGGATATGGACAGAAGTAAAAAACTGAGCCACAATATCTGGGTCATAGTCAAGGTGGAATGTGATGATCTCCTCAATACCAAACTGCTCCACCAAATCCAGAGGCTCACCAAAATATGCCTGGTTCTTCCTCAAATGCTCCATGTCAATCCACTGAACAGGTACATAGATGTTCTGCTTGGCCTTGATCACATCTAAATAGATGAAATTTTTGCTGCTTGGTCCAAAACAAGTCATTTCCCCTTAGTTGTTCCTGAGGCTTGATGTAGGGGTTGAGCTTCCTTCGAATCTGAAAGTCTACAAGAGGCATGTCATCCAAGCTGACAGCTGGCTCCTTGATCTTGGTGGATGTTGACTTGAAGTGGCGAGTTGGGGCATTGGACCCCTCAAGAGCTTCTTCGTTGCGAAGACGCTTTGAGCTCGTATCACGGCTTGGATTTGAGCGCCTAGCACCGGAACCGGAGCCACCACCTTTGACACACAATGCAAACACACGAGAAGAGCAAAAATAATTATTGCAAAGACCAAGGCCAAAAGACAAAACAACTAGAAATGAGATTGGATGTGACAAAACAAGATAATTTTCACTCAAGTGGTAATCTTTGTAACTTGGCGCTGAGTAAAATTTACTCTTGCTCGATCGCGATAATACCGCAGGACCAGCGGTAATCTGACCTTCGAGCGAAGTAATATTTTACATCCACGCACCGGTGGTAGTACCGCTCCAGGCGGAGCGGTAGTACCGTACGGGGCAGATCTCGCAAGAACGGATCTGAGAACATCCCTACAAGGAAATCAGTACTACCGTAGATCAAAACTATGTTGTTGTATCACACCAAGTAACATATCTACTGCACAAGAACTCTTCAACAATCTCCTCTTGCAAAGATTTAGCCAAAAATCACAAGATCTTCCCCCAAATCCTAGAAGCAAAAAAATAGGCAAAGAGAGAAGGACTAGGGGAGATACCGGGGTCCATGGCAAGGGGGCGAGGTGGGGAATGATCCCACCGGTTGAAATGGGGGGAGAGTGGCCGGAGGCGGAGATCCGGCGAGGTCCTCCGGCGCCGTTCTTGGGTAAGAGAGAGAGATGCGAGGGGAAGAGATGAATGGGTATGGGGGAGTTGGAACTCCCCCTGCCCGAGCTTAACCCCCACGCGGTCAAGACGTCGCAATATTACTGCAGGTCATTGCGGTAGTACTGACAGGGCGGCAGTACCGCACTCTGGGCGGTAGTACTGCTCTTCCTGCGGCAGTAAAAATTTAGTATCGTGCTGGAGGCGGTAGTACCATGCCGTGGTCGCAACTGTGCAAGAACAGGAGCCACCCACCTCCAGCGGCAGTACCGTGGCATGTCACGGTAGTACCACATCCCCAAGAAAGTGCATGTTTTGGCGAGAGAAGAAAAATGGCCTTTGCAACACAAACAAGCCAAGAAACAACAACAAGAAAACGAGGACCAAAAAACGAACCAAAGCCTCTCATGAAGAGAGGGCGGTGGCTGGAGCCACCTATGTTTGAGTCAATTGGTATGGCACCATGAAGAATTATCCTTGGGCCCATGACCAAAACTCATCTTTGAAGGACAAGTACCATAAAAAATGGTGAATGTGAAAGAGTTGATCAATTTATGCATAATGGGGGGAGGAAGAGTTCATTGAGAGAACAACACTCCCCCTATGTCCATGCCTACACCTAAACAAGACAACATGATGAGTATCGTGGGGCGTGCACAGGTTCAAGCCATATTGCTCAAATCGATGATATTTAGCTCATGCCTTAACTCATGAAATCTTGCTTCATCCAAAGGCTTCATGAAAATATCTGTAAGGTTATCATGAGTGTTGATATAGTTAAGATTGATCTCCCCTTACTTGATGTGATCCTGGATGAAGTGATACCGAATCTCAATATGCTTCGTCTTGAAGTGTTGCACCGGCTTGAGAGAAATCTTGATGGAACTTTCATTGTCACAAATGACACTGTAATCCCTTAAAGTTTGCCCCATCCATAGAAGTTGAGCACAACAACTACCGACGGCCGCATACTCGGCTTTTGTGGAGGAGAGAGACACACAACTCTGCTTCTTAGAAGACCAACTCACCAAAGAGCAACCAAGAAATTGGAACCCTCTGGAAGTTGACTTCCTATCCACTTTGTCTCCCGCCCAATCTGAATCTGAAAAACCCACAAGATTGAAGTTTGCTCCTCTAGGGTACCATAAGCCAAAGTTTTAGGTATGAACCAAATATCGAAAGATTCGCTTGACCGCCACATAGTGGCTTTCCTTAGGTGAGGCTTCAAATCATGCACAAATTCCAACACTCAACATGATATCTGGTCTAGATGCACAAAGGTAAAGCAAGGAACCAATCATAGAACGATATACCTTTTTATCCACCGCTTTACCATTGGGGTCACTGTCAAGTTGGCATTTGGTAGGCATTGGTGTAGACGTCGGCTTGACATCACTCAACTTGAATCTCTTGAGCATGTCTTGAGTGTATTTGGCTTGGTTGATGAAGATTCCTTCTCTTCTTTGTTTGACTTTGAACCTGAGAAAGAACTTCAACTCTCCCATCATGGACATCTCAAAATCTGTGGTCATGAGTGCGGCAAACTCCTCATTGAAAGATTTGTTAGGAGAACCAAAGATAATGTCATCAACATATAATTGGCATACAGACAACTCCCCTTTGACCTTCTTAGTAAAAAGAGTGGGGGTCAATTTTCCCAATTTCAAACCCACGATCTTGCAACAACTCCGTAAGGTGGTCATACCATGCACGTGGGGCTTGTTTCAGGCCATAGAGCACCTTATCGAGTTGGTACACATGATTGGGGAACTTGGGATCCTCAAACCCCGGGGGTTGTTTGACATACACCAACTCATTAAGAGGACCATTAAGAAAAGCACTCTTCATATCCATTTGTTGCAACTTGATATGATGAGAAGCATAAGCAAGCAACAAACAAATAGATTCAAGGCGAGCAACGGGAGCAAAGGTTTCACTGTAGTCGATGCCCTCGACTTGGGAGTAGCCTTGTGCCACCAAATGAGCCTTGTTGCGAATGACAATCCCGTGAGCATCTTGCTTGTTCTTGAAGATCCATTTGGTTCCAATGACATTATGGTTCTCCTTTGGCCTTGGCACCAATCTCCACACTTTGTTGCGCTCGAAGTTGTTGAGTTCTTCATGCATGGCATTAAGCCAATACGGATCCTCGAGCGCCTCATAGACCTTTTGGGGTTCAACACAAGAAACAAATGCATGATGTTCACAATAGTTTGCTAATTGTCTACGAGTGCTTACCCCCTTTCTTAAGCTTCCAAGCACATTCTTCATGAGATGCTCTTGGGACGCGAGCTTGGAAGCAATCTTGGTAGCACAACGCTCCAATTGCTCCTCAATAGAGAGTTTAGGAGCGGTAACTTGATCATCATGAGTGTCGTCTTGAGCTTGTTCTTGATCTTGAGCTTCCTCTTGATCTTGAACTTGCTCGATAGAAAGAACTTGATCTTGGGCATCAATTTGTGGATCACCACCATCTTGAGGTTGATCTTGCCCTTGACCTTGTTCATCTGGTGGAGCGCCTTCACTTTGTTCTTTGGAATGTGTGGGTCTTGGTTGGTGATGGTTCCACTTGAGTGGAACATTGTCCTTCTCCTTTGGCCACAAGGGGTTCCTCAATGGGTAGGATATGACTGATACCCATTCTTCTTATGGCTTGTGGAGGAATTTCATCACCTACATCACAAGTACCACTTTGCTCCACTTGGGAGCCGTTATTTTCATCAAACTCCAAGTTACACGTCTCCTCAATGAGTCCCATGGACTTGTTGAGGACACGGTAAGCATGAGAGTTTGTAGCATAACCAAAAAATTATGCCCTCATGAGCTCTAGCCTCAAATTTAAAAAAACGAACACCTTTCTTGAGAATGAAACACTTACAACCGAACACCCATAAGTACTTGAGGTTGGGCTTGTTGGAAATATGCCCTAGAGGCAATAATAAAAGTATTATTATATTTCAATGTTCATGATAATTGTCTTTTGTTCATGCTATAACTGTATTATCCGGAAATCGTAATACACGTGTGAACACTTAGACACAATATGTCCCTAGTGAGCCTCTAGTTGACTAGCTCGTTGTGATCAACAGATGGTCATGGTTTCCTGACTATGGACATTTGATGTCGTTGATAACGGGATCACATCATTGGGAGAATGATGTGATGGACAAGACCCAATAATAAGCATAGCATAAAAGATCGTATAGTTCGTTTGCTAGAAGCTTTGCCAATGTCAAGTATCTCTTCCTTCGACCATGAGATCGTGTAACTCCGGTTACCGTAGGAGTGCCTTGGGTGTATCAAGCGTCACAACGTAATCGGGTGACTATAAAGGTGCATTACGGTATCTCCGAAAGTATCTGTTGGGTTGACATGAATCGAGGCTCGGATTTGTCACTCCGTATGACGGAGAGGTATCTCTGGGCCCACTCGGTAATGCATCATCATAATGAGCTCAAAGTGACCAAGGTGTTGGTCACGGGATCATGCATTACTGATGCGAGTAAAGTGACTTGCGATAACGAGGCTGAGCGAGGTATTGGGATACCGACGATCGAGTCTCGGGCAAATAACGCATCGATTGACAAAGGAATTGCATACGGGTTTGATCGAATCCTCGACATCGTGGTTCAACCGATGAAATCATCGAGGAGCATGTAGGAGCCAACATGGGTATCCAGATCCGCTGTTGGTTATTGCCGAGAGTCGTCTCGGTCATGTCTGCGTGTCTCCCGAACCCGTAGGGTCTACACATAAGGTTCGGTGGCGCTAGGGTTAGTAGGAAGACTAGTATGTGAATACGAATGTTGTTGAGTCCGGATGAGATCCCTGACGTCACGAGGAGTTCGGAAGGGTCGGGAGGTAAAGAATAATATATAGGAAGTGGTGATTCGCCATCGGGAAAGTTTGGGGTCTCCGGTAAAATCTGGGACCACCGGAAGGGTCCCGGGGTCCACCGGTGGGGCCACCTATCCGGAGGGCCCCATGGGCCAAGGGGAAGGAACCAGCCCACAGGGGCTGGTGCGCCCCTAGGCCCACCTGCGCCTAGGGTTGAAACCCTAGGGGTGAAGCGCCCACCGGCAGGGGCACTCCACCCCCTTGGCCGCCGCCCCGGAGATTGGATCTCGGGGCCGCCACTGAGGGGCCTATATAAAGGGGGAGGAGGGGGCTGCTGTACCAACTCCCAGGCGCAGCCCTCCCTCCCAACACATCTCCTCCTCCGTAAGAGCTCGTGAAGCCTGCCGAGTATCTTGCTTCTCCACCACCACCACGCCGTCGTGCTGCCGGTGGAGCTGTCTTCCTCAACCTCTCCTTCCCCCTTGCTGGATCAAGAAGGAGGAGACGTCGCTCGTCCCGTACGTGTGTTGAACGCGGAGGTGCTGTCCGTTCAGCACTTGGCATCGGTGATCTGAATCACGTTCGAGTACGACTCCATCATCACCTTGCAAGCTTCCGCACGCGATCTACAAGTGGTATGTAGATGAAATCTCTCTCTCGTTACTCGTTGCTTAGATGAACTCATAGATGGATCTTGGTGAAGCCGTAGGAAAATTTTTAATTTTCTGCAACGTTCCCCAACAGTGGCATCATGAGCTAGGTCTATGCGTAGTTCTCTATTGCACGAGTAGAACACAATTTGTTGTGGGCGTTGATCTTGTCATCTTACTTGCCTCTACTAGTCGTTTCTTGCTCAGCGGTATTGTGGGATGAAGCGGCCGGACCAACCTTACGTGCGCTTACGTGAGACCGGTTCCACCGGTGACATGCACTAGTTGCATAAGGTGGCTGGCGGGTGTCTGTCTCCCACTTTAGTTGGAGCGGATTCGATGAACAGGGCCCTTATGAAGGGTAAATAGAAGTTGACAAAATCACGTTGTGGTGATTCGTAGGTAAGAAAACGTTCTTGCTAGAACCCAATCGCAGCCACGTAAAGATGCAACAACAACTAGAGGGCGTCTAACTTGTTTTTGCAGCGATTGATCATGTGATGTGATATGGCGAAGTTGTGGTGAATGTTGAATTGTGATGTATGAGATCATGTTCTTGTAATAGGATTCACGACTTGCATGTCGATGAGTATGACAACGGCGAGAGCCATAGGAGTTGTCTTTATTTTTGTATGACCTGCATGTCATTGAAGAACGCCATGTAAACTACTTTACTTCATTACTAAGCGTGTTAGTCATAGAAGTAGAAGTAGTCGTTAGCGTGACAACTTCATGAAGACACGATGATGGAGATCATGATGATGGAGATCATGGTGTCAAGCGGTGACAAGATGATCATGGAGCCCCAAGATGGAGATCAATGGAGCTTGATGACATTGGCCATATCATGTCACAACTATATAATTGCATGTGATGTTTATTATGTTTATGCATCTTGTTTACTTAGGACGACGGTAGTAAATAAGATGATCCCTTACAAAATTTCAAGAAGTGTTCTCCCCTAACTCGTGCACCGTTGCTACGGTTAAATCGTTTCTAAGCACCACGTGATGATCGGGTGTGATGGATCCTTACGTTCACATACAACGGGTGTAAGACAGTTTTACAGCGAAAACACTTAGGGTTAACTTGACGAGCCTAGCATGTGCGGACATGGCCTCGGAACACGGAGACCAAAAGGTCGAACACGAGTCGTATGGAAGATACGATCAACATGAAGATGTTCACCGGCGATGACTAGTCCGTCTCACGTGATGATCGGACACGGGCTAGTCGACTCGGATCGTGTAACACTTAGATGACTAGAGGATGTCTAATCTAAGTGGGAGTTCATAATTTTGATTAGAACTTTATTATCATGAACTTAGTCTAAAACCTTTGCAAATATGTCTTGTAGATCAATGGCCAGCGCTAATGTCAACATGAACTTCAGCGCGTTCCTAGAAAACCAAGCTGAAAGATGATGGCAGCAACTATACGGATCGGGTCCGGAACACGAGATAATCCTCATAGCTGCCAAGAAACAGTATGTCCTAGAAGCACCGTTAGGTGACCCACTGTTCTCCAGCCTTTGCAAAGGCGATTTGAGCGTCTGGCGGACTCGTTCGATGATTACTCCCTCGTTCGGTGCGGCATGCTCTACAGCTTAGAACCGGGGCTCCAAAAGCGCTTTGAGCATCACGGAGCATATGAGATGTTGAAGAGCTGAAACTAGTTTTCCAAGCTCATGCCCGGTCGAGAGATATGATGTCTCGACAAGTTCTACATTGTAAGATGGAGGAAAACAGTTACATCGGTGAGCACATCCTCAAGATATGCAGGTTGCACAACCGTATGACCCAGTGAACATTAACCTCCCGGATGAGGCGGTCATTGACAGAATCCTCGATCGCTCCCACCAAGCTACAAGAGCTTTGTGATGAACTACAACATGCGGGGATGGTAAAGACCATTCTGAAGTGTTCTCGATCTTTGAAGTCGCAGAGGCTGAAATCAAGAAAGAACATCAAGTGTTGATGGTCAATAAGACCACTAAGTTCAAGAAGGGCAAGGGTAAGAAGAACTTCAAGAAGGGCGGCAAGGATGTTGCGCGCCTGTAAGCTTTGTTGCGGGAAGAAGTCGAAGAATGGACCCAAGCACGAGGCCGAGTGCTTTTATTGCAAGGGAAGGGTCCTTTGAAGCGGAACTGCCCCAAATACTTAGCGGATAAGAAGGCCGGCAACACCAAAGGTATATTTGATATACATGTAATTGATGTGTACCTTACCGATTACTCGTGGTAACTCCCGGTATTTGATACGGTGCCGTTGCTCATATTTGTAACTCACAGCAGAGCTGCGGAATAAGCAGAGATGGCGAAGGGCGAGGTGACGATCTTGGCGTCGGGAATGGTTCGAGTCGATGTGATCGCCGTCGGCACGCTACCTCTACATTTACCTACGGGATTAGTTTTAAACCTCAATAATTGTTATTTAGTGCCAAGTTTGAGCATGAACATTGTATCTGGATCTCGTTTGATACGAGATGGCTACTCATTTAAGTCTGAGAATAATGGTTGTTCGATTTATATGAGAGATATGTTTTATGGTCATGCTCCGATGGTCAATGGTTTATTCTTAATGAATCTCGAGTGTAATATTACACATGTTCATAGTGTGGATTCCAAAAGATGTAAAGTTGATAACGATAGTCCCACATACTTGTGGCAATCGCCGCCTTGGTCACATTGGTGTCAAGCGCATGAAGAAGCTCCATCTTGATGGACTTTTAGAGTCTCTTGATTATGAATCGTTTGACACATGCGAACCATGCCTCTTAGGCAAAATGACCAAGACTCCGTTCTCGGAACAATGGGCGAGCAACCAACTTGTTGGAAATCATACATACCGATGTGTGCGGTCCAATGGCGTTGAGGCTCATGGAGGATATCGTTATGTTCTCACTCTCCGATGACTTGAGTAGATATGGGTATGTCTACTTAATGAAACACAAGTCTGAGACCTTTGAAAAGTTCAAGGAATTTCAGAATGAGGTGGAGAATCAACGTGACCGAAAGATAAAGTTCCTCCGATCAGATCGTGGAGGAGAATACTTAAGTCACGAATTTGGTACACACTTAAAGAAATGTGGAATCGTTTCACAACTCACGCCGCTGGAACACCTCGGTAAACGGTGTGTCGAGCGTCGTGTCGCACTCTATTGGTTATGGTGCGGTCTATGATGTCTCTTACCGATTTACGCTATCATTTTGGGGATCGCTCTAGAGACAGCTACATTCACTTTAAATAGGGCACCGTCTAAATCCGTTGAGGCGACACCGTATGAATTATGGTTTGGGAAGAAACCTAAGCTATCGTTTCTAAAAGTTTGGGGATGCGATGCTTATGTCAAGAAACTTCAACTGAAAAGCTCGAACCCAAGTCGGAAAAATGCGTATTCATAGGATACCCTAAGGAAGCTGTAGGGTATACCTTCTACTTAAGATCCGAAGGCAAGATCTTTGTTGCTAAGAACGGATGCTTTACGGAGAAAGAGTTTCTCTCGAAAGAAGTAAGTGGGAGGAAAGTAGAACTTCGATGAAGTACTACCTCTCGAGCGGGAAAGTGGTGCGGCGCAGAAACCGTTCTGTGATGCCCACACCAACCAAGAGGAAAACGTTGATGATGATCAAGGTACTTGGATCAAGTTACTCTTGAACTTGAAGGTCCACGAGGACACGTTCCGCACTGAGTGAATGCGGAACCTGTCATAGAAATCATGTTGCTAGACAACAATGAACCTTCGAACTATGAAGAAGCAATGGCGGGCCCGGATTCCAACAAATGGCTTGAGGCCATGAAATCCGAGATAGAATCCATGTATGAAAACAAAGTATGGACTTTGACAGACTTGCCCGATGATCGGCGAGCGATAGAAAACAAATGGACTTTTAAGAAGAAGACGGACGCGAATGGTAATGTCACCATCTATAAAGCTCGACTTGTCGCTAAGGGTTATCGACAAGTTCAAGGGATTGACTCTGACGAGACATTCTCTCCGTGGCGAAGCTTAAGTCCGTCCGAATCATGTTAGCAATTGCCGCATACTATGATTATGAGATATGGCGATGGGCGTCAAAACGGCATTCCTTAATGGACATCTTAAGGAAGAGCTGTATATGATGCAGCCGGAAGGTTTTGTCGATCCTCGAATGCTAGCAAAGTATGCAAGCTCCAATGATCCATTTATGGGCTGGTGCAAGCATCTCGGAGTTGGAACATTACGCTTTGATGAGATGATCAAAGCGTTTGGGTTATCTTGAGACTTATGGAGAAGCCTGCGTTTACAAGAAAGTGAGTGGGAGCTCAGTAGCATTTCTCCTATTATATGTAGATGACATACTCTTGATGGGAAATGATACAAAACTTCGGACAGCATTAAGGCCTACTTGAACAAGTGTTTTTCAATGAAGGACCTTAGAGAAGCTGCTTATATATTGGGCATCAAGATCTATAGGGATAGATCGAGGCGCCTCATAGGTCTTTCACAAAGCACATACCTTGATAAGATTTTGAAGAGGTTCAAAATGGATCAGTCCAAGAAGGGTTCTTGCCTATGTTACAAGGTGTGAAATTGAGCTCAGCTCGGTCCCGACCACGGCAAAAGATAAAGAAGAGATGAGTGTCATCCCTATGCTTCAGCCATAGGATCTATTATGTATGCCATCTTGTGTACGGACCGATGTAAACCTTGCCGTAAGTTTGGTTGCAAGATACCAAAGTAATCCGGCAAGAACACTGGACAGCGGTCAAGAATATCTGAAGTACACGAAAAGGACAAAGGACATGTTTCTCATTTATGGAGGAGACGAAGAGCTCGTCGTAAGGGTTACGTCGGCGCTTAGCCGACTCAGATCTGGATGACTCTAAGTCACAAACCGGATCGTGTATATGTTGAATGGTGGAAGCGATGGTGGTGCAGTGCAAGCGAAGCGTCGTGGCGGGATCTACGTGTGAAGCGGAGTACATGGCAGCCTCGGGCGCGCGCATGAAGCGATTTGGGTGAAGGAGTTCATCACCGACCTAGGAGTCATACCCAATGCGTCGGGGCCGATCAAACTCTTCTGTGACAACACTGGAGCTATTGCCCTTGCCAAGGAGCCCAGGTTTCACAAGAAGACCGGGCACATCAAGCGTCGTTTCAACTCCATCCGTGAAAATGTTCAAGATGGAGACATAGAGATTTGCAAAGTGCACACGGATCTGAATGTCGCAGATCCGTTGACTAAACCTCTCTCGCGTGCAAAACATGATCAACACCGAACTCTATGGGTGTTCGATTCATCACAATGTAACTAGATTAGTGACTCTAGTGCAAGTGGGAGACTGTTGGAAATATGCCCTAGAGGCAATAATAAAAGTATTATTATATTTCAATGTTCATGATAATTGTCTTTTGTTCATGCTATAAGCGTATTATCCGGAAATCGTAATACACGTGTGAACACTTAGACACAATATGTCCCTAGTGAGCCTCTAGTTGACTAGCTCGTTGTGATCAACAGATGGTCATGGTTTCTGACTATGGACATTTGATGTCGTTGATAACGGATCACATCATTGGGAGCATGATGTGATGGACAAGACAATAATAAGCATAGCATAAAAGATCGTATAGTTCGTTTGCTAGAAGCTTTGCCAATGTCAAGTATCTCTTCCTTCGACCATGAGATCGTGTAACTCCGGTTACCGTAGGAGTGCCTTGGGTGTATCAAGCGTCTAACGTAATCGGGTGACTATAAAGGTGCATTACAGGTATCTCGAAAGTATCTGTTGGGTTGACATGAATCGAGGCGGGATTTGTCACTCCGTATGACGGAGAGGTATCTCTGGGCCCACTCGGTAATGCATCATCATAATGAGCTCAAAGTGACCAAGGTGTTGGTCACGGGATCATGCATTCTGATGCGAGTAAAGTGACTTGCGATAACGAGACCGAATGAGGTATTGGGATACCGACGATCGAGTCTCGGGCAAATAACGTACCGATTGACAAAGGAATTGCATACGAGGTTTGATCGAATCCTCGACATCGTGGTTCAACCGATGAAATCATCGAGGAGCATGTAGAGAGCCAACATGGGTATCCAGATCCGCTGTTGGTTATTGCCCGAGAGTCGTCTCGGTCATGTCTGCGTGTCTCCCGAACCCGTAGGGTCTACACACTAAGGTTCGGTGGCGCTAGGGTTAGTAGGAAGACTAGTATGTGAATACCGAATGTTGTTGAGTCCGGATGAGATCCGGACGTCACGAGGAGTTCGGAAGGGTCCGGAGGTAAAGAATAATATATAGGAAGTGGTGATTCGCCATCGGAAAGTTTGAGGTCTCCGTAAAAATCTGGGACCACCGGAAGGGTCGAGGGTCCACCGGTGGGGCCACCTATCCGGGAGGGCCCCATGGGCCAAGGGGAAGGAACCAGCCCACAGGGGCTGGTGCGCCCCTAGGCCCACCCTGCGCCTAGGGTTGAAACCCTAGGGGTGAAGCGCCCACCGGCAGGGGCACTCCACCCCCTTGGCCGCCGCCCCGGAGATTGGATCTCCAGGGCCGCCACCAGGGGGCCTATATAAGGGGGAGGGAGGGGGCTGCTGTACCAACTCCCAAGGCGCAGCCCTCCCTCCCAACACATCTCCTCCTCCGTAAGAGCTCGTGAAGCCTGCCGAGATCTTGCTTCTCCACCACCACCACGCCGTCGTCTTTGCGGTGGAGCTGTCTTCCTCAACCTCTCCTTCCCCTTGCTGGATCAAGAAGGAGGAGACGTCGCTCGTCCCGTCGTGTGTTGAGCGCGAGGTGCTGTCCGTTCAGCACTTGGCATCGGTGATCTGAATCACGTTCGAGTACGACTCCATCATCACCTTGCAAGCTTCCGCACGCGATCTACAAGTGGTATGTAGATGAAATCTCTCTCTCGTTACTCATTGCTTAGATGAACTCATAGATGGATCTTGGTGAAGCCGTAGGAAAATTTTTAATTTTCTGCAACGTTCCCCAACAGGGCTTGTTACCGGTAAGTATCTCATATGGAGTATTGTTCAAGCCTTTGCGGAGATAGAGCCGATTGGATGCATGACAAGCGGTGTTAATGGCTTCGGCCCAAGAGTTGTACGAAGACTTGAACTCCACCATCATGGTCCTTGTTGCGTCCATCAATGTCCGGTTCTTCCTCTCTGCTACACCATTTTGTTGAGGGGTGTAAGGTGCGGAATATTGATGCTTGATCCCCTCATAACTAAGAAACTCATGCAAGGTGTAGTTCTCGATCTTGATGCCATTGTCTTCTTATCATCAAAATCTTTACATTGTGTTGACGTTGAGCTTCATTTGCAAAGTCGATGACAGTTTGTTGGGTCTCACTCTTCCTCTTGAAGAAATACACCCAAGTGTATCTTGAATAATCATCCACAATCACCAAGCAATACTTTCTACCCCCAAGACTATCAAAGGATGGGGGCCCAAAGAGATCCATGTGAAGGAGCTCCAAATGCCTCATTGAGTAGATGACAGTCGTGGGAGGGTGAGCCTTCTCATGTAGCTTTCCTTCGATAGAAGCACTGCAAGCACGATCTTTGGCAAAACTAACATTTTTTAGTCCGTAGACATGGTCCCCCTTGAGAAGACTTTGCAAAGATCTCATATTGACATGGGCTAAACAGCGATGCCAAAGCCATCCCACATCAACTTTAGCCATTAGGTATGTCGCGGTCTTAGTGGGTCACTCCGAAAAGTTAATCACATAAAGATCGTTTTTGACATGCCCAACAAAGGCTACTTTAAGGGTCTTGCTCCACAAGAGGGCCACATAATCAATATCAAAGAAAGTGGCAAAGCCCATGAGTGCAAGTTGACGAACCGAAAGTAAATTGTATGCAAGGGACTCAACAAGCATGACTTTCTTGATCGTGACATCATGAGAAATGACAACCTTGCCAAGACCCAATACCTTAGAAGATGAGGCATCACCCCATTCGACATTGGTGGGCATAGATGAAACTTTGTGTGCACGTCCACCACCAAGTCCTTGCTTCCGGTCATATGATTTGTGGCTCCACTATTTAGCAACCATGATCCCTCACCGGAAGCAAACACCTACAAGATACCAATGCTTGGTTTTAGGTACCCATTTTGTAATGGGTCCTTTGATGTTAGCAACAAGGATCTTAGGAACCCGAATAGACCATTCAATGTACTCATAAGAAGAACCAACAAATTTGTCATAAACATGCCCATCACTAGCACGGCATAACACATAAGAAGGGTTAAAGTCGCCGGCTTTGTTGGAAGGAGTGGCGTTGCCCTTCTTGACACCACCACCCTTTGTATTATTCTTCTTCTCCTTAGGAGTACCCTCTCCCTCCTCCACAAACATCTTCTTGAGAGGAGGAGGTTGTTTGGTCTTGTCATTCTTCTTCTTCTTCTTGGATTTGGGTGCAAAACAAATCCCCTCCTTGGCCACAACTTCCTTTTGATTGCTCACAAGGTCATTGAAGTTCTTCTCACCTTATACGCACGACACAAGGCCTTTCTCAAGTTGCTCCTTCAACTTGGCATTCTCCTCCACAAGATGCACATGCTCACAACACGGGTTAGTAGCATTTGCATTCACTACAACAAAAAATACACTTCCGTGATGATACATGTTTGTCACAGTAGGTCACGTTTTCTGTCATGTATGTACATCCATGACGAATTTATGACAGAATCAAGATAGTCATACATGTGCTATCATAGAAGTGTTCTATGACAATACCAAAATTATCATCACGGAAGTGTTCACTTCCATGACGATAAATGACGCGTCATGGAAGTGCTTTCGTCAAGGGTAACCAACACGTGGAATCCACCGTAACGGGTCACCGTTAATCTATCATGTCTGGTTTTTTATCCGATAACCCATTAACAGCCCGGACCAATGGCGATTTTCCACGTGTAAAATTCTCATTGGCCAAAGGAAACACGTGTCAGCTCGTCATTGGGTCAGATAGGTGCCTATGATATGTCGACACGTGAAAAGGCCCAACACTGTCCCATTTAGCTTACAAAGGCCGGCCCATTTGACTTGGTTAAAAGTTAGCGGGCCAGCCCATGAAAAGCCTGTTAACGGTATGTTCGCATATAGCCCATTTTACGGCCCGGTAACTCAAGGCCCATTAGGGCCTTCTCAAAATCGTCCCAATAGCATCATGTGGGCCATCGAATATAACACCAGCCCATTTCACTTTCGGCCCATGTATGGCCCGCGACGTCTTTTGGCCCATATGAGGCCTTCCGTATCTTTAGGCCCTTCAGTGGCCCATGGTGACTCTGGCCCATAATGAAGAGTAAATTTCTTTGTACCCATTAACCGACCATGATTTCCATGGACCATTTTTAGCCCGTGTTAACTTTCGGCCTACTGACGGCCCATACATTCTTGGGATCCTTTCCGGCCCTCGATTACCTCTGGCCCGTTATTAGCATGTTCCCCTAATGGGCCAAATTTGGGCCGTGGTTAGAATCGGCCTGTTTGTGGCCTGTTAACCCGTTGCGCCGTTTCCAACCTATCCTATATTCTGGCCCATTAACGACCTGTTATGCATGTGACAGACTTAAGCCTTTGCTGTCTTCCGGCCTGTTAACGGCCCGCTACCGTGCTGGTCCGATACCAATTACCCTATTTACGGCCCATGTGGACCCATTTATCTGACAGCCTGAGGCCCACCGGTTCTACGGCCCGTTGGAGGCCCATTTATCCAACGGCCCGTAGGAGGCCCATGGATCCTATGGCCTGTAGCAGGCTCAAGGTTACCACGGTCCGTATATGGCCCATGGTTGTTGCGGCCACTCGCAAACCAAGGAAAAAGAAGACTAGGCAATAAATAAGCACGAAACTAATGTTGGGCTACTAAAGCGATTGCACAGATTACATCCACTGGGCATTAAAGTTCACCACCAGTGCAAATATAGGGAACACCCTACACTATACAAAAATGGCTTGCTGTTTTCTTCAGCCGGTGGCTGCACGTTAAGAACAAATTTTGTATCGCAACAAAACAAATTACAACCATAAAACAAAAGGAAGGTTGGCATAAAAGTTAACAGTCTGGCAGATAAATGCACCACAAGAAGTTCAGAAGCTCAGTTCATTTGACCTGACTAATACGTTTTCATGTTGTACTATCCGATGGAGCACCATAACCTTTGCCTTCATTTCCCCTAGGCTCCTGAACAACATAGCAAATGTTTGATAGTCTGGTTTCAAAACCATGCATATCTTGACGACATCGAACAATGGCAGTCCTTGTTTCACAAAGGGCCTCTTTTAGGCAATGGACTTGTGTCTGGAGCGCAGATATAATATTGTTTTGAGCTTGCATATCTTGATCATGAGGCAGCTTGGACGAGGTTGCCTTAACAACCAACCCAGTATTACGCAGGAACATGCTTTTGGCACTATTAGTGGGCAGGTACTGACCCACTGCAGCAAGAAGTGACATTACGGTTATAGTTGCCTTGTCACCTTCAGAAGGTGGTGATTCCACCATTTTTTCCATAGCTTGCTGAAAAGTTGAGTTTTTACACTAGTAGTACTAGAACATAAGATATTAAGGAGGCAACAAAACCAAAAAAATAGCTTTGGTCTATATACAAAACTTATTCTGGTGAACCCTTGTAAAATATTAGTTGTATTTTACTGCAATGTACATAATAAAACCAGGTTCCAAACATATGACCATGTACCATGGCTAATGTATTGTGTATTTCTTCACAATGCATAGACAGCTAAGATAAAGAGACAAAGTTTATAATATGATAAGCATAGTATGACATCATTCATATCACAAAACCACTGAGAACAGAAAAACAAGCAATTGTAACGTTGTGTGGGAAGTCCAACACGGAACTAGATTACAGATCAAGATCAAAGGAACGTCACTCCTCTCTTTTAAACCTTGTAAGGTGCAATGATATGCTAAGACAATTGTGTATAAAATTGAAAAGAGTAATAGACATTGGATGCAAACCATGCCGTTCAATGCACGAGTCGGAGTAAGTAGTAGTTAAAAGGCATGCAGATTAAGGACTTATAACAGCGGCTTTGACTAGTGTAGTCATGCCCTTCGTCTTGCTGGTGTGACAGACCTTGAAGATATCCACAATATTTGGTTCAGGTACTTTTTGGTCCTTGCGGGCTTTCCTCTGCATTTGGAACAAGTTAATATAGATCTGATAATATGGCACAGTGAAAAGAGTGAAACAACAGCTAATTACAAGAGCCTCGTAGTGTGTAATATGGCTACGAGATCCTGTCGTCTGTTGGAATTTCCCTTTCATACGGTTGGCCTTGTTCTTTGAACAGTTCACCTACAAGAAGATAGATTTGTGAGGCACATGCGTAAATAGGAGTTCTACATGTGATCTGATCACATACATGTAACATACTTGATACTTTGTATTAGACCAGTGCTTAACGAGGCCTGTCCAGTCTTCATCCGATATATTTTCCATTGGAGATGTTTGTTCAAGTTCACCGTTAGCCTTGCCTTCAAAGTGAGTATTCCTCAAGTTATATTGATACTGTCGCAGAGAAGACTTGAAAACATGGGTGCAAGCTTGTCTGGTTGCATCATCTTGGCTATCCAACTTGAACCTCATCTGTTGAAAATTATGGGAGTATCATTATCGGCAACCTAGAAAGTATGAGACAGAGCAAGATGATATTACTAGTTTCCATACATAACCATACTTACAGATAAATGGTCGAGGAAGGTGTTGATATGGGTTTCGTCTTTGTCATTCCTATACTGAATCCATGTTGGGAGGATACGTGCATGATGCCTAACAGCAACCGCTGCCTGTGATACTAACTTGGCTGACTTTGTAGCATCACGTGGCCTTTTTAAACCTGCCTCAAAACGGATCTCCATTCTTCCTCCTCTAGAGTTAACCTATCGAGCATTATCCTTGATGTTTGTTTCCTCTTGCGCCTAGGTGCTAGTCCAACAATGAACATAGGAAGTGTTAGTGTACATCAAACTGCGCGACTACATATAAAGAAGCATGCAACTATAACTTGACTCCAGCAACTAACTTCTAGATGTTGATGCTCACAAGGTTCCTCTGATCTTGCCAGCTCGTCTTGTGTCAAGAGTGCTTTGGAAGTAGTGTCAGGTGGCAAGGGAGCTTGGGAACGTGCTGCTAGCTGAGTTGACTAACGGTAACTCGTGCAACTGGTGGTAATGTGGAAGGTGTTGCAACAACTAGGGATGTCTCTGCTTGTTTGGTGGCAGCTATTAGTTTATGTTTGGCTTGTTTCGTAGCTCGTGTAGCACGGGATACCACGTTTGTACAATTTTCCGCTGGACTTTGACCTTCTATTGCACCATCAGTACCAACAGAATCTGCATTATTCGGTCGCTTCCGTTTCCGTGTGTCCTTAGTACTAACACCATCCCCTGTCATTCTTTGTTCCTTCCTCTTTCTCTATGCCATGTTAAGTCAAACCGACACAAAAAAAGAATAAAAATTTAGTTCTTCAGAACAAATTGATGCGTGATACAGATGAACTAAACTTTGATGTTAGACAACCACATGATAGGAGGATGTAATATGTACAAAAAACAGGACGTCATGAGATAATCAGAACTATGATGTGTAAACTAAGCAGAAGGCATTTCAATAAATTAGAAGCAATGCAATGGAAGGTAGACACCATATGAAAGATTCTACAAATATCGCTCTGCCAAGTTAACAGTGTCTCGTCATAATTGGCGGTCAAACAAATGTTAAGCAACACAAGAAATAAATCATATGCAAGATGCAAACAATATCACACTACCAAGTTAAAGGTCTCTCGTCACTAGGGCCATTGCATATTCACATCATTGAATATTCACGGCTTATGATGTGTAAACTAAGCAGAAGGCATTTCGACAAATTAGAAGCAATGAGAGCTAGACACCATATGTAAGACACAACAAATATCAATCTACCAAGTTAGAATTATCTCATCATTAGTGCCATTTCAGCAAATTAGTAGTACAAGCTAGAAAATAATGTGAGATGTAAACTATATCAGACTCCCAGGTTAAACAAGTCTTACGAAAAGTGATTGTTGCAGGTTACTGATACGTCTCCAACGTATCTATAATTTTTGATTGTTCCATGCTATTATATTATCGACCTTGGATGTTTTATATGCTATTTTATATGATTTTTGGGGCTAACCTATTAACCTAGAGCCCAGTGCTAGTTTCTGTTTTTCCCTTGTTTTTGAGTTTTACAGAAAAGGAATACCAAATGGAGTCCAATTGACGTGCCAATTTTTGATGAATTTTTATGGACCAAAAGAAGCCCCCGGAGTAAAAGAGTTGGGCCAGAAGAGTCCTGAGCCATCCACGAGGGTGGAGGGCGTGCCCTACCCCCTAGGTGCACCCCCCTATCTCGTGGATGACTCGGAGACCCCCCTGACGTGAGACCGACACCAAAAATTCCTATAAATACGGAAACCTCCAGAACATAACCTAGATCAGGAGTTCCACCACCGCAAGACTCTGTAGCCACCAAAAACAAATTGGGACCCTGTTCTGGCACCCTGCCGGAGGGGGGAATCATCACCGGTGGCCATCTTCATCATCCTGGCGCTCTCCATGACGAGGGAGTAGTTCGCCCTTGGGGCTGAGGGTATGTACCACTAGCTATGTGTTTGATCTCTCTCTCTCTCTCTCTCTCTCTCTATCTCTCTTGTGTTCTTGATTTGGCATGATCTTGATGTAGTGCGAGCTTTGCTATTATAGTTGGATCTTATGATGTTTCTCCCCGTCTACTCTCTTGTAATGGATTGAGTTTTCCCTTTGAAGTTATCTTGTCGGATTGAGTCTTTAAGGATTTGAGAACACTTGATGTATGTCTTGCGTGGGATACCCGTGGTGACAATGGGGTATTCTATTGATTCACTTAATGTATGTTTGTGTGATCAACTTGTGGGTTCCGTGACCTTGGGAATCTATGCATAGGGGTTGGCACACGTTTTCGTCTTGACTCTCCGGTAGAAACTTTGGGGCACTCTATGAAGTTCTTTGTGTTGGTTGAATAGATGAATCTGAGATTGTGCGATGCATATCATATAATCAAACCCGCGAATAATTGTGGTGACATTGGAGTATCTAGGTGGCATTAGGGTTTTGGTTGTTGTGTGTCTTAAGGTGTTATTTTACTACGAACTCTAGGGCTGTTTGTGGCACTTAAAGGAATAGCCCAATGGATTGATCGGAAAGAATAACTTTGAGGTGGTTTCGTACCCTAGCATAATCTCTTCGTTTGTTCTTCGCTATTAGTGACTTTGGAGTGACGCTTTGTTGCATGTTGAGGGATAGTTATATGATCCAATTATGTTATTATTGTTGAGAGAACTTACACTAGTGAAATATGAATCCTAGTCCTTGTTTCGAAGCATTGCAATACTATTTGTCCTCAGTTTTATCATTACTTACCTTGCTGTTTTTATAATTTCAGATTATAAAAACATATATCTATCATCCATATTGCACTTTTATCACCATCTCTTCGCCGAACTAGTGCACCTATACAATTTACCATTGTATTGGGTGTGTTGGGGACACAAGAGACTCTTTGTTATTTAGTTGCAGGGTTGTTTGAGAGAGACCATCTTCATCCTATGCCTCCCATGGATTGAAAAACCTTAGGTCATCCACTTGAGGGAAATTTCTACTGTCTTACAAACCTCTGCACTTGGAGGCCCAACAACATCTAAAAGAAGAAGGTTGTGTAGTAGACATCAAGCTCTTTTGTGGTGCCGTTGCTGGGGAGGTGAGTGCTTGAAGGTATATATATCTAGGTGGAGCATCATTTTCTTTTATTTTGTTTTGCTTGCTGTTTGATAATATCCCAAGATCTGAAACTATTAAATGTTAGAGAGTCTTCACATAGTTCCATAATTATTCAACTATTCATTGATCTTCACTTATATCTTTTGGAGTAGTTTATCGTTTGCTCTAGTGCTTCACTTATATCTTTTTAGAGCATGGTGGTGGTTTTATTTTGAAGAAATAGATGAACTCTCATGCTTCACTTATATTATTTTGAGAGAGTCTTAAACAGCATGGTAATTTGCTTTGGTTATGAATTTAGTCCTAATATGATGGGCACCCAAGAGGGATATAATAAAAACTTTCGTATAAAGTGCATTGAATACTATGAGAAGTTAGATTCCTTATGATTGTTTTGAGATATGAAGATGGTGATATTAGAGTCATGCTAGTTGATTAGTTGTGAATTTTATAGATACTTGTTTTAAAGTTTGTGATTCCCGTAGCATGCATGTATGGTGAACCGTTATGTGATGAAGTTGGAGCCTGATTTATTTATTGATTGTCTTCCTTATGAGTGGCGGTCGGGGACGAGCGATGGTCTTTTCCTACCAATATATCCTCCTAGGAGCATGCGCGTAGTACTTTGTTTCATTGACTAATAGATTTTTGCAATAAGTATGTGAGTTCTTTATGACTAATGTTGACTCCATGGATTATACCACTCTCACCCTTCCACCATTGCTAGCCTCTCTTGTACCGTGCAACTTTTGCCGGTACCATACACCCACCATAACCTTCCTCAAAACAGCCACCATACCTACCTATTATGGCATTTCCATAGCCATTCCGAGATATATTTCCATGCAACTTTCCACCGTTTCGTTTATTATGACACGCTCCATCATTGTCATATTGCTTTGCATGATCATGTAGTTGACATCGTATTTGTGGCAAAGCCACCATTCATAATTATTTCATACATGTCGCTCTTGAATCATTGCACATCCCGGTACACCGCCGGAGGCATTCATATAGAGTCATATTTTGTTCTAAGTATCGAGTTGTAATTCTTGAGTTGTAAGTAAATAAGAGTGTGATGATCTTCATTATTAGAGCATTGTCCCAGTGAGGAAAGGATGATGGAGACTATGATTCCCCCACAAGTTAGGATGAGACCCCGGATGAAAAAAGAAAGTAAAAAAAGAGGCAAAAAAAGAGAACGCCCCAAAAAACCAAAAAATAGAGAAAAAGAGAGAAGAGGCAATGCTACTATCCTTTTTACCACACTTGTGCTTCAAAGTAGCACCATGATCTTCATGATAGAGAGTCTCCTATGTTGTCACTTTCATATACTAGTGGGAATTTTTCATTATAGAACTTGGCTTGTATATTCCAATGATGGGCTTCCTCAAAGTGCCCTAGGTCTTCGTGAGCAAGCGAGTTGGATGCACACCCACTTAGTTTCTTTTGTTGAGCTTTCATACATTTATAGCTCTAGTGCATCCGTTGCATGGCAATCCCTACTCACTCACATTGATATTTATTAATGGGCATCTCCATAGCCCGTTGATACGCCTAGTTGATGTGAGACTATATTCCTCCTTTTTGTCTTCTCCACAACCACCATTCTATTTCACCTATAGTGCTATATCCATGGCTCACGCTCATGTATTGCGTGAAGATTGAAAAAGTTTGAGAACATCAAAAGTATGAAACAATTTCTTGGCTTTTCATCAGGGTTATGCCCGATTTAAATATTTTGTGTGATGAAGATAGAGCATAGCCAGACTATATGATTTTGTAGGGATAGCTTTCTTTGGCCATGTTATTTTGAGAAGACATGATTGCTTTGTTAGTATGCTTGAAGTATTATCGTTTTTATGTCAATATTAAACTCTTGTTTTGAATCTTATGGATCTGAATATTCTTTCCGCAATAGAGAAGATTACATTGATAAATATGTTAGGTAGCATCCCACATCAAAAATTCTATTTTTATCATTTACCTACTCTATGACGAGCAGTAATTAAGCTTGGGGATGCTTGATACGTCTCTAATGTATCTATAATTTTTGATTGTTCCATGCTATTATATTATCAATCTTGGATGTTTTATATGCATATATATGCTATTTTATATGATGTTTGGGACCAACCTATTAACCTAGAGCCCAGTGCCAGTTTCTGTTTTTCCTTGTTTTTGAGTTTTAAAGAAAAGGAATACCAAATGGAGTCCAATTGACGTGCCAAATTTTGATGAATTTTTATGGACCAAAAGAAGCCCCCAGAGTAAAAGAGTTGGGCCAGAAGAGTCCCGAGCCATCCACGAGGGTGGAGGGCGCGCCCTACCCCCTGGGCACGCCCCCTATCTCGTGGATGACTCGGAGACCCCCTGACGTGAGACCGACGCCAAAAATTCCTATAAATACAGAAACCTCCAGAACATAACCTAGATCGGGAGTTCCGCCGCCGCAAGCCTCTGTACTCACCAAAAACCAATCGGCACCCTGTTTCGGCACCCCGCTGGAGGGGGGAATCATCACCGATGGCCATCTTCATCATCCCTGCGCTCTCCATGATGAGGAGGGAGTAGTTCACCCTCGGGGCTGAGGGTATGTACCAGTAGCTATGTGTTTGATCTCTCTCTCTCTCTCTCTCTCTCGCTCGCTCTCGCTCTCTCTCTTATGTTCTTGATTTGGCACGATCTTGATGTACCGCGAGCTTTGCTATTATAGTTGGATCTTATGATGTTTCCCCCCCTCTACTCTCTTGTAATGGATTGAGTTTTCCCTTTGAAGTTATCTTATCGGATTGAGTCTTTAAGGATTTGAGAACACTTGATGTATATCTTGCGTGGGATACCCGTGGGGACAATGGGGTATTCTATTGATTCACTTGATGTATGTTTTGGTGATCAACTTGCGGGTTCCGTGACCTTGGGAATATATGCATAGGGGTTGGCACACGTTTCGTCTTGACTCTCCGGTAGAAACTTTGGGGTACTCTATGAAGTTCTTTGTGTTGGTTGAATAGATGAATCTGAGATTGTGTGATCCATATCGTATAATCAAACCTGCGGATACTTGTGGTGACATTGGAGTATCTCGGTGACATTAGAGTTTTGGTTGATGTGTGTCTTAAGGTGTTATTTTACTATGAACTCTAGGGCTATTTGTGGCACTTATAGGAATAGCCCAACGGATTGATCGGAAAGAATAACTTTGAGGTGGTTTCGTACTCTACCATAATCTCTTCGTTTGTTCTCTGCTATTAGTGACTTTGGAGTGACTCTTTGTTGCATGTTGAGGGATAGTTATATGATCCAATTATGTTATTATTGTTGATAAAACTTGCACTAGTGGAAGTATGAACCCTAGGCCTTGTTTCGAAGCATTGCAATACCGTTTGTCCTCACTTTTATCATTAGTTATCTTGCTGTTTGTATAATTTCAGATTATAAAAACCTATATCTATCATCCACATTGCACTTATATCACCATCTCTTCGCCGAACTAGTGCACCTATATAATTTACCATTGTATTAGGTGTCTTGGGGACACAAGAGACTCTTTGTTATTTGGTTGCAGGGTTGTTTGAGAGAGACCATCTTCATCCTACGCCTCCCACGGATTGATAAACCTTAGGTCATCCACTTGAGGGAAATTTGCTACTGTCCTACAAACCTCTGTACTTGGAGGCCCAACAATATCTACAAGAATAAGGTTGTGTAGTAGACATCAATTATACAACAGTAGTACTTTGATGTAAGAACATGGTGTGATAGACAAATATTGTATGTTCTAGAAACAGGAACAGGTGTCTTATTCACAAGTATAATGTGTAAAGTAAGCAGATGGAATTCATCAAAAGTAGAAGCAATACAAGCTAGACATCATACATAACATGCAACCACATATAACAGTGCCAAGTTAGAGGGAGAACATGTGATGGTGCATTAGGGGAAATGTGCTCATTATCAACACAGCTACGTTGAGTGTCTATGCATGTGTTCTCTTCCAAATCTTCTTAGGGGGGTGGCGGAGTAGAATCTGTAGAGGTCCTCTATTTGGAAGAAGCACCTTTATCCACTGCCTTGCTAATTTCCTTCTGCTTTATTGATTTTGCATTGTCAAGTAAAAACGACAAGAAAAAGCAATAAAATTCACTCTTCAGAACTCATTCATGCATGATACTGACAATCACTAGCTCGATGTAAGGCAAACACATGATATGAGGATGGAATATGTACGAAAAATAGGACGACATGGCATATTCACAACTATTTGTGTAAACTAAGCATAAGTTATTAATCAAATTACAAGCAATACAAGTGAGACACCGTATGCAACATGCAAGACAATACCACACTGCCAAGCTAGAGAAAGCAACTGGGATGTCGGTTTCGTCGGAAGACCACCATGAGTCCCTGCCTTATTTTTCCATCCTTTTTCTTAATTGTATTGCCTTGTCAAGTCAAACCCACAAGAAATCGCTTTTCAGAACTCATTGATGCAGGATGCTGACGAGCACTACTTTAATGTAAGGTCACCGCATGATAACATTGCATATTCACCGCTATGATGTGTAAACTAAGTAGAAGGCATTTCAATAAATTAGAAGCAATGAAAGCTAGACATCATACGAAAGATGCAACAAATATCACTCTACCAAGTTAAAACGGTCTCATCATAAGTGCCATTTCAACAAACTAGAAGTAGTACAAGCTAGAAAAGAATGCGAGATGTAACCTATATCACACTCCCAAGTCAAACGTGTCTTATGATATGTGATTGTTGCAGGTTACACAATAGTAGTGCTTTGATGTAAGAACATGGTGTGATAGACAGATATTGTATGTTCTAGAAACAGGAACATGTGTCTGATTCACTAGTGTAATGCGTAAAGTAAGCAGATGGAATTCAACAAAATTAGAAGCAATACAAGCTAGACATCATACATAACATGCAACCACATATAACAGTGCCAAGTTAGAGGGAGCACCGTGATGGTGCACTAGGGGAGACGTGCTCATCATCAACACAACTACGTTGAGTGTCTATGCATGTGTTGTCTTCCAAATCTTCTTGGGTTGGTGGCGAAGTAGAATCTGTAGAGGCCCTCCATTTGGAAGGATCACCTTTATCCACTACCTTGCTAATTTCCTTCCGCTTTATTGATTTTGAATTGTTAAGTACAACCGACAAGAAAAAGCAATAAAATTCACTCTTCAGAACTCATCCATGCATGATACTGACAATCACTACTTTGATGTAAGGCAAACACATGATACCAGGATGGAATATGTACAAAAAACAGGACGATATGGCATATTCACAACAGTTTGTGTAAACAGCAGAAGCCATTTCAACAAATAAGAAGCAATGCAATCTAGACACCACATGAAAGATGCAACCAATATGACTCTGCCAAGTTAAAAGCCTCCCATCATAAATGGTGTTTCAACAAATTAGAAGTAGTGCATGCTATAAATCATATGAAAGATGCAACCAATATCACACTTCATATACTAAAAGGTGTCTCGTCATATTGATTGTTGCGGGATACAAAAAATAGTAGTTTTTTGTAAGGACATGCTTAATAGACAGATGTACTATGTACTAAAAACAGGAATGCATGTCACATTAATAGGTATAATGTATAAACTAAGCAGAATAGCACATGAAATTTAACCAGATTGGAAGAATTACAATTCAGACACCATATACAACATGCAACCACATATCATGCTGTCAAGTTAGAGCAAGCACCTGCGATGGTGGTGTAGGGGAAATGCGTTCATCAACTATAGAGCTATGTTCACTATCTTCATCTAGACTTCTTGTTTCTTGAGAATCATGTGGGGAGGCTGACACTGCATTCTTTAAAAGAGCATCTTTTCTCAAAGTAACCAACTGGGGTGACTGTCTCATCATAAGTGATTGATGAGGGATACATAAGAACATTAGTTTGATGTAAGAACATGGTTAATAGACAGATGTACTAGTATGTACCAAGAACAGGAAGGCATGTCATATTCAAAGGTATAATGTGTAAGCTAAGCAGATGCAGTTTAACCAAATTGAAAGCAATACAAGCTAGACACCATATGCAACATGCAACAACATATGACACATGAAGTTAAAGCAAGCACCTGGGATGGTGGTTCATGGCGAGCGAAATCATCAACTCCAGAGCTACGTTTACCGTCTCCATCTGTTGACACTGCACCCTTTAAAGTGCTAAAACGTGTGTTGCTTATCCATGCACAAAGCTGGAGCGACTTCTCTCTTTTCTTTCGTGTTTCTGCCAACAGTTTGGTAGAGGCTGAAATACCCATGCATAAAAAATAGTGAGGGTATGGGTGAAGTGTGTGCAGAACTAGCGCACTGTAAAACTACCAGATAGCAGGTGGCTGAAAAATAAATGACAGGAGACATATGATAGCTCTACAACATTGCATGGCAAAAAAAAAATTAGATTCTACTCCGTATGATTTTGTAATATATGAACACAGGGATGGCTGGGAAATGCAGGTACTCCTCCAGCACACCACCACATGTGGTCCTATCAAAATAACAGTCGACTGAAAATAAATAGGTTAGTCTTTTTTTATGAACCGTCTGATCTACAAGAGAACGGGCAGATGGCCTTCGTCTACCTCCTGCTAGTCACTGTTCATGATCTTTCTCGAACCGCCAGCGACCACCGGCCCAGACCCTTGCCTCCGCCGCCCCACCCTTCCCTCGACCTCACACCACTGCCGTGCTTGGCAGTGCCTCGTGGCCATCCCTTTAAGCCCGGCAGACCTCTAGATTGGGCGCCAGCAGCTCCTAGGCCCCCACACACCCCTAAGATAAACACTGAGGTGCTACTTCGCCGGCGTAATAGGTGAACTAGCGCTTGTTACACTGGGGAATGCTTCCTTTAATTGGGAATCAACTAACCAGGAAGTGAAATCCAGGGGCGACGGACCTCTAGCTTAGGTGAAATAGTATATGAGGAGAAACCTTGTGCATCATGAGTTACTAGAAATATCTAGTATCAGGAAGAAGGTGTCGGAAGAAGCGGTCAACTAGTGTCTTCTATGGGATGAATACCGTGCAAGAAGACACATAAGATTTGCATGAATAAGGGAAGAGGAATACCATTTCCAGTTGCTAGTGTTGTGTCCTCCGGATATCGCGGCGATGTTCTTCTTTTTACCGGGGTAACCAATGTTTTGGAGGAGGGTGGAGCCTTGGATGAACCCATGGCCAAATTGTTGACTTTGTTGTGGTGGCCGTCTGTCGGTGGAGGGGAAGCAGATCCGAGGCAGCGAAGGACGGCGTAGCGGGAACAACTCCGGTGCGGTGGACGGTGGCGACGTTGGAGTGGCAGCGGTGAGGCGTAGGACAACATGGTTGAACTGGCTCGGGTACGGCACACGTCGGTGTCCTGGAGGCAGCTCGGCCTCGGCTTCAACTCTAGCCGTGGAGGGCATTGCGGTTGCGGTTCTGGTGTACGCCGATGTCGGGTTATCGGCTCCGGCGTGATGGAGGAGGGCGACGGTTGATGGGTGGGATGGAATGGCGGACGGAGGATGCTGGGGTTTCGCGGCTGGTGGAGAGGTAGTTTTGGCGCCCACGGAGTATGAATGGGGAATCAGACAGGGGGCGGGGGGAGCTACGGGGGAACCATGTTTCGGTCTGGGATGCGCTTGTTTTTTATTATTATTATTTTGAATAGATGAGACACGCTTGTTTGAAATTTGGGGAAAGTATACACTTTGCCCCCCTCTTAAATTTCGAACCTACTGCGGGTAGGGGGTAGGACGGTAATCCTAGTGTCCCAAATAGTGGGTGGGAGCGATTTTGGCCGAGCGCATGTGTGCTTAGGCGGCCATGGTGTATGAATGTTTTTTGGAGGCGGTTGCATGGCATCTAGATGAAGCTATAAAACTACCCTAGTTTAGACCTTTGGACATTGGGCCGGTAGGTTTCATGGGTCGGAGTTAGAAAAGTAATTTCCTTCTACCAAACATTGGTCTCACGCTGTTTCGGGCGAGTAGAGGCTCTTTTGGCGCTTCATTCGAAATTTTGAAACAGAAGCTTTCATGTTTAGAGTACTCCCTTCGTTTTTATTTACTCTGCATATTAGAGTTGACCAAAGTCAAATTTCATAAAGTTTGGACCAAGTTTATAAAAAATAATATAAACATTTATCATAACAAATCTATATGATGTGGAAGTACATTCAATAATAAATCTAATTTTATTGAGTTGTTATTGCTTATGTTAATATATATT